>JAOXXN010000471.1:51408932-51427431 GCA_026770055.1 Myrmophylax atrothorax
TAATTCATTTCCACATAATAAATATGTGTAAAGAACTAGAGTTCATGAAACCATCTCTGTCAATTTGAAACATAACATGAGGAAAAGACAGTAATAAGGCAAAGAATTTCTCATAGATCCTACTGACAGTCACACTACAAGAAGCCATGTTTTTCTGAAATGTGGAAGTTTGTCTAATTTGATAAAGTCAGAAGGACTCGTTGGAGCATAATAACCACATGCATGCAAGATTTAAATTCTGCTTGACAACTTGATCACTACTAAGTAAGTAGTCACTTCTGGAGTTCTGCAGAAATTTTCACACTTTTATCAGAAGCCCATTTCCATGACCCTAAAAATGTATTTTTCATGCTATATATGACTAAATATCAATATTAATGCTTCCTTGCAATACATATTAACAGTTTATATAGTACTAAATATTATTATTCTCCGTAAGACTTCAATTTTCTGTATTCCAAAGAAAATCACAGTATTTGTTGTTCAAAAATGAGAGAAACAGAATTCATGCTGGGATTTTTTTTAATATTTTGTGTTTCAAAAACAATAACACAAAGTAAAATTCACCTGAAAACCTCTCTGAGAATATCATAAGCTTTTTAATAGTTTCCCTTTTAAGATGTTTCAGTCAACCAATTGGAAATCTCTCTTCTTAAAATAATAGAGGAAAATACTATTTTATAATATATAATGCTAATCATCATTATTATTAATTAATAATAATAGTCTCCTATTTATGAATATGTTCAGTGAATGATCAAAAATAAAAGCCTATATCAAGCACTTAAAACAAAATAAAAATACATTAAAAATTATGGAATGAAACTCAAATGATTGATTCTTTTTTCTAACACATCCCTTAATCATTTATCCCATTCACAAAATAAAATAATCACAGAATCACAAAATTCACAGAAATTTTTTGTTTGGAAGAGGCTCCTTGAGATCATCTATCCCAAACTATCTGCTCAAGAATGGTCAGCTAGAGAAGGTTACCCAGGACTTGGTCCAGCTGGCTTTTGAGTATCTCCAGAGTGGAGTCTCCACAACCTCTCTCAGAAACTTTTTCCAGGATTTGACCACTGTCACAGTAGAAAAGTGTTTTCTTGTATTCAGGTGCAATTGCATGCATTTGAATTTGTGTCTGTTGCTTCTCTTCCTTTCACTGGGTACCACTGTAAACAGCCTGGCTCTAGCTTCTTTACACCCTTCCTTCAAATAATTTGCACATATTGATAAAATCCCTCCTGACCTTTCTCTTCTCCAGGCTAAAGAATCCCAGCTTTCTTCACATCTCATACAAAAGATGCTCCAGACCCTTAATCATCTTTGTGGTCCTGTGCCAGACTCACTTCAGTAGGTCTGTATCTGCTTTGTACTGCAGTGCCCTGAATTGCGTACACACTTCAGTTGTGGTTTTATCAGTGGTGAATAGAGGTTAAGGATCACCTCCATCGACCCACTGGCAACAGTCCTCCTAAAGCAGTCCAGGCTGTTAGCCTTCCTTGACACAAGGACACATTGCTGACATACAGTCACCGTACCATCAAAAAAAAATCTCTTATATTTCTTGAGCCCTGCTATATTATCCTTCCAACAGACACCAAGGTAGTTGAAATCATGGTGAAGAAAAATAATGTGCAGCTTCCTCCAGTTGTTTGAAGAAAGGCTCCTCTGCTTCTTATTCCTGATCAAGAGGTCTGTAGCAAATACACGCTGCAATAGTGTTGATGTAGGTCTGCCCCCTAATTTTTACCCATAAGCTCCAAATTGACTTCTGACATCTCCCAAGACAGACTTCAGCAAAATTCATTACAATAAGATGTAGATGTAAATCCTGGACCCATAAAAATAAACTATGCTGTTGTCTTCAACTGATGGCTTTATATTAATTGCTTCCTGTGATTCAGAAGTACATCCTAAACACACAGTACTCCATTATTCAGTGGGAAAGGATCATAAAGGAGCTAATTCTGCAAAACATGTATTGAACTATTAGTACCTACCTTTTAAAATGAAAGTATATTTATCTTTCAAGCAAAAACACAAATTAAGTATTCTTCTTGAATGCATAATAAACATTTTAATTTATTCTTGAGTGCTCAGATAAGTAACAGTTTTCAGCTGCCTGTATATAGAAACATCTCTAAATCAAAGGCATATTTTTGCTTTACACGCATCATTTTGTAGAAGAAGCACTAGTTCTGATACTCACCATAAAGCATTTTTACTGACAAGTGTCAGTGTTGGGGCAGTGAACTAAAAGCACCATATTCATGAATTAGAATGACAGTTCTTGTATGTACATACATAGTACCCACAACTTTACCTCAAAGAGACTCTCAAAGAGACTGACAAAATTGCAAATAAACTTGAATGTACTTATTCTTTGAAGTGGGAGATGCTTTAAAACTCAAATTTGTACCTGTATATAAATGTCTGATACCATAATTATAATTTACAGAGTTGTGCAACAATTTCATCCCTATGTAAGTGCAATATTGCTGTTTCATCTGGAAGAAGGATTAATTTGGTCATTTGGTCAGCTACAAGAATAGTCTGACAGAGTGACAAGATAAAACAGAAGGTTTACCCTGTATGTACTTATTTATAATATGTAATCCACAATTTTCATGAACTCAGAGGTTGGGAAGTTTCTTTGTAAGGCACTCAGAGGAATAACACATGCCTCTAGTGATTGGTCAGTATCTTTAATTTGTTGTCTGTATCTAATGATAAGTACAAAAGGGCTGTGCCTAGATTTTCCTCATTGCTGGTTTTGCAATTTTGGTTGATTCCCAGAAATACTGTTTGCCAGGGGCTTGTCGGCATACAAAATGCCTAGATGTTCATTCTGATATCCCATATGGTCTGCCTTGGTTTCCCAAATGCCTACCACAGTGAAGCCTATCTTCCTGGCAGTCTCAGAGACTCTTTTCCATTGTTCAGAGATGGTTCAGTTTTTTCTTGTTATTTTGGCATATAACTATGAACAGGTGTCAATAGGTGCAAGGAAGCATGTGGTGTCAGTGTAGTGGAGCTGTCAGAGAAGATGGACTTTTCTTTTCCTGGAGAGCAGATGTCCTTTGCCATGTTCTTCAGGCCTTCCTATCTCAATCCTATTGATACCTGGCATCTCTGCTTAATGGAAAAAGCTCTACCAACTTCTGAATGGGCACCCTGCCATCCAAACAGATGGTCCTCTATTCAGGCAGCCAAAAAAAATTGTTGTGTATGTAATATATTTTTAAAGGCCATAAACCCAGCTGGCCACATTGAAATGGTTGCCCTTTCTCTGCTCCTGTAAATATTATTCAGACAATGTGCAACTGCTACTTTGTCTTTGATCTGGATTAATACTTCAAATTGCATTGCATAAATTTCATTAAACATTTATTTTTGTCATATATACATATGTATGCATATATATGTACAGAATCAAATGGAATTAATATGTAGCATTGACCAAGTGAGTGGCTTACAACTCACTTAGGTCATAATACTTACCAGTTATGTAATAATTTGATATTTCAAATCCTTAGTACATTCAACTCATATTCATTAATTCATTTTCAACATCTATATAATCAATCAAAGTAGTCAATGTAAACACATACAATAAATAAGTAAAGTTAATATGTGTCAAAATCCATTAAAATTTTCATGCCCTTTTTTGTTGAAAACTCATTTGAATTATTACAGTAGTTGATGGCTTCTTCATATTCTTAATCATCATGCAGAAGTCACAAAATGAGATTCTGTGTAACCCTTTCTTAGGAAGATAGAATTAGACTAGACCTTGAATCTTTTTTTTCCCTCTTTTTGACATGACAAAATTTCCAAAGAAATACTATTTTAAATTCATCCAACTCTTTGGGAATATTTGTTATGGTACTATTTGCATATTTCTGCTTCATCATCCTAAATTAACCAATTATACATTCAATCACTTACGTAAGGGATTGGTTGCTGCAGTTTTAATGCATTTAAATTTACATTAAGAATGCAATGACTTATGCAATTATATACAGAGGACACTGAAGTGAGCTGGGAACTTACTAAGAATTTCCAAATCTATTTGTCACAGAATGCTCACTATTAGAGATCTCCATTATATTACAGTAAGCATATCCTAGGTCACTACTGAAACTGCAAATCTCTACAATATTCTATTCAGACATTTTCTTAAAGCAACTGAGTTGCAAATTTTATCTATTTGTTTCACAAGTAAACAAAACTTGTTTTCAAAAACTGTATTTTTTTCAAGTTGTCATTTTCCAAGGCATATAAAGTTTTCAGTATTTCGATACTGAAAAGGTAAATATTTGTGTTCATGTAGTCCTACTCTGTGTATCAAAAAACTACTGAAATAATTAGAAAGTGTATTTATTTATTTTAATCCATTAACAACAGTTAATCTCTTCCTTCTTATTACGTTATTGTACAAAACGTGTCACCTGTCTCTTTCAAGACACTAACACTAAATTATATCTACTATTAGTTGCAAATATGAAGTATGCCTTTATTGTCATGTTATGCTATAACAAGATTTTACAGACATTATCTATTGCAGTATACTCTTTTCAGAATGACTGTTATAAGTTCACCTTTATGTGCATAAATTACCAGCAAAACCAGAAGTAATTTGAAGGGGGAAAATATTTCCAAATATCAAAATTTCCCATGT
This sequence comes from Myrmophylax atrothorax, assembly GCA_026770055.1. Lineage (NCBI taxonomy): Eukaryota > Metazoa > Chordata > Aves > Passeriformes > Thamnophilidae > Myrmophylax > Myrmophylax atrothorax. Next base: position 51,413,620 of record JAOXXN010000471.1, read on the forward strand.
GGTTTCATTCTCACAGACATAGGATTTAAATTCCAGTGGTCAAAAATCTCCAGCTGAAAAAAAAATATGTATTTCTAGAAAAGAAGGACATAACCTATTCCACTATTTATTTCCTTAGCATAACTGACAACAGTTGCCATTTTTATTTCAGAGCCTAGCATGTCCTCAGGGGCATGTAATAAAAACATGGACTGCATAATAAAATTGTATCAATGGTGTTGTAATTGCCATAAAAAGAAAGATAATATTGAAATAAATAGGAGCTATAGGAAAATACAATAATGAACTTTAACAAGGTAAATGAAAGGCTACCAGGGGAATAAAAGATAGAAAAGAAGACCTGCAGTTGTCAGACAACCCCACTAATCACTTGATTATATCATGGTATCAACAGAAACTCCATTTGCAGAGAAATCAATCTGTCCTGCTTTGTTTCATAGCAGTCTCACAGCTTTATTCTTATCTATGATTTATCCCCAATAAACTTCACAAAAAGCCAGGATATGCCTGTTGATATAATAACATGTACTTCACCAGAACATTTTTGGCATCCCTAAATAGATTCAAAGAAAATCAGTTGTGCCTCACAAGCCAAGAAATCAAAAGAAGTAGCTAGGGACTATAGATATTTATAGATTAACGTAAAGTTTGGGGTTTTTTCCCCCAGATAGGTTAATAACACACAAAGTGTAAGATTAAGCAAAATTTGCCATTAGCTATATTATGCAGGTCATGGGACCATAAATACAAGACAGCGGAGCACTTGCAGACATTGAAGGCTTCAAGGAAGTATGGAAGATACATTGAGTGTACTGTTTAGGCTAAACATGATACTGAATTCAACTCCTTTATAGGGCTTTAAAAATATGGCTGCAGTTACTCCTAGTCTGATGAAAGATTTAAAATAATTAAAGGTGGTAAAAAATTAATCCTTTAGACTCAGGGGTCAAGATACTCCAGTGGATTTTGTTAAAGTATGTAAACAGGGCAATTATTTTGAAAAATGTCCTGGCATTCAGAAGAGGTTACTTCAGCATGCACGTTAGTATATTATTGCTGTCTGTTTCCAAAGGAGCCTTGCCTTTGGTGTGGTTCATAATGCCCACACTGTTTTGTTTCTTCTGGCTAGAATTAGATTAACTGTGAACAAACTTACATTTATACTGCATACTTAAAGTTAGTAAATTGTTTGAGAAGCAGTGGAAAGCACATTAGTTCATAGTGGAGATAACAATAATTCAACTCTGCTTTTCCAATTCTTTCTTTCCTGAGAAGTTATTTATACCCTCTAATAAAGTCAGCTTTCAAACTTCTAATTAAGGTAATCTAGTTTAACAGTATGACACAGCAAGAGGACTCTGCAGGTGAAATTACAGGGCATATATAGGACTTGCACCTATTAGTCTGCTATTTTCTGTACATTGTCTCTGGTACCAATCATTAAAGAATGCAGGATAAACATATTTATTACCTTTGTAATTTTATTAATGATTATTGACTCACTTTAGTGGATTTCTGAATTATATGTTCCATATAGTCACTGTAACAGTGACTAGATTCATTTCAACATACAGACTCATTTTTATTTAAAAAAACCAGTGAGAAATGGTCTTTATAAATTTCTCTGTCTTAGGTCTTCAGGTCCTTTATTGCACAGTGCATCTTTCTTTCAATAAATAGCTCAGATACAGTAAAGATTACTGTGTCAGTGATAGAAGGCTGACCAGGTACAGTAATGAGTTCACAGCGGTGTGGGTTTTTCATGGTAACATGGTTTTCACATGGTCCTCCGGGAAGAATAACATGCTCATACTGAGGGTTTTATTTCCTCTGCTGATGGTTATTTCACAGTAGCTACTGTATTTTTGAAACTAAACTTTCTTGCTTGCACTTTTGGTATAAATTCCTGAAAAGGAAAGATTAATTGTCTCTGATTCTAGGTCCACTGAAATGAAAAGAAGAAATCTCATTTTCATTTCAGTGCTCCACAAAACAAGTAAATTTACATAAGTTTGAAATAGCACTATGACCTTCTGCTGGGAAAGTGATTCTTAAGTGGAGTTCTGCCAGGCAGGTATATGACAGGGAACTCAGTGTCTTTGTGCTTTTAATACCAAGATGTAATTTAGTAAAGTATGCCACTGGTGGATGTAAAATCAATGCCAGGTTTTTTTTTTTTTAATACTCATGCACTTTTAGAGACTGAGGACATGGGATTATAGAAGTCCACAGTGTCCTAACTTACATCCTAAACTAAAGCTTTAAAGTTGCCACTGTCATAGAAACAAACAAAAAAACCCAACAACAACAAAAAACCCAACCAAACCTAATTGATTTGTGTTTTTTAAATTACTTGCAAAATGTTCACTTATAATTCACTTCCCTCTCTGTTTTGAAAGACAAACCAAAAAATATTCTTTTTGCAATCTCTTTGATTATTCCTTATACTTATGAAAGACATTGCTTGGAAGCATTGGGTTTATGGGACCATGACCATTGAGTTGTCATGAGCAATGTGAATTTCCATGAGAAATATACAGAAATAAATACACCTCTTTTTTAATAAAAAGACCCATCAAACAAAAACAAACACAAATCAAACAAAAAAAAACGCAATCCAACCCAACCCAACCCAAATCAAACAAAACAGATTAGGAGATCCAGAGAAAATTTCATTAACTTTAATTAAACTTAATATTCAGAATCTAGGATCAAATCTCTTTGTTATACAACAGTTGCTTTCTAGATTATTATTTCAGTACTTATGTTAATGCTTACTGCTTATTACTTCATTAAATAAATACATAAATAAAATCATAAGCTTCATTTTTAAAAATATGCTGGTAAGTCTCAAGAAATTTTGGACTAGATTTGTAAAAGGCAATGTATGTCTCTAACATGGACAAAGAAGCACATAAAAGTCATCACACTTTGAAAAAATAGCTCTCTGAACCTGACTCAGTTAATTATTAAATTTCTGCACAAGGATTTCATACCCATGGCAGAAAGCATACAATATGGAGATGAAAGATATGCTGTTTCACTAGATGGTTTAGGGCTAAACTTCTCCATCCATCAGAAAAGTGACAAGTTTGTGTAACCAGACACTACTCAAGAAAGAAGATTTTGGAAGAAAAGGTACAGTGACAGGCTATTAGGGTGATTGCAGAGGGAAGGAGGGTTGGGAGGGCACTGAAAATGTATTCACCATTGAAAGAGTCTTGAAATCATACTAATCATCCCTACAGGAGAAAGGAAGCAGCCTGTTTCACATCTGCAATAAGCTCAAGCTACTGGACCTGCTGAAAGGCAGTTCTTAAAGCTCAGGAACAATCTACAAAAGGTCCATGTTCTTTCCAGATCAAAGATAAAGAGGCCAGATTTAATATTTTGTTTGTTTGTGGGTTTTGTTTGGTCTTTTGTTTGTTTGGTTGGTTTGGTTTTTGTTTGTTTTGTTTGTGTTTGTTTTTTTTTCTTGTAGCTGCCTGTCTTCTGTTGTCATTCTGGCTTGAAATAGTAGTGGTTTGAGGATTTTAACATTGCACTGCAGTGCACATCTTGTCTACCCCTTAAATGAGTTTGTTTTGCTTTGGAGGACTAAACAAAGAACAGATAAATTAAATTCTGGTCTGTATGCGCAAGAGGACTGCCAGCAGGTCAAAGGAATTTTATCAGTGGATGACAGGAAAAGCAAAGGACCAAGACACTGTCTTCTCAGATGTGTCCAGTGGAAAAAAAAATAGACACCAAACACAAGGTAAAATGCAAGTAACTCCATTTAAACATCTACTTTGAGGGTCATCAAACAGTGGAACAGGTTGCCCGGGAAGGCTGTGGAGTTTACATAGCAAATCAAATTCAACTTAACATGACTGTGAGGAACTTGCTGTAAACTGAGCTGCTTGAACAGGGCAGTTCGACCAGATCACCTCTAGAGATGACTTCCAACTTAAATAATCCTGTGATTCTCTGAGAAGGTTTGGCATAAATGAACCACAACTAAATTCATTCTGGGAAATCATAATTAAAACAAAATTAAACTAAAAAAACAAACCAAAACCACCTTCTAAAAAGTCTCTGTTACCAATAAGTTTGGATCACCTAGTTGAAAAAGAGAAAAAAGGACTTTGATGGCATCACGCTAACCAATTTCTTGTCATACTTGGATTCAAGTGAACTAAGGTGTCATTTGGAGCTCAAATTTAACAAAATTGGCTCCACTCCATCTAGCCTTAGCTCTGAAAGATCATGAAAACTGGAAAAATAATCTGAAGGGAAAAAATTGAATCCACAAGTAGCAGGTCTTGAATAATAAAAGGTATAGGTGTTAAGAGTCTAAATTATATGTCGGTCCTTGAATCTAGATTTTTTTGTTATCTTAGTGTACCTGGAAAGCTACAATCTACCAATAAGTCACAACAGGCATTTAGGAGTAAGGAAGATGATGCAAGACTTGGGAAAGAAGTTCAATCAAGCATGAGAAACAGCCATTCTTGGAACATGGCAGTCCTCCAGAAATAGCTGGACAAAACACAAAATTGTGCTTGACCATTTCAGCCTAAATGTAAACACTTGCCTTCTATTTTTTTCTTTGTATTTTTGTTCATTTCTTTTATAGGAAACTTGTAATATTTTATTTTCAATTTATTAAGAAAAATCAGCCTTGATATAAAAACCTTATAAAGCCTTTTGAGCCGCTTCCAGATTGAGGTATTGTGTCCTATTCTCCCCCTGAACAAATGCTTGGTTGTGAGTTTTGATATTAAGTTTGGAATAAAACATTCTTTAATTGAATTCAAGAAAATGGTCAGTTTTTCTTTAGAAATGTATATGGAATTACACTTTCCTGTGCATTGTGTCAGACCAGCAGCACAGACATCCAACCAGTAGTTCCTCATACTAACAGTGTCAGAAAGAAAAAGTCTTGGAATTTGACACAGAATGCCTTCACTTGAAGGCTCTAGCATCTAAAAATAATTCGAGTAATTTTGCAGTCTCCATTAGAAACTTGCCAAGGTATCATAAGAAAAGAAGTGATTGCTTCATAAAATTAAAGCATGATTATTGTTACTGATTTCCATATTTTGTTGCACTTGCAGGTAAATTTTCTCAAAACCTTTCAGTAAAATAGCTGAAATCACTCTTGATGGGCATTTTTGATGTAAACAGCCATGTAAAGAATACATCTTGAGAATCTCACATATTTAACATTTCTGAATAGCTTGTTTTAATATTACTATTTAAATATTGTTCATCTTTGTAGTCATAATAGAATAGCTATTTTATAGATTTTTGATTACGTGGAGCTGAATTGCAAAGAGTACTCCTTCATTCACCTCTAATCCAAACCTCCAGAGGAATTACAGCTGCTACCTGGAATGAAAAGAGGTTTTCTAGCTATTATTTAATCATCCTATCTGTTATCTAATATCTACAGTAATAAGAGCAAAGTTCAAAAGCTGCAAGTCCTTCTTTAAATTAAATACCATTAGCTTTAGCCCCACATCAGATTTTCTTGAGATCTCTAAAAATAAATGCCTTCCTTGGATATCTTCAATAGGCAATTCATCCTCTCTTGCAATTACAGAGTCTGAAATAAAGTGCTGTGCATGAACCACAGAAAGCTTTACAGTGAAGTAATGCAGAAATACTTCATTGAGTTGTGAGAGAAAATAATTTCTCATAGTATTTTGGGAATTTGATTACTAATGCAATTTCTTTCACCTTTCTGGTATTAATGCTAAGATCACATCCTTTCTGATCTGTTTAAATTCAATCTATTTCTCATTTAACATCAGTGGAAAATTTTATGTCCGATTCTTGAAATGCCTGCCTGCCCCAAGCTCCTTATAAAGGAGTATCTGTAGGGCTAGGAAGAAAAGACCCACCAGCATTTCTTCTTTTCTGGCAACTTGTGGCAAGTTTCCACATATTATTCATTCATTCATTCATTCATTCATTCATTCATTCATTCATTCATTCAGTTCAGCATTATTAACTGAACTTCTCAAATGAATTAATAAATTTTGTTCTCCAAGTTTTAGGCCAATTTATGGTTAGCCTTGATGCATGCATTAATGTAATATTAAAATCTGACAGTGTCTTAGGAAAAGAGAAAAGCTGTGATCCATCTAAATGTTCACAGAACACATTGCAAAAACAGTCTAACCAGTGCCTCCAGCGGGATTATCTAACACTGATAAACTATCAGAGATGGAATTTGGCTATGACTCAACTCACCTCTCTGCACTGGCAAAGCTACCCTGAGCTATATCCATGCAGCAGTAGAGGCTGCTCAGATTATTTTCTAATATGCTTTCTGAAAATAAAGCATCTCTGGTCATTACTATTTGGATTATATTATGTGACTTTTCCTTCATCGTCGGATCTCAGACTTGTATAGATCAAGGCAGATGTAATCTAAACAATTCTGTTGTGTTTTTTTTTTAAGTCTCCTGTTGCAAAGTAATGTGAAAAAGATGGAAAAATAAAACATTTCTTATCTTGATTATTATTGTTCATTATTTGAAAACTGAGGAAAAAAAAAGACAGCAAAAGGAAAAAGGGAAAATTACTAGTCTAGTGTCTTTTAAAAGAAATTTTTAACTAGTAGCTGCTGAACATTTTTCAATATTCACATTTGTCAATATTCTGTGTGCTTGACTGCATATGTAAGACATCGTTGATTATATTTTCAGAACAAAATTCTGAGAAAACTGTAGCCCAGAGTACATGGAAAAAAACTTCAGTGAAATTGCCATTCAGTTCCAGAACACAGATTCTAACATTTTGACTGTGTGCTCACTTCTACCACAAACAATGGTTTCTCTGAGACTGTTAAAGCCAGAAGTATTTGAATAAGATCTATTCAGTTCACTTGACCTTAACTTCTGCCCACTTCTTTTTTTGTCTTAGCTTCAGATCCCTCTACTCAGAGATATTTATGTGCCTGGTTTGCAGAGTAGGCCATATTTTTTTTTTTAATCTGTGGTTCTTCTGTATAAAATTCAGCTCTCAAAATATGCACATAAATTAGCTGGACAGAACACATCCTTACATCAATCAATTCTTAAACTTCATGTGTATTTAAGATTCTTTTGGAGAACTCCAAAGTCTCCAAGGAACCTTACAACAAGGAAATTGAGTGTGACAAGTACACTTAATTCCTATGGAAACATTTCAATCACTCATTTTTCATACTTAAGAAATAGCTATTACAAAATAATTTAAATATCTTTATATTAATTGGAAACAGGAAATTATTTTCTGCAGTAAATGTTGACAACAGTTCTGACTTTTTGGATTGTTGATTATTAATTGATTTTGCTGCCATGTTAAACAATGGAAAGATATGTCCAAATCTGAATCCTTGCTAGTCAAAAATTACAAAGAGGAATTCTTGAAGCATGGGAAGTACAGTTAGTGAGGAAGATTACTTATTATCTAGAAAATGTTCAACTCAGGGGAGTTAGTAAAAAATCAAACAGACAATGTGAGAATTCTGAAAGTAATTCAACCAGATTCCCTAAATGGATAAAATTAAAGCGAACCATATGAAAAAATATTTTTCTACAGAAATTTCTGAAGCCGCTATAACAGTTTCTAAGTCTCGAATTTCAATGATGAAGAAATTAATTTTATACACCCTCAATGCATCCACTTATATATTAATTTTCTTACAGATCTACTAGTCCTGTGAGGGAGCTTTTGAAAACACACTTGGCAAATCACAAAGTGCTGAACTTTAGTGAGGAAATACAGCATAACTCTAACATGATGACATACATCGAGTGTTTAAATAATTGCCTTAACAACAATTATTAATACACGTATCTAATAAGATATCTGCATCACCACACAACACTTACAAAGCTAACAAATTAGAGCAAACAGATAAAATTAAATTGCCATTTAAGATGTGTATAGTTTAACTACACAGGCAGACACATGCTTAGACACTACAGAATTTTGTTAAAAAAAGATTTCCCTTGATCCTTCCTTAAAGGTTACCATAAATGAATTGTATTATGTCATGTGGCTATGTCACTGACAAGGAACTAATTTATTTGCAATATTTTTTCTGGTCATCTTATGCCTAAGAAAAATAAATAAATAAAGACAACAAAAATCCAAACAAACTCAAGTTTTTCAGGCTGTCCCACCCTCCCTGACTCTTGCTGACTTTGCCTCCTGTCACTCTGAAAATCAATTTAATCTGGACACGCTTGTGATGTTTTCCCTCTCATGCTCAAATTTATCCAGTTCCCAGCAATAAGGAATATCTATAAAGAACAATAAACCATATTTCCATGACTTACAGATATTTTTTTAAAGTTTTTAAATATATATCTCTTTATGCATTGTGGAATGCTCATTTTGTGGAAGGCCAATCACAGATTCTTGATACATCTCAACAGTGGAGGGGAGGGGTGAAGGAAAATAAAAAGATGCCATTTGTATAATAAGGGAATAAAAACAGCTAAGACAGAGCAACCACAGACTGCTCATTCATTAAGGGACTAGATCTTAAGTATTTCTACTACAGCAATTTACATACCTGTAGATTTTGCTCAATTTTTTCCTTTCTTCAAACAATGGCTACTGTCAAGAAAATTTTTAGTCATATTTGTAATCTGTTAATTTCCTAAAATATTTTACAGTGTGCGTTGAAATGTTACAAACATTTAAATCACTTAGACACTAAGATCAAATTTTACTTTCAGTATGAATTTTACCAGCTAACAAATAATCAGGTAATTACGAGTTAACCAGGTATTTAAAAGGTAATAGAGTAGAATTCTACCCTTGTGGTATATTAGCTGAGGTAATATACAAGATTTTATGCCTCTGTGGCATAATGTCCTCAGACTAAAAGTGACAGGATTGACAATTTGCAGACATGATATCTTAGGTAAATTACAAGCGGAGATGTTTGAGGGAATTAAATTAAATAAAGACACTGAAGCAGAAATATTTTAGTATGTCTGTAGATGATGTTAAGATTAAGAGCAAAGTTGTTGTACTCCCTGTAGGAAACAGTCACAGGCAAATGCACGCCAATACTGTTTTATAACAGTGAAGAAAAAACCACTGGAGATGCAGTAGCTAGGATCAACAGACATGAAGGAAGAATCAATAATGGAGAGGAAAAAAAATACATTAAAAGTAGTAGAAACAGAGGAAATTTGGTTGGAAAGAAGAAATTCAGCATTCATGAGGAGTCAGGTTTGATATGGGAGGATCAGAAGGTGAAAAAAATATATAAAAAGACTCAAAGTTGAGAGAAAAGACTGCAAATATTAAGCACTGGAGTTGAGAAAGTGGAGTGTATTGATCATGTAACATGGCTCCAAATGCAAAATTTATCTATCCTATGCAGCTAACATGGGGGAAAAAACAAAAAAACAAACAAAAAAAAGTGACCCAATCATAAAGAGATTTCTGAACTGCAAGGTTTCAGGTTTCTCTTTCATGTTTTGTAAACAGTCACAACCTAATATCTTTTTGTAATTCTATGGCCCACAATTTGCTCCAAATGTATCTATGTTAATGATTTATCCAATCACATAGCTCTAATTGAAAAAGAAGCCTGTGTATTTCTTGGCACAGCTGCCTAGGCTCTGGGCAAATTCTTTTCTTACTTTTTCAACAAGGTGTGTTTGTGTATACGTATGGATAGGACTATATTTTAGAGAAAATTTGTGTGATTAGATTTGAATGTACCTGATACACTTCAAAAGCAAAAATTGAAAAGTATCAATAAGTGTGCTAAAGTAGTGAGTATACATCTTCTACATTTCAGTGATTGTCTTTCACACATTAGGTACACTGCAGAACTGCACTGGAAAATACTGCTGTGAAGTGGAAAGATTCTTAGTATCACTGTAAGGAGAATATTGTTGGAATCAGGTATAATTGAATAAATGAGAAATACACTATTCAAATAATTCAAGAAAGTACAGAAAAGTCTCTGGGCTGTAATAAGCATTTTCCTGTAAGAATTGATTTGGGGCTTTGAAATACTATTATTGGATCTTTAAATCTATGGTCAATCTGACATTATCTAAAAAGTGGGTATCAGAATAAGGTTATTTTGTTATTCAGGAAACAACCTTGTTTATTAGAAACAACAAGAAACCAATAAAACTCCAAAGTACGATGATTCTTTAAACTGGTAGCACAATGTAGCACTTACCACTGGCTGTATCAGGTCATGTTGCATGAAGCAATCAAATTCAGAAGCTATTTTTGAACACTCACTGCCAGTGGGTTATTACCTACAAGCAGTGAGTCTTTTACTGTTATCCATGGGAAGGAGTCAGTGGCAGGTGTTCTGCTTCTGGCACAGCTCTGCTTTAGAATTTATGGGATTCTTTCTTTTTCCAGGGAAACTTTCATTAAATGCTGTTACCGCTCTCTATGCATAGTCAACAACCTTATATTGAAACATAAAAGAAGAAAAGAATTCCTTCTCCCTGCAGATTCTGAACAAAAGGAATATATTATCCTAATGCTTACTGCAGAGCAGAATGATGCCTTGTATGGTACCATTTATGGTTATAATAAAGAACGGGTTGCTGATAAGACAAGCTAGCTGTCCCATTAGAATCCCATTGGCAATAACAGTAAGAAGTACATAACTAGATGTTCCTGCCAGCCTTAAAGAAATTCTGTGCTTATGAACAACCCTTAGGATATTCTTTTCACGAATTGCAAACTTTTATTTGCCTGAGGAATGTATAGGTGTCCTGTAGACTAAATTTATGATGTGAAGAAATTTATCTCAGGAACAGCTCCCCCCTCCCCAAATCAAAATGTAATTATTCTGGTGTGTATCTTTGAGAATCCGTGAATTTCATTTATACCCATAGGAATTTATCTGAAGCAAGGAAAAAACTGTGCTGGTTAGGTTGGTTTTGGTTTTCCTTTTTCCATTCTATTAATGGAACCTAGTTCCTGTTCTAAGATCTGCTTGTAGTATATTAATTTTGTCTAACTGAATGACATGAGCAGCATCAGGTTACTCCATCATAGAAATAAAATGAAATTCATTATCACACATGAAATTGATATTTTTTTTGCTACCAGTTGAGAATAAGTAAAAAATTTAATTAAGGGAATGAATTGATGTCATGATAATGGAAAATAAATTCAAGGAAATTATGTTCTAAAGGAATTTTCTTCTAATATGATTTCTGTAATGGATGCTCATTTGCCTTTTAGGTTTATAAATGTTAAAAATAATTGGGTATTTAGGGGAAATATCAATATAAATAACATAAAAATTTATCATCCAAAAGGCATAGTTGTTTCATGGTAAATAATAAAGTATATTTCATGTAATTAGTACTTTATATAGATAAATCATTTAAAACTGCATTGAGCAGTTATATGGCATATATCTATGCTTATATTGCAAACATATTTATATGGTCTGTTGACAAGCAATCATACTCTGCCTCTGCTTTGACTTGAATGGAAATGAGACAGTTACAATATGAAAACTGGAGAAGAGTATTGGCAAGTTCTCTAACAGCAGAAACAATGATGAGATAGATAAAAAGTCAACCCTCTTGTGCTTACCTCTACCTCTTGCATGCCTCTTTTTTTGAATTTTGTCAGGAGCTTGTTCTTCATCCATGCAGGCCTCCTGCAACTTTATCTTGACTTCCTGTATGTCCACATGGACTGCTTCTGAGGTAAGAGAAAACCTCCAAGCTCTCTTGGTAACACCTCCCTTTTCTTCATGATGATGCTTCCCCGAGATTATTTTGAGAAAGTCCCTGAACAGGTCACTGTGTAGTAGTCCAGGGTTAGTACATCGCTGTTTGCCTTGCTCCCTCCTCTTGTCAGCACTAACTCCACAACTCACAGCTAAAACACTCGAGGCTGTCTCCAGCCTTCACATCTGCCATCAGTTCTCCGTTGGTTTTAAGTATGAGGTCCAGTGAAATACTTTCTCCAAGCAGCTGCTTGATCTAGAAGTTATCTTCAAAGCAAAGCAGAAACCTCTAATGCAGGGAAAGAAGGATATGGAAGTGAAGTAGCGTATTTTAGGATAATAATTGATCTTAGACGAGTTGCTGCTTCTCTTTTGCACTAGACAGCTCAGCATAAGTAATTCACTTTTACAGCAATTTATAGGCATTAAACCACATAGATACAGCTAGAACTCTCAGTATTCTCAGTGAATGTTTCATATTGAACTTCGTGGTAAGAAGTAGCATGTGAAAGCTGCATATGTGAAATTACTAAGTTGTTTCTAAAGGAAAAAAAAAAGAGTCAGTTTTTTCTTGGTCATGATACCAAGACAGTAATATAGTAATACTACAGTAATATTATCATACAGTAATACTATCATCCAGACAGTAATATAGACTAATCCTAGGAAGGAGGGTTGGAAAAACATCATGTATAACAAAGCTTATGTGTGCCTAAATTTAAGTCTCATCTTTCATGATTACTCATTGGTTTTCTGTTTTCTTATTGTAGTAGGTATGAACTAAACCATACAATTTGTAGTAGTTAAATTCACATATTTGAAGAGAAACAAACATTAATTTATCTGTGTTCAGTGCATTTAACTTGTTTAGCTCAGCAGTTTGTCACAGAAGAGGAATAACTGTGTTTATGACTGATTATTCCAACTTTATCTACAAATCAATAAACTGGTATTATTATTATTATTATTATTGTTATTATTATTATTATTATTATTATTATTATTATTATTATTATTATTATTAATCTAAGTATGGTATACACAAACTTCTCTGAATGATTCAGTTTCCATATTATTTCCTTATTAGTGCTGATTTATATTCTTAGGCCACCAATTCTACTAAAAAGACCTTTTCATTTTAACAAGTTCAGTAGTGATCTAAAATGAATTTACCAGTAACAGAATTGTATTTTCTTTTGAAAGACTATCTAAAGCATTTCTTCCCATATATTTAAACTATATGAAGTATTTTCCATATGTAAAGTTTCTTAGGTAATTCAAACAGAATATACTCTATTATATTTATTGAAATAGCTTGTATTTTAAGCAGGAATTCATTAGACTTGTGCTGGTCCTATGAGCATGCATTTCACAATCTTAAAGTTTTGCCTGTAGAGGCACTGTCTTATGCATAAATGAGCTTTACCTCCATCTTTGGAGGAGGAAAGCTGTCAGTTTCAGATAAGGTGTTCCCATTAAGTGTTTTTTATCTGTGCTAAACTTTATAGACTCCTATAGTCTAATGTGTAGCTGCATATAAAGCTACTTTCTGACAGACTACAGTACAACCGCAAAAATTCTCAATCACCATAAAAGACCTTAGATAACATCTAAAGTTTGTGTTTCAATTTTTGCCCTATTATTTTACATTCCTACCAATTTAGTGGTAATTCCACTAAAGTAGTTATTAATTCCTTTAACATCATTACAGGTGTGCTAAAATATGCAAAAAATTTTTATGTTTCATAGATTATTATCTGATGAATTGTTATTACTATCAAAGCCTGATTCATAGCACTATAAATAGGAAAGACTAAGATGAAAATACAGTGAAATGAAACATTACAAGGAGTGGAAAAAATTTATCTAGTCTAATACAATCCTTATCTATTAAAAGAGAATAGAAATAATACAGGTCTTCTAATTTTTGATTTGAATACAAAAAAGGGGCAGAGTAGGGAAAATATATAACTATGGCCATGCCATCCTGACACCTGATCTCATAAGATCTTGGAAGATAAGCAGTGTTGGGCCCGGTTAGTGCTTGGATGGGAGACCTCTTGGGAATACCAGGGGATGTAGGTTCTAGT
>JAOXXN010000471.1:51427585-51441999 GCA_026770055.1 Myrmophylax atrothorax
ACTGTCCAAGCTTGCTTGGCCATGGGGAATGAACTTTAGGAGTTAAAGGGTGCGGCCAGTTCTGCGCGTGCTGTGCCTCACCTAAAAAGCCCATTGCACAGGCTCGAAGGACACATCCACATGAGGAGATCCCTTCCCAAATCTGTGTTCATGAAGCCTAGCCATGATGATGATCATGATGATCATGATGATGAAGGAAAATATAACTTGCTTAAAGAGATCATGCTCAGATTTATACCTGTGATGTGTCTTGTTACTATTGATATAAAGGTGGTTGGAGACATTTCCTCTAGTTTGACTTAAGTTTCTAGAAGTGTGTTTGATCTAGAAGGCTTAAATAACCTTTTTTTTTTTCAAGTGGTGTTACGGTGAAGGAGAGAGGCAAATCAAAAAGGGTATCTAACAAATTCCCAAAGCATGCAAAGGTAAACTGACCTTCCTGTTGAGCAAGAGGTCCTTTACAATAACTGGTCGCCTTTACTTTGAACTTAGTTTTCATATGTGAACAATTGACCCTGAAGTTTCTTTCATGCAGAATTGGAGGACAGCCAGTTGCAGACATGAGAAATGTAAAAATCACTTGGAGAAACATGGCTTGGTATTTATTATAAACTGATTTTTTTTTTCTTCAGAATGGTAGAGGAGAAAGAGGAAAGGGAATAGGAAGGGGGGAAAAAAGGAAAAAATAAAAAAGAAATCACTGGGGAAAAAAAGGAAAAAAGGAGGGGGGGAGGGGGGAAGGGAATAAAACAGAAAGGAATTCTGTGCAAGAGAAGAGATGCTAGTGAAGTGTACTTGATTCTTTGCTAACCAATATAAAAAAAAAGACATGCTTTTAAACACAGGTTGTTTAGGAGAGAAATAATTTCCTGAATCAGAATCTCAAGTAAGGCTGTAGATCAACAAGAAATCACAGTTCTTATTTGTAAACCTTGATTTTTAGGTGCACTGTACAAATAATTCTGTTCTCATGTTTTGAAACATTTATAAGGATTTTTAAGGTAAATTTGTTAAAAAAATTTTATTTAAAAATTGTTTAAAAATTTTATTTTGTTTAATAATAATGGTTTATTATTAAAACCATTAGATCTATGCATGTGTACATGCTTATGTCTCTGTTTTCATTATGTATGTCCTTAAGTAGTAAACTTAGCTATGGCACTACTAGAAGTTGTTTACAGAAATACTTTCTCTCTTTAAAAAAAAAATAAAATAAAATACACAAAACATGACTTAATTTTTTGAAAAAAAAAAAAAATCAGTGAACAGAAACCTTACAAAACCAACATAAGAAACTGAGCTAAATTCACATCTTAAAAAACAGAATTTCTGAAGGAAATGAATAGCAGGTATAAATTTGCTTATTTTCACACTGCACAGAAGAAAACACATTTTAATCAATCTTAGAAGTACTTTTGCAAGCCACTGATGTTAAGAAAAACTCTTAAATGTCATCCATGTTCTCTTACCAAATTATGAAATGGATGTACAAAAATAACCCAAACCCAAAACCTATCTGAGCTATGTGCTTCTATTAAAAATTTTAAACCTGTCCAATTAATACTGTATGGTACAACTTAAATCACACCTTTGTGAACAACTGCCATGACTATTTCTTTCAATCTAGCTTACATTCCTCCAGATAAATATGTATCAAGACTTGGTGAAAACGATGTTGGAACAACTTCAAGTAGGCAGTTTGCAGAAAAACATGATGTTTTCAACATGGAAGCACTTTTATTAGCATGGGCTTAGACTTGTTAAGAATGCTTTGGGGTGTTTTTAATCTATTATTGCATTGACTCCTAAGGTCATAAGGTCTCACAACACTAATAGAATTGTAGTTTGTGTATTTTATCTTTACCTGCAGAAAATGCTCATCAGGCTTCTTTAAGAGATTCAACAGTTATTATTTTTCTAGAGTAAATGAAGGCAAATCAAAACAATTTCTGGCTTTATTTCTATGGATTAATTTAATGGTCTTACACATATTTCACTGTCTTTCTCAATAAAGAAGATGTTGATCTTGTATATATCATTGTATTTAATCTTGGATAATGTAGTTATTGTTTATTTATATTAAATCAAACTAAGTGTCCTAGCCCAAGTAACATATCATAGAATTGCATTTTTTTAATTGGATAATAAACAATATTTATTTAAGAGACATAGTATTATTACTGAAAGTTTTACCCATATAATCTGCACTCTGTTTTCTTGCAGCTCTCCTTTCCAGATCGTAGATGCTGGCTTCCTAATAGTCATTTGAAGACACAAGAAATAAAAAAAAAAACAAAACAAAACAACAAAAATAGTAATAACAGGTTTACATAGCAGCTATTGCTTAAACAAATCAAGTTTTCCTGCCAACAAAAATGCCACTGGATGAGATTTAATTGAAAATTGAATTAACTTTGACACTTTTTTAATATTTAAGTGAATTTTAGTTCACTGTCCCTCTTATTTGTGAGGTTTGGAGATCTTTCATGGTTTGGT
This sequence comes from Myrmophylax atrothorax, assembly GCA_026770055.1. NCBI lineage: Eukaryota > Metazoa > Chordata > Aves > Passeriformes > Thamnophilidae > Myrmophylax > Myrmophylax atrothorax. The sequence continues at coordinate 51,430,082 of JAOXXN010000471.1, forward strand.
GTTTGGTTTGGTTTTTTTTTTCCCTTTGAGTTTTCCTCCTGTTACCAGGCAGCAATTTTTGATTGCTGCTGAAAGGAGACTATTGCAGTTGTACAATGCTTGTATAAATAAACATTACATAATATTCCAAGAAAGCTAATGGACTTCATGCTAAACTTTGGTATCTGAAGTGTCCTACTCAGCATAGGTTTTCTAACATCTCCATACTTCCAGCAGCATATCTTAAATAGCTAGCTGAGAGCACCCAGAAAAACTTACAGCCAGTGTGCCTTGTAAGCCATGTCTAGGCTCTGCTATCAGTTCCATTCACAGTTTGTGTCCAAAGCTACACTGTCTGTCACCCCCTGCATGCTCATCACTTGCCCACTCATCTTTCCCATTTTGTTGTTTCCTTCCTCTCGGGTTACTTGAGCAACATGCTGCTGCAACACTTCTTCCCTTCCCTCTGTGCTTGCTATGTGATTGCACAGTTTTGTCCTACTCTTCTAAAAGGGACATTGCTTCTGGTGTATGACACTTTACACAGCATTTTAATATGCTTTCTTTGCTGACTGTCAGGATAGGTAACACATGTCTGAAGGAGGAATCTAGACAAGCCCAAGAAGTGGACCTGTGGGACCCTCATGAAGTTCAACAAAGCGAAGTGCAAGGTGTTACACCTGGGTTGGGGCAACTCCCAGTATCAATACAGACTGGGGAATGAACAGATGATCAGCAGACTTGACGAGAAGGCCTCAGGGTTCTGATGGATGAGAGACTGGGCACAAGCTGTCATTGTGTGCTTGCAGTCCAGAAAGCATCATGGGCTGCCTCAAAAGAAGTGTGACCATCAGGTTGAATAAGACCTCACCTGGAGTGCTACGTCCACTCTGGGGTCCTCAGCACAGGAAGGACATTGACTTGTTGGAGTGAGTGCAGAGAAGTGTCATAAAGAGGAACTAGATAACCTCTTCTACAAACACAGGCTGAGAGAGTTGCAGTTGTTCAGTCTTCAAGGAAGCAGTTGTTAGACTTTTTATACGGACATGAAATGACAGGACAAGGGGTGATGAAAACATGAAAAACTTTATATAATATTGCACAATGGTTTGTAATAAAACAATTATACTATACTTTTACTTGAGATATAATATAATTATAATAGGGATCCTTCCTATTGCAGAATAAGCAGTAACATTTTCTTTTAGCTTTCTCTTTTCTGCCTTTATCTCTGTTTTTCATACTTCTAAAGACTATACTTAGTAAGGCCCTACTTTTTCTCCCTCCTGATTCTGTTCATCATTCCCTCCACCAGCATAATTCCTCCCTTTTGTGAGCATTTCATAGGTCAGTTTTCAATAATCATTCAAAACGACACTTGCCTTATGCAAGACTGCACAGGATGCAAGTGCCACCTTCTACCTATTCTAGGGGCTACATGTCTCTCCCATCCCTCCTAATATTATAATAATGCAGCATGATGAGATCCCAAACTTGAGAAGAATAAGGCACAATCAATGCAATGTTGATATGAGGTAAGCTGCAATCTCACACCTTACAGGATAGTATTTCCATGTAGGATCAAGATCCAGCACATTAATTTTATAAAGAAACCAGCTGTTTGATGATGCCTTGCAGAAGAAGGAGACTGGACACACATGAGACAGGAGAGGACATAACCTCAGAGTTTAGAGAATCCTTAAGCATTCAGGCTTAGCAGAGCAAATCAAGATCTGAAAGGCTAATCCTTGTCTGTGTTACAATGCTGTGTGTAATGCCTACCCAGTGTTACCTAGTAATAATAATATTATGTTTTATTTATAGTCTCTTCTGACCCAGGATCACATCTATTTCTTTTGTTATGTCTGAACAGAAGGCATGAAGCCTGATGATCCCTAGGCATGAAGCTTAGTGACTTTTGTACAACAGCTCCCAAACAGTTTTTCTGGTCAGCATGCAGTATTTTTTTTCATTTAATATGTTTTTTTCTCTTCCTTTTGCTATAGGAACCCTTAATCTGAATTTTTTTTTCATGAAAATGTGTTTGCCATCTGTTATTCTTAGCCTTTGAAAGGTATAACTTTGAGTGGTCCTACAAAGTTAATTCTATTTGTAAGATGTGGAAAAAAAATTTGTTTCAGTTAACACGTTACTCCTTTCAGATCCATAACCAACAGCTACAAGAACATGAGATGAATCTTCTTGGCCATGGTGCCCATATAAGAGGTAAACTACAGCATGCCACAGAAGAGCCTTACATTACTCTGTGCAAGTAATGCAGAAAAAGATACTTGTCCTGCTGCTGAGTCAGAATTGAAAAGTGAAGGATTTGTGCAGCAAAATATATTTCAGAAATTACTTGGAAAAAATATACATCTGATGAGACACTCTATAAAGGACAGTTAATAAAAAAAAATGTTTTGTACTTAGTTCTCTATTATTCAAGTTCCCTTCTATAAATTCTTTAACATATTTTGTGAGCTGTTTGTGTGTCTCCTGCTTTTTCTATAAACTTATATTTTACACTTAATAAAGTCCTGGGCAAGAAAAAATTGTCTTTATATTTTCCATGATGTCTTATTAATCTTTAATCTCTCTCATCCTATCATCCACAGTGTGGATTGCTGAGGAACATGAAGTTTGCTACAGCAGATGTTGAAATGACTTTGATCAGTGCACTTACACTACATAACTTCCTCTGAGCACATATCTGTCCTCATTCTTTCTGACGTTGCTTCAAAATTCTTGTAAGATTTGATTCCACATCATCATACCTTTTCATACTGTTTTTTCTTCATATATAAAGAGAAATAATGAATGGTTATTTTACTTCTCTATCTCCTAGACCGTTTTTTAATTACGTTAAGATTTCTTTTTTTGTGGAAAAAGGAGCTTGAAACTGAAAGCAGGAGATGAAAATGAAGCGAGGTTGTATGTGTCTATTTTTTTTCCTATCATCAGATCATACTGTTACACACCGTATTTAGTAGCATAACCATCTGCTTCTTTCCCCACTTTTGAATATTCTCTAAAACCTCAAAGACCCTTAAATGTCTTGAACTTGTGTTTCTCCCTTGTTTTGAGCAGCTCTCTTAATGGTAAAGCAGTATCATTTTGTAGGCAAAGACTACCTCTTAACACCATTTCTATAGGAAGTTCAAAGAGAATAAATGATTTATGACATTCAAGACTAGGCAAAATGTTCATTAAATATATATAGAGACCTAGATTCTAGTTGGAGATGACTTTAGCAATGAACTTGAGGTGTGTCAGTTATAAATATCTGACTTGACTTGCACCCGTATACAGCATTTTTTACATGCCATTGGCTTTATCTCTTTTCTTTTTTTTATGACTTAAGAGAATCTTTAAGAATTGTTTCTCAGATTGAATACAAAACAAAACCATAAGCAGCAATCATATTGATAACCAAGGAATTTGAGGAATGGTGAAGCTTCCTTCTTATAAAGTGATAGCTGTAATGTAGCAACACAACATCTGAAGTGACACAACAAAGTAATTTTCTGCAATTAGAAATGGTTCCAAAAAATTTGAGAGCCACTGGGTCAGTATCTTATGAGTCTGTTTACTCTAAAACTTGAAATTAATCTCTTGATCCCTATTTCTGGTTTAAAAGTATAGCTTTGCCATGAAGCAAAGGAACATTAAGGAGAAAATCTGCAATGGTGCATACTTGACATTAGCCTACCTGAGTTCTACTGCATAATAATTCTATTACCATAGTTATAATCTATTCAGTTGATTCAAATTCTGACATCTACAGGCATTCCAAAGAATGGCTTAGCAATGTGAGGAATTTGGAGTAAGGATAGAAGACAACTGAATATTGATACTGAATAAATAATGATAGAAAAAAACCCACATGGACTTTTGTACTTAGGAGACTGTGGTCAAGTCATTCACGCTAAAACTTCCCATCTTCTGTGCACAGGTGTGGACAATATTAAAAGTCTTTCTCAATACTAGGACTGAAGGCACAAGCAAGGGGAAATATTTGTATATGACAGGTGCTGCTGGTATCAGCAAAAATGTGTGGTCCTCTTGCTTTCTTATTCCTAAAACTTCCTAAACGTTCTGCTGCCTCACAGAAGATTTATTCTCCATGCTTCATAGGATGCCACATTTAAAGGCAACACTGGCTACGCCCCAACCCCCAAAAGGAAAAAAAAATCATAGCTATCAACAGTGGTTATTTGATTATCAAAGCAAAGGAAAAAATCAGACAATGTGTCAGAACACATTTAATAATTACACCTCCAATTACAATCCTTTCTTTATATTCCTCTGTAGAGAGCTTTTGAGAAACATCATGTCTTTGAGATTTGCTCTAAACTTAGTGAGGCCTAAAATACTTTATTCATACACACAGAGAAAAAGTGAGTGCTCTCTTTATCTTTCATATGCAAATACGACAGGGAATTGCTTAGTGTTTGTCACTGGTACTTTCATAAGCTTATAAAAGGTAGTACAGCCCATTCATTACTGACAGTGAGGAGCAGTCAGCACTGCCTGGTGGAGCAGGGAATAACAAGTCCAAGCTCAACAGCCAAAAGCAGAAGCTGAAGATCAGGCTCAAGTAAAGAGGTGCAGGAGTCACAGCTGTAAGAAACAGAAGTGCTTAGAGTAGGTAGGAGTGGCAAGTAATAAGATATGGTTCAAGACACTGTTGAGAAAGCCTTGGCAAAATTGAGTAAGACAGACCAGTAGAGAGGCAAACTAAACAAAACTGAGAAGCTGAGTAGTGCTGTGAGGTTGACAAAGTAAGATCCATTTACATTTCAAAAGTTATCTTTCCTCCAACTTCACTGAAAGCCTTTATCTGAAATCTTGCCTAAATTTTAATGCTGCTCCTTCCTTAATAGTTCAGTATTACCATGAGTTGCCTTTAACAATTTCAGTTTATTAAGAGCAAGTAAAGAACATCTTATTTTTCTGTACTACTGTGGCTAGAAGTTCCCTAAATATTTAAAAGTGTAAATTCTTTCTTTTATGGCTCTTTTGACATTTTCATAATAGTTGAGTTTAGATCTCCATAATCAGTTGTAATAAATTCTCATATTGAATAGAATCAAATTCCCCTGAGGACTAAATATTAGCTTGAATTTAGCAGGCTTCCAAATCCCTGTGGGAGTGCAATTAGGGTCATTATGAGGGTTCTCTGACCTGAACCCCCCGCCTCATTGTCACCACTCTCAAATCAACCTATCAGGATCCAATGGCTTGGATTAGAAAGGATCAAAAAGATCACCTAATTCGAACTCTCCATCGGGAGCAGAGATGTCCTCCGCTAGACCAGTTTGCCTGAAACCCCATACAACCATCCTTGGCCTCTGTGACAAATTTATTCGAAACTGGAAACATGAATGATGTGAGACAATTTTGCCTTACACTTAGCAAATGCCAAAGTTAAAGTATTTGGAATGGAATATTTTGTGCTCAACAAGCTAGTCCTTTACATTGAAATTTATTTAATGAGATTTCCACTCATTTCAATTCTGGAAATTATCAAGGAAACCTGAGTCAAGCTGAAATAACCAATACTTTCCCTAAAGCATTCTTTAGATATTAATCTTTCACTTAATAGTTGAAGGCCTTAAAAGTTCTGATGAAAGTAACATAAATTAATTTTATTACTTCTTTTTTTTTTTTTAAACTTATTGGAAGACATACTTCATTTCTGAAGACAGAAAACTGCTTTGACAGTTCTGCTTTATGGTTCCTGATAAAATCTCTCATGTAGGATCTTCTGTTTAAAGTAGCATGAATAGGGCCTCTTCCTTTTGAAGTCAGGACTGTTCTGTTACATAAATATCTCATAAATATAAAAATTTTCCACACTATCATCATTACAGCAGTAAGATCATATTAAAATCAACTAGTCTTTTTGCTGTGCAGTGTCTTGTTCTTTTGTAAGACTGTTGTTTGTCCCTTTACAGGGAGATAGAACATCTGAATTTACAACATACTGCTCTGAGTGTGCCTGTATCTTACCACTAAAGGAGGTAAAGAATGAACTATAGCAGACATTGTTTATACACTTTTTTCTTTTTTCTTTTTTTTTTCCCCCCAAAGTACAGCATAAAATAGCATCATATGAACAAGTTCAGGCAGGGTTTAGAAAGGAATAACTGTCATCCTTCCTAATTGTTAGATTATATTCAGCTAAAAAGTTTCAGGAATCAACAACTTTGTTGCTACTCATTTTTTTCATTCATATTTCACAGATTTATTGTGTCCAAGATGAACTTAAATGAACTATAGCAAATATATCTACCAGACATGTTTTTACGGTGTCTTCCTTCCCTGTTTCCATTTTCTGCAACCCCCATGGTCACAATGCTATGTGTGACTTGAGAGGTGATGACTAAATCCATTAGAAGGTAAAGATATATCCCTAGGCATAATGTTTTTGTCTTCAGTGATAAAATGGGTCCTAATCACCACTACAGAGCACTCTGTGTTAGTGAAAATTAGTAAAATTTGCATACTGATGAAAACTAATTAGCTCCTTAGTGTTTACATGGAACAAGGATATTAATGTTTTTCACTCAAATAGTGCAGTGGGTTTGAAATATATTTAAGTGAAACCAATTATCTTGCAAACATCCATCCCTCTCCATGTGTAAGGTAGGATACAAGATACCCCAAAGAATAAGGAAGGACTGAGCATTAACCTCTTTCTCAGTCACTTGCTGTGCATGCAATAAGATTTTGCCAAAAGATACCAAGAATATGGTTTTGGGTGTTTTTCTAATGCAAAAGAGCTTGGGAAGCATAAAGTCAATTACATTTCATCACCAAAACAAACAATGGGTCCTGACTAAAGTGGAAATCTTTGATAACAGAATAGTAAATAGTAGATGTCTGTTTCTTCCAAGTTTCCTCCATGAATTCATATATGCTATTATTGATTCAATCTGCTGGAATTTTGAATGTATTTGAGGTGAGTAAGGTCTGTCAATACCAAAAATGTTAGCAGGTGAATTAATTATTGTTTTCTCCATATATATATATATATATATAATTAACTTGAGAAACCAGGGGTATCTCATTTGCGTGGATTATATTCAAGGTCAGCAAATGCAAATAATCAGCTCATATAGGAGACATTTTACTAAATAACAGCTAACAGTAATTTTAGTTACACAGGCTTTAGGTATTAGGTCTGAGCAAAGATCTTAATAAAACCTGTTATAATTAATTTCTAAAAATAGTAGCAATAAAAATTCATTATGTTGACTATGAAATTCTAAATGTATTAATTCACTACAGTAAGTAGAGCAACATTACTGTGGTTGTTCACAATAGTGAACACACACAAAAAAAACCTGTTAAATTTTATTTTCAAATTTAATAAAAGAATTATCAATAGTTGCACAATCTCATTAACTGATCTTATTAATTTTACAGTTTCAAGAAGACTTAAATTTTACTTGCAACATTTGTAGATTTCTGTTTTCAAATCAGGTTTTTAAAGTTATTATAAATTGTTTTCTTAGTACTAGAAATAAAGGGTAGGAAGTTGTTTAGTCAGATTTACACCTGTAACAAAACTTAGCATCTCATCAATTTACAGCCCAATTTATTCATTAGTTCAGATTCTTTTAATGTAAAACTGTCTGATACAGAATCTTTATTAGGTTTTGCAGTTTCATGTTCTTCTAGCTATGCTCAAGAAGGCAAGATAAGCCTTTTATCAGTCAGCAAACAAAATTGCCACACATAATGTAAAAACTGGAGCAGTATAAGCAGTTTATTAGGGAGCAAAACTTAAGTAAATTTCTCCACAGATTGTTTCAGCAAAGACTGCATGATGATTACCATTCAATTTCTGGACTCAAGATGAAAAGGAGGATTTGAAACCTTCTGTTCTATAGTGTAACAAGGGGAAAACTGAATTGTTTAAACTAGAATTGAAGCCAGACAAGCAAGGAAAAAAAGATGCTGAAAACCTAGTTCAAATCTTGCTCATTAGGAATTCAGCTCAGCTTGCTGGTATGCAGCACTTTTCTGGGCAGAAAAAGGGAGTAATGACGGTGCTTCCTCTTGCCCAGGCAGTCTCTTTCAGCCAGTATTTTCTGTGTGTCACACATGAGAGCCCTCTCGTGACAATTTCTTTTATCATTTTCTTCATTGATTTTCTTCAAGATTTTGTGATTACATTCTCAGGATGAGAAAAAGTTCTCTCTGTCACAGTAATTTCTATTAAGACTTTCAGAATCTCTCTATTTCTCTATCTATCACTCTTTCACTCCCTTCCTTTCACTCTTATCTTTCTCTCCATTAACTAAACAGTTACAAGATTTCTTTCTTTTCTTTCCTAGTTCTACAATATTCACCTTTTAAGAAAACTAGAAATGAAACCACTGGAATGATACATGCTTTTTCTCTGGAAAACTATATATTTCTTGAGTGAGGGGAAAAAAGGCAAGGAAAAAGAACCAACAAAGTAACAACTTATGCTAAGTTTCTTGGACTTTTATTAGTTATATTACAAAATACAAGAATACTACAAGGGAAGAGAATCATGTTAAATGTAATGCTTTACAGACCCTTTTTTTTTCTATGATGCTATATCTCCATTATGCTAGACCAATAATTAAAAGGAATATTCTTTCATATATAGAAGCATATCCCTAAAGCAAAAATACATCTCAGTTGAAATCTTCAGAATTTTCTGCTATACACAGATCTCTCATTGTATATCAATACTACTTAGTATAGGGTTTTGGTCACATCTTTAAGGATGTGTCAGCATACACGTTATAGACACTTTTTATGGGATCTGTAGCTTGAAGGTCAATTGCCTATGTACAAAAATAATTTTGAAAAGCTCATTTGTGAAGCTCCTTAACCCTCACTTGGCTTTTAACTTCAATAAATTCTCAGAATTACCACTGTTCTTTAGGTGCTTAAATTGAACTACCACATTAAAAGGAACCTGAATAAGATACGTAGCTTGAATAAGATACATAGCTTGAACTCTCTTGAGGTGTTCAAATAATCCAGACAGATGTTTAATCTCTACAGTTGGAAGGTCTTGGTACCTTACCACTATTCAAATGCACAATACTCATGCATGGTTTTGTGAATATCTACTACACTGTCTGGGGACACTTGCTGTATGATATACAGCCAAATGCCAGAACATCACCACTTTGCCATACTTTCTCAAGATTCTTCCACTTGTTTATATATGTTTCTCATCTCTTTGTTCATAATGACACTCACTAGTCTCTTGGCATCTTATTTCAAAACTGATCTTCTCTGTCCTGGCCTTTGAATATTCTGTCTGAATACCAAATAACATCCAATGTTATTATTATCTTATTTCCCATTTGTCATAATCATTGACCTTGAATGTTTTTATTTTTGCTGCTTTTTTCATATGGTACAGGTCACATTGCCTATTTTCACTTTTTTTTTTTCATTAGGAAATCAGAATTGAAACTATATGATACATAGTATAACTACAGCTTAGAATGTTCTTCAGTAACTATACTCAGTGTAGGAGTGGAAAGTTAAAATATGCATTCAAACTTCACCAAAATGAAATTTTGCACATTTTTAACCTCTTCTAAAAGTAAACAATGCCTTCTTGTTTTCCTTTTCTCTGGAAAAGAGAAATAAACAAAGATCAATGAAGGACTATAGTGCAAAGACACCTAGAAATAAACATAAATTGAATTTAAATGTAGTTTTACACAAATCTGATTGATGATGTTAGAGCTAGAACATTTACTACTTCTTCTATCCAGAATAACATCACCCTACAGTTATTTGACAACTTTTCTCTGAATAACCAAAGGGGAAAGAGCTGGGAAAAAGTACACTAGCTTGAACCATGAATAACTAAGACTATCTGTGAGTAGGAAGATGGAACAAGTAAAGCATATTGCAGCTTCAGGTTCATCTACAACTGACATCTATCATTCTTGTTGCAGTAAGGCAAGAAAAATTAAGGACCCTTGAGAGATTAGAACAAGATATTGATCAGGGCTTTGTAAGCTCTAAAATCTTGCACTTGAATGTGGAGTAAGTCCTTTAAAAGAGCTGTGTAAGCTCAAAACTAGGCTTTGTTAGAACATGTGAATAAAAACTAACATGGCTGTACTGGTGGAAAAAAAAAGTTCTACAAGGACACATTTAATGCACATTTTCAAATCTGATGTTATTAGAGGGTGAAAATCGTGCATTTTTAACCTTTTCATCTGAACTTAAATGTCAGCCTCTTATGCACTAGAGTACCTATTACTATAGATCTGTTAATTGTCTGTTGATGTCAGCTAGCCTATTCATTGTAGCTATAGGTGAGGTATAGAATTAAGGAGCTTACAGTTTTACTTCTCAGTGTGATCCATCAGACAAGGGAATTACATAGAATTGTTACAGGGGTGGCTGTCAGGGGGAGTATGTGCATTTACAAATTTGACTCCAGAAAAAGAAAACCCTTCCGTCTGACAAAAGACTTTATAAGGCAAACATTCTTATTTAACAAAGGACAAAACCCCAAACAGACAAACATACACAGCATTATAGTCAGAGATTATATACCACTTAAACACTTATGCCTAATATTTCTGAAGAGTTGTTGATAGAAAAATTTATTAATCATGAACTGCAAAATGTTCTTCAAAAGAACTCAGATAACATTTAGGCCATATAAAATTTCTTTTTCAAAACCAAGTGCTAGACCACTCATTTCCATCTATTTTCATATGCAAATAACTGTGTTGCTTCTATTAAGAACTTAAGACAGAAACAAACAACAAAAATTATTTGCATTTTCATTTCTTTTATCAGCAGTAGGAGCTTTTTATATCTCTCTGTGAAGTAAATACAACCCAGTGTGTTTGTTTTTAATTTAAGATGCTCAAAGAGTTTGAGATGATTTCAGAAATGACTTAGTATTTTTTTTAAAAAATAGGGGTTTAAGATCTTATGAGGAACTACTTAAAAAAATATTTCTCTAAATATAAGGAAACTGTAGCGGCAATACAGGACAAGTCTTAGTAGATCTCTATTTTGTTATTAATTAATATAGATAAATATATTTCCTCCATTATTAGGCTTTAACTATATCATATCTAGTGTTTCACATATTAGACTGTCCAAAGTATGGAAAACACAATAAATTGTTAACGAATACCAGAAGGTTTTGTATATTTCAGTTCTCAGAAAGGTATCAAGAACATGCACCAGCTACCAGTTATATGAACATAATCAGCATGTTACATCAGAATGAGACCAAGGAATCTTCCCTGTTGAGCAGAGTTGGCTGAGGACTGGAGATAGGAGATTGAGGATAGGAGATGATGCCAAACTCTTCCCTTTCTAGAGACAGAATATTTCAGTGAAATTTTGAGAATGTATATTCATACTGTCTTTATTCATTATTCTCATGATTATATGTATTAAAATTTTGTGAAAAGAGCTCACTGTCAAAATATTAATACAAAATTCCAACAGCTAGATCAGCACTCAAAGGCTTCTGCAGTTGAGTAAAGAGTTTAAATATAGCCACCAATAGTTATGTGCTCAAGAACAGTTTCTCTCCAATTTCTACTCTTTTAAAAGGTTTTGGTGAAGGAATGCCTAATTTCTCTGTCCAGAGGAAGTCTATGTCTGAATTGACTTTGAACTAATTTGATTCTGGAATTGTGGAAATGTCTGGAAGACTGGAGAGGTTCACAGGCATAAGAGTACCAGAGACCCTAAAACTAAAGCTGGACATTATCTAGGTAGCATGTATGTTCCAAGGCTAAATGACAGCTAAAAGGACAGTGTTTGGGGGTTTTGTTGTTTTATTTTTAAAATCTCAGTGGCATTTCATATACAAAACAAATTGCACTAGATTTAAAAATCTAGTTGAAGGAAACTTGTTTCAAATTATTACATGGATTTCATACAAAGAAAGG
>JAOXXN010000471.1:51479797-51494509 GCA_026770055.1 Myrmophylax atrothorax
CTCAAGTCACCTGACAATTCCAGGCCTAGTCTGGCCCCCAAAACCTAAATTTAGGCCCACCTAGGTGAACCCACAGCAAGGTCCATTCCAATCCCTTAAAATTCTATGATTCCATAATGTTTCCGTTAGATCACAGAACCACGGAGATTGGGACTGACCCCCAGGGAGCATCTGTTCAAACCCCCCCTCTCTGAGATGGCCCAGTTAGATCAAGCCCTTCACTGACTTGTAGTGTAAAGTTCTGAAGATTTGTTCAGATGTTCTTCAAATATTCTTGCATAAATCCTAAATTATTACAATTTGTATATGTCTAACCTGTACTTCACTTTATATTCTTTGCATTCCCATTTTCAGGTCTTTCTGTTTCTTCATTTCTCATTTCTTTCTCTGCTGACATTGTAACTTTGATTCATATTGGTCTTTTTAAAAACATTTTAAAAATAGTTTTTCTCCCATTCATAATCAATTGAAACAATTAGTCAGATCTTTCAAACCCTCTGGTTCTATTATGAAGTTTTGTAATGTAGAATTCTGCCAATATCATCCATTGATCTAGTAGTATGTGTTATCATAACAAAAGAAAGTGAACAGTAATAATGATTTTTCTCCCCTTTTTCCATGCTACAGGAACAGCTGCTCAGCTTGCTTGTCCATGTGTGCCTTGGTACTTGACTTTGAGGTTTCAACTGGCAATGCAGCAGTCCAAGTAACACATCTAAAATGATTCTATTTTATGAGACTGAAAAATTCATTTCACTGACTCATTCTGATGATGTTTTGAAAGGATAGCATGATTGTTATTGGTACTCATGAATAAAGTTTTCACATTGGTACTTTTGTGCCAAGGAAGAACTAACACACTATAGAATCATAGTGTGCAGTTTCTCCTTACTTACACAAAGAATATTTTGTGCACCTGTTCACAAAATCCTTTTATGGACAACTGGTTCAGGTGCTAAACTGTTTTGCTAAACTCAGTTAAGCTAAAGTTTTACAAAACTGAATTTAGCAGCAGGAAGAAGGTTATCCCTCTTAGTCCTAGCTAAATGAAGGAAAACTACTTTCTGACTTAGAAATTATGTTTGTTGCAAAGGCACTAAAAACATAGATAAAAGACTGATTAACTAGAGCTGACAGAAACAAGGCTAGAGTTATAAAGGATGTTTGAGCAGTAAAGAACATACAGATCCTATTTTAGATTGTGAGACAGAACAGAGGATAGTACAATCTCACCTCACAAGCTTCTATGTGCAAGAATTTTTTTGAGAGCTTCAGTGTCTTTGGAGTTTAAAGATATATGATAGATAGTTTATCAGACTGGAAACGTGTTTATTAGACTACAATCTCATTAATGCTGACTAACATGAGAGGATGCTTATAACAAAAGGAAATTTTAGCAACTTTTCCTGGACTTGATGAAGGTTAAGAGCCTCAGGCACTTAATGTTGGGTGAAGTCTTGAGCCAATAAATAGAAAGACAAAATATAATGTATTCATTCTTTACAGAAACTGTACGTATAGTGACATATAGGTACAGATGCCACATTAAGAATGCCTATGCACTCTTGAACTCATAATTTTATTCCAAAAGCTGCAACCCTAAGATAACTGTTTTAATTGATTGGAATACATTTCAGGATTCTGAGAAGAATTGTTTACAAATATCATTGAATGTATGTGGCTGTTCCATGCCTGGAAGTATTCAAGGCCAGGTTGAACAGAACTTTGAGTAACCTGGTCTAGTGAAAGGTGCACCTGACCATAACTGGGGGTTGAAAAAAGATGGTCTTCAAGATTCCTTCCATTCCAAACCATTCTGTGATTCTGTATATCAGAGGAAAAGGACTCCTCTCCTACTTCACCTAGAAATCTTGCTTACTCTCCAACTTTAGCTGTTTCTGCTGCTTTGTTAACAAAAAATCACCTAAGCAGACAGAAAACAAAACCAAAACAAACTAACCAAGCAATAAAAAAAAGACAACAAAAATAATTTTAAAAATTACATTAATTTATTCAATGTGTCATAACAAAGTAGCACAACTTAAAAAAAATACATGGCTAATGTCTTTTTATATCATTTTACAATCATAGAAATGCTGAAAAGCAAGGCAAAAGAAAAGTTGAATGTCGAAGCTGCAACAAATAGGCAGAATGGAATTGCAAGCCAGACAGTAAATCTGAGGACATTGTCTTATTAAGAATAAGTTCAATTTTGATTACTGAATCTCTAACATAACTCCCTAGAGATGGCTCAGTGAACTTATTTGTAACTTAGTAGTGATTTAGCTGTAAATTGTTTGTGCAAAATTACATTTTAGGGCTATTGTCCTGAAAGTGGGGGAATAATAATAATAAGCAAACAGAGCATAAGAAAAAGTTGTTACAGCTTCAAAAGCTCAATCTGAGCCTCATGTACTGCTTTAAACTTATCTTACTCTTAACTGGTGTAAGGTGACATAACTTTAAACTTTTTAACTGTACCTTACATTAAAAACCATTACCTTGTGTTCACTGTAAATTAATTACACATACAGGAACAAGTAAAGCAGTTTAGCTGTTACCAGTTTGGGCTCCAGATTAAGATCAGTCAATTAAGTGTCTATATATGGTATCCAAGCTCCTATCAGTATCAGGTAGTCAATGCAATGGGGTCTGAGGAGTTAATTCATTAATTAGACCCTAATATCTGATCAACTGAATCTTACTTTAGTGATTGTATTATCAAAAGACACAGTGCAAGACCTCAAACACAAAAATCTAGTACCATCTGAGATGTTTTGCGATAGTCCATAACTATCTGATAGTGCAAAAAGGTAATGACTAATGCATTTTGCTAGCTCATTAGTTCCAAAGTGGTAACACTTTTTACATCTGAAGGGGGTAGTTTATGTCTCTTTTCACTCCTAACCCAGTTTTCCGAATTATGGAAAAGAGTATCTGGTTTGATTTCGTTAGTATATTTCATATCTTTAAATAACAATAGGCTTCTGCAGATAGGCACAACCAAAATACAACAGTAGTGTAGAAGAGGGTGATAGAAAAGGGTTGTGATTTACACAGACATGAACATGTAAAATCTCAGTATATAGACCTAACCAACATTTTCAACCGTGGGAAAAAAAAATCTCTTTAGCACCCAAATGGCCTCTTTGTCTTACTAAATGAGTCTGAGCTATCATTTTCAAAGAACAACAGAGGAAAAATCAATTAGAAATGAACTACAAGAAAGAGGCAATGATAAACAAATTATTAGCCTATTTTTCAGATGTCCACACCTTATGGTGCAAATCAGTTTAGCAGTATTTTAAGCTAGTCTACTTCCTTTACTCAAAATCTTGTTTATGGGCAATGGAAAACAAACCTTACATAACATGCCAAGAATTTATTGTTAACATAATTGAATGTTCACACTGCCTAGTTTGACAAACCAGAATAAGTCCTAGAAACTCAAGAAAACTTCCTTGGTAATTTTATTTATCTGTTGCAACGCTTAAACTTAATTTATTGACATTCTTGTTAACATGGGAATCAATGTGTAAAAAGAAGATTCATCTGACATCTGACATATCAAACAGTTGTCAAACAATTGGCACTGTAAGTTATGCATCCACTGGGTTTACTTCAGGGAAAGAAGCTGCATAAGGGAGAGAAAGTGAAATCACTTTGCAGTGGGACCATTAAGTTGTTGCCATATGTAGGTGACATTTCTGAAATTTCGTATAATTTATTTGGTGTAAACAACTCTGTGGTAAATGGCAGATAATTTTCTGTTGGATTTAAGGCCTCAGAGAAATGGATCAATTACAAAACTGGAGCTGACCTGACAGGAAAATGTGTTTAAGTATGGTAAGCTTAGAGTTAAGAAAATCCATATTTATTAAAATAAAAGATAAAAAACTAACATAAAAATATATATTTCTACAGCAAATATATATAGGTCAGGTTAGTGTAGTGGGTTGAATCCTGTCTACTAAGTACCAAGCAGTCCCTGCCTCTAGCAGGACAGAGAGTGAGAATCAGAAGTGGAAAAATCAAGAAGAAAACATGGATCAAGATAAAGAGAGTTTTACCAGTAAATTAAAAGAGAAAAAAAAGAAAAAAAAAAAGGAAAAAGAAAGAAAGGGGGAAAAAAAGAAAAAAAGAAAGAAAAAAGAAAGGAAAAAGGAAAGAAAAAAAAAGAAAGAAAAATCAAAAAAAAGGATATGCAAAGGCAACCACTTACCACCTACCAGCTACATAATGATATCCAGTCAGTGTCTGAGCAGAGATTACCTAGGAAGACCAGTACCCTCAATGCAGTGTCATATGGTGTGGATTATTCCTTTGGTCAGATGGGGTCAGTTGTCACAGCTGTGTCCCCTCCCATCCTCCTGTCACCCCTCAGCCTGCTCACTAGACAGGGGCAGAAGGAGAAGGCAAAACAAAGTAAGAAGCAGAGAAACGCTTGGTGCTTTGCAAACACAGTTTAGAAATGGGTAAAATACTGGTTTATTTTCAACACCATTTTGGTCATAAATGTATAACAGCACCACACAGGCTGCTTTGAAGAAACTTAACTCCATCCCAGCCAGATCTAGTAAAACTGAAGAAAACACAAACCCTCCAAACCACAGGTCTGATGTTTTTTCTGTCTATTTTATAATAATTTAATACATTTGTTGCGTGAAAAGCAAAGGCCTTCCTCATAAGTGAAGCAGTCATCCTTGATAAACTTAGTCAAATACCTGCATTTCCTTGGCTAGATGAATTCTTTGTGTTCTCCAATAAAGGAAAGATGTGCATAGATGGATTTTTTACATCCATTAATTTCTTTAACACTATGGACTCTTTCCTAAATATAATGAAGATAAAAGATTAACTTGTTGTCCCAAAGAAAAATATTTTATTCCAGCCAATGCAGAACATGGCCAAATATTGCATTAACTACCATCTGCATTGACATATTGTCAGCCAGGTGCAAATGCTTAGCTGGCAAATATGGCAATCCACTTCCAAGTTTTGTTTATAAAGAATGGGTTTCTTTCCCTCTGGGATACTTCCTATGCTTAATGGAACCTCCTAACTGTTAATGTTTTCAAAAATTTTAAAAATTATATTTCTTTGCTTCTATGCATTCATAGTCTGGTGCATCTCCTGAACATCCATTTCCACAAGGTGCTGAAATAACACTAAAAGTCACCCAGCTCACAAACACATCAGTCAGAGTTACTAAGTTTTATGGAACAACCCTTCCAAATGGCAAAGGTAGCTAAAATTCAACACAGATCTTTGAAATACAACAGCAGAAGTCAACATTTTTATGTTCTATTATAGCTGAATTGGACCTATTTAATAATCAGAATGTCCTTCTATTTATGTAAAATGTTAAGCTCAAAGTCATGCTACAAACAAACAGCACCTCATATGTGATACCAAAAATTTACTGTTAGTCCAGTTAATGTTTTAACAGTCTTATAGTCTGACTAATTACTCAGGTTACAAGTAATATACATTCACAGTCCAAAACAACACAGATAAACCTCGATGAAACAGTTTAAAATATCACACAAATATTTTCTGGTATCTGCTCCACTGCTGGGGAGAGTGATGCAAATGCTACCAGAGACAGAATCCTGAGACTGTGTCTGCTGGCCAGGGCTGACAAACTTTTGCTGTATGACTCTGAAAGCTTCCCAGGAGACTTTTGAAATCATTAATGATGAGGATTTCTTCTTTCCCTTTAAAGCAAGGTGTAAGATCTAGGTACTTTCTACTTTTTCAGTCTTGAGATCCACTCAAGTTGATATTCCCACATTTTCTTAGCACTGTTTTCACTGACTATCAATGTTTTTTTGGTGTTTCTATTCCCTGTCTGGTAGTAGAAACCAGTGAAAGTGGAGAAAGTTAGTTCTTGAGTACCAAGGTAGTGTTATGTTCCTTAAAGAAGTCTTTGAAAGAACTAATAACCAAATATTTTTTAAAATCCAATATTATATGTTGTCTATATTAGAAATCTATAATTCTAAGAGCATGTTCTGGGGTTAAGATAAATAATAGTTTTTAGGATAGTTAGTCAGTTACAATTTTTCTGGTGTGTAAATGTTCACGTATAAATAGAAAAACAGAATACCCTGATAAAATCACCTCATTGCAATGTGTATATATATGCATTTGTGTATACTTTCTTATGAACTATACCTGATGTATATTATGTACTATGCTGAGACTTTTTCCAGATTCTCAACCATTCACAGTTCCTCTGGAAACTTCTGGAAAACGGAACTTTTTCTGTACTCTTGTATCCCAGCTCCAAGATTGGTTTGAACTTGACAGTGATGAAAAAAAAAATAAAAAAAAAATAAAATTTCAGAGGTTCAAACAGGGTCTTAAAAATTAGTATTCTAGTCCTTTATTTTGCATATATGGCAAAAATTATATGTAAATATGGACTATCAAAGAATGCATAATAAATCTAATCAACTGTTGTTTTCAATCATGTTTTGGTACTGTTTGCATCTAGCCAGAGAAATTTGAAAAACACCATGAAAATATTTGCCTCTTGTCAAGGATAAATACAGTGTAGAATTACTGGTTTATGTCTGGATAACATTATATATAAGTATACATTTTATAGTCTGCTTTATCTTATGAAATCATATTTTATATGTGGTTAAAACTACCTTTTGTAGCAGGAGCCTTCTGGCTTTTTCTTACTTGCATGGACACAGTCCACCTAACATATGTTTGTGCTATTGCAGTGGGCTGTTGCGATTCTCGGATGATGAAGAGAAGTGAAATCTTTCTTTGTGTGCTGGAATCAGTACAAGATACCTTTTTTTTTTTTTTTGTCCTCTGGATGCTGTTATCTTTTTTTTCTCTTTTTCAAAGTTTTATTATGTCAGCAAGAAACATAGAGTTACATTAGTTTTACTTTTATAGTTGCTTCTGTAGCAAAGCTTTCTAGCTAAGTTTTTAGACGGGTTTAGTGTTTTAATTCTACCAGTGATCAGTCAACAGAAATTACCTACAATCTTCATATTGTTTCTGTTTGGTGTCCTATAATAGGAGAAGATAAGAGAGGTGCAGACAGCTGAAGACAAATTCAGAATAGTACAAATTGTCACTTAAAAAGACATGGAAAATGCTGCCACAAATCAAACACACATGCATATGCAAAAAATAAATGAATGAACATTTCTAATGAAAGTTTTAGGAAAAAGTATAGCTCAGAACCAAAAATAATGCATGTTTAAATATCACTGAAGTGAGGTAAACTAAATTACCTATAAATGCAAATCCAAAGGAATTGGCAAAATTCACTCTGTAGTGTTTTATTTCAACTGTTGTGAATGCCAGATAGGTTCAAGTGCTATGGACATCATTTAAGTATCAAGAATCAAGTTTTCTCCAAAACAATATATCCTACTGCCACTATCCAAAACAGGTTCGAGGACCAGTAAGATATGTGTGGTAGACATTAGTCACATGACAAAGGCACAAAGTAGCCACAGCCACAGGGATGGATGTGAAATTATCTCAATGTTTTTGTCTGCAACATATGCTAAGTTTTAATGTTGTATGAACAGTCTCTTCCAGAAGACTTGTATTCTCTAGCATGTGTTTTTTCCAAACAGCACTTACACAAGTGTGTAGTTGAAATTTGTGTACTTACACAGTGTTCAATTATGTGAGGCTGTCAAGAGGTTTGTTGTTTTAAACTAGAAAATATGAATTAATTGAAACCAAAATGCTTCAAGCTAACATGGCAATTTCAAGCAAACCCTAATGAGGAAGTAGCAGATGTTATTTTCCTTTAAAACATCAAGGAAAATTGCACTGTATCAGACTCCAAATATCCTGATGTTGTGATAAGGATGCTCATACTTAGTATGATAGTCCAATATTCAAGTGTCAGTTTAACAAAAGTAAGCTACTTCATTTGAAGCCATGAAAATTCAGTCTGTTTCTGGTAATACTCAAAGGAAAATTTTGTCTTCCCTCACTTATACAAGTTATACTTCTCTAAAACCTTCAAGATTTCATTTCCTTTTGAAAGAGAATAATTTGAGAACTTCTAACTACCATATTTTTAATCTGGAAGTAATTTTCAGAGTATAGAGGAAACTGGTTGAGTATCAACAACACAAAAATACCATATGCAAAAGCATTTTATCATTTCTTTCTCCTTTCACAGGAATCCAAAAAACCACAAAGAATGGGAAGAAAATTAGCTGGATTATTTAAAATCACTTACATGAATTAGAATTACTTTTGGCTGAGCTAGAGCTGAAGATTTTAACATCAAATAGTATGACTGTTACTAAGCAGACAAGTAGTTGATAGGGTCTGTATCAGTAAAAAGCTTCCCCTGACCAACTCCTACCCCACACAGACATGCACCATCTGCTGATCCTTCCCCAGTAACCACACGAGTGACCTCATAGGATGCTCTAACCAGGCTCCATGTCTGGCTCTGATACCCAATGGGTCCACCTCAAACTTTGTGCCCATGCAACCATATTCCATAAGCCTCTTTTTCATAAGGTCTTTCAAGCCAGGTGTCAGCACAAGCCACCAGCTAGGTCAGTCCACAATGGTTCTGTGATTTACATTTCCAGCAGTTTCAGTTTTATCTCTTTGGTTAATTGTTGACCTGTGGTCTGCACCAAGGCTCCTTATTCTCTGTTCTTGTTTGCATTTTCCTCATCACCTTATCTCATCACACTTAGCCCATTTGCACTGAACTCAGCTCCTGGCCAAGGTGATGCCGTCATTCTTCTGGATCAATTGATGATTTATGAGTTTGATATCAAGGAACTCTAACTGCCTTTAAATATTTGGGATGAGACTGGATTAGTTCCTCCTTGATATCTCTGAGCAACGGTACTGATATGTATTTCAAACAATTTTGTGAAAAACAAAAAGCGATGACTGGGAAGCAGTTGCAGCTACAATTACACTAAATATTTAATATATGATCTAGATTGAAAACCCTTTAGGACAAGACAATATCATTTTGTCATATGTTTACATAGATTTTATCCACTGTCTTTAAAGAGTATTGAACTGTAAATAAATACTTAAGAAAATAGATAAATAAACTTAATATTCTATTTTTTTCAAATATTGGGTTTTTTCCAGAGAGACATTTGTTACGTTTCACTTCCAAAAATTATACTGCAGAACAGCAAACAAATATGTGCCTATTTTTGTTAATTCAGAATTATTTCCAGATCAAACATGAAAGTTATAAACACAACGATGAAGGTGTCTTGACTTGCAGTGTGCAAACTTAGTCTGAGGTCAGACAATGCATATGTATTGTTCCTTTTTTTGCCTACTGCTTTAACTAGCAAAAGATGAAAGTCAACAGAGGCTCACAGTTGGTTCTATCCCCAATATGCTGTTACAGCTTGTTTTATGCCAAAGTTTTCAACCATGAGAAAAGAGCATTGAGTTCCTTGTCTCTTTCATCTGTGGTATGATATGCCAGCCAATAAAAAATGGTTTTGTTTCTTATTTAAGTGGCAGAAAAGTACACTTGATTCTGAATGCATGCAGGGGGTCTGGTTCACAACTACACCCAGAGAGTACAAGGTGACTGAACACACTGAGTGTAGGCCTGATTTCTGAATAGGAAAAGGAATGTTTTAGTTTGTATCCAGTTTACTGCAATTACTTGTTATAAAACAGGCAAAAATACAATTTTGATGTTGCTTGTCCAGCTGTATATTGGATAGACACTCTTCAGTTCCACGAGGATGAAACACGTGTTTTTACCAGAAGCTTTGTTTCATAACAATGTCCTCTGTAAGAGCATTGCCCAAGTGACAGATCTCAAAAGTGACACCACCAGGGCTGTCCACAGATCCACCTGCCTAGAAAGTTTTCTGGCTGCACTCCAATCATGATCCACAAAGAATAAAATTGCTGAAGGGGAAAAAATATTTTACATATGTTTGTTTTCCAGAGGAGGATGCATAAGATTACAATAAGTAGATGTAGATAGAAAGAGCACATTAAGACTATTCTGTACCATAGCCCTTTTATTGTGGCCTGAAGAATTATAAAATTTAATGATTTTTTAATAAATGCTTTTGCATGTACATAGTACCTGACACCAGAGCATAATGCCAACATATTATGAGATGTATCATGAAGAGTGTTTCCCTTTCCTTTATATCTGCAAACATTCTTTGTTGTACAGAAGTCATAATGTATTCTCAGTAGTTTCTCTTTTTGAAAGCAGAATGACTTCCTTCATATGCAGTCCAGAAACTCTGCAATTTTTTGTCACTTGAAAAACATTTTATGCTATGTTTTATTCAGTTGAATTCACTTTACAGAATGAGAAATAGCATGCAAATAATCATGTATCTAAGGCTGTATCAGGGTTTTATCATTGTGAGGCATGATGTATTCCCACTGACTTTTTGGTTTGATTCACAGCACAAGTGCAATGAGCATGTTTCTGTGTTTACTGCATATCACTGTGTAGTGCTTCAAGATCTTTCCTGAAATGAAAAATGTTACATATAGTAAATATGGATTATAAATTATTCAGCTTCATTTATTATTCATCTTAAACATACTCAGCTTTCTTACCAGCAAAACAAATATTTATGTTAGGTTAAGTCTGGTTAAATCTGCAGCATATCCAATACCAATCCATACCTTTCAGTGCCAGACCATTTTGCAATGTTAGAACTCGTGCATATATTCTTATGATTTTGTCATCCTTTTAGTATTTTCCAGATACAATAGAAATTAATAAAACAATCTGCCTATAATGCACCAATAAAAATTAAAAGCATGTAAAATCCTCCCCAGACTACTATGCGTGCTGATGCAAATGCACAGTATTTACTACTTTTATTCTATAATGAATGTATGTAATTTCTGTTGACTGATCAGTGGTAGAATTAAAACACTAAACCCATCTAAAAACTTAGCTAGAAAGCTTTGTGGCAGAAGTTTAGCTGCTCACCAAGCAGCAGATAATCTGCTTTTATTACTTTTAGTTGCTCCACTTTGATGCAAAACACAGGTTCATATTCACATCTTGACATTGTAGTACATTTTTTGGTAGGTAGTGTAGTAGTTTTTAGAAGTTCTCAACTTGCAGGAATTAAGATATCTCAAAATTATATTGTTTACCTTACTTTCACACAGTATCAAGGGTACACGTGATAAAATATAAGAATTCCTGATGTAAAAATGCATGTAGATAAAGACAGATTACAGAGGTTGTTACCAAGACTATGTACTTAAAATAATCAGCTACATTTTCAAACTCTGAGAGTTCTGGCAAAAAAGTATAAACATGCCTTTGCCCAACATTTCTTCTGTTTATACAAAAAAAAAAAAAAACCAACAACAGAAAAACACACCTGGCAGTATTACTAGGTGTGAATTTCCTCAACTTTTATGTCCAAAACAAAATGCTTTCATTAATTAGTTTGCTATTCCTAAAGAAATTAATTTGGAATGGGATTTACGAAGAAATTGAACAAAATCTGCCTCCATTTGAGTTTGACACTGCAAAATTACATCTACAAGGCCAGCTGCACTGTATTTTACAATGTGGAGTGCTCCTATGGTAAGTACATGTCAGTGGAATCACATCTAGTCTAGGGGGAAAAAAATCTTCCACTTTAAAAGGAAGCATTAAAGTTTAATCATCTCCTTCTGTTTTTACAAAAATACTGCTACAATAGGGAAGTATGAATGACATGACTAAGGAAATCATGTTTGAAACATGTTTGCTTGGCTTTAGGTGACAGGCTACTTTATTCTGGAATGCTGGCTTCCAAAGTGAAAAGAGGGTTCATTGAGCATGACTTTCTTCACAACTTAATGCAGCTTTTGCAATGATAATACTGCCAATATGTGTAATAATTTCCCCTAGTCAACATGTTAGTAGTATAAAGGAGCAGAATGTATTTCACCTATTTGAATGAGTAGAATGAATATATTGCATTTTGGCAATTATCTCACAGTCAATATTAAGTCCTATTTGAGGCATTGTCATATTATCAAATGAAATTTATAAAGCTTTTAAGCTTGTTGCCAGAAGGAATTCAGGATAATTTAAAATTGCCTTTTCTAAATGAAAAATCTTTAATCCAGTTCTCTTATCTGAGCAGAACGATAGATGAGATAGAAAGAGGGGAAACATCCAGAAATGAAAGACAAGACTGTAAGCAAAATTTAAGAGTCCATATTACTTCTTTTGAAGTGATGTTCTTAGCACAACTGAATCAATATTGTTCTCTGCAGTCTCTGGTCCCTATCCGTGAAAATGCCACTTTAGTAGAAAATATTTTATACCCACTCGGTTGGAATGTGCTGACACTTTCAAATACAATGTCAGTCTGTCTGTCTAAGGTCAATAGTCAATTCTGTTTCGGTTTTTCTTTTTTTAATTAATAAGACATTTCTTCAATCTTCTGTGTGGTCAGACCCTTTTTTTTTTTTTACCATACAAGCGAAAGTTATGATTTTAGAGTAGGCTAATTCAGCTTTAAGAAATTTAGATGTCTAAGGACATGATGTCTACCTCTATGCCAGGAAACAAGTAACTTACATGCTCTTTCTTCTTTGACAGATCTCTGAAGTATGTGATGAGCAATGGCATATCATTTTTCTTGGATCCTGCACAAACAAAACCCTGAAAAACTGATTTTTGCAATGCTCAGCAAATACATAATGGTTTACAGAGAACTTCTGAGCTTCCAAATCTTCTTCCATTAATATAGCAGAGGCTGTAGCTCTGTGAAACCTTAATATCCTCACATTAATGTCAAAATACCTCAAGAGAAAAAAGAAAAAATTGAAACTGGCTTTCCCGTAACTCAGCTGAGAAGCAAAAATCTGTAGAGGACTAGCAGGAATGTTTACTCCTCTTCCTATCAGAAGCACCATTCTCATCATCACTGCCAAAGCAAAGCCAAGTTACTTCCTACTACTACGTCTTTTCATTTAAAAATTCTGCTGTTCCTTAAGAGAAGTACTGGTGTATAGTATGCATATATTTATTTCTGTTAAACCACTATAGGTTACTCCTCACAATGCTGAGTTGGAAAATTCCATGAAAATTCCAGTTTATACAAAATATTACCTTGAAAAAACCAGTCCCCTGAAAGCATATGAGACATTTAGTCTCTTACTCATTACTGTTACTACTCAATGTTCTTTTATCTAACAATTTCTTTTTCTAAGATGACCTTAGAGATCATGTGCTTTGCTGATACAAAAAGTAACTGTACTTTATGGAAAAGTTAGGAGAAACTTATTCTGAAGCAGCCTAAATTGGAAAAGTATTCTGCATGTACAATATGTCACCGTAAAATTCACTGTCATGGAAGATGAAGTGCAAGCCTAGTCTCACCAGCTTAAGCACTGAAGGGAAATGTCATTCTCCTTCACTATCTTCTGTAAATTACAAAGGTAGAAAAATTAGTTTCCATACAAATCAGATTTAAAATCAGATTATTAAAGAAATAGGGTAATTACAGTAATGTAAGTATTTTTTCAATTATTATTTATAGTAGCTTCATAAAAGTGCAATGAACTTTTAAAAGCAGACAGTTGGTGACAGATAGAAAGATTACCTAGAAAAGATGAGAAATAGAGAAAAAGAAAGTGAGACAGAGAGAGACTAGATTTTGAAAAATGGGTGATGCAGACATCTGGTCACGGACAATGCTGTCAGCCATAGTAGTGACTTGGAATTGTCACTGGAAGCAAAGCCTCATCTCACAAAAAAATAAAAAATCCCATCAAAACTATGAACCAACCAATCAATCAGTCAATCAATCAATCAATCAATCAGTCACAAAGCCACAGAATATCATAGGTGAGGGATGGAAATTATCTTACTGTAGCTCCTCTTTGGTATGTCTGACACAGGGGGCATTATTGAAAATATGATCTGAATTCTCTTTTTGAAGAAGTACTTTGAAGTTCTCAATCTCATGTAAGTAAATATTCATTTCAACTCAGTCTTCCACTACTCCACTGAACAAAGAAATAATTGGAATGTAAATTCAGACTTTTTCTGTAACTGTCTCCCTCAAATTTTGTAGATAATATGACAGAACTACCATTCGAGGTGAAGAGAGACACTCACATCAGAATTTGGTTCATCTAGGAGAGTGGAGAAGTGGATGAAGTTGTGAGAGATGTTTACTGGCAAAAGATTCCCTTCCAGATGCCAGCCTGACATAGAACTCTGATAAACATGAACTTCTCTCTGACCAGATCTCCTGGAGTTATTTATAACCTGCCATTTTCCAATACGCTGCTGTATTTAGTTTAGATTAAGTGCTTTTTTAAAAACTTTCTCTGAGCCAACAGACTTCTATGTTAGTCAATGAGCATGAATACTTTAAGTATATGATCTTGGAAGCAGCAAAGTGTCTATTTTGAATCTTAAGCCTTCTATTCTTAATTATCTGCCATCTGAGATCTACTTACATGTTGCAAGAACATCCTAGTCATAATTTTAAGGTCTCAAATGCTCCTAAGTAACTTTCTGGCTGGAGGTAAAATCAACTGCTACAAAGGTAGTTTAGACTCAATGCAGTACTAAAGTTTTTATTAAAGATGACAGATCTTAATACATTAACAAAAAAATTACTGAAAATTTACGCACTGACTGTACTGGTTTAGAGGTAAACCAGCAGGAGAAAGGAACTCCACACAAAAGAGATTATGAGTCAGAGTTACAAT
>JAOXXN010000471.1:51554022-51569537 GCA_026770055.1 Myrmophylax atrothorax
AGGAACATTGTAAAGTACCATAAAATACTTCAATGTTAATTAAATATATGGGTACCAGTGTGATGGATGTCATGGGATGTACTTCACCTAATTGTACTAATAAACTATGCTGATTAGATTTGTTTAGTAAGAAAAAAAACCTTTTGACCTTTTGATTTAGTATAGACTCTAACACCTTATATCTGTCTTTTTACAGTATTCTCGTTAATTTCAAAGGAAAATCAAGCACTTTTATAATACTTGGTCAAAGTGAAAAAATAATGGAACAATAAAGACTTTTAAATTATTTTAGGAGGTAGTTATGTACAGTGCTTGAGAAGCTTTGTTTTTAACTGGTTTTGTGTTTCTGGATGTAAAATGCAAGAAGGAACAATTGCAGTCTGACATTTTCCTTGAAGAATTTTTTGCCAATGTTTTGTCTGTACTTCATGAATTCTGCTGCATGTGAAAGAGAATGGATTTTTTTCCACTTTCCAAGAGGTAAGGAAGCTTTTGTTAGGGACTTGCATTATGCTTGTTCATATTAATAAATACATACACTTTATGATTGTTTGAGGCAATACTTAATATTATAGATTAGAATTTTCTGGAAGGTGTGAACAGATTGGGAAAAGAAGTACTAAAACTCGAAATGAGATATTTGATCCTAAAATATTTGAAACAAAACCATTTTCGTGGGATTGCATTTTGCTTAGAGAAACACATTTCTCATCTCCATAATGGGAGATATACAACCAACCAACATGAAAGAATCAATGAGATTTGCAATATTACTTATTACTTCCTGTCTATTTCTGAGTCATAATTTCATTTTTTTTTCAAGTGGAGAATGTAACATTTTCTTTTCTAGCATGCACAGCGTATCTACTCATCTCAATGGTTATTGCAACTCAGTCATTCACTGTTTTGCTTAGCCACTTCTATTTCTTTATCATAATTGTATCTTGCAGTCAACAAACTAAAATTCCCCTTGTATAGATCAGTCATGCGGTATTACCAACTTTCCAAAAGTCACTGTTGTACTCTGTAAAATATGGTACATCACGCCTCTTTTCTGACCTTCATTTCTAGCAGACCATACAACTTATTTCTTCTGAAAGCCTTCTTTGATGTGGTTCTATCAACCAGCTCTCGTCCTCAATTTAGCATCAAGGTTTTTAATTAAATAAACCAAGCTTTAATAAGAGAAACCTGTCCTTAGAAATCATAGAAAACATAATTATTCTACTTTTGGTAAATAAATTATTCCCCATCTCTTGCTATTCTCTTACTGTAGCTGTAGAATGATTTAAATGTCTTAAATGTTTATCGAAAATTTCATTCAATCTCTTCTAATATTCTACATACACAGAGGAAAGGAGAATTTAATAGCACTCTGCTTATCTGAATCATACCAAATCTGTGGAAAAGGATTTCACTGCAAATGTAATTGAGTAGTTTTATAGACTTAGTACTGCACAAATCTGACAGTTTAATATTATTATACAGGAAATTTCCTGATGTATATTTTTGACTTATTTATTCTTATTGTTTTGGCTTGATGTCTCTATTTCAATACTCTACATGTTGTCTCTTTCTCTAAGTCTCAAAACTGATTTGAAGAAAATTCCTTCCTTAACAATGGGAGTTTTGCTTTGCCTGGGAAGTCGAGTGTTGCCTGGCTATCATTTTGCTACCTAAGAAGTAAAACAATAGGAATTTGTTTATTTCCACATACAAAACATGTCAGTACAGTGAAAATCAATTATATTTTCTATTTAAAAGGTTTTTTTCTTAAGAATATATGTATGTCACTCTAAGTTTCTGTGTTTTTATGTGACATCATATCTTGCTTCTTTCTTATTTGACCTCCAAATCATGAGGTAGAAAATACGTGATCAGAAATTGTACTGCTGAATGAATAAATTACATAATTAAACAAACTATTTTACTTTGGAGAATGAAAATATTTTCTACCAATTGTGAAACCTGAAAAACAAAACAGAAAACTTTCTTAGAACGCTTATACATGTGCACCATTCCAAAAATAGTAAAGGATGAAAAGTTTGAAGCCTTTGCAACAGCAGGGGATCCTTTGGGTGAAACAGATCTGCACTGTAAAGAGGAAGGGAACAGAGAATAGAGATAGAACAAGTTTAGAAAGAAATTTATTAAAAATATCTTAAGAGTAGTGGGAAGAAACTGCTCAAATTGAAATTTAGTTGTCAGTATGTCCCTGAAGAGGTGAGCAAGAAACATCAACCTGTAATCAATGTGAAAAGCATTCTTTGAACAGTTTGTGATTACTGATCTCTTTTCTTGACTTTATTATGGCCACTATCTGATGGGAGAAGAAATGATGACAACAAGCTGATTGTGAATCATATACACAAATGATGTATAACCTAGAGGATAGTAACTGATCTGCTGCAGTATGATTTTTAACTAAGAGCTGCAACAGTTATAAGCACGAAGCACAGAGTCAATTCTGTTCACTGAGGCATGTGAAAATGAAATTAAGATGCTGATTCCAAATCTCCCAAGTTCCAATACCAGAAAAGACCATTATGCAAAAATGCTGCTGAAATTTTCACATAATTGTGTTAGAGAACATTTTTTGAAAGGTTAGCCAATTCTTTTTAAAAGACTTAGAACACTGGTAATTGTTTCCCCTGCCATGTTGTGACAGTGGGGAATTAACTTCAGTGCCAGGAAACAGACTTTTGATCCTTGCATCCTCTCATACGCTTAGTCAAAACTGCTGAAAAGCCTCCCATTACCATTTTCTATATGTTTGGACCTATACACATGGACCAAATTATTTCTCAACTTTCTCTTCAGTGAGATGGTTATCCGAACTCCTGAAGCCCTAGCTAAGGCTAAAATACTTAACCTAGTGAAATACTGTTATTTCTAGTTCTTACACATTTTTTTCCCTAACAAATGTGAAAACCAAAAGTGATTTGAGGTCTGAGATCTCCTCAAAATATTATATATAGAGCCTTCTCTCTCCCTCCTTGGTGTCTTCAGTTTTTATATGACATTACACGTTGAAGAGATTTCATTGTCATTCCTAAGTTCTTATGCTTTTCTGAAATGGTCTGTCAAATAGATTTGCCAAATGCAGACATAGACTGGATTTTGATTTACTTTGGCAGTGATATACTTTACAGGATTGCTAGCAACCTTACCAGCCGATGTAGGCATTTTGTAGCAATAACCTGTCCTGCTCATTGTTTGGAATCACAATAAAGTTTATTAGATTTTAAATCAGACTTGGATTTTGATATTTTAAATAATAAATAAGTTTTATAAAGTTAACGTTTTGAGTATTTTGAGTACCAAATCTCTGATAAACAAGATTAACTAACAACAGTATTTTGAGATCTCTCAATGAACTAGTTTTTATTTTGAGATCCCTGTGCACATCTCCCATGCAAGTGACAAAGAAAAACAACTTCCTAAAGTTTCAGCATGAATACAGTAGTTTTAAAGTACTTCAGAAGACATGATAAATGGACTTTTTTAATTGTAAAGACTAAAACACCAGAACTTATTAAATCTTGGAGATGCACAAATGCAAGACAAGTACAAAAAGATCAGAATTTAAAAAAAATGTGGATGACAAGGCTTAAAATGACTCTGATTTTTCAAAAACTTAAGAAGCTAAAATGAACTAAAATAGAAAGAATTTTAAAATAGCAGAGCAAGAACCAGATAAGAACCAGATATGGTTTAATAGGGAAAAAAATGTCCTTTATTTTTCTGAGTTTGAAGCGAGAAAGAGGAAACATTAAGAATTTAAAATGCTGGCTATGTATTAAAGGGTTATAAAACAAGACTCTTCTAAATGAATGTTAAGAGGTATGGACATTCAGGTGCAATTGAGAAACTGACAATAGTAAAGGAATAGCTGAGAAGGTAATTTTTTTTTTCCTTTTACAATTCAGAATATGGCATAACATTTTCTGAATTCTGACATTTTAGAAGGCTAATCCAGAAATGGCAGACTATATATTCATTCTTGACCAAAGTTATTTGTTCTAAATTCAGGGCTTCATTAATAAAGAATTAGAGACTAAAAATATAGTTAATGACAATCAATTTGGTTTTAAAGGAGGTACTGCATGTCACCTAAAATTGTTATCCTCAGCAGCAATGGAAGTGAGGATTTCTTTTCTTACTGGTTAGTTGACCAGGGTTAACTGCATCTCTGAAAATCTGTGACCTTCTCTGGAGAATGCCCTTAAGCCTTAAGACTCCAGCCCCCATTTTATTTGGTGCATCAACCTGAGATCTGCTCTTCAGAGCACTATTTTAGAGATAGAATCCTCTCTGATATTGTTGCATAACATACACTTTTTTCTTTTCACTGTTGAAATCCTCAGATAAGTACTTAAAGTACATTTAGATTAGTAACTCCACAAAGGTTTCCACTTCTTTTTTTTCTTTTTTTCTTTTTTTTTTCTAGATTTACAAATATTTTTTTACAAAATAAACCCCAAAAGTATGGAGTTGATAAAGTTTGTAGAACCTTAAAAATTATTAGTGCAACTGCATTGTGTTCAGCAAGCATGCTGTAATTGCTACAGCAATTTATCACTGTTAACACTGAGACAATTTTTATAAACAATTCTGAGTGTCTTTCAACTGCATCTTTAGATTCTCAGCTGCTAGTCTCAACCACTGTGGGGGTAGATGAAGTGGGATTCCGTTGTTCCACCTGAGATCTTGCCTTGAGAACACAAATTATATTGAAATCAGACTCCAGAACTGAGTTGAAAAGTTTTGCACTACAAAATTTAGTTCACATAATGAAAGCCAAAGAGGTAACAATTCTATGTCAGGAACGAAAGGAAAAAACCCCAAAAAACAAAACGCAAAACAAAACTCCTATACATTTCTGAGTCATTGACAAACTACAATACCTTTGCCAAAACAAAGTAACTCAAAGCAGTTGATCTTACTAAAGAATTTGGCCCAAATCTCAGAGAATACTTTGATTAAAGCAAGATCAAATACAAATTAACTTTAAAAATATTTGAGGATGTATTGGTATTTAAAGCTTTATGAATATTTTCAATATACTTTAGACTTCATTAAATATGAGTATTTCCATTTTCAGTTCATGATCCTGAAGCAGAGGAAATAACTTATTCTTAAACAGTGACTTAGAGCATCTGTATTTTTGCCTTTACTTTCCCTAATATATAAATCATCTTCCCTAAGGGATTTGTATCCCGTTTTTCACCAATCAGATGAACATATTTTCTACTTCATCCTTTTAAATTGTTTAAATATAGATAGATAGATATAGATAAATATACAATTTTTTCTCTTTTTCTTGGACCCTTAAGAATAGAGGGAATCTAATTTCTTAGAAAAGGGAAATTAGAATGCTTAAGTGAGGATTCAGGTGTGTGGGGCAGGTACAAAGGAGAGATATACAGCAAGAAGACACACAAATGCACACACTTGTAGAGTAACAGAAGACACTGTTTCCAGAAATGCCAGGAAGCTGGACAGAGTTTATTACAGTCCAGAGGACACAAAACTTTGTTGAATTGAGAACAGCATTAGTGAATAGGATTCAGTGAATAGACTTAGTGCCCAGAGGACAGATCAATGTATTTCTCAGTTTTAGAGCTTTTAATTCCAGTTTTTACTTAATTGCTTAGGGCTTAAAATAATCTGACTTGTTCTGGTGTCTGCACTTTAAGAAACACTTGTCAGTCAAACAATCCCAAAAGTTTATCCAGATGGGTAGAGAGTCATAGCTATTTTAATTAAAGTTTCAGTGCACGTGCTTACATATTCAGCCTTTAAAAAGACCTAGCACCTTTGTACAGAAAACTGTTAAGCTTTATATCATTACACTACCTGTTATATCTGGAATTCTTAAGTGGTCTCCCTTTTAGCTATAACTCATTCTTGAATCATGAACTTTCAGACAAGTTGGAGTTGAGGCATTTCTGCCTATGAAAAATGCTGTTTTCTGCTATGATATTTAGCATGTGAAAGATCTAATTCTGAGACTGAAATCAGCATTATTTGTGAAAATGTCTAAAAATATTCTAAATTAATTTTGTTTAATTGAACAACCGAATAATAAAGTACATTTTTATTAACTACCACTACTAGAATCAATTTTTGATGCAGTTGTTCAGGTCATAGATCTCACAATTTTTCCGTGACTGTCAAGCAACACTTGCATCCAACTCTTTGCTAAACTGAATGGGGGAACTTGAATGTAGTTGTTAGTATGTTCATAACAGCTGCTGCAAGAGAGGAGCCCCGAAGAGGAGATACAAGGACTCCCTGAAACAACACCTCAGCCTTGGCCATATTGAATGCCATCAATGGTCCACTCTGGCCTCCAATCGGGATTCATGGAGACGCACCATTCACGCTGCTGCTGCTTGCTTTGAGAACGCACACAGAATCAGTCTCGAGGAGAAAAGACAATGTAGAAAAAAACGTTCCTCGCCGATATCACCTAAGGAGACGTTCCACTATGCCTTTTGTGACCGGGCGTTCCTATCCTGCATCGGCCTTTTTAGCCACCAGCACACTTGCAGCAAGCGTGGGTAGTGCCCTTCCCAAATCTTCATTTGTGAAGCCTACCCATGGTTATGATGTTCATAGAAACTAAATAATTGAAAATACCAGAAAAAGAAATATTTTAAAAAATAACATATCTGCTGATTTTATTTTCTAATACAGTAGTGTCTAATTTTACTGCTCCTTGTTGTTTTCAAGAAATATTTATGCTTCATATTAAAACAGTTGTTCTCCTTCCACTTATCTGTCACTAGAACTCATCAAAATGTTACTTACTGAGGCAAAACCATTTGACTACTGTAGCTGTTTTTTCCTTAAAAAAAAGGTGGACTATACCACCATTATGAATGCTTATAGGTTTTTTAGGCTGATAAAATTTCTTTCATGTCTTACCTCCTAAACCTTCCTCTGAACTCCAGAGAATGAGGTAAGAAAAAGCCTGTAGCAAAAGATTCTTCCTTTTCATACCCAGTATCAGAAAGGGTAGAGTTTCTTCTGCTGGTTGTTTTGTCTTGTTCATGCTCCTGAAAAAGACAGTTCAACACACATCGAATTTGACACTTCACTTCAGGACAAATCTGCAAGTGTAGTTTTTGCATTCTCTCTTCTTTTCATAAATGCCTTGAAAATAAGTGGAGCTCCATCAGGAGTCAGGACAAGAGGTTGTGAGAGTGACAGCATGTTTTACACACACGCACGCCAATGTGACAACAAAGTCCATTTTTAGAAAGCTGCATAGAAACCTCTCTGCATCAGTGTCAAATTAGAGATACTGTTCTGAAATACTGATTACGACTGCATATTTAGCCCGTGTCAGCTGAAAGAATCTATCTGACTTATCTATCCATCTATTGCTGCCTGCTGCTCAAATGAATGTCATCTTGTCAATGGGCTCATCATTACATTCAGCTGGAAGCTTTGCAAACTTTCAGCTCTGAAAAAGAACTATTATAATGTCTATGGATGGCTTCAATACTAGCACATCCCTTTTTTAGGAATGTCAAACTTCTTGGCAATCCGTTTTCTTAAACAAAAGTGAATCCCTGCTGTAGTCAATTCATGAGCCCTCTACACCATTTTTTCAAGGCCTAATTCCTTAAAGATTCTTTATGCCTTTATAAATACTCCACTTATATACTTCCTTTAATGTAACTCTGTCTGCTTATGTAGTTTACCTGTTTCTGAAGGTACAGTTCTGTGTGAGAATGTGCCTGAAAACCTCATGGATGACAGGCAAATTTTGTTACAAGCTGAAGTACAAGACAGAACCATTTAGAAATACTTAATTTTATTTCTAACATTTGTCTTCTATAAATTAAATGCTTGCCTTGTATAGATTAAAATTAGTGTTTTATTAAAACAAAGTATTTTCTAGAAAGTCTGCTGTTTGCCAGGTACCTACCAAGGCTGCCAAGTTTGTGAGTTTTTACCTCCAGGTTTTTCAGAAAGTGAACTTGTGCTATCTGAAACAGGGAAGACAGACTTGCTTGGGTTTTGGTTGGTTTTCTTTTATTTATTTATG
Source organism: Myrmophylax atrothorax (assembly GCA_026770055.1). Classification (NCBI taxonomy): domain Eukaryota; kingdom Metazoa; phylum Chordata; class Aves; order Passeriformes; family Thamnophilidae; genus Myrmophylax; species Myrmophylax atrothorax. The sequence goes on from JAOXXN010000471.1 coordinate 51,562,085, forward strand.
CATTTAATGAATTAATTTTATTGAATTGTTTTGTTTGTGTGTGTGCGTGTGTGTGTGTGTGCGCACATACATATAAATAGAAATTGCTTAAAAGAATTGCATGTTTAGATGCCTGCTTACACAGAAAGACCTTTCAGAAAAAACTTGCAAGTCTAATTATTTTATTGCATTTTCTTGTATTATAAGTCACTGCTGTATTTAGGTTTTTTTGTGTTCTAAAATTTCAGATAGGTTAGAAATATTATATAGATGATATAGGAAAGCTCATTGATTTTTAAATAGGAGTAAAATAAATAAACTAAGAGCTGCTCTTAAAAGAATACAACCTAAGGTGAATAGCATAAGGTCATCAAGAGATATGCAGAAGAAAAGAAATTAGGGGATTTGTTGAGAGTTTCTTTTTGTCTTCTGGACTGTTGTTTGCCACCTCACTGAAACACAGTCCTGCAACACCAGATGTCAAAAAGGTGATATGATCGAGCAGAACTATGCTTATTAAAGGGCACGATAACATTGCAGAGATGCAAATAGAACTGTCAAAGCAGAAAAGACCAAGAAGAGGAAATATTTTTTCCTTCGGACTTCCATCTGTCACTGAAACCAAGTAGATTAATACACCTGATGCAAGTGGTTAGGAATTTATCTGCGAACAAATACTTTAAGTCCCTATTAAGCATATTTATTAAACACTGTCTTAATACAATTAGGAAAAAAAAGAATATTTATAATAAAATTAATTCCCACATAACTGAACAATGATTAATTCAAATTCAATAACTGACCTTGAATTGCTTTTGTCTCAGCACTGTCTTTCACTTTGTTCTTTATTTTGCACTGTGCTACTTACACCCAGGCTAGGAGTATAACTAGATGGCTAAGGAGTAAATGGAAACAAAGAGTTTATAAACTCTAGGAATAACTTTGCAGTTCCTTTCTGGAAGGAAATATAAGCCAATACTGTATTTGAAGTAGCAACTTCCTATAATTTGAAACAGTTTAGAAGGCTTTCTGAATGCTATCTGTTGTTTTCTGTGCTGCTGTTCTTAAGCTGCTTTAGAAACAAGTCAAACTATGATTTATAATTTTTTCTGGCATGAAAAATATTTTTTAAGTCTACTAGTGATGCTGATCTACCATCACATACAGAAGTGGCTACTGTTGTAAAAGACATCAAAAAGTGCTTTTATAAATGTATCATCAACAAAAGGATAGCTAAGGAAAATCTCCAACCATCTTTACTGCATGTTATGGGAAACAGTGACAGAGGACACAGAAAAGCATGAGACACTTAATTTCTTCTTTGCCTCAATCTTTAATAGTAAGGCCAGTCACCCTCAGGGTACCCAGCCCCCTGAGCTGAAAGACAGAAATGGAGAGAAGAATGAAACCCCCATAAGCCAGGAGGAAGTGGTCAGGGACCTGCTACACCACTTAGACATAAACAATGGAGACAGGTGGGATTCACTGAAGGGTAATGAGGGAGAGAGTGTAAGACCTTGTCAAGCCACTTTCAGTAATTTACCAGCAGTCTTGACTAACTGGAGAGGTCCCAGGTGACTAGAAGTTAGCAAATGTGATACTCATCTATAAGAACTGTTAGAAGAAAGATAAGGTGAATTTCAGACCTATTGAGGGTGGAAAAGGTCATAGAGCAGATGATCTTGAGTGCCACCATGTGCAGGACATCCAGAGGATCAGACCCACTCAGCATGGGTTTATGAAAGGTAGATCATACTTGACCGACCTATTCTCCTTCTATGACAAGGTGACCTGCTTAGTGGATGAGGGAAAGGCTTTTGATATTGGATGTTGGGCTTTGACCTGTTTCCCATAGCATTCTTCTGGAGAAACTGCCAGCGCTTGGCTTGGATGGTTGCACTGTGATGATGGATGGAGTTACATTCAGCTGGTGGCTGGTTTCAAGTGTTTTCTCCAGGACTCTGTACTGGGGCCAATTGTGTTAACTCAAGAGGTCCCAACTGAAGGTAGCAAATACAACACTCATCTATGAAAAGGGTTGGAAAGAAGATCCAGGGAACTACAGGCCTGCCTTTATTGATGACTTGGATGAGAGGATTGAAGGGCGCTTTCCGTCAGTTTGCAGATGTCACCAGATTGGATGGGAGTATCCATCTGCCGGTGGATAAGAAGGCTCTGCTGAGGGATCTGGACAGGTTGGATCCATGGGCTGCAGCCAGTTGTGTGAGATTCAGCAAGGTGAAGTTTTGGATCCTGCACCTGGACCACAAACCCTTGCAGTGACACAGGCATGAGGAAAAGTGACTGGAAAGGTGCTCAGGAGAAAAATACCTGGGAGTCCTGGTTTACACATGACTGAACATGAACCAGCAGTGAGTGTGCCCAGGTGGCCAAGAAGGCCAGTGGCATCCTGGCCTGTTTCAAAAATAATGTGGCCAGCAGGACCGGGGCAGTGATTGCTCCCTTGTACTTGGCACTGGTGAGGCTGCACATCAAATCCTGTGTTCAGGGTTTTGGGTCCCTGAGTTCAGGAAAGACATTGAGGTTCTAGAGCATGTCCAAATAAGAGAAACTTGAAAACAAGTCTGATGATGAGAGGCTGAGGGATCTGGGGTTGTTTAGTCTGGAGAAAAGGAGGCTTGAGAGAGACCTTATTGCTCTCTACAACTACCTGAAGGAAGGTTGAAGTGAGGTGGGTGTTGGTCTCTTCTCCCAAGTAACAAGTGACAGGACTAGGAGAAATGACCTGAAGTGCTAGGGGAGTTTTAGATTAGATATGATGATTTATTTTTTTTATTTCACTGAAAGGGTGTTCAGGCATGGGAACAGGCTGCCAGGGATGTAGTTGGTTCACCTTTCCTGAAAGTGTTCAAAAAATGTGTAGAGGTGACAGTTAAAGACATGGTTTAGAGGTGAACATGAAGGTGATAAGTTAACAGTTGGACATGATGATCTTAAAGATCTCTTCCAGTTTTAATGATTGTATGATTCTAAGATGCTAGACTGCCTCCATGATTACAGTAATAAATGAAATCTGGGTAGGGCACTGATAGTGGGAATATATTTTCTAATTCAGAAGAGACTTCCTGATCAGGAATTTTAAAATCGTTTAGCGCAAATTAATATCATCTTTCAAAATATTCTACTTTCCAAAATGGGAGGAAAACCAGAAGAAATCAAACAATAAAGAAACAGTCTGCATTCAAGTTTGTCTCAAAACATCTTTATACCTGCCACATATCCTTATCTCAGTGAGTCATAAAATGACACTGTATTTTGTGCATCATCAGGAATATTTGAAGGGTAAAATTGGTCATCTGTAGCTTTCATATCAGTGCTTCCAGTCATGGATAAAATATCAAGACGAAGAAGAGTAACACCATAATTACTAAAGTAAATTCATAAAATAGCGAGATAAATAAATAAACTTGCAAAATATCACTTTCTCTTTGGTTTTAGGATTACAGTTGGCAGTTGCTGACTGAGAGGAATGACTCCCAAGCACCCACACTCCATGCAGGTTGAAGGTGAGGCTTAGAAGCAACTTTATTAAGGTAAACATCAATTTTTATATGGTCAGATAGGGAAGGTACTGGAAAATGGGAGGTAACATGAATAGGCTTGGGTAGAAGCAAGGGTGGAGTATGTAACCAAGGAGACAAACAACCAAAAAGGGAGCAACTGTCTAACAACCAATAGGAACAGGGTCCTGGGCAAAGGCAGGAAAAGATCTAAGGCAAAGAAGACAACATGGAAGGAATGACTGAGGGAAAAAAGACAACGGGAAACCATTTTTGAAGGTGTGTGGGGGGTAACATCATACCATTAAAAACCCATGAAACTGTGAACTGTACAATAAAAATGCAATATTTAAACTTCTATGATGTCTGTATGGATGTCTTTGAAAGTCTGGGTCATCTCTCTTCCATTGTCGTCTTGGTATATCCATTTTTTGTAATGTTTCTTCCAATCTTTGTATGTCACACATATTCCCACTACAGTTATTTGAATTTTCTGCATATTGTAAAGAAGTATAAAGTTTGAAAGCGTGATTTTGAATGTTAGGGGAAAAACCACAATTGAAAACAAAGGTCGTGAATGTGGGAGATATTCTTATTCTTGCAGACTTTTGGGTTTGTCTTAGTTGTATTTCTGCTGCTTTGCAAAATACACTCACAATCCATGAAGAAGGTAACAAGGATTGTTACCTAGTTTCCCTTTCCTTTCAGAGTCTCCCTTATCACCTAAACTCCCTTGCTAGAGAATGTGGAGATGTATACAAACAAACTTTAAGCAAATTTTAATGCCTCACATACCACTGGAAAATTAATTGCCTCCATTAACATTTGTCAATCAATTAAGAAACATAGTTTTCTATAGATAAAACTCTTGGCTTACTAAGTTGTCCATGTTGGGTCAGAAAGAAAATGTGCGTGGTGCACTCTGCCAAAAAATGTAGCTATAGATCTGAATCATATAGAATGATTTGGGTTTGAAGGGAGCTTAAAGATCATCTAGTTCTAACCCCTCTATCATGGGCAGGGACGCCTTCTTCTAGACCTAGAGTTTAGGTTTTCTTCTAGAAATGACCCTTGGCATGAGGACAGAGCAATAGAAAAGAATCTTTTGTTAATCTGGCCCATGCTGTCGGCAGTACAGGCTCACACAGGAGTCCAAACACATAGATAGAATGAACCTAAGCTTTCACCTTTGATAAAATAATCCAATCTGTGAATTTGGATTTGCATTCACACAGAGGATACACAAAAGTCTATTTTAGGTTTGAAAATAATTCCAGATCTACAGTTTATCTTTAAATAAATAAATTTATCTAAAGTTTTGTAAAACTAGTTATAGGTCTCAATTTATAAATAATATAATAATAATTTCAGTATATTGTGGTCTATACCAGAAAATCACAGAATATCCTGAGTTGTAAGTGACCCACAAGAACCATCGATTACAGCTGTTAAATGAATGGCCCATATGGGCATCAAACCCACAACCTTGGTGTTAATATCACCATAATGTAACCAGTAGTGTCTACTTGTAGTCTACTATGATTCAGTGCAGTAAAGGATGCCACAGAACATGGTATGTGACTTTTGTTTATAAAAATTGTAAGCAGTACCATCAACATCACAAAGATTGGAAGGTATTCTATATTCTGTATTTTTTTAGCGCTTGTGACAAAGAAATAAATCCACGTGACTCACAAATCAAAAAGGAATATCGGACATTGAAATTGTGTCCCATATAAAAATTTTAATATATTTTATATATTATATATTCATTCTGGAAAACTGAAAGAAAAATATGAGGAGAAAAAAAATTGTAAACTCCTTTTCTGACACCACTGATGTAAGGCTGCCCTTAAAATAATTTGCAGAATCTGCTTAATCATGAAAAGCAATGTTATCAAATACATTAACAAAGGAAGTAAATAAGAGTACTAAATTTCAAAAACTGCAGAAGATGTCTACTACAGGCCACCTGATGAAGAGAAGCCTATAGACAAAGCCTTTTTTCTCCAGCTACAGGAAGCATTGCACTCACAGGCTCTTGGTTTGCTGCGGGTCTTCAACCACCTCAACATCTGCTGGGACATTAGCACAGTAAACCCTTGGCAATCCATGCATCTGAAATGCATGGAGGAAAACTGCTTGAGCCAGGTAATAGACAGCCCTACCAGAAGGGAAGTGATACTGGATCTGTTGGTCACCCATGCAAGTGAGCTAATTGGGGACATCGAGATTAAAGGCAGCCTGGGCTGCAATGATCATGGTATGGTGTGGTTTCTAGCGCTGAGGGATATGGATGAGGTAAAGAGTAAAGTTAGGCCCCTGAACATTAGGAGAGCAAACTTGCAACTCTTCAAGGAGATCGCCAATAGGATCCCCTGGGAGACTGCCTTTGGGAACAAGGGAGTGGAATAGAGCTGGAAGATCTTTAAGAAAATCTTTCATAGAGGACAAGAGATGTCAATACCCAGGAGTAAGAAAGAGGGTAAGGAAGGCAAAAGACCCATATGGCTGAGTAGGGACCTGGTGGTCAAACCAAAGTGAAGGAAGCAAATGCACAGGCAGTGGTAACAAGGACAGGTAACCTGGGAAGAGTGTAGAGATGAAGTTTGGTTGTGTAGGGGTTGAGTAAGGAAGACCAGGGTGAAGCTAGAACTAAATCTGGCAGAGAATGCAATGAATAACAAGGACTTATATAGGTATGTTAACCAGAGAAAGAAGGACAAAGAAAGTGTAGTCCTGTAATAAACAATTCGTGTAAATTGATATCAATGGATGAGAAGGCTGGGGTACTCAATTTTTTCCTCAGTCTTCAATGGCAGTCTCTCCTCCCACACCTCTTGAGTGGATGGACAGCAGCATAGGGACTGGGGAAGCAAAGTGCTTCCCACTGTAAGTAAAGATCATGTTTGTGACCATCTGAGGAACCTTAATGTTCATAAGTCTCTGCAACCCAATGAGAAGCAACTCACAGTCCTGTAGGACTTGGCCTATGTAGTTGCCAAGCCACTCTCCATGATATTTGAAAAGTCATGACAGTCAAGTGAAGTCCTGGAAAAAGGGTGAAGACTGGAAAAAAGGGAAACCAAACTCTGCCTTATCAAGTAGACCATAACACTAAGTGCTATCTTCCTGTTTTTTCTTGAACACCTCTGGGTATGATTACTCCACCACCTTCTGGGGCAGTCCATTCCAATGCTTAAGAAATTTTTACAGAAGAAATTCTTCCTGGTCCCTTGATTTTATGAAGAGAGACATAAGTATTTAAGCAGTCAGAAGAAACAATCAAACTGAAAATTTGTCATGGCATTGAAGTTATGCTAGAATGTAGTAATGGAACACTCTCTTAGTTTTAGGGTGATTCATTTTCCCACCATCCCCAGGAAAGGGAATTGACCAGTCCTACTCTAATTAATTAAAATTCAATTCTTATCCAATAATTCAGATGACTAGATGTAATTATATATATTTCATTGTTATGTTAAACGGATAAAATAAAGACTATTCCAAGAGGGAAATTTGCTTAATATGCAAGATACAAAAAGGAAGAGTTGTTTAGTAAACCATAAATACTCTGAGGCAAAAGCTCATTACTTCTGTTACATTACAGGTGATTGTCATTATTTCACATTAATGACTTGGAGACACTGTAAATGACTGAAATTTCTTATGAGATACTAGGTGAAATAAATAGTAAAATTCTCATGGATTTGTAGTTTGATTTGTATCAAGGCAAAATAACAAGAAAAAATAGCAAGAATAACTGATTACAAAATACATATCAGTCACTTATATGATGCACAATTTTATTACAAGTATTTTAGGATATTTATATTTGGATGATGCTTCCTGTTTGGGGTTGTTGTGTTGTTGGTTTGGTTTGGGGGTTTTTTTTCTGTCTCGGGTTGAGCTGGCAAAATGCCAACTGCCCAAGAACAGAGAAAAAGTGTTCC
>JAOXXN010000471.1:51572336-51589513 GCA_026770055.1 Myrmophylax atrothorax
ATGGGAGACCTCCTGGGAATACCAGGGGCTGTAGGTTCTAGTCCTGAGGACTTCACTGTCACTGTCCAAGCTCACTCAGCCATGGCAGATGAACCTGAGGAGTTAAAGGGTGGGACCAGTTCTGCACACGCTGTGCCTCACCTAAAAAATCCACTGCGCAGGCTCGAAGGACACATCCACGTGGGTAGAGCCCTTCCCAAATCTTCATTCATGAAGCTGAGCTGTACGTGCATACATGCTTCAGTAATCTAAGAAATTTAATAAAATTACTACAGGATCTTACCTATGTTCAACAGCTACAATATAAAGACTATATTTAAATTATTTGATTTTGGTTAATTTGCCTACATGCAGTATAATAACAGGAAGGTTCTGAAGGAATCTGAAATCTATTGCAGTCTGAGTCTTATGAAAACCCAGTATTTTCTAACCTTTACAGCAAAATAATTTTATTTTCAGGGATGTATTTTCAAAGAAAGACTTAAAAGAAGTTTTTGTAAAAATAGATACTTTGGTGAATATGCAAATTCTTTTGCATGAGAGGACACTAGCCATATAGTCTATATGCAAATATTCTGCTATATGGCATCCAATTCCTAGTTAAGCAAAAAGAAGTAGAGGCAAGGTTTTGATTTTTCAGGAAATAGAATAGGACTTTTCAAGAGGTGCAATAATATTCACATTGAACACAAAATACAATATTGAAAAGAACCTTGAAATTATTTGGAAACATAAATGTCTTTTAAGTGGATGAACTTAAAGGAAGTTGAATTGCAAACTCTTTTGGAAAACTTTCTCTGTTACATCTACATCTCTGCATTACAGGACTGAGACTGAAGAAACTGTGTAAATTCTTTCTTCTATTTTGCTATGTTGATGTTCATCTTTTTTTGTATCCAAAGATATAATGAAGGCCAGCTTAGTTCGTAAATAACCCATTTTTCATTCTTCCTCACTACATCTTGATAATATTTTTTTTGTAGAATACAAAGAACACTGCAGTAATGAGAAAAGCATTAATAATTGCATGGATGACAAAAAGAAGACAAGAAAGTACCCAGCACAACACAAAACAAATTAAGAAAATGAAAAAAAAAAAAAAAAAGAAATAGTAGAATAATGGAATAACATCCAATTGTATAAAAAAAAATGCAAAAAATTTGTTTAAAACAAAAGGAGATTCAAAACCAATAGCAATTGTTCCATTAAAATTAGCTATTAAATTGAATAAAAGGCAAGAGATAATTTAATTACTGAGAACTTAACTTTATACAGTTTTATTCAAATTACAAATAAATGCTTTTAAATTAGTTTGTTCCCAATTTCTTTGCATAACTCTGAAAAAGAAGGACTCGCTGTACCTTATTTTTGGCAGCACCAAAGCTCTCATTACCATGGTAAGAATTTGATTTGAGTTTCCTATAGTTTCTTTAAACACTTTCCTTGTAAAGATCTTCAACTGTAATTCATTTATGTGCGGAAAAAAATCAACACATAGGAATGTACACAACATTTAAGGAAAATAAAGACATAACTGATCCCCATCCTCTTTAGTCTAAATCAATCAGATAGTTCTGTTATCGTCATTGTCCAAAAAGTTATTTGGAATATGCTCAAAGGCTCTGTGGCTCTGTACAATTGCTTCCTGTAGAGCTGCATATCAATTTTCAAACTTTATCATACTCTTTAAGGATGTAATCCCAGCTGCTTACTTAGGATGCTTTCCTAGCCATCAGTGTTACCATCTTATTTAACACTCTACTGTCTATTCCTCATATTTCTTTTTCTGTCTTCTTTTATGACCTTTTTTTCTAAGCTATTTATCTTTGCCAAAACAAAACCAACCAAAAGAACAAACAAATCAAAACAAAACCCAACTTCGGTAATTAACAAAATATATTCTAGAATTAAATTTTGCATTCAAGTGTGTGGTAGAAATAGTTTCTCCTTTTCTCTTTTAGCAGCTTTTTGTCAAAGCTCTAATCTTTGTCTTTCCACTTTGTCTTTAGCTATGATTCTGGGAGGCTTGCAAAACTAAGATAGAGAAATAAGTGTTTCTTTTATTCTTACCTAGTGATGGTTTTAATTCTTCCACTTACTCTGTTTAATTCTTCTACCATAAAGAAAAATCAGAAAGTATTGTCTTTTGCTTTAATATTTTCTTTTATTTAAACAATGATAAGACAGTGAATCAAATAGACACAGTTCACCTTATTTACATTTATTATTGTTGCAGTGCTTTGCAGTAGTTCAGTCCAAAATCAGAGAATGTATGAGACTGAAGATGGCATATTGTGACACAGCAAATGTCCGTAAATATATTTTCTAGAGTTTTTAAGAAGTTTTGTAATAAGAATACTTTATAAAATTATTTAACAGTGAGGCAAAATTAAATGTAATTTCTCAGATTTTGTATTAGGATCCATAAAACTCAAAAGTTTATAAACAGGTACAAAATGACAAGGTCCTGGCCTTTTTAGAAATTAATGTAGCAACTAACTGTATTTTGGAATATTTTGAACTCCTTTGGTTAAAACTCCTCTAGGAATCCTTAAAGAGAACAACAGGGTGGATAGTATGAATGTAAAAGATTATATTTTCATGATGAGTAGCAAATTATTAAATTTTGCATTTGAAATACAAAAGAAAAGATATTTGTAATTTGCTTGAAAAGTGGGAATAGCTGAATTTCTTGTCACTAGCAGTTGTTTAAAAAATTGTGGAAAATGCTTTCAATAAATATAAGTGAAAACCACAACATTCCTTTCTCCTTAATGAGAAAGTAAATGGAATAAAAATTGATGAAATAGAAATTTTTCTATTTAAGTAAAACATTTTATTTTGATTTTGAGCTATTCTTGGATTTTGTGAGGTTTAAAGTTTTCTAGAAATAAGAACTTTTATAATATTTTAAATATTTATTTTTATGATAGAATTTCAAAAAATTCATTGTTCTCTCTGTCCAAAAGTGGCTGTAGGTATATTAATGTATAATTCCGATTCAGAAAAGCAGTCCTGAAGAATGTTCCTTATTTTAAAAACAAACATGTGCAATCTCTGAGCTAGACAACATTAGAATCTCATGCATCATAAATACGTGTGGTATTTGAAGGTCAGCAGGAGTTAAGCTCTTAATTCAGTTAAGTGCTTTTGTAAAACCGGTGCCTATATGCCTCCCTAGGTCCATGAGACTTTGAAAATAATAGTCTTTTATATCCTGTTATTTAATTGACACATAAAAACAGATGCTAGCATTATTTAAAATAAGAAAATTATGTTTGTAAAGTAAAGAATGACACATTTATCAACAGGTCTGTAATACAGATCACTCAAGCTTTATAAGCACCAGACAACAAGTTTTATATGGATGACAGAGTATAAACAACCAGCAGAATTTCCTTACTATGAAGTAAAAGAGACTTTAAAATGACCATTTGGGTCAAAAAACTATAACTTGCAGGGAGGATGAAGTATTGAAGTGAAAATTGTTTTGGTATCTATACTTGAAACTAGAGCTGTTTAAATATAGCTTTATTGTTATACTGCTTTTGCCAAGTTGCTTGGCTAGTTATATAGGGTAACATCCATCTTTGTGAAGGGCAAAAAAAAGAGTGAAATCCCCAAAGATCTCTTTGTTTTCTTGCTTTGGAAAATAGAATGCAGAAAGGAAAATATAGGTTCTTCACTTGACAATTCTGTGAATGTCTATTTACTTTTGACAAGTACTTAATATCTTGATAATAACTTCTAGAAAGAAGTTTGCTTTTGGTTGATTTTTCCTCTCTTTCAGTTTTTTTTTAAATTTGGAACACGTTAGAATTTTTAAGAATAATTTCAAATTATTGCTACTGCAACTCCGTGTCAGAACTGGAGACTATTTTGAGTGGTTGACAACAAAATTATACAGACAAATTCCTTCAAGCAGACCTAGGAATTTATAAAATATCTGAAAATGGATTGGGAGATTAGTTAAGATTTTTGTATTAACCTTTGCTCTAGATATTACTTTAGAGAGTTTGCCTTTGAAGAAAAAGTATGTATGGTCACCTATAGCAAAAGGTTTCTTCTTGTAGATTTCCATGTTTTTTTACTTTAAAGCAGCACAACAAAGTAATGATAAATCACATGTGAGTTCCGTACACCTTTAATGCACCTTCAGCCTGATCTGCAGTGCTCAACCTGTCATACTCTTGAGTCCCTTCTGGACAGAGCTGCCAGTCATGCTAAACCATGTGAACAGCTTAGTGACACAGACAGATGTTCACAGAGAATGACACAGAGACCACCAAACTCACTCATTTGTAAATTTAACAGGATTTCAATATAGGGCTTTAGTGTGAAAGTCTAGTTCATTAATCTGGTAGTTTCATTCAATTGCATTTTTATAAGATTCTTTAGTAAATAAAAAAATCTCAACCCCTTAATATTGCTACCATCAAACCAAAGGGAATGCGCTTAGTCCTTTTCAATCTTTCAGACGCTGCATTCTTTTTTATGATTTTGTGCAAATTCAGAAAACATCCTTTTGTACTAGAGTCTGAACTTTGTTTCTCAAACCTTTCATTGGAAAGAAGCATAACACTGAGGATTAAATATAATAGTTTTCACAGGAAGGAAACTCAGGAAAATTAAGTGCCTTATGCAAAATGTGAAACATGGGAACACAAGAACTGAACAGCCTACCAAATAAATCCCAACAAAACAAAACAAAACAAAACAACAAAAAAAAAGGGAAAATGTTATAAATATTTACAAAGGTTTGATTTTCACTTAAATAAGAAACACCCAAATGTTAATAACTACATCAAGAAAATAATAACTACAGTAATATGTAATATTACTTAATAATGCCAGAAAGACAAAAACGCATTAAAATATTTTATCTGTGTTCATGATAAGGTCATAGACAAAAGATTGAACAAAATATTAGCAGCAATATATATAATCACACTAAAATATAAAATCACTGTACTCTTAGTACTTATTTTTAGTGAAGCTTAGCTCTGTTTTGTGTAATAATACATTTTCCTCACTTTTAAGTACCAAAAGTTTGAGAAGACTTTCTTAACTAAACTGCGTTCCCCAAAAGCTTGGCCAATCATCCTTATTGAGATATTTTGGCTTTTATGAGAGTGTCTATAACAGATACCAAAGGAATTAAACCTCCCAGATTTTCATATTAATATTTTGAAGAGCAAGTAAATTACAGGTACCATTTGAGACAAAGCTGAGGCAAAAACCAGCAAGGAACTTAAATCCAGAAATGGTGAGCAATACCTAGTTTTCAGATCACTGTAGGCATAACACTGAAGTTGGACTAAAACATGCAGGGATGATTTTCTCATCTGGGAATACTTCTTGGCTCCTTTAGACTCATGCACAAATGTTAATCTCTGTGCAAAATTGAATTTTAATCTGGAGTGCATATACCTCTAAGGAAAGTTTAGCTGTTCTCAGAGGCCTCAGAGGCCATAGATTTAAATTAGCTCCATATAGGTGGAAAGTTAAGCATATAGGGGCAAGATACAAAACCAAAAAATTGAATCTTCAGCAGGAAGCTACCTAAATTAATGAATACAATTTGAAAAGGAGTGTCTCCTACGTCATTTTCCACTGCAGATTTTTTTTCCACCAGAAGTAACGATTCATAAGAAATTAATAAGTAGTTCAGTAATCACAGTATAAACATCATTAATATCTTTTAAGAAGTTTTGAGATGTGGCTTGAATTTCTCCTACCTTCCAAGAGTTCTAGTCAATAGAAGAGAATAATTACTCTATCAAACTGGACTCTTGTATTTTAAATAGAATGTCCAATTACAGGGAGAAAGACTTCATGACATAGTCATCATATTCTTTCATGGAAGAAGGGAGACATGAACCCCATTAGTCTTTTAAAATTTATGTTATATGCAGTTATTTGAGAAGCAATCTAATCTGCTAACTTTCTGAATTTTTATCTAGTGAGACTGTAAGATTTTGCTACCTATAGTAATTTATTTCAAATAATTCTTTATTAAGGAATGGAAAAAGAAATCATTTAAATGGAAAAGATAGATTAAAAATCACCACAGATATCCTCATATAGTGGAAGTTATTTCAGCATCCTACAGGGAAATGTAAATTTCAGCATCATCACATTGTGTCTGTGAATTCTCCAATGCATTTTTCAAGTCACCAAACTGCTGAACACTGAGATGGTGACATTACTGTCCATAATTCACAGGGATTTTTTTCATCAGCAATTTTAGATAGTCTGAGGTTGACAGTATGTGCATAACCCTACAAGTGAAATGGATGGAAGGAATGCCAATTTTGTCCCTTCGATTTAGTGACTTCTTGCTTAGCACTCAGAGAATTCAGTAGCTTTAGGAGTCAAAAAAAGTATTAAAAAAAAAAGTGCTTTTGACAGATGATTGGCTTATCCAAATCCAGGTGATACTTAAGCAAGTACTAAGTGTAACAAGATGGTTACATTACCTTTCTAATTTTTTTAAAAAACCTACTTTTATCTTCAAATATTTAATTAGAAATTTCAAAGCTAAGATTCAGACTTGTTCGCTTTTTGCTGAGTTCTGGGTTTGTTTTTGGTTTTTTGGGGTGGGGTGTGTTTGTTTTTTATTTTAATTTAGTGCACAAAAAATGACAGTCTGGTCTTTTTCTCTCTTTTTGTATCACCAAAGAAATCTCTCAGGATTAGAAAGTTATTTCTTGCTCATTTTTAGTTAAGAAAATACATCCTTCTCCCCGTATTCACAAATAAATGTTTTTCTTATGTTTGGACTCAGTTTCGTAGAACACAGTGTCAATGATTACTACAGACGGGGTAGGCAACAATTTCTTTTCAGTCACAATTAAACAACATTGAAGCAAAAGAGTTATATACTGTATCTGCAAGGAATGCATTTACATACTTTCATTTCTAGAAAGGGCTTTTTGCTTTGAAATGGAAGCAGTTTTCTAACTTAAAGTAGGTAATTACACACTCCATTAAACAAGTAATTAACAGATTACAATAAAAAACCCGAAAACCTTGAAAATGAGCAATTCAGATGTTAAATGCAAAGCACACTGTTACAATTAGCATAATACTTTTTGAAATGGATTAACAAATACACAATGAAAATGAAAAAAAAATATATTTTCTCCATGCAATTCATACAAAACAAACAGAATTTTATAAACCAAACAGTATCATAGTATGAGAACATTCTAAACTGTTTACTCAGATAAATAGATCAGATAGATAGATAGATAGATAGATAGATAGATAGATAGATAGATAGATAGATAGATAGATAATTGTCCTCTTAATTCCTTGAAGAAATAGCTAAAACATTTGGAAGATTACTATTGCATATGCACCATGCTGGGAGCAGTTTTTATATAAAGAAAACAAAAAGTCAAATGCTGGGGGTTTTTACTAGCAAATATGCTTCTTTATTAACTTGAAGATGCAACTGAAATTTTACCTACTACTATTCCAAACATCAGAAAAAGCCACCATACTGCAGAAGCAGTATCCAATACTTTACGCTTTCATGTCTGGTGTTAATATTGTACATCTGATGAAGTTCCTCAAAATAAAAGTTAATATGCCCAGATAGGATATTAAAGGCATGAATGGGTTTATGAACTAATTTCTTCAGCTCCTTCACTCCAGCTGGCACATATTGGCCACCTGCTTATTCCACCAGTACAAGATGTGTACTTTTCAGCTGCTGCCTTGAAGGAGTGTTAACTGTGCTTCAAAATTAAGGAAATGGAGTTAGATCCTTTGTATAGTCAGATTATTTCATCTTCCTTATAGCTATCTGGTTTTGTTTCTTCAAAAGGTGCTAAAGTGTAGACAAAAATGAACAAAAGAAAATCTAGTTTAGCCTCCTTCTAAAGGTATTTAATCTAGCTGTTTTCCTAGATTATAACTTTGATCATCATTTTACTTCAAAATAGTACATTCTTCTATGCCAGAAATTCTTCCAACTTACAGGAAAATTTTAATTAGTCAAACATTATTTTCAAATGTCTTTTGTTGTATAGAAGGAAATTATTAAAATAAGCACTAATACAATTTTAAACTATTTTTATTAAACCAATATAATTAATGTAGGATTGGTTTTTTTGTCAGAAAGACAGTGGAATGCAATTAAAAAAGAGCCTGAAAAATTTAACTTTAGGAATATAAGGGTCCAAAGAACAAAAAAAATCTTCTGTCACTTCTTTATTTATTTTATTTTATTTGATTTTCTATGAATTCTTGAATCCAGCTACTGGCAACCCAATCTTATTTAATTTATAGGACCTGACAATCAGAGCCCATAGCAATACAGCTGCACAGGAGCAATGTTTTGTTGAATGCATTAATGTCACGATAAACTGAATTACCCTCTTGTTAATGAAGTTGACCTATTCTGGTGTTATTACAAGCCAGGACAGTAAAGAAATTCAAATATCCCAAAATCACTCAAGGATTAATTTGCATTGAAAGAGAGCAACTACATAAAATAATTAAAAAATTGAATTATTGTGTAATACTGAATGAAATACAGTATCTGTGAGTAAAGGAGGCCACCAATCTTACAAAAGAAAATTGTTGTAGGGCAAACATATGACACATTACCATGATGGGTTACTCCCACATACAGTATACTAGTTTCTTCCACTTTCTTTTATCCCAGAAGTTGTTGCTGAAGTACTTGCTTATATGGTTGGGGGAAGAGAGGCATGAAATGAAATGTGAATGGCAAAGACAATTATTATTCCTCTGAGTATCTGCAATAATTGTAACTTCTTTCAACAAATGAAGCTCTGAAGTTTCTTTCTTACATGACTTTTCCCTCATTAGACATCTTTCTTGGGCTACTTTGAGCACTTAACTGTTATCATAGGTGGTCCTCATCACAAGATCATGCAGGAGAGCAATGCTATTTGTCCTAGTTCAGCAAGCTGGAACCAGTTTATCACTGTGTGGGTGTGACCAAAGCTGTGCATTCTAAAGCCTCTATGACATTTCCCAAGAACTGTTAACAATGGATCATTTGCAGCAGCTGCCCAGGGCACACCCAACCCCTCAGGATGTAAACTGGGTGTGAAAGACACCTGTGAGATAAGAGTTGTGATAACTCCCTTCCAGGAAGTCGTTAGCACCTCCGCACCCAGCCTGAGGTGTCATGTCTGCTAATGGGCAGCAATGATCCCAAAATACCCTATGACTCACAGAGTGAGATCACCCATTGTGTAATTCCCTGCCCTAGGGGAAGTACAGGGGAAGGGGGGTCCCATCTGGACCTGAAGGAATATAATCTTGGGGGTTTGGGGACTTGTGGGTACCACTCATTGGATACAGAGGAGGACTAGAACCTCAACAGGAGGAGACACCCACTCTTGACCAGGCTGTGACTGTCATCTGTACCAACAGGTTTTTTACCTCCTTTACTTTGGACCCGGGGGAACCACGTGGGGCTCAGCACAGGGGCTAACACCATTGTGTTTGTGCCCCAGGGTGCTGGGTTACACTTTGAAGTTTTCTGGGTTAAAACATTATCTCTTTGTGCTATTGTATTTATTATAATATTGTCATTAAATTGTAACTCTGACATCCACATAAGTGGCAGTGAGAGACATGTTACTCAATAGACTGGTATCCTATTGTAAAATGCCCCAAAAGCAAACCTTGGTAGTTTTAATTTTCAGTTGCTAGTTTAAATCTGGAGATATAATTCTGGGCTTGTTCCATTTATGTAACTTTCTTGTTTACTAATGTTTCTTATCTCAGCAGGTATAGAAAACTATTATAGAATATTGTTAGACTTATTATTTTTATCAAAATTGTATTTAAATGATCTATTTCCTAGAGTTATTTATTTTCTGATAATTTAGCAGAAATTTTGAGGAATAAACCTTATTCACAATTTATTTCCAAATATATATTTTAATGACACTTACATGTCAGTAGGTAATACTTTTTTCTACTTATTTGAGGTACAGTTTTATTGGACCTGGATCTTTTGCACCTGAAAAGAGAGATATTTGAGTACAGATCTCCCTAAAATAGTAATTCAAATATATTTAACAGCAAATAAATGTCCAGGGTTCTTCATGTTTCGGTAGAAAATTAAAAACAAACAAACAAACAAACCAAAACCAAAACAAACAAAAAATCAAAAGCAAACCAACAAAAATATCCCACAAAACCCCCTATGTATTTTGTTATCTATATATTTGAGTTATTCAATTTGATTTCCCTTGCAATTTGAAAAAAAGGGGAAAAAAATCTTGATAACACCACCATTAGACTAGTAATGAAGGAAATAGTATCTGTAATGGTTGTGTTATAAAAGCCATTGCAGGCAAAAAATTAATCTAGAAAAGTGCTGTGCAGTGCCAGCAATTCTGATCCTCTTTCTGCAACTGTTAAAGACAAAATCCCTCTCACTTTCTATCTTTAGATTATTTTTATGATAAGTCCTCTTTTCAATGTCATATTTTGCTGTATAATAACAAGATGTGTGTGCAAAACCATATCAAGAGACACTCTCTAGCACAGCTAACAAAATTTATCAATTTTAGAGTATAAACCAAGGCAAATTCATACAACATTGAATCTGAATATCTTTCAATATCCTTTTTCTCTGTGAAAACAAAGTAACATTTTAGTGTAACTCACAGGCTTGTTTCACTTCCTGAAGAAGTAGTTTTGGAAGCTCAGTATGTAAATATTGCTTTTGGAGGAGCTTCTGCAGTTTTTCTTTTTTTTTTTTTTTTAAAAAAAGTAAATACTAATAAATACAGGTAAGGAACTGACCTTTTCTTTCACAAAATTTGGAAGAAATTTTTCTCAAGGGAGAAAATTTTTCTTTTTTTTTTAACCCACATACTGTTTCTTTACATTTTAAATGAAATTGTAAAAGCTGTATAACTAATTTATTTGTTATAGCAGAAGAGCATTTTAATTTCCTAAAACTTGGCAATAAGACAATGATTGGCTTTTGTTAAATAACATTTAATAATTTCAATGTGAAAATTAATTTAATTTAGATTTGGAAGAAATACATGGTGAAAATGTTACAGATAATGCCATAAAATTAATGATGAATATATTGGAAAGTAAACAAAAATTCTATTATGTGATTCCACGTTTTCTTCCGCACTAGCAGATGTTTCCTCTTGCCAAAAGTAACCAAAATACAATGGAATACACAACATTACTAACTTCAGGGTTCACTCCTAAAGTGACAGATCCTGGATATCACATTGAGATTAACAATTATTCTGTCATTTTTTGTGGCTTCTGTTGTAACCATTAGATATCAGAAGCAAATGTCTTTTACTACAATTGCCAGCTACTGCAAATTCACAGGAACTCGTGTACGGAAAGCATAACTTTGATTCACAGACTATCCCAACAGAAATTCTATTCCTTATATTGGGCACCAATATGTATTGTTGTACCTTCCAATGAGGTTTCAGAATGTCATCTTTATTAAAGGCAGACACATAATATTAGTCTACTAAGAGACAGCAGTAAAGTTTCATTTCACAAATGACTGCTATCTCTTCTTGCTTTCGGTCAGACTGCACCATTCGGTTGACCTTAGTTGAGGTGTCTTCCTTAAAAATACCCATTTCTTACGATTTTGCAACCAATTTCTAGTCTTGAATGAAACATAACTCCTCAGTTATGTGTTAATAAAATCTGCTGGATAATTTTATAGAACTCTACTCATTTCTATTTAGATGTGGTAGGTAGGTGGGAAACTGGTAACCAGCAGTAACCATTTAGTTCTGCTGGCCAGCAAGGTGTGGCACGGCTCCTCTGTGCAAGCCATACTGCCTATGGTAGTGATAGTGCAATAATTCTTCAGTCTGTTGTAATAAACAGATATGTATATCTTTATAAAATGTGAAATATAGAGGTCTCATAATAAGAACCTGGGAGAGATGCAAGAAAAAATATATTCAATAGTCTGTACCTGAGACCATTGTTTGGGTTGCTCTGCAAAGAATGCTAAGATGAGTCAAGAAGGAATTTAACTCCATGTCAAACAGTCAGAAGCCTTCTGGATATTGAGATTCACATATTACATAGTGTTTGTTGTAGCTGTTGTGATCAGCTGAGTGTCTTTCCACACTCAACTTCCTATGTTTCTGAGATTACATTTCCAGTATATTGAATGTCTTGGAGCACCTATGTGCTTCTGCATTTCTGAAGCATTTGAACTTAAACTAAAATATCTAGATGGCATTAATTACAAAAGGGAGGGATCACAAGTAACAGTTTGGATACTGAAATACTTTTCTCAATGTTATATTCCAAGACTAGATGTTGACTGAATATAATACACAAGCTCCAGGGAGACTCTGCATCCCCATACATTCTGTTATCAACTTCTATGCAAACAAGGGTGTGAGGAAAGAGGAATTGGAAGAACATTTATGGACCTGTATGCCTTAGTCTCACAATGACACTGAAACAGAATCAATAGGAGACATATAGATGTTAAAGCTGTTATGTAGTTTAAGACATTGATGTAATGTATATTTTCTGTATAACATATAAAGTTAATGACATCATATGACTGTGATCATTATCTCCAATGTTAACTATTTCAACTCTTAATCAGCTCTTCAGGAGGCATACAGCATTTTTTTTTCACATTTTATTGTAACAAATATAAAAATGACAAGTTGTATCAGACACTCCTCTCAGTTCTGTATGATCAGCAAACTTCCTGGTCATTGATAAGGATGTTAAACAGCACCAAACCCTTTGTGAACCCCTTGGGCACATCACTAGTGACTGGACTCCACCTGGATTTCATGCCACTGATCACAAAATTTTGAATCCATCTGTCCATCTGGTTTTCAGTTTCCCTCAGTATTTACTTATCCAACCCATGCATTTATAAGCCTTTCTGTGATGAACTTATGAGAGAAAGTATTAAAAACCTTACTAAAATCAAGGTAAACAGTCCATTGCTTTCCCCTAATCAACTAAGTCAGTCATCTCATCATATAAGGCTAATAGCAATTTCCATATTTTTAAAGCATCAGTCATATAAAAATTTTACATGCCATCCAAACAACTCTATAGAGTTCACATCATCTTTGAACTAAAGATCCTATAAAAGTCAAAGAGCTCTGTGGAACTTTGATCATCACATGTCATGCAGTCCTATAGCCAAAGGTGTACAGTTTAGGAAACATTCCTCTAAGTCTTTTCATTGCATATAGTTTCTCGTAAAGAAAAAATATTTGTTTTTCTACAATTCATATGTCCAAGAAGGAAAAGACAAAAATAACTACTTTTTCCAGTTCTAAAGCTTAGAACTCAACAAGCTTAGAGCTACAAAATGTAAAGATTATTTTAAAAGTATGTAACAACTCTTTACAAAGCAAATGAACATTGTCTAGGAAAATCTTGAACCTCCACTGACTGTCTCTGTGGACTGTAATTTATACCTGTACAAAGAAAGTAAAAAAAAAAAAAAAAAAGTGCAATTACTTCAAAAGGCTCACCTATTCCAAATACAAAGTAGCATTTTTTTGTCTGATTATGCACAAAAATATCATTTCAGGAAACATTTGAATTAATTGTGTCAGAATGTTGAGACAAGTCATAAATCACTTCTAAAATATTTTCTTGGCTTTCAAGAAATTTGATAGAAACATTTGTTGCAATGTTTTTCATTCTCAGTGTGAAACAGTTTAAATATTCAGTCAGGTACACAAATAGAAATTAAAGCATTTTAATAAAAATTACGCATGCCTCACTAAAGTTGCCTGTAATAGTAATTTGAGAGACAAAGTGACTGAGACTGTGCTACAGGGGACTTTCCATTAAATACAATTGAAGCTGTGGGCAAAGCTCTTGTTTATTAGAGCTGCATGGAAGATATTTTATATTTCACAAACTACTGCAACTATTTATCTCTTATAGACTCAGTGACAAGGAAGAGAGCCCTCTAATCTGTCGCTCATCAGCATGAATTAAAAATCTTTGCTGGCCATACTTAGGTATGATGTATGTTTCCTAAGTTTTTAGTGTTTCAGCAAAAGTGTCACATACATTACAATGATAGTCATTAGTGCTAGTTGCATATAATTACTTTGTACATACCTCATCCATGCAGCTGTTCATATATCAGTGTTAGAAATAGGTCTGGAACACTAATGTCAGCATCTTGATACAGAGGGCTGAAACAAACACATTTGTTATGATGCTCCATGCCACCTAAGAGATTTGAATGTTCAGTTCCCACTAATTAATATCCAAGGCCCCTGAATGCCTAACTGTCTCAGCTTTCATCTTCTATGAGTCTTTCAGGAAAAAGTATGAGTTTTGACACTGCAAAGTTCAGTATGTTTAAATGTTCATACACAAGATGTAAAGTTTTTATATAGTCAGAAACAAAATGTTAAAAACACATAATAAAATATAACAAATTTCACATAATTCAGAGATATCATGTGTACTTTTTAACAATATTTAGAATTACTCTGACAGCTTTCATTGCAGTTACTCTCCCATTAATTTCTTTAAATATTTTCTCTGTAAAGAAATGCATTCAACTATGTTATAATTAACTTGGCTGTCAAAAGATATTACATATCATCTGATGTTTCACCGGCCTAAGGTAGTCAAAGAGTGGCAGCTATATTGTTCAGTGTTTAATCAGTTCAAAGCTGTGGCAACTTTAATTATAGTTATTGTCAAGATACTGCTTAATACTTAGAACAAACCCTGTCATATGTCAGCTTTTGAATCTTCTCTTTTAGCCATGTTCAAGTGAAAAGACTGTCCCTGTTAAATTTGACAAGTATGATTCTATAAGAAATATTGGTATATCGCTACATAAATTTGGGGTGGTTTGGACATATAGTGTGAGGATAGGAAGTAGGCAAAGATATTTAGGCAAAATGGAGAAAATCCTTCCTCTTGTAGTTAATACAAAGGATAAGAAATGAGTGCAAAGAAAGTAAGGCCAGCAAGATACATTTTTTTTTTTACATCCTACTACATAAATTCAACTATCATAAAATAAAAATGTTGTCATGTGTTACCGTATCATTTTAAGTTATCCATCTGATTCCTCACTGTGTACTGAAGATGTTGACCTGCCATTCATTCATCTGCCACCTAGCTCAAAATATAAGTGGCACTTTGTTTTCCAATTTATCATTTCTATTGGTTACATTCTATTACATTTAACACAGTGTTTCAGTACTTTTTCCACACTAATAGTTTGGCTAATTCCCTATTTTTCTCCAGATGTATCCAAACTGTCTATGTTCTGCTTGGATCCAGAGGTTCCATCTGAATCAAATGAAATAACTTTTTCAAGGAAATGAACTGAAAATATAGTTGGCTGAAAAATCTTTTCCCTGTAGATCTGCCACATCTTAAGGATGGATAAGGTTTCATTCTCTTTGCTCACAACAATCCCTCAACATTATTCAGCCATACATCATGTCATATCACAGTATGCTTCCACAAGCAATAGTTGAAATACATGCAGCCCACACTGTGGGTGTCATGTTATGAAAAACAAGAGAGCGGCCTCATTATTTATCTGGCAAGTTTATGTTTTCATAAGGGGTGTTTTTTATAAGCAGAAACACCTAAAATGTGTCAGAGTACAGAATAACAATTTAGGGATGTGGAGGCAAAGAAACTGCTTTGTCTGCTCAGTCTTTTACTGCAGTGTTTTTGGTGATGCAGTACCCATGTTCAAAATATGATCGTCTAAGCAGTGAGTTGAAAGGAATAACCATTCCTCTCTAGCTACTGGCAGTGCTTCTGTGTAAGAAAGCAGATGAGGAGCTGGGCACAGGAGCAAAGCCAGAGGGGCAGGAGACAAACCACAAGGACCCTGTTCGACTATACCTGGGCAAGGCAAGCTGGGCAGATCCAGGAGTGGCAAATAGGGTCAGCCTGGAGTCAAGATGCCCGGACATACATGCAGTGAGAATGCAGGTTTGGGTCAAGTCATGAACTCAATCCACAGCTCAGAGTCAATTCCAGCAGTGGTAACTAACATCAGAAACAGCCCAGCAACTGCCAGGCATTTCTATAGCCATGGAGTAAGACTGAACCCAGGCCAGAAAGTTAGTCCACAGGTCAAGGCTCAGATCCACAAGGTCCACGGCCAAGTGTTTGCAGAGCTAAGACAGAGCTAGAGGCATGTACAGGTAAAACATCTCAGGCATCAACTGAAGACTCGGGCATAAGCTTAAAGGAAGTCCAGGGCTCAGGCCTGAGGTCCTCCCAGTCACTGCCCTACTTAGGTGGACAGGGTAGAGGAAATGCAACAGAATGCTCATGGAACAAGATAAAGACAAGGAGAGATCACTCACAAATTACTGTCATGGGGAAAACAGATTCACCTTGGGAACATGATTTAATTTATAACCAATCAAATCAGAGTAGGATAATGCAAAATAAACCCCAAATCTTAAAACACCTTCCTGTCACCCTGCCCTTCTTGCTGGGCTCAACTTCACTCCTGATTTTCTCTACCACTGAGGTGGGAGTGTGGTCAGTTGAACATATGTTGTCTCTGCTGTTCCCTCCTCCTAAGGGAGAAGACTTCTCATGCATTTCCCCAGATCCAGCATGGTGACTCCCCCATGGAACACAGTCCTATGTGGACTTCTCCAGCATGAGTCCTTTCTATAAGCTGCAGTCCCTCACAAACTGATCCAGCCAGAATCCCTTCTACAGGGTGCAGTCCTTCAGGAACAGGTTGCTTCATCAAGGGTCTACCTTGGTGTCACAAGTCTTGCCAGAAAATCTGCTCCACCATGGGCTACTCTCTCCACTTGACTGCAGGTCCAGTCAGAAACTTACTCCAGCATGGGCTTCCCACAGGGTCACAGCCTCCTTTGTGTATCCACCTACTCTGGTGTGGGGTCTTCCACAGAATGCAGGTGGATACCTGCTCCACTGTGGGCCACCATGGTCTTCACCACAGGCTGCTGGGCAATCTCAGGTCTGGCACCTTGAGTACCTTCTCCTCTTCCTTCTTTACTGGCCTTAGTGTTTTCAGAGCTGTTTCTTAGATATGCTCACTCCCACTGCAATTGCACAGGGTTTTTTCTCTCCCTTTTTAAATCTCTTATCCCAGAGGTGCTACCAGCATCCCTGATGGCCTTGGCCTTGGCCAGAAGTGAGTCCAT
>JAOXXN010000471.1:51589613-51603732 GCA_026770055.1 Myrmophylax atrothorax
ATCAGACATAGGAGAAACTTCTGGCAGCTTCTCACAGAAAAGAGTTCCCTAGTCCCTGCAGCTACCAAAACCTTGCCACACTAACCTAGTACCATTATCCATCTGGCCCAATAGCAGTAGGTTCAAAGGAAAGAATGAGCTCATGAATATGAATTGTTTTGGGAAGAGAAAGGTGAATTTCTTAGTATACAGAATATGAGTGGGGGAAGTATAGATTTTTGTTTTGGTTTGATTTGGGGTGTTTTTTGTGGTTTTGGGGTTTCTTTTCTTTTTTCTTTTATTTTACTGTGTTACTATTTGGGAACTTTTTTAGAGGTGGATAAAAAGAAGGCCTTTTTTCTGTTACAAGTAGAGCTTTTATACACCCATTCAGGTAGTTTACACTCTGATTGCAAAGGCTACTACTTTTTAATAATTGTCTCAAAAAGAAGTTAAATAATTTAAAAAAGGAAAACCAAACAAAATTTCCCACTCATTCATAAGCAGTCATAGTTATTATAAGCTTATTAATTTTCATATATATATGAATCTAGGGTGTTAACTGTAAATTATCTTCTTAATGGTTGTAGAAGTGCTTGTGTACCTCACTGTGGGTACACATTGAAGTCTATTCTAGGCATTAATTGTTTTCTCCCTCTAATAAAAATAATAAACCTAAATTTCCAGTCACACAGAGGTGTAACATGAAACAGGACTAAAAAGCTGTCATCTGGATGTCCATTTCTAAAGAAGAGCCACGATTCTAGGTTTTTTATAGAAGTACATTTTTTCCAAGAAGGATAGAGGCTTTGAGCAATAGAAAAGACAAGCAAGCAATATAATGAAGTTAATGAGGGAAGATACCTAAAATTCTTTTGCCCCTTGTTGACATAAATAATAGAATGATTAGGGTTAGAAGGAATCTTGAAGATAATCTAGTTTCAACGCCCCAGGGACACCTTCCACTAGACTGTGTTGCTCAAAGCCCCATCCATCTTGGCCTTGAACAGTCCAGGGATGGGGCATCTGCAGCTTCTCTGAGGAACCCATTCCAGTGTCTCACCACCTTCACAGTAAAGATGCACATTCCTTCACAGAAATCTAAAAGCATCATGGCGCAGACAGCTTGGAGGCTTGGCAACTCTTAAGACAAATAGGACTTCTGAGTAATTTATGTTGATTTTGGGAA
The DNA here is from genome assembly GCA_026770055.1 of Myrmophylax atrothorax. NCBI lineage: Eukaryota > Metazoa > Chordata > Aves > Passeriformes > Thamnophilidae > Myrmophylax > Myrmophylax atrothorax. The sequence continues at coordinate 51,590,782 of JAOXXN010000471.1, forward strand.
TTGGAAAAGTAACAGACAGCTTCAGATACATCGTGAAAACATTACTGATTTTTAATATTTGCGCACGATTGGTAGGATTTAGAAGGGCAAACTCTTCTTTTTACTAATGTATTACTGTTTTTCAGTTTAGGAATTGAAATTTCTTCAATTTAGCATAATGAATGGAACTCATAATTACTAATGGTGGTTGTTTGGAGAGTATAAAGGTTTTACTGGAGCCTGAACAGTTATTAAAAGAGATTATATTGATCAGTTAATCTGTCAACATTATTATTATCTCTCTAAAATCAAACAGATTTTATTACTTGGGTTTTGGAAAATAGTCAGGGATAGGATGGATGCTTATCAATTATGAATCAATTAATTTATATTATAGCTATGCAAACACTATGTTTTAGTATTATGTCAGATTTTATTCTCTTGATGAATTTCTTGAAGATAAATTCTCAGCTCATAGCTTCTAATTTTTCAGATAATTTCTATTAGAGAGTTATGATACACAAATCATTGGACAAAATAATTCAAAAAAATTATGATAACAAATAGCTTACATTTTTATAACATCTTTCATCTTAACTGAATATCCAATATCAAGTAATACTTTATTTTTGATACCTGAAACACAATCCATCCCTCATGTGTACCTTTTCTAAGTGCTATTTGCTGTTTTTCTGTGAAAGTAGGTGATTAGACAGACAGCTCTTCTCAGATTAACAAATAATAATAATGGTCTTTCTCAAGGAGGTCTTTTGTAACAAATTTCAGCAGATAGCTCATAAAATGAAAAAAATCTTGTTGCTATTTTACATGTCAGAGTGGCAGCTGTCCCATAAGAAATATTCTCAGCGTATATTAATAGCAAACCCACAAACTGGTCTTTGAAAAGTGTTCTTTCCATTTTCCTTTGTGGGTGCTTTTGTATAAAATTTTATCAGAGGTTATTACTAAATAAATAATATACCTTTATTATATCTTATGTTGTGGAATAATGTTTGTCATTATAAAGGGAATGCCTTCATAGTGATATTATTTGCCCATTGACAAGAGAATTAGAAGAGTTTCACAGATAAAACCAGTTTTCCTCCAAAATCTTGAGTGTTTTCACAACCTAGTATTTAAAAAAATCCATGATAAATAACCTATTCCTGAGATGACAAGGACAGCAACAGCAAACAGCAACAGCAACAAACCACAGCAACACAGACCTCCATTTCCAGGTTGATAATGAAAGAAATTCTGGCAGTGGATCCTGAGTTAAACATCACATATTTAACAGCTCTATATTTAACATCTCTATTCTCTGGGCAGTTATGTTCTTCAGATACCTTGGTATTTGGATTGATCAGTTACAATTTCATGTACCTCAAATAGAGAAGATTTGGCACAAAATACTCACTCTACATTGGGAGTTACACAATGCAGGATGTTATCATTTAATGCAAATAGAATTAAAATCTTGTATTAAATATATTTATTCTTTGAACTGCAATGATATCTATTAGTAAAAGAAATGGTAGTCATTTAGAGGTGAATCTCCCAAAAGTAATAATGACCTAATTATATGTTCACTGGAGACAGTGGTAAACTTTCATTACATGTAATGGGAAGAGAATTTGGACAGTATTTTGAGAACTCCACCTTTAGGCTACACTTTATTCAAGTGTTTAATTAAAATTTGGGCTTGTTTTCTGCTTGGTTATTATTCCTAAGGTGAGCTTAATTGCTCCTATATGAACAGTGTTTTTGACTGGAGCTATTTATTAGTTTTCAATTGATAAGCATTCACTTGTTATACACAGCTCATGCTAAGTTATGTTAAGAAATACCCTACTTCCGTGCATGTAGTTCATATGATGAAGTCTGTAAGGATGAAACTGCATAGAGCAATTAGTTTCTGTTGTCAGTAAAAACTAACAGTAATACCAATATTCATTCAGATGCTGTAAACTCCTCTCTCTTCTTGCATGAGTAAATATTATTCTGGCACTGCATTATGCTCTGTGTGTGGCTAGGGATTTTCAGAGGTTGTGCAATTTTCACATTCCATACATGTACAACATTCCATCCCAAGTTCATGCTGAAAGTGTTTAGTTTTGCATACTTTTTTTTTTTTCTCCCAGTATCAAACCCAGAAAGAATCATTATGCTCATAGTGGTAAGCAAGAAATTTGCAACAATTAATACAACTATCAAATACAAGAAACATTCCTTTTTTTTTTTTCTGTTATACATTGAATCATCAAATATGATTACTTTCAGACTTTAGGATTTGATGGAAATATTTACTAATGCTTCCTTTTTTTACTACAATAGTGCAGCTCTAGCATACACCACCATAATCTTGTTTAGCTGTGGAGCCTCATCAACATCAGAAAAGTGCGATTGCAGGAGCAAAGGAGAAAATAAGTTGTCACACAGATGCATTTTTTAAACACTCTCAAAATTCTGAACTGTTCAGAATAACAGAATAATAGGCAGGGTATCTATTTAGCCATCATCCCTCTGGTGAAATGTGGCATTGTTTTAATAGTTATATGCTGCATATATGAATAGTTCTAGATGCTCTTTAGTACACAAGACATATATACTCCTTTCTTTTCATAATTACTGTCATCAAAAAATTTACCTTCTGTAAATACAACTTATTTATCTACTTATTCTCTTTTAGTGTCACCTCAATACAGGCACAATTTGATAATTTTCAGCATGCTTCTGTATTCTTCAAGACATTTTGACTAACAACTATGTAGATATGTATCTCTTCTTCCTTCTTATGAAGTCATTGAAATATACTGCAAATACAAAAGCTAGAAAGACAAATGTATATTATACCACAAAATCACTGACTCTATATTCTTATAGAAAGCTTACTGCCTATGTTTTAGGGATCATGTTTTGATATGCACTTTTTCTCATATCTAATGACAAGAGCCAGATATACTTTTAGCATGTATTTTCTTTTCTATCTTATTTCTTCAATACATCACACTGTAACATCAAGTGTCCCATTTTCACATCACAACTATTTTTCAGCAAAATATGTTTTCACTTACTAAATATTTCCAAAAATACATCTATTCCTGACATTTGTGTTTTACGTAAAATGTCATCTCTGTGTACAATGTATGATACATACAATCAAGGTCTGCTGAACTCCATGCATGTGAGGATGTCTAGTATTCTTCTGTTTCTTTTCTGAGTTTAAGGCATGTTTTTAAAAATTGCTGTTCTTAGCAATTTTCTCAGGAAAAGAAAAAAAAGTCATCTTAGTTACCTAAGGAAAAAAATATTTTTGTGTTTCTAATCTGTGGAATTTTGTATAAGTATGCAATATAAATTAAGGAATATGTCTCTCAGCAGTTCTCATAAAGTTTTTAGTTTAAGAAAAAGAAGTGCAGCAGAGGTAAAAAATGCTATCCAGTAATGTTTCCAAATTATTCAATGCCACATATTTATCTGATAAGATCCACAAAAGGCTTCTACTCTTTACAGAAGTATACAGCTATCATGTCTGTTTTCTTGGTACATGGAAGTTTTTCTAGGACACAAGAACAGGTTAAAGATTTCTCAAACATTTTCATGAAATGGACAGCTTAGTAGGCACAGCCAAAGGAGAGGAAAAGACAACAGAAAGGCCATTATGTGGATTAATTCAAAAAGTCATTTTAGCCCTTGGATGATATCCCAGTGTCCTAGAATTAGGCAATGACAAAGTTGAGCTTTACGTCTCTCGTGTGCAATCACTTACTTCTCCACCTTTCAGCTGGCATTGCATGCCCTTTGGCTATTACTGAGAATGTAGCTGAGTTTTAACTCATTAATGTGATAGCAGCTAACCAGCTGACACCAGAAGCCTTGTGCTTAATGGGCACGTTCACTGAATTCTAGTAGGATTCCTTTGCTGTGAGTGAGAATGGATCAGAAAGAATAACTTAATTGCTCAGCAGCAGCAGACATACTGGCTCTGTATGGGAGAACTTATGTGAATGACTCATGCCAGTTGTCTGAAGAAGTGGGGTTTGTGACTAAATGCTTTAATGCCACTTTTACTAGTAAAATTTTAATGTGACTAGGAAAAATATAAAAGAAAAAACAAGGAAAATTAAAATGAGCTAGAAATATGAACATAAACTTGTCTTACACCCTTCATGAAAGATGTTATCCATTAGTTCTATTTTGTCAATTTAGGTTTATGTTTTTATTCACACTAACATGAGTAATGTCAATATAAATTAATATACGAGAAAAGAGCCTGCTGCCTCTCAAAACCAAAACCAAACCAAACCAAACAAACAAAAACAAAACCAAAAAAAACCCCACAAAACCCAAAACCAATACCCAACCACAATGGCCCACCTCAATTGTGATGTTAGAGCCTATTTTGGCTGTTCAATAACTCAGCCATTTTGCACTACCTGAAATATCTTTTCTTGTACCTGAAATATTTTTGCCAGTATTTTATATCTCCACTTACTCCACTATGCCATTTGCCCTGTATGTTCTCATTAGGTGCAGAGTCAAGGACATTATTTGCTTTTATTCTAGGTACTTGGATTAAGCCTCCTCTTTAATAACTTACTTAGACATTTTTTTGTTTATAGAGAAGTGACAGTTCTATGACAGAAGGACATTCTTTTTTTATGCAGCACTACATACAGAGGGGTTTTTTTGACCCTACATCCAGGTGTGTCTAGAGTTCTTTGGTAGCTTAATGACATACCTCCTACACTTAAATAGAAAAGTAAGATTCCATATTAATATAGAGGAAATGCTTAGTGTGTGTATTTCAGTTACAGCAGACTACAGCACTGGATTAGAGGATAGTAATACTAAGCCGTGAGGTAGTTGGACTAGATGATCATTGTAGGTTCTTTCCAACTGAAATTCCTATTCTAGTCTACTCTAGTCTATGCTATGTTGTGTCCTGCTATGCTATTTTCAGTCAGCATAGATGTAAATCAAGGATGGAAAATCATTTAGTGCTCATGCCAAATACAAAAGTCTGTAACTAGGAACAGGAGTCTCTCCACAACTCAAAGGTTTAGTAGGGGATGACTTTCAAGAGCTTGAAATTTTGAGCAAGAGTGCCTTTTTGAATTTTGCCAAAGCTTCAGCAGAAAATACCCTGTGACATCACAGCTTATCATTTTAGGAAAAATAAAAATGTTGAGGCATATTTTGTAATCCGGTTTTTTTCCCTGCATAATTCTAGTAACATTGAAGCAGAGAGTGAGAGTGAGAGGCAAAAAACCAAAATAAATTGTTTTTTCTTAATGTGTGCCTTTACATTCAAGTTGACTTCTGCTTTGGCTATAGTGGAAGTGTTCTCCAGTGTCATAAAGAAATGTTTCATATTGTATCCTATGGCTTGGCTTCGTGAACGAAGATTTGGGAAGGGGTCTACCCATGTGGGTGTGTCCTTCAAACCGGTGCAGTGGATTTCTTAGGTGAGGCACAGCATGTGTGATACTGGCCCCACCCTTTAACTCCTCAGGTTCATCTGTCACGGCTGAGTGAGCTTGGACGGGGACAGTGAAGTCCTCAGGACTAGAACCTACAGCTCCCAGTATTCCAAGGAGGTCTCCCACCCAAGTACTAAGCGGGGCTGACACTGCTTAGCTTCCAAGATCTGATGGGATTGAGTGTCAGGGTGTCATTTAACTGCCTTGGCATAAAGAAATTAATCATGGTGCAACTGAGCATGTGGTAAACACCAATGCCATTCTTAATCAAGTGAAGTAACAACCTCCAGCACAGAATCCCAGAATATTTGAGGTTGGAAGGGACACACAAGGATCATTGAATCAAACTCTGAATGGCCTGTATGGGGATGCTAATGTATTTGTCACCTCTCAAGGCCTTATGGTGAGTTTAAATACCTCAGAAAATTGGAGTTTCCGCAGAAACTCCAATTTAGTCCTGGTTTAGGTAATATTTTTCCACCAGCTCACAATATGAATATCAAGCTACATAGAATTCTTTATTAAAAATGGTGACATACATCATTCATCTACTTAACTGTAGAAAAACTGTATGTTCTATTCTACTTTTTCATATTAACAATTAATATTAAATAAAATTTTAAGAGGTTAATTTTGAAAATTATCCAATTTAATTTTTTTATATTTAAAAATTCATTAAATCAAACCATCTCATGATAATGCCAGTCATTCTGTAATAAAAAATAATATGAGAACAGTCATAGGGGTATAGAACCTGCAAATGTCATTCATGTAAATAGTACCACAGAAATCATCAAAACTATGCTATGTGGTAGGGATGACTAATGTGATAAATTAAAGCACTTCAGATATGTTGTTACTTTTCATTGTTAAGTCTTTTTTAATAAAAAAGCCCACATTTCAAATAATCTGAAAACAGCAATCAATCTTAAGTTTTAAATCTTTAGAAAGACAGTTCTAGTAAAATTCTTTAGTTGATATAATAGCAGATGATTTCTGAAATGCTACTTTTGCCCCAAAACCTTACTTTGCTGGTAATTTTTATGATGTTTTGATGTCCATCCACATCCTTTTGTCATCTGCTGCTTCTGAATGGTTCATATAGAATACAGTTGTGGAGGTGAGCCAAAGTTAGCTATTGTAAAGGTCCAGATGCTTACTTTTCCATGAGATTTGTGGGGAGTTTCATGAATAGGGAAAATCCCCTTTCTGAAAAAGCAGTTATACTTTCAACTGAATCAACTCAATTGGTATAGGATGGAAAACATTTCTGGAATCTTCTCCTTTCCTTTACATTCTAGCATCACTGGGATTCTCTTAGAACAATACCATGTGCACTTGCACAGATAGTTTAAAGGGGATGAGAACAAAGAGGGTAGAGGAATTGAGAGAGGACTCTGAACTCCTCAGTTCTTACATGTCTGGTCACAGTCTGGCCTCCACAATGGATTGTCAAAATATAAAAAACTATGCAATTCCATAACAAAATTTAAGGAGTATTTATTATCCACTTATCATGGCACCTGTCCACTTCCCAAGTTTTTATGGCTTTGTTACTTAAACCATGAACATGACTGAATTTAGAGTTACAAAAAAAAGGCTCAAAAGAAGTCATAAGTGTTAAGGCTGAAAGAAGAAAAATATAATTTATCAAGACACCTATTTAAAATAGTTTGTTCAACTCCTGTCTCTATTTGATATTGAAATATGCTTATAAGAAGTACAGAAGTAGTTCAGCCAAAATATGTGTGTGTTGGGAGAAGAGAAGGAATGTCACACTGTTGGCTAGTTTGAAAAACATCACATCTGGTTTTATAAGTAGGACTCCTAATATATGGGGAGCTATTACTGCTAAAACATTAAATTTGTTTGCCAGATACAGTTGATTTATTTATTGATACATTTAAAGACTTATATCTGTTGGAATAATAAAAAACCAAATTACAATTACACTAGGACAAATCCAAAATATATGAGTCTATCACTGAAATAGAAAGGATACATGATACGAATCTCGGGAATAAGACTGTGTGGTATACATTGCAAATTTAACTGTGTAGCATCATGCCTCAAACTGTGGAAATGATTCTGATCTCTATAGTAACTACATGCTGTTGACCTCAGTAAATTCATTTCAGATTGCACCGTTGTCAAAAAGTAAATATATCCTATAGCTTTTGCGAGTGAAATTTTCTTTTGTGGTTGAAAATCTAAGCAACATCTAAAGCTTAAGGTGTCGGTAAAACATCAATAAATAATAAAATAAAAGCAACAATGTAGGAAAAAATGCTCTGCCAAGATGACTGGGTTCCTAAGTACCTTGCACAAGTCAGTGAACTGCCTGTGCATTTACTGTGCTGTTCCTGGGATGTGGAAACAATGAATGAAAGGATAGCAATGAAGTTACAAATGAAAGTGCTACTGAGAAAGCTACTGAAATAAACTGCAAGCAACTTAGCTGTTCATGGATTTTGCAATTCAATACATCCTAAGGGAATAGTTTTAGAAGTGAACATTGAAAGTTTAACACCAGGCAGTGTGGAAATAAGCATTTCACAATTGCTAACATTTGATTTAAGCTGCCTTGTATTAGGGATTTATATTTTCTTTTTAAGATTGCATTATATCTGGCAGTAATAGTAACAATAAAAATATTGAAACCTATAAAACAATTTCTCCTGGAAAAGGACTTGATATTAATAAATGATTCAGCACTGGGAAAACAGTAAGTTTATCAGTATCAACAATAGACTTACAGCAGAGTGAATAAGCAGAAAATTTCACTAGAATAAACTAGTGACAAGATTTTCTAAGTAATTCTTCTAAGTTTGTTTTATGGAACAATCTCATGAAGACAGGGATTTTTCATAGACATACTATAGCTTTGCTTCAATCTCTATAAAGTTTGTTTTTGAAATCAGTATAAGTATTGTTATTTCGTTATTATGACATAAACATATTTTTCTTCTTTATGGTGGATTTGGTAACTATTTACTACTAACCCATGTCTTCATTTGCACATGCGAATTTTCTCTGGTTTTTAGTAATATTGCTGAAAGTTGCAAAGGGTCAAGGATCAACTCACAGCCTGAATTTTTTGCCTCCCATAAATTTTTGAGTAGAGAAAAAAAATAGATACACAATGAGTTCATAAAAGCATTATCACCAGTAATGTTTTATGTTATAAAGGTTTATTTTATCTCTTTCAGAAAAATAGCTCTTTTTTTTTGTTTTTTTTTGGGGGGGGGGGTTGTGGCTCTTTTTTCCATATAATCACAGAATATACTGAGTGGAAAAAGACCCACAAGGACCATTGAGTTCAACTCTTAGCCTTACACAGTACATCTGTGAGAGACTGAAATGGTTAATGAATTAAACATTATTAAGATCACTGAAAGACTTTTGTCTGCTGTAGCCAACTGTGCAAAGAAACAGCTGATCTCCCAAGCACATCCCACCCGGAATAGGACTACTAATTTACACTGTGATGGGAACTTGAGATAAGATAAAGGTGGTACTATTATCCAATTATCCCAAGAGAAGAAAGGTATCCACAAGTGTGAGAGACCAGAATGCTAATGGCTCAAAAATCACAGTGCAAGCTGACAATGTGCAAGCTAGCCACACAGGTGGAGAAACAAATTCTGGGAGGCGGGTTAGTGGTTTTTTGTCCTAACACAAATGACTCAGCTGTGAAAACTCCCCTCCTCTCTGGGGGAACTACCAGGACATTCACATGTAGCCTGAAAATATTAATCTCTGCTGATGGGCCATAATAGGCCATAATTGACATAATGTAACAGGCAGCTGTAACATTAAAGTAAGAAAGTGTCAAAAAGTCGTGAAATGTCCCATGATCCAGTATTACCTTACCAGTGTAAAAATTCCCAGCCCAAGGCAGGTACTGGGGTGTTTCCACTTAGCCTAAGCATAATAAAACCATTATGGACCCTGTGTTTTGTGCGTTTTCTCACCACCCTAGGCTTCCCTCAATGGATCTGGACTGCAACTATCACTTCAACAAGATTGGGACTCTCAACACTGAGAAGACCAGAAGAAGAGGATCAGCAAGATATTGTTGGAATCAACAGAGTGGTGATAGTCTTCTTGATCTCTCTTTCTGTCACTCTCCCTACCTGCATCCCTCTTTTTCCTATTTTTTTCTACCTCTCTCTACCTGTCACATTTACTGCTAAATAAAAATCGATACTATTGACTTTGACATATGGTATCATTTGCACCTTAATTCAGGCAGAGGCATCTCTCTAATAATTTTAATAACTGTGTCCTAATACATCCCCAAGAGTCACATCAAGTGCCTGAGAGTACCATCTGAACAGTTCTTGCACTCTGCCTGCCTTGGTGTTGTGACCACTTCCCTGGGAAGGCTGTTCCAGTGCTCAACCACCCTCTGGGTGAAGAACCTTCTTCTAATATCCTGCCTAAGCCTCCTCTGACACAACTTCAGACCATTCCTTTGGGTCCTGTCACTGGTCACTATGGAAAAGAGATCAGTGTCTACCCCTATATTTCCCCTCATAAGGAAATTGTAACTGCAGTCAGGTCTCCCCTCAGTCTCCTCCAGGCTGAACAGACCAAGTGATCTTAGCTGCTCAAAAATCATTGAGGGAGGTTTTGCTCTTTGAGGATTCTAGGATGAATCCCATAAGGGCCCGTAGATTTGTAGGGATCCAGCTGGAACAGCAGATCCAAAAAAAATTCAGGGTGAACTGGGAGTTGATCATAATCATAGCCATGGTCCTTCATGTCAGGGCACTGGGACCCCTTTGATGCATCATCTGTGTTGAAGACAAAGGCAAAGAATGCATTAAACACATTTGCTTTGTCTCTGTCCCCATTTGTGAGGTGACCATCCTCATTCTGTAACTGATCTTATTTTTGCACTGCCTATTGCCATTACTGTATTTGAAGAAACTCCTTTATTAGCCCCACATTTTAGGTCACCTTCAACTCCAACTGGGCTTTGGCCACACGAATTTTCTCATGCAAACTGCATCTCTTTGGTTTGCCCATATCACCTGACCTTGTTTCCACTAACTTATTTCCAAGAGAAGATTCTTGTTCAGCCAAGCCATCATTTTGCCTCCCCTGCCTGAATTCCTACATTTGGGAGATAATTTCCTCCAATCCTAATGTTTCTGACTATCCTAGAAATTTTTAATAATATTTGGTGCTGGTTTTAAATGTTTACTTTATATTTTCTCTTCCCACTAAGTTTTACACTGTTGTATATAGAATTACATTGAAGGTAAATACAAACTGAGTATTACCTAGAAATGTTCAGGTTCTAGAGAGTCTTATGTCAATGTATGGGTTTGAACAGCGAGTGGTTTTGAGAATAGTTGTGCCTGTCCAAATAGCTATGTTTATAATATTTTTAAATGCTAATATAATTTAGTAAAATAGTTGTCCATCACATAAAGTATAGACACAAATTCTCAGGTACCACTGGGTAACAGATATATTTGTAAATGCATTACAAAAAACATAAAAACAGGAGCCAACCTGCCTCTAATTTTTTTCCCAGGATTTGATTTTGCATGGGGTTTATTGTTACTTTCATTTTCTTTGTGTGCTTTTTCTGAATGATAGAAATCTAACTATTTTAATCAGCAGAAACAATGATGATCAATATTTTGTAGATTTGGTGACAGATAAAATGTTCACCCATGAATGTGGGTAACTATTTTGTACCACATGACAGATGCTGTATTACTATAATATTCATTGCCATCCTATTTCAATTTATATTTGCTCTAATCCCAGAGTCTCAATGAGATTGAAGATTAGTCCAAGGGGAGATTGTTTGTATTCTTGAAGAATGTCTTGCAGATGGCTCATAATATTCTAAATATCCCTCTGGCATGTGAACTTGGCACAGCTCAGAAATTGCCATCAGTTTTAAAGTTTACCTTTGGAAATAGTTTACAAAATTCCTTCTCTCTCTAAATGTAATGATTATATTAAAGTAAGAGCTTTGTAGAGTTTTTTGTAATTCTGTACTTTCAAATTCAAGTTTCAAAGCCATATAAACACTGTGTTCAGTGCTTTGGTTTGTTCATGTAGATTAGTCAGCAAACTCTTCCACTAAGAAAATAGTACCAGGTAGCCAGAATGTCAAAGTTTCTGTAACTAGTGGGAAATAATGCTTTCTTCTTGGGAAAACAAAACAAACAAAACAAAATCAACCACAATTACTGTAATTCTGCCCACTACTCTGAGTCACTGTTGAGCTGTACTGGGACAACTGATGAGGGAGATAATTTCTTAGGAAATAGTCCTTGAAACAAAAAGTAATCATAGCAGCAGGAATTAAAACAAACAAAAAACCAAACAAAAATCCAAACCCAAACTTAATCCGTCACTAATCTGGAAGTATTTATATTTTCTATTTCATATAGAAGTACTTGTAGTTGCTTGGTAGTCAAATAATACCTTGCCTTTAGTTGTCTTATTTGATTATCTGATTACCTTTTGGTAGTTGCTCAAGTTTTACTATCCATCTTAAACTTCATCACATTGTGTGTAAAAATTAATGTTTTATTTATTGTAACTCAGTAATGTATTTTATTGTGTGTATAGTTAACTAAAGTTACTGTAGCACCTTACCTTGGGAGCTGTCACTGAGCTAGTGTCTTCAAAGGACTTTTGTTAAATTTACTGTCACTAGGGGTTTTTTTGCTGCAGTTATACAATAGTCTCCTACTGAGATATTCTTTCTGCAAATGTTCCTCTCTGGATTTAGTTTTCAGTATCCAGAGATGCACATTAAAGGTCATTTTTGTTGAAAGACAAGGACCAATACAGGCATGTGTACTTAAGTACCTGCAAAGACAAAGCCACTTAAAAGCAAAGATGTTTTTATCTTGAGCAGTTATAGGGTTGGGAAATTAATCTCAAAATCCAGGACATTTCTGTTCTCTTCAGCAGGTATTCCCCCACTGCATTCTAGTAGTCTTAACAGCCTAGTTACAAGGAAGTCGGGAGATTTTTCAAATAATCTTCTCCATACATCCTTATCAACACTAAGCTTCTATGTGTCTATGTGTGTTTATACCTGGCTGAAGGATCACTTTTTACCCAGTAATGGGTAGCATGGCTCAGATGCCAACAAAGGGAACAAGCCAGGGGAAGCTTTTTCATAATTTTCATATGCTACTTCTTCTGCAACAAAATATTTCAAATCACAATATTATATTATAAATTAACAAGGAGTGCAGATACAAAAACTGGATCAAACCAAAATTACTCTATCTGTTTTGTTGGGGTTTTTTTTATTTATTTATTTTCAGTACAACTTTACAATCCATTCTATATTTTGGGGGGCATCAGACAAAGCATCACCAGCCATTTGAGGAAGGTGATTGTCCCTCTCTACTCTTGCATTGCTACACCTTCACCTTGAATGTTGTGTGCAGTTTGGGAAACCAAAATATAAGAAAGACATTAAGCCATCAGAGAGTGTCCA
>JAOXXN010000471.1:51603832-51616670 GCA_026770055.1 Myrmophylax atrothorax
GAGGAGCAGCTGAGGGCACTTAATCTGTTCAGCCTGGAGGAGACTGAGGGGAGACCTCATTGCAGTTACAACTTCCTCATGAGGGGAAATAGAGGGATAGACACTGATCTCTTCTCTGTGGTGACCCGAGGGAATGACCTGAAGTTGTGGCAGAGGAGGTTTAGGCAGGATATTAGAAAAAGGTTCTTCACCCAGAGGGTAGTTGGGCACTGGAGCAGGCTCCCAAGGAAAGTAAGTAGTGACAGCACCAAGTCTAACAGAGTATAAGAAGTGTTTGGATGATAGAGTCAGGCACATGGTATGACTCTTGGGGATATTCTGTGCAGGGATAAGAGTTGGACTTGATGCTTGTGGGTCCCTTCCAACTCAGCATATTCTGTGGTTCTGTGATTCTGTTATATTAGCAAGACATAAGGCATGATTCTCTCCTTGTTTACTTTTATTTCATGGTGGTGCATCTCCTTTGACTAATGATTATAATATAGACACTGCATAGTTAAATGGCATTTTATGTATTTTATCAGAATATTTTGATGCATTTACTTTCATTTTCCAAGGGTACATAACAGCTGTTTAACAGCTCTCAGGAATACTCAATACCAGGTTGGCCCAGACATGAAGATGCCATCTTGTTTAAAGCTTTCCTCTTCAGTCAATTCCAAGTAGGTTGAACAGCATTAGATTTAGAATCCAGCCAAGAAAATACAGATAATTCAAAAGGCATCTGAACAAAAACACTAAATTTAAAACTTCAGTGAGCTTACAAGCCTCAGGAGGGACTCACTAAAGAGAACGATGAATTGAAAACTGGAAAGAACGTGAGCCCAAAAAAAAGTAATAAAAATTGTGTTATTTGAAAAGAACAAAACTCTTGTAGAGAGTACACTATTTATATCTGCTGTTAAGTCAAACAGAACCTTTTTTTAATTCTGTTGTCCAGTAAAATATGAAAAATAAATACTATCATTCAGAATTTGTACTAATTTCACCATTTTGCTTTTATGTGAAAAGTTATGATGGCATGCTACACTAACATTAAAAAAAAAAAAATAGGCCATCTTTGTTCAGCAACAAAACAACACAACAGAGGAGCAAGGGAATGATAGCAAAACACAGGTATTTTGACCAAATAGATTATTAGTCCTTTCTGTTTCTCAAGTATATTTCCTAGCAAGGTTGAGATCTGGACATAAGTAGACCAGAATGGAAATCCAACATTGCATGTAGCAGAAAACAAGGATACTCCTTCACATTTTTTCATATCAGAGTATATAAAGTACTTGTAGTTAAGGACTTACAAATAAAGCCTGTATCTTAATCCACATAAGAGAGCTGGCAGACAGCATGAAGCAGAGATCACCAGTGGTATACAGCAATTCCATTTGTGTTCCTATCTAAAGAGGAAATAAAAAAACTGTCTTCAGTCTCGTACCTTGTTAGTACGAGGTACATTTTCTTTCTGGTAAAGTTTGGATGAAGTAATTGAAGACCTAGAGCAATTTTGTCAAGGATAAAATGACATGCTTTTAACAGGCCCAAAGAAAGAATATTATATTTTAAATTAAACTTCAATCCTATATTTTTAAGCACCATTTCTAAAAGTATCTTAGGGAATTTGCATCTATGCCTGTGTAAAACACTACTTTTTCCTCTACTATCTCAGCATGGATGTGTGACATGCAAGGATGTCTTAACATGCTTCATGCTACTACTAGAAGTTATTTGATCTAATTTGAAAAAGTCTCAAGAACCTAATATATTTTAAAATTTAAGGTGATGAATAGAGTATTATGCATCAATTTGGCTCTTAACAACAACATAAACCTAAAAGATATTTTCTAATACTTCAGTTCTCTTCAAAGTTAAGATATGAAGAAAAAACTTTCCTCAGTTAGAGGAAATTCCTTATGAAGATGTAGAATTGATTTCCATAGGCATCAATACCTGAAAAGCCTTTTGACTGATTTTGAGAAGTAATATCTTTTCTTTTACAGCTACAGAGGCATCTCTGATGACTTGCCTAAGCTATCTCCTTTTGAGAGCTCACTCTGTTTGGTTAGCTTCACCCAGGCATGCCCTCAAGTACATTTCTTAATCTTGTGTTGATGCAAGTTCCGCTTTCAGAAGGTTGACCAAGGAGGTCTTTTGAACCTCTTTTTGCCCCCAAATTTACAGCAAATTTGAAAAACTAAACTGAGTATTCAGAGATTAATGAATTTTATTTTGCCTCAGAGTTCTTATTCATCTCAGTAACATTATTCACAGGAAGTGAAGATGTCCATCAGCCTTTGTAAGGTAGTGATTACTCTGCAGGAAAAGTACTAAATCTCAATATTTTAGGAGGATATGATTCCTGCAGTACTGGCTTACCAATTAAAACTTACTTCTGCCTGAATAAATACCACTTATGAGAGGAGATATTAAGATGATGCACTGTGTAACAGTTCTATTATAAAGTCTGGCTGTTACACATTTGCAGGAACTACTATTAAATCTTTAATCTTTTATTTTGAATGATTATGTGACAAGGTTAATGACATGGAAAATAATCATGAAGTATTCAATTGCAAAGTAAAACACCAAGATCTAAATTCATAGTTGGTTCTTTAAACAAGTCATATATCCATGGGGAAGCCTAAATTCCAAAGAAACCTAAAATACTACCATGAACACTGACTTTACAGCCACTGGGAGCATATAGACTTTCTCAATTGTGAAAAATACTGAGTTCAGTGCCAAAAAGCCCACATACCGGCACCATTCACAGACAAAACTGTTCATTTTCCTAACTCATGTGTAGGGTTTGAGCCTGTATATGTGCTCTGAAAAACTTTACAATTTCCAGTGTGAGAATTCAGGACTTGCCTCTCCCAGTTAAGCACTTTAAACTCTAGGCTATAGAAACATCTGATTCTGTATGAGTAGATAAGCATTTTATGTTGTAAGTTTTACCAAAGGGAGTAAAGAACATGACTGTTTTTCCTTTCTAATTTTGAGCATAAGGAAATTGGATGTCAAAATTGCCCTTGATAACGTCCATTTGACTCAATGAGATTACTTTGATTTAAATTAATTTTTGCTTACAAAGCTGGAAGAAGCTTATATCCCCCCATAACCTACATTTCCATTGAACAGTTAAATTGACCTTCAAATTTAAGCCTCTTTTGAAACCTGAAATGCTCATGAGTGCCTGATATACACTGGCATCTCATGACAGGGGTTTGTGCTACAGAAATAAAAAAAAAAAAAAATCCCTTTGGGACTGGAGGGCCTCCTAAAGCAACAGCATCTGTATCCTGCATCACAGCATCCTCTGTCAAGAGGAAAATAAGGGTAACTGTAATAGGAGACTCCCTTCTAACAGGAAGGGAAGGCCTGGTATGCAGACCAGACCCAACGCAAAGGAAAATTTACTGTTAGCCAAGGTCTTAGGTAAGGCACATTACTGGACAACCATCCAATCTTGCAAGACCTCTGATTATTATTCACAATTTGTTCTTCAAGCTGGCAGTGACAAAATAACACGGAGAAGTCCAAGGGCAAACAAAAGAGGCTTCAGGGCCTTAGGATGACTGGTTGAAGGATCAGGAGGAGAGGCAGTGAGTTCCTTGATCCTGCCAGTAACAAGAAATAATATTGATAGGAATAGGAATATCTATCAGGTCAATGAGTGGCTCTGAGGTCGGTGTAAGTAGAAAAATGTTGGGTGTTTTGACAATGGATGATCTATTCAACACCTGGACTACTGACACCTGATCTGATGCACCTTATTCAGAATAAGAGTTCTAGCACAGGAGCTAGCAAAGCTCATCGATAGAGATTTAAACTAGCTTGGAAAAGGGAAAATCACTGGCATACATCAAACCTGGTGGAATGTCTGGTGATTGTAGTGCCCTGTTGGATAGTTACAGGCAGGGGAGTGGCATTGTGTGTAAGGTAAGCAATAGAATGGATGGAGATCACAGCTGGCAGTGGCACAGTTGAGACTCTGGGTAAGAATCAAGGTACTAACAAATAATGCAGATGTCTTTGTGGGAGTCTACTATAGACCTCCTGGCCAGGAAAATGGCACCAACAAATTATTCTTTGAGGAACTAAGGGACAATTCCAAGTCAACTGCTCTTGTCCTTATGGGGGACTTCAACTTGACAGAAATTAACTAGGAGCATCACACAGCTGGTATCATCTGTGCCAAAAGATTCTTAAAAAACCTGGGTGATAACTTTATGGAACAGGTCTTACGTTATGCCTGCTTGGTGGGTTTAAGGGGAAAGTAATTTGATGCACTCTGGGTGGTGCATGGGAGAAACAACAAAATCCTCAGGAGGCTGACTAACAAACTTTTATTTTGAAACTTTGAGAACATTAAGGTAGTATAATGTACTTGACAAATTTTTAAACAACATCCAGACAAAGTAAGATGCTTGACAGAGCATTGACTGAACAAACTTTACGATAACATAGCATATACTAAGACGTTGACTGGAATTTCTTAGTCTGGCTTACAATGTATTTCAAGAAGAAGTTAGGATATGAAAGAGAGAAAGGGATCAGAAGAAAAAAAAAGAAAAAAGAAGAGAGAAAGGTATATAGTAACCATCCAGCAGAGTCTCAACTGCTTTTAAGTCCAGGGAAGTGGAGCATGCTGCCACGAAAACGTGTCACTGACTTTTTATCTGCTCTGGTTTCCCAGGGCACTCCCCATAGGCCTGCACTTTAATGGTCCTGGCAGGGCCCACACAGTCAGCCTATGCCATTTTGGAGCTTTCAGCATGTCGTAGTCAGCAGTCATTTTTGGACTAGACCAGAGGCTGACTAAGGCTCCAGGGTGAGTGTGGAACAATGCACTGTCCCACCCATACAAAACTCACCCTTTCCCTTTTGCCACAGCTTCCCACCTGTTGTTTAGAGCCTGTCCTGACTTTGAAGAAGGGCAACAAAGAGGGCCATGAAGACTACATGCCTGTCAGTCTCTCTTCAGTGTGTGATCAAATCATGGAAAAGATTATTCTGGGACATACTGAAGAAAATAGGGAGGACAATACAGCCATTGTTCACAGCCAGCACATCTTAATGAGGCGGAAGTCCTGCTTGTCAAACATGATTTCCTTCTATGACCTAGTTTATCAAGGGAAGTCAGCTGATATAACCATTTTTGGATTTCAGCAAAGCTTTTGTTACTGTCTCTCATGGGATCCTTTTGGAAAAAATGCCCAACACACAGCTGAATAACCAAGTTACTGGCTGGGTGAGCAACCGGCTCAAAGATTGGGTACATAGAGTTATAGGGAATGGGGCAACATCAGGCTGGGGTTCTGCAGGGCTCCATCCTTAGCCCAGTTCTCTTCAACATCTTCATTAATGACCTGGACACAGGACTGAGGAATCCTAAGTAAGTTTGCCAATGACACTAAATTGTGACGAACTGTTGAGTCCATCGGGGGCAGAGAGGCCCTGCATGGAGACCTCAACAGATTAGAGGAATGGGAAATCCCCAATTATACAAAGTTCAACAAGGGAAAGTGCCAGATTCTGCACTTGAGAGGGGCAACCCTGGTTGTTTCTATAGCCTAGGGAAAGAGAGGTTGGAGGGAAGCACTGTGGAAAGGGACATGGGGATCCTGATCAAGTTGAATATGAGTCAGCAGTGTTCCCTGGCATCCAGTAGAGTCAACAGTGTCCTGGGGGGTGTTCACTGTCTGGTCAAGGGAGGTGATCGTCCTGCTCTGCTCTGCACTGGGTCACAGTACTCATCTTGAGTACTGTGCACAGTTTTGGGCACCACAACATAAAAAAACTATTAAACTATCAGAAAGTGTTCAAAGGAGGGCCATGAGGATAACGAAGGGTGTAGAGGGGAAGCCTTACGGGGAGTGGCTGAGGTCACTTGGTCTATTCAGCCTAGAGTAGAGGAAACTGAGGGGAGACCTCCCTCACTAGGGGAAGCAGAGTGAAAGGCATCTATCTCTTCACACTCCTGACCAGTGACAGGACTCGAGGAAACAGCATGGAGCTGAATAATGGGAGATTTAGGTTAGATGTCAGGAAACTGTGGTTTGTTGTTTTTTCTTTTTTGAGTAACAGTAGGTCATTATGAGCACCAGAAGTTGTGCCCTTTTCTGCTCTGCTTTTGAACGTAGTGATACCATTTCCACCACAGCCACGTTCTGAAAGAGCTGTATGTTTTTTATTGACTATTTTTTCTAGCCCTACATAAAAGTATCTCTGCAATCTGAACAATAACTTCAGCAGGTGTTCATGTCTTGTTTATATTTTTTTTTTAATTTCTCTTAGGGGATTATAGCCATTAGTGCTTTCTGCACCATAGGACACATTATAAACAAAAGCTGCCCACAATGACAGTTAAACTACTGAAATGAGAACTAAGAGAATCTCTTCAAGAAATCATTTCAACTTGCCACATACTTTATGAAGTATTCTAGTGCAAACATCTGTATATGCACATAAACAGAGTGTGAAGGTTTTATGTGAATGGAAGTCATTTTGCACATGAATTTTGAAGGAGTAGGAAATAAAGGAAATAGAGAATATAAGCAATGCAGCTTGTAACAAGGTCTATATAATTTTGGGGCTTAGTATATATGTTTATAACTGAAATGCTATTTGTTAATGTAAATTATTAACTAGTAGAATATATTTATGCTTAGTTTATTTTTTTCAACATTTATAAAATCCAGCTGCTTTGCTAGTCAAAACTGCTCAAAATTGCCCAGCTTCCATAATGTAACTGGGCAGCTAAGAAATGTTATCAGTGTTTACTCTGTAAAGTGTGCTAACTTACATATAAGTCCCAGTGAGCATTTGAATATTTTTTAATTGTCTCTAATATAAGTAACTGCTGATTTTTATTCTTTTCATCTATACTGTACATTCCTCTTTTCAGAAGATGTTTTAAAAAAGTGTCCATCTATTTGTATACATGATCTTTCATCATAGTGGCTACAAACATATAAATGTTTCTTAATTTGTTTCTCCTAGATATTTTCCCAGATAGGAAGGTTCTATAGAGAGTAAAGACTTGTCTAAAGTTATGCAATACTTGTGAGAAAGCCAAGAAATAAATGTAAATTCTTCAGGTTGTACAGCAGGGGCAAAATTGCAGGCCATATTTCTTAAACTTATTCTAATAATCTTTATTAACTATCTCAGTGTAATATGTTGATATAGATACACTGATGTATCTCAGTTGAACTTGGGCAAAATAGGCCCTCTGTTATAGTAACAACAAAATCAATTATGGTAACATTTTAATATTAACAACCTCCTTCTACATGAAAGCTATAAGAGAAAATCTTTCAAAGAGAAAAACTTGGGGAAAACATACTATAGTCCATCCAATTGAGCTATAACAAACAAATGAATGGAAATAGATTACAGATCACTAACTGAAAAGCTCACTCCATAGCAGTTCCATCCATGTTTTTCAATAATGAATACTGAAAACATAATTAATTGACAATGTAAACTAGAGGTATCAAACACAGGCAATATCTTCTTTTACTCTAGAAATGTTTGGAATGATTAATATTTCTCTCCAATCAACCTTCATTGATTTCTCTGAGGGTTTTTGCAGTTTCTGAATAAAACTCCCAGATATTAAATTTTCCAGGTTTCACTGTGACAGGAAAGCAGTCATTTCTGGACTATAGCCTGCTGTAGCCTTGGTTTGATCTAGATCTGTTAGATAATTGTGCCTAAATACTTTTTTGGAAACAGCTATTTTAGAATCATTGTACATTGGGAAAAAATGTTGTTTCTACATTGGTTTGCTTCTTCTGTCTGTGAACTTAAATAATTATTCTGTTGTGTCCATATGATTCATGGATGACACTAGGAGCATATTAGTAAATTATGAGTTCTTGATCCAATGACATAATTATTTTTTGGTGTTTTGTTGTTTGGGTGTTTTTTTATGTGCTGATATACTTTGATCAGTATAGGAAATAAAAGACAGCACTGAAAAATGAAGTAATCTTTGATAGAATATACAATAAGCTATGACTTCTTAACTGAAAAACTGAAGAAATAGGAGATCCCTACTTGTTTCAAGTGTGGGTAAAGAATGCACTTGTAAAGATACAATTTGGAGGAAAATCAAAATATTTATTTTAATTGATGATGTAGAATCTTTATTTTGTTGCAAGACACTTCTGCTATGAATGATGGCAGAGAACAGAAAATATAATAGAAATATAAAAAGAACAATTAACCTGAATTAGCACTTAATTAGCACTGGAAGCTATATCATGGCATGTGAATGACATGGAGGTGATTAGAAAAAGCCAACAGAGATTCAAAAGGGGCAAATAATGCCTGTCTAATCTAGTGGCCTTCTATATGGAGTGACTGCATTGGTGAATAAGGGAATAGTAGCTGATATTTTCTACCTTGGCTTCTGTAAGTACTTTAACATGGTTCCATAAAACATCGAGAGATGTGGTTTTGATGGGTGGATTTTTCGATGGGTAAGCAATTGGCTCAATGGCTGCATCCAAAGGGTTTCAGTTAAGGTTGCAATGCCTAAATGGAGATCAGTAACAAATGGTGTTCCTCAGGGGTCTGTGGGGGAACTGGTGCTGGTCAAAATCTTTACTAATGACATGGACAGAGGGATTGAGGGCATCCTCAGCAAATTTGCAAGTGAAACCAAGCTAAGTGGTGCAATTGATA
This sequence comes from Myrmophylax atrothorax, assembly GCA_026770055.1. Classification (NCBI taxonomy): domain Eukaryota; kingdom Metazoa; phylum Chordata; class Aves; order Passeriformes; family Thamnophilidae; genus Myrmophylax; species Myrmophylax atrothorax. The sequence goes on from JAOXXN010000471.1 coordinate 51,612,524, forward strand.
TGCTAGAGGGAAGGTACATCATCTAGAGGGATCTTGACAGACTGGAGAAGTAGAATGAAGTGAACCTCATGAAGTACAATAATACAGTGCAAGATCCTCCACCTGGGTCATGGCAATCCCCAGCATCAGCACAGACTGGTGGATGAACTGAGAACGGCCCTGTAGAGAAGGGCTTGGGGATACTGGCAGATGAAAAATTAGACATGAGCCAGTAATGTGGACATGCAGCCCAGAAAGCCAAATATATTCTGTGCTGCATCAAAGTAAGTGTGACCAGCAGGTCAGAGGAGGTGGTTCTTACCCTCTGCTCTACCCTGATGAGCTTCCATCTAGAGTACTGCATCCATTTCTGGGGCCCCCAACACAAAAAGGACATGGACCTGCTAGAGGGAGTCCAGATGAGGGTCATGAGAAATCAAGGGGGTGAAGCATCTTTCCTATGAAGACAGGCTGAGAGAGCTGTTGCTGTTCAGCCTGGAGAAGAGAAGACTCCAGAGAGACCTTACTGTAGTTTTCCAGTACCTAAAGGGGGCCTACGAGATAGCTGATATGACATGGAGGAATGAATTTAAACTGAAAGGTGGTAGGTTTGGACTAGATATAAGAAAGAAATTCCTTTCTCAGAGGGTGGTGGGGCACTGGAATAGATTGCCCAGAGAAATTGTGGATGCCCCATCCCTAGTAATATTTAAGATTGGATGAGGCTTTGAGCGACCTATATAATGTAAGACATCCCTGTCATTGACAGGGGTGTTGAAACTAAATGATCCATAAAAGTCCCTTCCAACCCAAATCATTCTATGAATCTACAATTTTATGAATTCATCAGTATTATGGGGGATGTCCTAGCTTTATGAAGGAGTCGGTGGAGGTATATGTTAATATCCAAAAAGCCAGTGTCTGAATTACTTCCCTGTCAAACTGAACAGGTGAATTAAAGCTCACTTTACCAATAAGAATCTCCATAGCACTAGAACGAAGTTTACTGTAACATGTATGCCTGTGAACTAGGGTTTCCTCCTCTCCCCCTAACCCAGAAGCTTAAAATACAAAGAATCAAAAATTTTCATTTTACAGAGAAGAATCAGTAGTTAAATTCAGCAGGCAAGGTTTTTCTTTTACTCTGCTACTCATGAATGAAAGCAGAAAGAATTTAATATGTAAAAATTAATGGAAACCTTCCCTAGGGATATTTTCCATCTTGGCCTTTGCCATCATACATTCTAAGGCTCACATTACTTTTCACATTGTAGGTTCCTGTTGTTAAGGTGGAAATATCAAGTAATTTAAAAAATAAAATCCACATCATTTCCTTGAAGGCCATTAGTGTTGTTCACTATTGTGCTTTTCTTTTCTTTCCATACTTATGAAGTCCATTTCTTTTATTTTCATTTTATTGCAAAATGTGTAACACCACTGGATTAGACTGATTTCTTCCTGTGTCAAGTCTAACACCATGTAACAGTTTGTTTATACCATTGGTTGCCTTAATAACACATAAAAACCCAACCAAATAAATAAATAAAAGCTGAAACTAAAAAAGAACCAGAAAAGACCAATTTTATCACTTATATCCTTAATGGGTAAATTCATTGGCACAGAACTGACAATGTTGCTGACAACGACTTTGGCAAAGCCAGATCTCTTTAGCTTAGTATTTGAGAAGATGTTATTTGATTTGCAGCAATGAGTTTAATGACAATGGTTGAGCACAAAAAAAAAAAAAAAAAGTAGAAGCCATTACCATGGAATAGCAGTCACAAGGAATGGAAAAGTCACAGAGAAAAGCACAAGCTTTGCAAAACCCAAGGTATCTATTCCTTTTTTTTTCATAAGTTCTTTTTGTATCTAAGCTTTCTTTCCCAAATCTAATGGACTTAAATTACTTTCAAGGGTCATTTTCTTTATCACTCTTACAGATCAGCACAAGTTTTTGTGTTGCCGTTTCATTTTTCATCGTAAATTAAGAAAGAGGTTTACAATGTTTACTCCTCCTTCTACATTTATCAATGGTACAAGCTACTGCATCATGCTTAGGAACAGATCCAAGTGGTGGATTCCTCAATATTACTGTGTTTTTAAAAGTTATTTCTATTCTGTTTGGTTGATTTTAAAGACCATATTCCTCAAGCCTCAAAGCATAGATTAGCAGATCTGATGAGTCATCTGAAAATGTAACTGAATAAGAATTGCATTGCTGGCTCTGTTCCAACAATTCAATATCTTAAACAGCATTTATTCCCCTCCTCTAGGACTATTTTATGTATTACAAGGCTTCCTTTGAATGTTTACTGACTAGTTTTGACCAGTCTAGCTGAAAGAACAAAGATATATATAAATTGTGCAAGCACAAAGAGATTCTGTCCTTCTTCATCAATGTGCACTTGACAAAATGTAAAATAAAAATTACTATGAAGATGTTTCCTTGGTAGCTAAAGCTCTAAAATACAAGTTGCATTCACATGCACACATATACAGCCTTTTTGGAAATTATTTGGGCTGTGGTAGTTAAGAGCTGGAAAAAAAAACATAGCCTGTTGAGAAGAGAGCAAATATTTTTTGGTTCAATCACAAGATATGAGTAAAAACCATAAACAATTAATTTATTCCATATCATATGGAAAGTAAGATGAAATATTCTAATAGTCCACAATTGCCTTAAAATATATTGAAATAACAGGAAAATTTACTAAAAAGGAAAAACAATCAAAGTCAGTAAAGTGTTAATGCCCTAAGATATGCTTCAGACAAGGGAAAGAGAAAGAAGAGCACCAAAAGAACACCTTTTGAATAAAGGTAAGTTTAATACTGGCTACTAATAGATTGCCAATAGCTGAAGATACTATTCAAAGTTGAGAAAAGTTATTGATTCTTTTCAAAGACTGTAACTGTAGCCTAAAGCAAAAATCATTAAGGATACATGTCCCAAACACCTAAAATCTAGGAGTTTGTTCCACAGAATAGAAGTCAATACTCTTTGACTAATATTTACGTTTAAATATTACAGATGAACTGTTAAGAGCCTTAGAACTGGATCCAAAATTATCTCACAAAGTAACAAGACACCTAGATCTTGCCCTCCCGTGTGACTTTATTTCATCTAATTTTAGATCGTATATCAAACACAAAGGGTTTTTTTTCCCAAGAGGCATAGTAGAGAAATAAGCTTCACCAAGAAAGTTTTATATATTAAAGAGATCTATCCAAGAACAAGAAATAAGATGTTATACGAATCCTGCTCTTTCTCGGCTGACTGACAAAGTGATTGAAGTAATTCTTAACTAATTCTCAGCAAAGGCTGAAGAGAATCTGGGAGATCTCAGTGCATGGCTGCACATCCTGTATGAAAACACTAGCAGTAGACATAAGCTTTGAATTTTACCATACAGACATTTACTTGAAGGTACACTTCTGCCTTCTGTTTAACTACAACCCTAACCTTTTTCTTAAAGGAAAAGGACTAATGTTTCTTGCAAATGTCTTCATGTGTCTCACTGTACTTATGGTTAAAACCCTCACCCAGGAAATGTCTGCTGACATTTAGCTCAGTATCTTGCCACATTATAGCTGCCTGGCTACAGAGTACTCTGGGATTAGAGAAACATTCTTCACCCTTACAGATAAAGCTGGATTCTATTATGCATGTAATCTGATTAAGTTTACTTGTGCCAGGAAAAAAATGTGGATTAAACATTCTTTTTCTAGTTGTCAGTACACTCATCAAGAAGAATAAAGACCTTAATTTTTCTTCCTGTTCAATTAACTTTTTTTATTATTTAAGCAATAGTTGTTTCATATAAATTTGTGGAAAGTCTTATGCAGTGTAGATTTGGTCATAAAATGAATCACGTTTACGTATTATTCTTACAGTAGTGACTCCAGCAGAATTCTCAGAGTACAAGTGATATAAAATAATGAATGTAGAATTCATGTACTTCTTACATTAAACCAAAAAGTTGAGTTTATTTGTTTTCATGTGCTACTGGATCACATTACCTCTCTAACACAAAATTTATTTCATACTTTTTCTACAGAGTGACACATTTTAACATGACTAGTGTAAATGGGAAGAAATTTTTTGGAATCATTGATGGCCCATTTGCAGACGTGCCGCCTCAGGCTGGGTGTGAAGGTGCTAACGACTCCC
>JAOXXN010000471.1:51634276-51644416 GCA_026770055.1 Myrmophylax atrothorax
AGTTAGATGATCTTTAGGTTAAATATTAATTTCCTTTTGGATACAGAAAAATGGGATTACCAATGTACTTTATGCTTTATCTAGAAGGCAAATATGCTCAGGCTTATTAATGTGTTTGGTGGTAAAGCAGCTGGTGTACCTGGCCATAGGCTTAGCCTAAAGGAAGGAAGTAAAGGTGATTCACAATGTACATGGAGCAAAATAAGTCTGGTAATGAAACTGAATTTTACTGTTGTTATTATTACAAATTACAAAGGACTCCTTCTGCATTATTATGCTTACTGTGTTGGCATAACAGCTCAAAAAGTAATTACGTGGCGGTTTAGATAGTCTATTTGTTTTCACTATTGCATGCTTCCTGTTTAGTCAAGTAAGGAGAAAACTGGCATCTAACTGCTCAAAACTCATTTTTGTTCTCCCTACAGTATCCTTTGCCCTCCACCCAAAAGAAAAAAAAAGAAAAAAGTCCAATTTTCTCAGCTTACCTGAGAAGTCTTAAGAGTAATTTACTCCTTTTCTCTGGTATGTTCTGATTTGAGTAGATTGGTTTTGTTCCACATAATTTCAGGATCCCGGGAAGATGGAATCAGAGGGAAATATTCAAAGAATCACTCACCTGAGCACTTTCACAGGAACTAGTAACTGTAATTCTATGTGATCCTTAGAGACAGTATTTTAATAGAAATTTGTTAGTTTGTAAAAGAGTACACTCATCAAGCTGTAAGAGACTATGCAAAGTATTTTCCTTCATTTTTATTTCTTCAAAGGAAATTAATTTTCTCTCCTGTCCTTTATGTAACAGGAGGCAGGAGGTTAATACTATTCTATTGGATAGGACAGTTAAGTAAAGAGAGAAAGACTGTTATTTCTACTGATGAATATTCAATTCTGCAAGTAAGTCAGAGCATCTTACTGCAGAACTGCTTGTGACTGGATAGGTGTGAAGAAAAATAGTGTTTAAGATGCAGAACAGGTGCTGCTTATTGGATGTCTGCTCTAATGGATGGGAGTGTGGCTTAGCACTTGCCTTGAAGGAAATAAAAGCTATATAATGATCCTATTTGATATATGGGAAATCTGTTCCAAAAAAATTCTATTTCCTTATTAAAATTCAGCTTGTGTCTGGTGAGCTAAATGCTTCTATTGACTCACTCTGTCATATTTAAACTTCATAATGGAAACCTGATTTTTACTGTAAATTTTTTCAGCAGTGTCAGCATTCTTAAATATTTTACATGAGTTTGTGGGTTCATATTCCTAATATTGCTCAAAAGCTTAAAGTTGCCAAACAAAGTCTCCCAGTTTTGCTAAAGATGGTTCTTTCTCTTGGATTTTTATTAATGCTGCTGATTTGTTCTAATCAGAATAGTTTCTCAAATTAACTGAAGTATTTAAGCATTTAAAATGTTACTAAGGAGCCCTCCCTTAAAATTGCTTAAAGTTCCTAAAATTGTATTACTATTAGAAGTATATTTTTACTATTTCAGAAGGTTTTTAAGCTTCTTAAAAGAATAATCTTTCAGTAAAAGATCTCTCACTAGTAATGCAACATTTTTCTATATGTGACCATAGGTTTGTTTCATAGTGCTTGTTTGATTTCCCCCTTCTTGCTTGTATGTACGTATGTATATTACATATGTACTTATACATATGTCCATATGTATGTATAAGTGTATAGGAAATTGTGTGTGTGTGTGTATATATTAAAGTTCTCTAAAAGTACACAGCATGAGACCTTGCCTTTAGTGTGGGAGGTTTTAGTTTAGTGAACCCACATGACCAAAATCACATTATCAGGTTAGCCAATTATGTTGTGAGTAAACTGCATAATATTGAATTCTGACAGGTTTACAAACCAGACTTGTTAAAGGTATGAGTGACAATAGCAAGAGCATGACTGTTTTACAACACTGTAGGTATGAGAAGAGTACATAACTGAGAATCACTCAGCTAATAGATGGAGATTAATCTCCTGAAAGATAATCACTTCTCATCAGAACGTAGGAAGATGCTGTTCAAGTGCAGGCAGATATGTACGTCTAGGGAAAACTTAGCAATGGTGTCTTATAGCTTTATACAAATGTCTCAATTCACTGGTGTCTGGATCAGCCAATTGTTACTTATTCCTGGTAATTAATACTTGAGATGAAACAGCTTTGAGATCACTGAACAAATTGCAGCTAGCTTGCTGATAGTAAGAATGCTGCCAGGTTCTTACTTTAGATAGCTTTCCTTTATTATCTAGGCAAATTACATTAAATCTGTAGTCTAAATAACAAATGGTCAGCTGTGTTTTGTTTTTCCTTCTGCTCACTGATATAACCTTAATGATATTAATTCAACTGAAGAGATGTAAGCAGGTATCATACTAATTTGTCTGTGTCTTATTTTAATGGCAAGGTCACAATCCTTTTTACTTTTAGTTTTTGCTTTTAGAAAACTTAAAAAATAAACTATAATTAAATATATATGTTTCACTGCCTCTTCAGAGGGATCTTGTTCAGAAAAGTTAGTTTAATCCAAGAAATAATAATGTATGAGATGAAATAAAGATAAGAACCTTGCATTGGTTTTAACAAGCCAACAGGGAACTGTACATGTCAACAATATAGCAGAAATACCAATAGCTAGAAACTTAGAAAATGTCAATATATGACCACAAATTTGTGAACACTCTTCCTTGACAAATCCCCCAAAGTCCTAATGACATGGACACTTTCACATGGTTACAACTGGACTAGAACCCACCTCTCATGGGATACTGTGAGCTACCCTACTTGCACACACCTCTGTTGGAGGTGTGGGTGCTCCAGCTTTATGTGTACCATGCAGCCCAGTCCTTCAACTTGCTAGTGCACACGCAGGTGATGAAGGCCAAGTGCCAGCCAGTGCCCAAAGGTGTGGGTGCCCACATACTGTGCCTCATACTGTTAAACTACGACCTGTTCTGTCCAGCCTGGCAAAGGCTATGGCAGCATCAAACCATTTTAAGTGCTTTTCTCTCTTCTCACCTAAAAAAAATAAAAATCATGTTCTCACCTAAAAAAAAAAAAGTCATGATTCTTTCATATCACCTTTTCAAGATGACTCATCTCTTTTGTTTAATTGTTTTCTTACACAAAATTTTCATGGACATCCACAGATTATTTTTTACTCCAACAGATATTAATCTTTGGTGTTATGTCAGTTTTAGTTGGTTGGATAGTTTGGGGGTTTGGGGTTGTTTGTTTTTTCCTATTTTTTTTTATTTTATTTTTCTTGGCAAGTGTCCTTTCAAATAGCTTTGAATATTCCACTCATAGACTGTTTGCATTCACATTCCTATCTTATCATATATTGTTACCCAGGCTGTTTTACCAAGGGAAAGCCATTAGTGTTCCTCCACAAAGATATAGTGCTTCTAGTTTATATGCCAGCATGTTGTTACAAGAGGAGCTTGAACTCAGGCTGTGCAGAGATCCCATCTGTCTTTGTGAAATATTGAGGTTTAGTGACAAAGGACCCTCCAGATCTCTGCAGACAGCTTAAATGACAGAATGACACCATATATCCTATAGTCAAGCTGTACGTGTATGCGTGGGTTCTTTTTGTGTAGTTAACCACTTTTGAATTCTGTTCTTCCAGGCTCTCTAAATAACAATGGCCTGTGGCTTGCATCAACACAGCATGAGAAGAGGTTTACTGCATAGTTTTTTCCACAGGTTGATATCAAATATGCGCTACTAATTTTTAAGGTCGTCCTCCAGATGAAGCAGGAAAATAACACATATTAAGTAGCTATGTCTTCAGCTGTTGAAAGGGCAGATGCTTGGGGATTTTCTTTCTGCAGTTAAGTTCATGCATGTGTTTTTTTGAAATATTGTTAAAGGTTCAAACAAAGGAAGGTGGTGTTGGGAGGAGTCCTTCAGAGAATTTTTCTCACCCTACCAACACAAAGGTTTTGGGAGTTGAAGTCCCAGGACTGAGAACAAAGGAGTGGCTGATGACCCCAGATTCCAACTGAATGGAGGGGCAGAGGTGAGAAAACAGACTCAATGCACCTGGGAGGGGGAGAGACTTTTCCTGTATGCTGGCTTCACTTTGTTTTGGGCACCTGCTGAAGAGAGAGACACAGTTTGCTTAGCTGGTGACAGCTCCTTCTGGCTCTGCTCCTGGCTTTCCTCCCTTCCATCCCTGGGCACCCTGAGCTTCAGAGAGAGAGAGGGAGAGAGAGTAGGGTCACAGCTGCTTTGGGACACACTGCAGACCTTTTCTTCCTGGAGACCGACTTCGACTGCAAGGAGCTTTTCCTTCTTCGAACAAAGGACACAGAGAGAGGAGAGAGTCTGCTCCTCCTCTACAAAAAAGGCTCCATCCTGCACCAGATGAGTCACACCCACCCCCTTACCTCTGCCTCGCTGGGAAAAGACTGAGAATTCACCTTGCAGCCAGCCGAGGTGTGACACTGACACTGTCCCTAAATATAACTGCACCAAGAGGAACCTACGGTTTTTGGGGGTTGTTCTTTTTGGTGCTGGGGGAGTAGTTTGCTCTGGGCGAGTAATTTTCTGTGGTCTGTTTATAGTTATATCTATACCTACATATATATGTATATAGTAGTTAAGAACAGTTATCCTTCTTATATCCATTTTCTAATTAAACTTTCTCCTTTTTTTTGTTTTAATTTAATAAGGAGTGAGTGGTTATTGAGGAGGAGTCCTCTCCTCTGGTTTTGGTAAACATTTTGGTTTCCCTCAAAGACAATTTTTTTTTTCTCAGCACCAGTAGTACACACACATTCTACTTATTTCCTGTGCTTTATGGCAGCTATGATTATGAGCCTATGTAGCCTCAATTTAAGCTGTGTATATTCAAAATATCTCAACTCATTTTATCATAACAAAGTGAAGAAAACATGATGAAGAGGCTTAGGTTGTTCTCAAAGAGTGGTCTGTGGAAAATTTGTAAGTATAGCATATCTCTTGCCCTCTTTATACATATTTTTGAAAGATACTGTGTGAAAAAACAACCTGCAGTATAATTCAAGATATAAGGGTCTTTACTATCTTGAGACAATATAATCTTCTGTACTATGGCCAGCACATAGTACAAGTGTGTGTGCATGTAAGATGCCTAATGGGAGTATATTACAGTTACTTTCTGAGTTCTGATTTATCTGGCTGACAGAACAAAGGCTGTCATGCACACTAATTTCCAACACAGGCCTAAGGCTTTTAACAGATATCTTTTATTTCAGTTGCCTACACACTTTCTAAAATCTAGCCAAAGAATGACATTATATAGTGTGGTTTGAGCTGAACTTGTGCCCCAAATATGTTGAAAGAAGAAAGATGTTACTCCTATTGTTCCAACTGTTTGTCTTTCTCTGCAGTAAGACAATTCAGTTTTGCCAATCTGTTGTAGAACACTTGTTCTTGTTTTTTGGTGGCTTGGGGGATTTTTTGTGTTTGCATAACTTTGAGGTTTTTTGATGGGGGAGGTGGGATGTAGTTTCATTTTTGTGGTTTTTTTTTTTTGTGTCATGTGGGGGTTTTCGAAGGTTCTTTGTTCATTTGTTTGAAGTGGATTGGGTGTGGAGGGATGGATTTTGTTTTTGTTATTGTCATGTTGTGTTTTGTGTGTGTGATTTAACTTGTCTGGTACAATTAAAAGGTTCAATACCAAGGGAAAGGGAAGGAACTAAAATGGGACTGCACTTCTGACAAATAGATTTAAAGCTGAAAGTGGTATCAACTTTACCTTATGTTCTCTGAGAAAAATACAGATTTGATAGTCCTTAGAGAACCCTCAGCAATAATGTTTCAGTCCTGAACTGAGGACTCCATCCTCTGATGTAAGACAACAGTTTCTGAACTATAAACATTTTATATTATTGATCACTAGAAAACAAGGATATAAGCAAAGGAAAAACAACTCATCATGGAGTGTGCCCCTCAACAGCCCTTTGCACTAATGTGCTCTCATTCTATTGGGTTCATCTTACAGAACTGTGCATTTGCACAATAGTTGCTATAATGTGCCTCTGGGCTTTATCATAATAAATAATTATAACCATAATAACAGAGACCAGAAACAGCAGCTTTCATTATTTTACTTTAGAAATGAATCTGCTGTGAGGCAATTTTCTTCGTTATACATCATTGGAAACCTTTTGCCTCCTTTTTACTCTATTATCATACTTTCTTATTTCAAATTCATGTTCAAATAGCATCTGTATCTACATAAATATTTAATTCTTGTAACTTGATTTTAGTGAACAACAAACCAGAGTAATTTTTATGTATGTGAAAATATGAAATTTCAAGGACGGACATTTGATCAATAATTAAGCTGCGAAATAAAGTGGGGTGAATTCTTTCTTTCAGTGTGATCTCCTTAATTTATTACTTAGTTTATTGTTGTGTATGTAAAAGTTTAAGAAGCATTGGCATTCTAATGCTGTCATGCACTCACTGAGGGATCAAGAGTGATGTGATCAGTTGCAATCACTGAGTTTAGTCGTGAAAGGGAAGTGCACAGAACATGAAAGTGGTAACAGGCTACCTACAAAGAATGTAAAGATTTTGCCTCAGCATGCAGAAACAGATCTAGGAAAGTCAAAGCTTAGCAGGACTTGAAACTAAGGAGCAAGATGGAAAGGTATTAAGAATTTCTATAACTAGGTCAGCAGCAAGTGTAGGGAAAATGAAGGACTGCTGTTCAGTGGGGTGGGTGAGGTGGCTGGTAATGAAGGACAAGGAAAAGAATGAGGGCCTGAAAGCTCTTCCACCACTTGATTTCCCTCTCCTCTCCCTTTCTTTCTCTTCCTATCCTCCAGCTCTCACTAAAAAGGTATAACCCCTGGTCTTCTCGGCCTCTTACATTTCTAGTAGAAGATGACCAGAAGCTATTTCTGTATTGTGGAGGAAGATAGGGAAAACCTAATGCTACCATATATACACAAGTGCACAGGTCTGCATGACATACTTCCAAAGGTGCAGAGGAAGCTGGGCAACATTGTTAGAGACCATTTTACTTATCTTTTGTAATAAAAGATTATACTTTTTATAAACTTTTATAAAGGCTATGTTGATAGTCATGAGGAAGTTTGCCGCCTGTAAAAAGGCAGATTTACTTCAACAAGGGGAAAGAGGACACAAAGCTACAGGCTGATCAGCCTGACCTCAGTGTCTGGGTAGATTATGAAGCAATTTACCCAGAAGCCATTTGCAGCCACCTGAAGGACATAATGATTATTGGAAAAGTCAGCATGGGTTTACCAAGAACAAATTATGTCTGACCACATTGATAACCTTCTGTGATGAAATGACTGGCTAAATGGAAAAGGAGATCACAGGAGATGCTGTAAACTTATCTTTAGCAAGGGTTTTTATTTAATGCCTCATAGTATTCTGATATCCAAGTTGGTTAGTTGTGCATTCAGTAAATGGATAATAAGATGCACGGCTGGATCATTGAGCTCAGAGGGTTGTAAGCAGCAATACAAAGTCAAAGTGTTTGCCCATTACAAGTGGCAATTATCAGGAATATATGTGAGGTGCATTACAGTTGCTAATGGTAATGACAGCAAGTCATTAAATGGCATTAATGACAGCAAGTGAACAAATTCCCATGGAGTTCAAACACTCTAGTGCCCCCATCTCAGACCTGTTCAAATCTTATGTTCCCACCTGCTTGGTACCACTAATTCAACATTGTATTATTGGAAACCCAATTTCCCTTTTTGATTCATGGGGTACAATTTTAACCACATCTTTTCATTCTTATCAAAGAACTGTAAACGTAAAGCTATAGGAATTATGAGGGTGGGAGAAGGGGCATAAACCTCCGTGAATAACAACAGATTTCAGAACCTGCTCTCTTCTTCATTTGTGAATCAAATTCTGTTTGTAATTAGGCCACTCTGTTCTTGTAGGAAAGATGTTGTAGTCTAGTAGAAACATCAAAAACAAAAGCTATGAGGAAGATTAGGTTTGAGGCATACTAAGGCAACATTGGTAGGTAAGCCACAGAGGTATGCTATTCCTAGTCCTTTCTAAACCCCAAAGGACTGTGTTTGGACAGTCAACATTAGCTATGTAATCTTTCATGAGCAGGGAAACAATCTCCTTCAGCTTCAGCTGAAAGGCTGTTCTGAGTTATTCTAACTCCATAATAAAATTCAAAGAATGTGGAGTGAGTGGCACTGGATATTCTTAAGATTACTTTATTTTTGGGAATTTCTCACTTTGCAGCCTTTCCCTGTACCACCCTGCAGTGTTGATCACGCCCTACTATGACCTGGAAGAAACCGTAGGAAGGTGAGCTTGTTTTAAGACAGGTGATAAAATGTCACTTGTTGCATAGACTGATCTGAGCAAAAGTAGATTCCCTTCTCATTATATACACAAGAAAGTCGAGTCTCTGGTAACCTATGGTCTTTCATATTTAATTTTTTGTACATTTTACTGGGGATATTTAAAAACTTGTTGTTGAAGATCTGCATTTTAATTATGCATTATATGCCCTGATTTTTAGTTACAAAGTCTTTTGACATATCTAGTGATGTAATTTGTCACATTTCTGAAACCTCTGGAATATCCTGAATACTGCTGTGCTGCTTGAATTTAGAACAAGCATAGCTGTATGTATAGAGTTCCAATATCTGCTTTACTGAGTACAGTAAGTGGCTTGTTAGTGCTATTTCAAAACAGCGGGTTTGCTATGCTTGACAAGTAAGTGATTTATTTTCTCAAACCTGTTTTATTAAGCACAGTTTTACATAAAACCAAACCCCTAGACCCGCTCCTTAAAGAATATAATGTTTTATGCATCATGATGGGAATAAATGATATTTCCTCACAACCAGAAAATGTTCATATAGTTCCAGTGACACTAATCAGTAAATCAATCTTAAATGAGAATAAAATAGTTTAATAGTCCTTTAGAAAGGATAAGATTTACTAATTTTCAAGGTCATAGTTCATTGTATTCACTTTAATGTTTTATCTCTTGCACTCCTGTTGGGGAGTTTTAGGAGGCATATAGCAGCGCCCGCATCCAAAATTTTTACAAAAACTATTCTAATGCAGATGGAACTGTATTTCTAATTATTCACTTTTGCCAAGTGGTCTACAAATGATCAGCTCCAGTCATAGGTTTCACGACAAGTGGGAAAATAAATTACTCAAGATAGGATGCAAATTAGGGACAAAGTTCAACTGACTACCAGAATATATAATTGTATTTTGATATGTCTCAGAATAAGACAGTCTTACTTGATTTAAATTTATAAACTAAAAATGTTTGGCTGGAAAAATGGTAGGGATGGGTTTATAAAAACTAGTAATTCTTGAGAAATGTGAATTTGACCTTGAAAAACAGATCCAAAGCAGGTTAGTAAAACATCTTCCTAGAATGCAATTTTAACTTGCAATAGCGTACTGATGAATTTGTGGTTATATTTGTTATATGAATGAGCTGGAATATCCATAAATATACCATTGATGGTCTGAGGGACAAAGATTCTATGACATGACCTACTGAGGAATACAAAATACATTGCATAAAATGTTAATAATGAGGAAAAAAAAAATCAATAATTTTGATTAAAAAAATTCCCACCAAGCAGTAATACTACTTAAAAAGCCATCCCAGAACAAGAGGATTTGAAGGCTTGAATACAGTGTGTAAGCAAAGAATATGATTAAGAGTGCATGACTGCAACACTTCAAGGATTATGCAACATAATTGGAACTGAAAGTTAACGTTCCTAGAGTAGTTCACTGTTACAGCTCTTAGGAACCTAATTTTGATAATTCCTTGGCTACACATTTGAATGTATACGTGTTTACCAAACATTTGATACTTTATAGAGATATTTACACGTGTGGTCTGTGCCTGCATGCATGCAAATCGCTTATCACAATGTTAATTAATGAATGCAAATTCAGCTTTTTTTCAAAGCTACTGATACACTCTAAGTCAGCATCTGTGTATGAAAGTAATGTGACTATGAGAGCAATGTACCATGTATGTAAATGTTCAATGCGATGCCGTGAATGCCCCCCACAAACAGGACTCTGAGCCAAGTTAGTGTAGGATGAGATAAAAAGTAAAGGTCCTTTAATAACAAGCTAAGTGCCCACAGGAATACATGAT
>JAOXXN010000471.1:51650085-51660302 GCA_026770055.1 Myrmophylax atrothorax
GAATGAACTTTGCTTAAGCCTTATGTGAGTCTGTGTAAATGCTAACTTTTCATTTATTTATTTATTTATTTTAAGGTTAAACAGTATGAACTTCCCAGGTCTTTTAACTTGTGCTGCTGTATGGGGTGTAGGGAGTAGTTCGTTCTGTAAGCCAGATGTGGAGTCTGAAGAGGTTGCAGTACCATTGTTGTCAAATGATGATTTTTACATAGATAAGAAACATCTCTGGTATTCTGAATAATTCTAAAAAGAATATTAGTGTAAATGAAACTAATGTTTCTTCACATTTTTTATCTTTCATTTTCTTGCCATGTTACGTTTTTGAAAACTGCTGCATGACTCTCAAGTTTTTTAAAAGGATAGTAACCTGTATTCAGTGAAATATGTTATACATATTAGCTTTATGAGTATGAATCTAGGTTTTCAATTTCTAAAGTGTGAAATTATTAGTTTAGTTATAGTTAATCTCAAACAGTTGCAAGTTAACCTGCACTGACCCTAATGACTCCAAAATGAAGTCCCATTATCATACAGTTGCTTTTTCCAATTGAATGTGAAGGTGAAGAAACAGTGTTTTTTAATATCTTTGAGGTAAAAAAAGTGATGCTTTTTCATTATTATCAGAAGATATAACAGAAGTTCATATTCCATCACTGATGCAAAACATTTTAGATGTCACATTTGATAAAACAGACATATTTAGACGCTGTGAAGACCACAAACATCATCTGGTGATTCCTCACATGTTACTGTATACTTAATTATTCTCTGCTGTATTCTTTTTTGTACTTGTGTTCAGAAGTATAAAGTTTGAAATAGTAGAAACCCTTGGAAACTTGTTTGCAAATACTTTTGGTTTGCTCTGCTATCCATTTTTGTCTATATGAATCTCCACAATCATGAGTGCACAATATAAATGCTTTTCACTGATTTCAGCAGGAGTTAAATACATGACTATTCTTAAAAACCATGGCTGTTCAAATGCCAAAATAAGCCCCATAACAGTCTGTTCTGGTGCTTATAACCTACATAATTCTGTGAGTCCAGCTATGTGTTTCCTGAGGCACAGAGTTTTGGGGTTTGATCGGTGGATTTATTACAATCTGAAGAAAAAGAAATTTAATTCTTTTTTCCTTTTTCTGTCTTTTTCCAACTGAAATTTTCCTCAGCAGAAGACTTAGAGTGGAAAATTTTCAAGGAGTAATTGTGATTAGGTGTAGATAATTTTTCATCACTCTCCTGGAGAAACAGCAGCAAAAGCACTGACTATCAGAGAGGACTTCCTGAAGCAAAGCTTTTTGACTATTTAGGCTCACAAAATAAAGGTGTTGAGGGCTGAGTTGTATTTTGGTTTTGTTTGGTTGGTTAGTTGGTTGGTTGGTTGTTTTTTTTTTTTTTAATTTTCAATTTTCTGTTTGTGTGTGTGTGTGTGTGTGTTTGGTTTGGAATTTTTAGAGAGAAAAAAAGGACTTTCAAAACAATATTCTGTTTCCAGTAGCCGCTAGTGTGTCTGTTTACGCAAGAGAGCAGGAGAAACAAAGAGATATGTTATTATTATGTTTTCCTTCAAATACATCATTCATAAAAAGGATCAATCTAGAAATCTTGTGGGTTTAATTTTATTATTTATGCGAGCCAGATTCATGGGGTACATCCAAAAAACTGATCTATTCTGACAAAAAGTTCAGCAGCTTGATGCCCTGTGAGAAAACACACTTTCACATATCTTGAACCTAGTGCTTGATAATTTTATATGATGATTCATAGCCCATTTATTAAGGAAAACTGATAGTTCTCACCACATCTCTTCATGCCATTCATGACTTCATATGGATCACTGTGAGACCTTTCTGTTTTCTTCTCAAGGCTGAAGAATTCTATCTTTTGTAGGCTATAATTTTGATCACCCTAATCCGTATATCTTCTAGTATTTATATTCTATTTATAATAGAGTGAGAAGGTCATAACTGTGCAAAATATTAATGATAATGATGCACCTGCATCTTGATTTAAGCAGCACAACCTATTCTGTTTGATAATCCTTCCTTAATTCTAAGCTTTCATTCCGTGTTGGTTGAACCGTAAACTTCAGGAAGCTTCAGATCTCATCTCTATGTAAGGTAAGGCAAATATATTAAGTGTTACTAAATTTATTTTATCTGCAGTCAATCAGTACAGAAAAAATATTCTGCAACTCTCAGATGTGACCTCAGTCCATGACAAACCAAACTCTCACCTTTAATTCTTTCTGAATGCTCATTTTGATTAGCTGAGTTTTCTTTGGAACTGGAAAGCTATATTTAACTTTTATATTAATATGTAAGAATAGATGTAGCCAATACATTATAGAACCTCATAGAAGTTATAGTATGAGAGCCTTGTTCTCCAGCTCGTACTTTTACATAATTTCCCCCAATTCATTCTATGCCCTCCTAAATGAGCATGTCACACTGGATGTATCATTAATTAGCCATTATCATTTCACTGATGACACATAAACACGATCAAAATATTCAGCAGGGGCATCCAAACTGATTGGAAAGACACTTGACTTTCTAGAGTTGGGAAAAGGATGATTCCTTCTTTCTTGTATATATAAAACACTGTTAACTGTACTTCAGAGGGACCTGGGGCATTTGTGCATTTTCTCTTCATCCATACAAGAGGCACAAATTAGAGCAAGTAGAAATGCACTGCTTGTTATTGTAGGCTTATACCTGTGATGTGGTTTGTTCTTTATCACACATAGCAGCTTTTCAAGTCTCTCTGGAATTCAGGATAATTTTTTTATCAGCATAGCACCAGATTATTCTAAATTCAAGGCATACTTCTTGTTCTACCACCTATAAGGAACCTTTTTATTATTCAAACTTGAAGTTCTGTGTGAGTGAGTCTACCATTACTTCATGCTCCTAAAGATAAGGGTGCAGCATGATGCCTGTCAGATGGTCAGAGGTCAGACTGAAAAAGAATATGAAATCACCTATTGTTCCAGAGCTCTCTTCTAGTTCAGAGCAAGGTGGGCAAAACCTAAGTAGGTGCCAGGCTGATTCCAGGAACTGTCAGCAAAAGGAGATGAAGATTAAAAAAAAATAAAAATGCTCAGTCTTTCATTCTAGCAACTTATGTGAGATCGGAAATAAAGAGAAACTGAAGCAAGTTTGGTAGTTATATGGTTTTCTACCTCTGTGGTCACCATACCCTGCCATATTAAGTGGTAACCACCAATTTATATACTTTTGTTCTGTCTTACTAAACCTTAGAATAGATTTAGGACCTCAAACTGAAGGTCCCTGTTGTCCAGTATTCTGTTTTTGACATTGACTAATGACAGAAGCAGATAATTTTCTTGAATCTTAAAATCTACTTCAAAAGCAGGAGGTGAGAGCTGTGTGTATATATAAATATAAACACACACAACTGGTGTGCGTTGTCTATCTGTAATATTTTTAATCCTCCGTTCACTTTTTGCTTGTGAATTTTTCAGTCTCTTCTGTTTTCATCAAACCTAAATAATAAACCCTTACAGTGTGTGCATCATTTTATGAACCTTTTTTGACTAACAGGATCCCTTTCATCTTATTCTGATTTCTTCACTTCTGCTTGTCTTATCAAATGTATATTCATCTAACTAGAGCAGACTACTAATGCCATAATCTCACCACAATTAGAATCACCTACGTTTTCTGTAATTATGTAACACAGTCACCACATAAGAAAAAAGAGTCAAGAAGATAATTTCCCCCTGCTAGAGTTATTACAAGTTATAAAACCCGCAAGTTCCTTTGGAAGAAGTGAAAGTGTACACTATTGTGGGGAAAAGAAAGAATCCAGTATTCCCATTCAGGAAATTCTGTAGGTACTGGAGATCCATGAAAGGTAGGTAATAAAAAGGCAGAGCAATGTTTTCCCCCCTCTTGCTCTAGTCTTTCCTTCCTTCTCTGATTCCCCACAGGACTGGAAAAATCTAAAGTGATTCACTCTTATTGAAATTGCTCTCTCTGTGACACCACAGTTTGCTGAGTGTAAATTTACCAAAGGAGAAGTAAACATGGTATAAACCTGCTTTTACATTACTTTTGCTACTTCGTTTGCTTTGCATTATTCTGGAAAACGCAATTGAAAGGTGTTTTTTAAAAAATTCATTATTATATTGTAAACATGAAAAAGTTGTTTGCAAACCTGAAAGAACAATAGAAATATAAAAATTGTATCGGACTATCTTGGTCTTTCCAAACCTGCCTTCTCCTACAGTGAATGCTGTAGAAGCCTGCTAAAATTTACTTTAGTAAACTTACACAGCAGGAATACTAAGACACAAACATTTTTAACTGTTAAGTAAATCTTTAAAAACACTATTTTAAACAGAATCACATGCCTTATAATTAGGAATAATCCTTTCTTAGAAATTACAGTAATATACTGTAGATAGCTACAAATTATGCATTAATATCTCCCTATTTTTGGATCCTTAAATTGGTTTGAAAGTGGTGAAAAGATTTATTTCTATTCATTCTGTATCAATTACATTATACCTATTTGCTGTTCTTTGATCCTTCCCCCCCCAAAGAGGCTAGTCCATACCACTAGAGAATAGGTATTTCACATTTTCCCCCCCTGCTTTCTTGGTAAGCATATCTACACCAGCTGCACTTGCTTTAAAAGAAAGAGCTGTATGAACTGCCTGACTAGAACCCAAGCATTTTACTAAGCAACACACTAAATATTCTTGCCTAACTCATGTGTTGCATCCTTATTTTGCATAGGCTAGATGATTTGCACATTTATGAACTACTAAGCATCCTCTATACACTCCCCTTAGGAGGCTCAATGAAGTCATGAAATTATTTCTGCCTAGGTCACATTTATTAATTTCAGTCTCTGCATAAGATTTACATTTTATTGCAGTGCAGGAAGAAGAAATGAAGCCAGGGTTAAAGGGGAACACAAATTATTAGCTTTTGCCAGTTTATATTATCCTCTCTTACCACTCTCTGTGGCTAAGGAAATTTATTTTATCTTCCTGTAATCACCCTCCTGGATGCAATGGGTAAACAAGAAAAAGGCAGATAAAAGACAAAATAAACAAACATAAGGTCATGGCTTGCATACTACAAGTAGTGTAAAATAAACTTGAAAGCTTGGATTGAAGCTACTCATTAAAATACTGCTACTGCTGAAAGGGGCGGAGGGGTAGCTCATTCCAGTGCAATGTGGGAGATCTGGGATCAGCTGGAGAACTCTCTCCATAGGTATATAGATTCAGACCTCTGCTTACGGAAGGATCTTCCTTGACACATTCTTTAGAGAAGCTAAAAAATGTTAACTGAAAGCACAGTAGAGAAAGAAATTTGCAATGTAAGGTTTATTTAAAAAAAAAAAATCTGGCCAGCTTGTATTCACAAAAATCAAAGCTTAATCTGTAACTAAGGTAAAGGGATAGAAATGGCACTTTCTGTGGTGTTCACTGGGAAATTGAATGCAATGGTTTGCAAGGTCTCTGTAGCAATACTGTATTTTGTACAAAACAAAGGCAGGGGGCGGGGGTCCATCTCCCCACAAATGCATTTTTCACATATTATAACTGATGCAAATCCCAACTTAATGGATGGTTTGGAGCCTGCTCTGTTAAAATAAACAAAGACAAAAACACACCAGTGTGTGATCCAGACATCTAAAGAATAAACTCTTTCTCCTTCTTAGATGTTCCTTCTTGAGGAGGGTTTGTTCTTGATCTGCAGTTATGCTGAGATGGATAATTTGATTCACAGCTAGAAAGAACCAAAGAATTTTATTTCACATTGTGCTCTGAAATTCTGCATTAATTGTGTTGTTCTTCTCTTCTTTTAGAATCTGTTACTGATTCTAAACTTCTTGGAAAAATAACAACTTTCGTTTATAATTAAAAAAAATACTGTTCCATAATGGAAATACCTGGCTTTTACTTAAGACTTGTTATTCCTCTTAACATGAAGGTTTTAAACACACCTTAATAAAAAGCCCTTTTTATAGTAATCAGAAAAACTGTTATCATTAAAAGGACTCTATTTCTGCTATGAAAATAGCTTCATGCTGTCTTGAGTGATAGTATCCTCTGCTGAATCTCACTCCACAGACAGATAAAGCCTCAACTACATCTGCAGCTGAGTATGTGGCCAGTTATTGAGGCAGTCATCTTTGCCATTCAAAACAAAGGTTAAATATTAAAACTAGCATGTGATTTAACAGTAAAAGTGGAATAGACTGTCATAGAAAGCAAACTGGAAAGTGGGCAACCAATTGAACATGTTATATTTTAATTTGCAGAGACAAAAATGACAAGCAATTTATTTACATAAAACTGTACAAAAGCAAATTAAATTATGTAAATATTTCATAAATAGAGGTGGACTAGCGTTTAATACATTTTGCCATGTTTAGCATAGTTGCGTGCATAGTGACTCATAATAAACAATGATAAATTGTTCTCTGCTTCACTATCAACATCCAAGTTGCAGAACAATAGTCAATGATTATTATTACAAACAGATCGTACCACACTGAATGCAAGTGCTTTAAAATTTAGGAAAAAGTTGTCTGAAAGCATACCCCAGGCAGCTGGTGAATGTTGTCTTCTTCCTAGTCTTCATGCTTGTTCTGTCAGCAATAACAGTTAACTGATGGATTTCATTTCTATTGCTATTTCATCAGCTGCTTTCCTGCAGGAAACTCTGTATAATTGTCACCAACAAAACTAAAGGAAAAATAACTCATTGTTCAACTTCCTTACAAGTGTTTGGTGATGGCTGAATTTATGGCCAGGTCTTTATCCATATTCATTATTTTTCTGCTTGACAACTTCCTAGGGTAGCCTTTCAGCCAATCATTTCAATCTTATTAAAGTTCTTCCCCCACACAAAAATAATGTTTAACTTTTTTTTCCTGAAACTCAGGCAGCAGGCCAGTCAGAAACCATATTGGATAAACATAGTGGGTCTGAGATCCAGAATGAGTACTAGATTTTAGACCAAGGCTACTGAATTTTCTAATACATATAAAGTTATATATTAATGTATCAATCTGTAAAGGTGCCCTAATGTAAAATACATGCAAAGCTCATTTGAGTTTCCCATGGAAGGAAATAAAAAAGATGATTTCTGTACTGTACAACTGAAATATCATGATGGCTAAAAGCAATTAAAAAAAAATTGTCAATTTTCCTGGCAAAATGAACTGGTGACAACCTTGTTAAATAGCTATCATATGGACTGATCATAGTTTTCCAGGCAGCAGAATTAAAAACAACTTAAAACAACCCCAAACCCCACACAAATAGTAATAAAAAAATCCTCAAGACATACTTAAACCACAGCCTTGTGTCAGTCCACATACTTAAGACTGGTCCATTAACTGAGTTTGGCAAAAGGCTTGTTTTTAAATATATTATTTATAATTTCTCAGAAAATAAACACAGGTAAATATACAGGTTCAAAAAAGTTGGGAATAGCCCCTTATCCCTCAGTGTCCAAACCCAACTACCACTTTACCATAATAATAGGTATAAAAGGCACAGTTGCATATTTTGCATTCACCCTAATTATTTTTTATAGCTTTATTTGTTTATTTTTATACAAAAGCACTCTATTTATGGAGTGGCACCAGATTTAACCTATTTCAAATAAAGAGGAAAAATACAAACACAAAATATATTTGTATGTCATGCCAGGTCAGAAGAGTAATCAGCATATTAATAGTGGCTAGTTCCACTAGAATTACTGTGAATACTTACAGTAGATAGAATTTTTTAAAAATCCTTTCACACTCATTTTAGATCTAAGGAGATGCACACAAGTAAATTATTTCATGACTGTCTTATGTGGTGCAAAATTGGTGAGTGACTGCTGATCCATTTAATCTGAAGGTCTACTATGACCTGCATTATTAGCCTTGTAGAAAAAGTGTCTAAGAATATGTGGAACCCAGCTACCTAATTTATTTTCTTGTGTGTAATATTAAATAAAATCTTATTAAAGGATATCCTGTTGAACATTTGTTTTATGCAATCGTGTATTCTGTTGAAACGTGCAAGAAAAATGTGTATACATTACATAAGCATTTTTAGAAGCATTTTTAAACAGGTACTTACAGATTATACAAAGCAGTAACTGCTATATGCAGTCTCATAACAAAGTACTAGCTTGCATCTCTCCATATTACTTAAATAATTAAACATAAAAATGATCAATCATAATTAATCTTTGATTTTAATATTTTCTTTCTAAAATGTGCCCATTCATCATAACTGCTATACACAAATTAATGTTACTTGTAGAAAGTAAACTAGAGAGAGGAGAATGAAAAGGTCAATGATGGCACATCCCACTACATGGAGAAGTGAATTCAAAAGATAAATGTGATGAGTTGCTGTGATTTACCAACTTCTACCTTAGGCTGTTTAAGGTTATTTCTATGCAATTCTTCAAAGCAAGAAACTACCCAAAGCTACATTGTGACTACAGTATACTAGAGAGCCATCCAGCCATGCCTTCACACCAGGTTAAACAGCCAGGGATCTGAATGCTTTCCCACTCCTCAAGCTGTCCTTGCTGTGTTATTCGATTGTCGCTTTCATCTGAATGTCTGAGCTAAGTCTGCCATTATTACTACAGCATCAAGTACAAAGCAATTATTTGACATTCTGCATGTTTTGTTGCTTTTATTGCACAAAAACTTGTTTAATTTCCTCTTCTTTTCAAGAATCAGTCACCATGAGAATTGTTACAACTTTTGCATATCACAGTAGCTTGGACACCTTTTGACTTATCTTGACCTGCTAGGTGAGTATTATACCTCTGTTTATCAAACCGTTTTCTACTTATGCTAAATGTTCTGAGTCTTGACATCGTTTAGTATTGCACTTCTCTTGGTTTTAATGCACTTGGTTTCAAGAAAGCTTTCATTATATCTTCAGCATAATTGAAGCAATTTGTAATCTGCAACACTGATGACCAAAGACTTAGCAACCATTCCTTGCAATCTGAAAAGAAGCTTTTGTATTCAACTTGTAACATCCTCTTGTTACTGCACCATCCCAATGTCCACCTTTTCCCTCCCATCAAGCATTCTCATTAACACAGCCTTATATTACTACTATTTTTTTTTATTTTTGATCTTAAAAATTCCCTGGCATATGCAGCATATCATATGCAGCTTCTGCTGCAACCTACCACATCATTACAAAAAAATCCCACACATCAGTTCCTTTGGGCATTCAACTGAACCACATTGAAAAAAAACCCCAAAAAACCAAATTGTCATCTGGGCTTGTGAACTGTGCTGCTGTGCAAATTGTAACAGAAGGTGTGTTATGAGTACATGTGTTTATTTGTGAATACGTTAGTTTTCTAAGCCAAGCCCCAACACTTAGCAGTTCCCCTGATCCATTGTGTGATCTTTGGCCTTTTTGTTATTACAATCTTCCCAGCTAGATGTTAGTCTTGCCCAAAATAATGACTTCAACAGTTTATCATTACTATCCTATGGGTATACGTGTTAGTAACTGTGTTTACGTTGAAGTAGTCATTACAGAGAACGAGAGAGAAGGAGAGGAAGAGACATAGAAGACATATTTGTTTGATGGATTTAACAGAACTGGAGTCCATGAGTCACAGGAAAGTATGCCATGTTTTTGACTGCAGTCTCAGGCTGAACGTTACTTCTGTTGCTTCCAGCCTCAGATGAGAGGTGAGAATATTAAAGCTGTGGTCTTCACAAAGTGCCTATTAATGATTATGCCTTTGTATTTATCTCTATATTTGTATGGTTTCTGAAGGATTGTCCCTGGTGGGGATCAGCAATATTCAGATGATATGTTTTGAATACATTTTCCCTGACATGTTATCCTCAACAAGCCAGATGACAAATAAACAAAATGAGTGGCTTAACTCATGCTTCTGCAGAGGGCAAACAGCAGTGTGTTGTCTTCTTTTTAATCAAGCTTGCTACTATGGGAGGAATTTGCAACCATAGATTTAGGAAAATAAAAATCAGCGGAAGGGGGAATTAGACATGCAAGTAACAGTGTTTTCTACATTGTACAGTATAGTCAGGCAGACAGCATAATTACATGCCTGCTATGGAGGCAGAAGTGGCAGGCAGATCTTTTGTCTCTTTGGTGGCCCCCTCTTTTTTTTTTTTTAATTTTCTTAAAATTGTTGTGATTTTAAGACTTTTGCCCC
>JAOXXN010000471.1:51668481-51680903 GCA_026770055.1 Myrmophylax atrothorax
CAATTCACTGAGCAATTAGAATGTCAGCGCTCCTAAAGATGACTTAAGAAAATCTGAATCAAGGCTCAAAAGTCAACATAATTTTCTTGATACTCCTGCCAAAGTGAAGGGAATGCAGCAGCTAAAAGGAAGTAGGGTAGCTAGCAGCCATTTTTAGCTCATCTTAGATGCATCTCCTTTTATTTCTTGGTGATCAGGATTTAATAATGTATTTTCACATCAGGAATGGACACCATGTAGGAAAACTAGTGCTCTTGTCACAGAAGATAAAAACCCACTTTATGCCCATCTCATTCAAAAGACAACTTATTTTTGGAGATACTCCAAATAATGTATTCTAAAGGATGTTAATGAATGTTGATTCCATTTAGAAACTAAAAACACAATCCCAGAAGATATCAAATGTCATATAAAACTTCCTTGTTGAAGAGGAAGGAAGAGGATGGGCAAACACTGATCTCAGTGGTGACCAGGGATAGGACCCAAGGGAATGGCATGAAGTTGTGTCAGGGGAAGATTAGGCAGGGCATTAGAAAAAGCTTCTTAATCCCGAGGGTGATTGGGCACTGGAAGGTGTTTCCCCGGGGAAGTGGTCACAGCACCAAGCCTTACAGAGTTCAAGAAGTGTTTGAACAGTACTCTCAGGCATATGGTGTGACTCTTGGGGCTGCCCCTGTAGAGGACCAGGAGATGGACTTGATGACCCTTATGGGTCCCTTCCAACTCAGTGTTTCTGTCTTTAGGTCTCATGGATATCTCATAAATATCCCCAAGGATATCCAGAATTGATAATGAAAATTGGATACATAGAAAAAGTCAGTGACTTGACAGAATTGCAAGCTCTTTTCTAAGACTGATATTTGTTGAAGTGATATAAAATACATATATGTCTATATATGTACATTTAGGTTCAAATGGTCACTGATTAAAAAGATAACAATCCCCAAAAAAACATGGCCATGTAATTCTTTATAACAAGTAAAGGCATGAAAAAAAGAAACAAACAGAAAAACTGAACAACTTGGGATTATCGACAAGTACTCAAGCCAAAATAAAGTTTTGTCTGAATGCATCTGTGTTTAAGAATTGGCTTATAGGAAGAATGCTGATTTATTTCTTTCAGTCATTTTGTAATGACTTACTTTTACTTACAGAATTACTCTGCCACATGAGATAGTAACTTGAACTAATTATCTTGATAGTACCAATCCATGCCTGAAAATTAAATGCTTTATACAGTTCTACTTTGCACAGCAACACATCGCTGGATTCTGGATGTTATTTTATTCCTGCATATACAGAATAAAATATTCTAAAATAACATATATTAAATACTAGTACTGCTTTCACAAAAAGGGAATTACTCATGTTTCCAATAGGTTCCTGTGTGACCCATGTAATGTTTATTTTGTTACAAGTTGTAGACTCTCAAAGGTTAAACTTGAACAGTAAGTGTAAAATGAGCTGAAGTTCTGTTAATTTATATTCTCTTATTTTCAGATGGGGGGAGGAAGAAATTTCTCCATGCTCTGCATGCAAATGATCAACTAAATAATGTAGAGCTCAGCATGAAGCAGGAACAAATAACTTGTGACTACTTGTCTTTTTAGTAGCAGTCAAGAGAAAGTTGCATTGTAAGAAGAAATATAGCAGCCCTTTAACCTTTTATGTCACATGAAGGGAACCTTATCCCACACAACGGAAAAAACCATTACTTATATGTTCATGTCATACATGTTTCTCTCACAAATATGCACACAAATTTGTAATTTTACTTGCTTAATGATATTAGCAAGATCTGGGATAGAGAACCAAATTTAATTCAATGCAGTAAAATGAAAGGTATAAAGAATGCATTTTCATGTCTTTAACAGAATTTCTACATAACACAAGACTGAAATGAATGTTAAAAATAGAAATAAAAAGCGTTATTGTATTAATGCACATTTTTCCTCTCTAAGTATACTTCAGAAGAAATGGGTTAAATTTTCTAAAATATAGTGCTCATCCTCATTAATCATGAAACATAACAGTGTATAAAATCATACAACTCAGCAGTAAATGATAAAACTTCAACTTGCCACCAGAAAAGAGAATGATTTACTGACTAACTAGTTACAGACTCTTGTGTCTTATTCCTAAAAATAAATAAAATGTACTTTGGAATTACAGAATCAGAACATTCTGAGTTGGAAGGAACCTACAAGGATCATCAAAGTCCAACTCCTGGCCCTGCACAGGACAGTCCCAATAATCACACCATGTGCCTGAAAGCACTGTTTATGAGCTCAGACAGACTTGGTGCTGTGATCACTTTCCTGGGGGAGCCTGTTCCTGTGCCCAGTCACCCTCTGGGGAAGAACCTTTTCCTAATATCCGGCCTAACTATCACTGACACACTTTCATACCATTTCCTTGGGTCCTGTCACTGGTTACCAGAGAGAAGACATCAATGCCTGCCACTCTGCTTTCCCTAGTAAGGAAGTTGTAAACTGCAATGAGGTCTTCCCTCAGTGTCCTCTTCTCTAAGCTAAGCAAGCCAAGTGATCTTAGCCACTCCTTAAATAGCCTCTTCTCCATCTAGATCTCTGAGCCCTTCACCATCTTTATTGTCCCCCTTCAGATGTTCTCTAACAGCTTAATATCTTTCTTTTATTGTGGTACCCAAAACTGCCCACAGGACTTGAACTGAGGCCACACCTGTAGAGCAGAGTGGGATAATGCCCTTCCTCGACCAGTTAGTGATGCTTTGCCTGATGCTTCCCAAGACACAGTTAGCCCTCCTGGCTGCCAGGGCACTGCTGACTCATATTCAATTTGCCATTGACCAGGATCCCCAGGTCCCTTTCCATGGCCCTGCTTTTCAGAATCTCATTCCCCAGTCGGTACAGACATTCAGGGTTGCCCCATTCCAGATGCAGAATCCAGTACTTTCCTTTGATAAACTTCATACGATTGGTGAATGCCCAGCTCTCATTTGTCATGGTCCCCATGCGGGGCCTCATTGCCTTTGAGGGAGTTGACAGCTACTCCCATTTTAGTATCACGTGCAAACTTTGAGTCCAAGTAATTATCAAGATGTTGAAGAGCACAGGGTCTAAGATGAAACCCTGTAGAACCCGCTAGTGACAGGTTGCCAGTCTATGTCACCCCATTTACTAAAATCTGTTTTGCTCGACCTATCCAACAGTTGCTTACCCACTGCATGATGTGTTTATCCAGCTGTGTGCTGGACATTTTGTCCAGAAGGATACTGTGAGAGACAGTATGGAAAGCTTTACTGAAATCCAGAAAAAATGCATCAACTGGCTTCCTTTGATCAACTAGGCGGGTAACATTCTAAAACAAATTTAAGTTTGACAAGCCGGACCTTCCTCTGATGAAGCTGGCTGTGACCAATGACTGTATTGTCCTTCAGATGTTTTTCAATTCCTCACACAACTGATTCACCTAAGTTTGTACTTGTTATAAGTATTAACGCTTTTTCATTGAAATTATGCTGGGAAGAGGGAGTGTTGGGGGTTTGTTTTTTTGCTGCCGATGCTGTTTTTATAGTAAGGATGAGGAAAAGTCTTCACACCTCAAAAAATGGAGACACAAATACAGAAAGGTAATGAACCTCTTGGTGTGATTTATGTCCTGCTCAAAGGGATTTTTTTCATTAATTTTTTATTGATTTTTCAGCTGTGTCTGCAGATTACAGCTAGTGAATTAATTGGAAACATCAGCTCAGAATTGTTCCATACTTATGACAGATTCATCTGGGTTACAGTCCATTAGTAATTAAGCATTAAGCACAGCACTAATTCCCCTTGTGCACATACAGTCAATAGGCTTTAATCCTACACATGAATCATAGGGATGTTACATGAAAAGAGGTTAGAGCATCAGTATTTATCTCACTGTAGAATGGGAAAGCAAAATGATAATTTTTTATACTAATGAAAAGTATAAAAGAAGTTTGAAGAAAACAAAACAGGGAAAAAAAATCAAGTGTTACTTGCAAAGTCTAAGATTGTCAGAAATGGTAGTCTCAATCCTTCTTGTGAAAGGTGGAATCTAATGAAGTCTGTACTGTTTATCATTGGTTTTTGACCTCTGCCTTTCACCCTAAGTATCCTACAGTGTTTCATTCATTCAACATTTATAGGTGGTAAAGCAGAGTTTTTGCTTTACAAATAGAATTGTGTCCTGATGAAAATTAAAGGCAAGACTGGACTTGATCAGTGGTATTCCTAAGCATGAGTCAGCAGAGCTTTCTCATCCTTGTGATGAAGATACTGGGGTTTTGGTTGACCAGCTTCTAAGTAACATTTTCTTCAGATTTCCAAAGACATTTAATTGAGTTGAGCATACCCCTCAACAGATTTCTTGAGATATTCCTCCAAAATATGTGAGATATTTCTGAGCCCTGAAGTATAAATGGAATAATTTTTGTCAGAAGTAACTGCAGTGGAAGTACTTTTTTAATTGATTCCCTTGGTCTAAGAATGTTTAATATTGTTATTTGTCTCTTGTGTTTTGCAGCATAATATTAAATATTAGTCAGTACACTTTTGCTTAACATGGTTGCCAAAGCCTATACCCTTAGCTATAAAATTTTAAATCTCAGAAAATATTCCATTGTTCCTTGGTTTGTGACATTTCCAGATTTCTTTAGAAGTGCAGTATATATACTTTGGATTATTGCTTCATAGTCAATATCTACTTTTTCAAGAACGAATCAGATAATCTCAGTTTGTTTCATTCATTTGATTATCAAGAAGTTTCTTAAATTATTAGTTTATACTTTCAATAAGACTCCAGTAGAAAGGACAAATGACTTGAAATGGGACAATGTTAAGCTTCCTTCACTTGCAATGCATGACTAAATTCTTCACAATAAGTAGGAAAAACACTAATTATACCAGCTAGGATAGCGTACAAGCCAGCCAAGCACAACATATTAACAGGAGGTTAAATCCTCTCTTTTTTAAAAGAGTAAATATAGTACTGAAAAAAAATTAAGATACTAGTGTTTTAAATGTATTGACTAAAATAGAGGAAAATATAATAATCCTCTTGATTATTCCCAGTATAAATTCACAGGAACATTTTTATTAATTTACCCAATAAAAGTTGCAGTAGCCATAATCACTTAGTGACTGCTGGACTGTTTCGAAAAGCTGAACAAGACAGGAAAATACAGTGGTTAAGGGATCAAATATAGGAGTTGGACAGAACACAAAGAAGATGAAAAAAAGTTTATCAGACAGAAGAATACTTAATCTGCAGATTTTATCTGACTTGAGAGACAATAATTGTTAAAGTGAATAAAGTAATTTTCTATTTGGCAATTATGATTTCAGACAATCTTTTAATAAACTGTCAATTTTCTTTCATTAAGTGGTTATTGCCCACTATTGTGCCCGTGATGTATCATGGCTATTCCATATGGTGCATATTCTGTACAGGCATTTTCCTCTCAGGACATTCTAAATATGGTTTCTTCAATGAAAAATATTCAATAGAAAATTGTTCTCCGTGCAGTGTTTAGTCTCTGGTTCTTTCTGAGATCATAATAGAGATGTCATTTGGGATTGTGTTCTTGTGAAAACATTGTGCACTGGAGTATAACTAATTTATTCATGTAATAGATTCCCTATTGGCTGGTACAATTGGTTTCTACTTGGGTCTACTTTGATGCTGCAATTTCAGGCAAAAAATCGTGTGCCCAAATATCAATTACCTGAACCACATTAATTGTCAGATAATGGAATTGTTCCAGAAGAATTACTGAAAGAGAATGGCATGCTCCTACCAGAGCTGAATAAAGTCCTACCAGGAACTGTGCATCACACTCAGTTGTAAACAAAGCATCCCTGATAGTGATCCATCAAATTAGGTCTAGACTAAGCACAGTAGTTAAACTGACAGCCCACAGTGGTGAACACCAGTGATTAGTTTATGAAACATAACACTTCTCAAGAAAGCATGGTAAAGCATGGCATATT
Organism: Myrmophylax atrothorax; assembly: GCA_026770055.1. Lineage (NCBI taxonomy): Eukaryota > Metazoa > Chordata > Aves > Passeriformes > Thamnophilidae > Myrmophylax > Myrmophylax atrothorax. Next base: position 51,674,475 of record JAOXXN010000471.1, read on the forward strand.
TATATATATACTTTAAATCAGAGATGATTGGCTGGCTAGATAATGTTAAAAATTAATGTTTACTTTTAAGTGATGGAAAGCAAATGGAAAAAAATGTGTTCTAAAAATATTTTGATTAAAAATACTTACCAGCATTAAAATTAGGATTGATATTATTCTGCTCATTCTGTTTAGATATTTTGAGACTCTTGTTTTTTTATTAGACTACTTATGTATACTCTCAAATATCCTTTCCACCAGGTATATGAAAACTCACTAAATATGTAACAGTGCAATAAATAACAAACATTTAGTGAATGTTTTACCCAAACATAGACATGAACTGCAATTACATATATCTTGAGTGCTGTTATTTTATTTTGATGAAAAAGCATTTTATGGGGTTTTCTCTGTTTCTATTTACTGATGCTTTTAGTCACTGAAAGGAAAGGAGGTACAAAAATAGGTCAAAATTGACAGCAAAACTGAATCAGGGCTTCTCATGCCAATGAAATAATGAAAACCAGCACTGTTCTTACAGCAACAATAATGAATATAAATAGACAAGAGGATCTGAACAGCTACTGGGCGAAAGAGAATAAGGCATCCATTTGAAGAAAAAATCTTTTTCTGCCATCAAAGATAGATTTGTGAACTGTATAAATTAGGATGCCCTTTAAACAATTTTCATGCTTCAAGAAATGTCAGTGAGAGACAGGTCTTCCTTATTTCCTTTAAGGAATCAGACTTAATAGGTTGAATTTTACTTGTATGTTCTACACTTTTATTTCGCATGTTAGTTATTCTCAGATAAAATCTGTTATCCCATCTTTGACATACTTCAATACTCAATACTTTTTTCCCTCCCTGGATTTATTGTCTAAAGCACATATATCCCTCTCTCTCTACAGATAACATTAGCAGAGTAAAATTACTGTTCAAATTACTGTCAGTAGGTAATAAAGATTTGTCCAATTCTTTTCTGTGTTTAAAACTAAATCCATAAGTAAATGTGCAACTCTGCATCAAAGTAACTTAAGGGAATAGCTGTAGATATTTGATTTTCTTCCATATAAAATGCTGGACATTGTATCCAAGAAAGATCAAAGAAGCAAGTTTCTTTGCTTTTATGACTGATAGCATCTTCTAAACCCACAAGTTTAAAAGTCATTGAAGAGTTTCCATATTAATTTAATTGCAAGAGATTTTAAGATTTTTGTCTGTCACTAAATGATTTTATGTACCTAATGTACTTTACACAACCATCTGTTTGAAACTCAGTAGAGAAATATCTTCCCTCTCTTTGGAACTATTTGAAAATAATTATATCTTCTTCTGGAATAACAAAACAGTAATTTGTTACAATACTTATGCTATAACAGAACAATTCTTCTGGTTAATTTACAACATTTTTATTCATAGGGAAGTCTTAATCCAAATTAAGATTTACAGACATATTTTAGATTTCAAATTTCAAGGGGTAGAACTGATGGAAAAGAAGGAAATAAAGATCTGGAATAAAATTTCCTTGCTAAAATCACAAAAAGAAAGTATAATTTAATTTCCCTGTTGTTAGAGTTTCTCATTTATTATATTTCAGTCTACGCAAATTTTTCTAGCTACAGGCATCTCTAGTTCTGCAAAATAAAGCTTATACCATTTTCCAAATTTCTTGGGAATTTTAAAATTATTCTTAAGACCTCAGATACACAAACTTGCCAGAGTGAGCAAAGGCTTTAATTATAAACATCTGGGAGAATTTCTCCCTGGTTCAGTTTTACAAAATCTGTCTTTCAGGGAAAGGTAATACACTTCTAAGGCACAGCTTTTACAAGATTCAGTACATCATTGACACATACTATTTAGAGGTCCAGTCAACGAAACTTCATTTAAATTTCTAAAAAGTGTAAGTGTTTTTTATATTCAGAAACTCTACTCATACTGCTCTGACATACTTTGAATCAGGTATTTCCGTCATGAATGAGAAGTGAAAACTCAAAATAAACAACAAAAGCTAATGGCATGCCACAAATCTGAACTTGATGTAAACTATGATCCAGTTCCAAAGAAAGCAACTGACAATGCCAGTTGAACAGAAAGGGAAGATAAGGTTTCTTGAGATTTTATGTTTTGCCTGTGAACTATCATAAAGCAGATGAAGATTTATCCAACTTTAAACACTTTGCTAACACTGTGACACCAGTAGCATATCCAAATCATAGATAATTTGTCTCAAAACAAGATTAGAGATCTTCCTGAAAGAGGTAAATTATTGATGGTACCAAAATTTTTACTATATTTCATTGAATCTCTATTATTAAGGTTACAAAAACAGAGATAATAACACTCCATGATAGAAAGTACAATTTAGAGATGTGTTTGCTTTCAGTCTGTCATGCAAATACTGTATAATGTGTTTTTCATCTCAAAAGTGTGAAGCTGCTCAGAAAATCTGCTCAGCTGCAGTGTGTGTGTGTTTCTGACTGATGAGTTTTAGGTTAAGTGGAACTCCTTCAAGGAAAAGGAATCCAATCTCAAGAGTAACTAGGAGCACCTATAGCTCAGAGGAAGACCTGTGCCCCTGCTTCCAAACCTCTAAATTTACAGGTGAAAGAGGGTGGTCTAACAAAATAAGGCTTTGGAGAATATTATATATTTGACCTCTCTTTCTGTGTTACTTACACTGAAAGACAAAGCAGGCCATCAAACAAAAATAGGAACAAAGAAATATTACGAAATCAACAAGGCCTAATTCACAAAGAGATAATACAAAAAAATTAAACTGTGGAGCCATACAAGCTTTGTTTAACCTAGGGATTACCTACCAGAAGTTCAGTAACCCAGAAACTTTGCCTGATGAAAGAAAATAAATTCTGTCCTTAGTTACAAAACTTTTCCTTAAAACCAGAAGTGATTTATTCGCCAATGCTTATATAAGACTCAAAAGGATGACTGGAGTGGAAACTTGACCTAACCTTGTAAATAAATCAGTATATCTATTTTAGGAGAAATTAATTTGTAAGACATCTGCTATGATGTATCAATACCATTTAAAAGATATTGTATTTCATGCTATTATACATACAAAGGGAAAATTATAATTGTCTATTTGCTAGTGGAAGATAACAGACAGGCTCTAGAAGGGCACTGTATCATATGAGATTACAGAGTGAAAAAGAACAAAACTGAAGTTTAGAGGATGGCAAAACTTTTATGTAATTAAGACATTTTCACCAATTTTCTCTGTCTGCTATGAAACTGAAATACAAACTGTGTACTGCATGTCCCGTTCTATCTACTTTGAACTTTCTCCTGGACATCTAGTGTATTTTCATGTATTTTTTTGGATTGGCAGATTTTGTTTGTTGAGATTTTTTTTTTAAAGGACAGCAAAAGAAGGTTTAAAAGAACATGAAAGAGGCATTCAAACTTATAAAGTATGCCTGCTTACTAAAAAAAAAAAAAAAAAAAAAAAAGAGAGAAAGAGATGGAAAACCCCCCACATTAAATTTTAAAGAAAATCAACCCAAACAGGAGATAAGCAATTATAATGAAATGTATGCAGTGATTTGACTAGTCATCCAGTCAATACACTTGACTTATTCTGAATATTGTAATTATCTCCTTTATGCTTAATATTCTGTTTCTCATCAAATGAAACTAAAAACAAGCTAACTCTAGGTAGGTCTGCAAATCTGACTTAGAAAGAAAAGTATTATCAATAGTTATAAGCTCATCTTGTCTCAAGAAAATCTACCAGGTACCCAAGACATCAAAGGACTTGCACTGCAGTTCTATCCTACTCTGATTTTAATTATGAATTTCTTCTCTGCAGGAAGCAATTCTAAAAGAACTGAACTTATTTTAAAGGCTATAAACACTAGAAGAATTCTGTGTCATACATTCTGAAATGCAGAATATCTTAACACCTCACAACTTGCAACAGACATATGCAATCCTTTTCTAGATAATCTTTTTTCAAAACACAGCTTTTCAAAGTAACTTCCTAAATGAATTACTCACTATTATTAACTGCACAATCTTACATTAACAAGGAAAATACTGTTACTGAGCAAATGCAATTTGACTGTGAAAAGGTATCATCCTCCGACATACCTAAGAGACATATTTTGAATTTCCCATATTGTAAATACTGAGAAATAAATAATGTTGCAAGGAGACGTAAATTTTTTTTGCCATATGCAGGAAAGTACCTGTGTGGAAATGTTAAGATGTGGAGAAAAAAGTGTCAAACAAAATAGACATTTTCAGACTTCATTGTCTATATAAAGTCATAGTGATTTACTATTAGAAGCGCTTAATTTGATCTGAAGCTACATGTCTTCTGAGCTCTGCTATGGTCACCAAAGTTAAAAAGAACCTTTTATTTCCATAAAGCTGTATCAGCATATTTCAGGAAACAAAAACATCTATGACAGTTTGCATTATTACATTTCATAAGTGTACTCTCTACAATGACCTTCAGTACTGATCCTGTGCAAGATTTTGATATTATCAACACAGTTTCAAAATAAATTGAAATGGTGCAATGAAAATATCCTGGTTTACATGTGGTCAGTAAGAGTTAATAAGAAGAAAGTTACACAGACAAAACACAAGGTGTCTTAGCTTAATCTAGGTACAGAATTATCCCAGAATAGAGAAATTTATTGCATCTTTTACTTTATTTTTTATTTTATGAAACTGACAGCTCAAGTCATCATGCCCATGTTGAAACTTGAGTGTTCAATATACAGCCCCTCTCCCTCACAAGTAATGTCATGCCAGCATTCTTTCTTTTTTATTGATTATGGGAGAGCTCAGGAGCATACTCCACATGTCTGGATGACTGACAAGCTTTTAAATACGTGGTCAGATTTCAGAAAGCAAATGTCTTTCTCTGGTTGCCTGTTTAACAGGTTACACAGTGAAGATTACTCTGCTTCCCTGTCTTGCAATAACTCATAATAGTGGCTGTGCAGCACACATATACAGGATGATGATGGCTCCCACCAAGAAAAGTTGGAAGCCCTGGACCTGAATTCCCTTTAAATATAGTACCTACAACTTCCAATAGCTATGCTTAAGTGAAAATGTCTGTTGTTTCTGCTCTGATTTTAAGCTATGTGCTGAGTTCATGTGTTTTAGGAGCATACAGAACTTAATTGCTCTTTTTTGCCTTACGGATGTCACCAGAGCACGAATTTCCATACAAAATGATTTTGTAACTTTGAATCTTATGTTCCCACATAGCTTTGTGATTCAAAACACAGTCACAGAAAAAGGTAGATACTAGAGATTAGGTTTCCGAAACTGTATGTTAGGCACATGTGTTTAACACCCACTGCCAGAGCCAAGAAAGGTGCTCTTGAACTCTCCCATTAGCCTTAATAAAGCAGTCAAAAAGGCTTTGTCTGACACCAAAACTGTCAAAACAATGCTAAGGTTTTTAATTTGAAAATGGCAAGGTCTAGAGCTGCTCTATATCATGCTGCTGGTAATTAAATTCAAAATGAAATAATAAATTTTGAGCTGCAATAATTACCAAAATTTTTTCTTAGGTTCAATATCGAGTACTTAATTCAATTAATTGACTGGTATGACACCTTCAATAACATTTCAAGAAAAGAGATGGTTAAAATTCAGCTGAGTTCATTAATAAAGTCTTTGCCCCTCAAAAGATGGGAACTTAGCTTATTACCACCTTGTTCTCAACAGATTAATAACATGAAGTCCATAGCTATCAGCTCTCCTTGCAAAATATTCAATATCCTGCAATAAAGTCTTTTAAAGTAAATATAAGATGACAATTGATTACAGATCTGTCAGCTTGAGCAGGAAGACTTGACACTTTGTTTCTAGCTGAATTTCAAGTCTGTTAGTTACCATAATTGTGAAAATGAAAGCCTTGCATATTTTTCCACTGCGTGAAAGCTATGAGCAAATAAGGACTGTCATTCACTTGTTAACATGATCTAAAAGTAACATAGTGAACGCAAACCATTTGATTGGCCAACTTTTCCTTTTGTGAACCAATACCCTACAGCTTGCTAGACATTTTGAAAGGCTCTGAGGAACTCTATCAGTCATGATGGCTCACACAAAGCAACTGTTGCTCTGTTCCACTCATCATCTACTTTCTTCAGCTCATCACTAGTTTCTCAACACTAATCAACATCTCACTAAGCAGTATGACTGAACATGAGTTACAGGAGCATTAGAAGAAGTCTGATTAAGCTGATATTCATTTAATATTTCCCATCAATCTGCTAGACAAATTATATTGAGAGCTTAATGACTTTAACCCTTCAGATTCTGTCAGAGAATTGCATGCTCTCAGTCAGAAAGTACATTTAAGTCTCACTAACTATCATTAATTCAATTACTTGCAAGCACTGTAATGTCAGTATTTATTTAATACAAAAAAAAGAAAAAAAAAAAACAAAAAAA
>JAOXXN010000471.1:51681003-51703896 GCA_026770055.1 Myrmophylax atrothorax
TTTATTAAAAAAAAAAAAAAAAAAAAAAAACAACACAAAACTCCACAAAACAAAACAAAACATATTTGGCAAAAATACTCAGACTCAATTTCTCTAGCCAGAAGGTACCATTATGATCTTCCAGACAGTTCCTTGAATGCATCAATTGAAGATTTTCCCCCTCCCAAACGCAAGATAAAAGTATGTCTTCTAGAAAATAGCATGATTTAACTCCAAGAAATGTTGAGTTTATTATATTCCCCCAGCAAACTGTTATAATTACCCTCTCTCTTTCTCCTTGGAGGAGCTTGTTTTATCTCTTCTTTGTGTACCAAAAATTTAGAAAACTGGAAAACCTGTCTTATTATATAAGTATACTTATTACAGTATACTACCCCTTTCCTCTATACTTTCTTGGTTAATGAAGAAGCTCCTGTCTTCTAAAAAGTCATTGTAGCTGAAAAAGAACCAACTATAATATATTTCCTAGGTTAATAGAAAGATCTAACCTGGTAAGTTCTTTTTTCAGGCTTTAAAAAGTATTTGTAAACAGACAAAGATTAAATTGCTAGCTACAGTTTTATTTCCAAAAGAACTCAAGATCATTAGAATTTTTTCCATTAAAACCAAAGCCTTCCTCCTACTGAGGGAAAAATCAGCATCTCAACAGTCCATGTTATCATACACATCCAAAGATATTGGTATCCTCTTGAAATATGTTTCCCAACTTTTATTTGCACAAATTGTTCTTCCTATTTTTCTTACACCTTTCTTGTCTCTGTGCTAAACTGTCCTACTGCAACAGTTTATATGATACATAATAGACTTCATCTATCTATCTATCTATCTATCTATCTATCTATCTATCTATCTATCTATCTATCTATCTATCTATCTATCTATCTATCACTGTTCTTTGCTACTAAGTTAAAAAAAACAAACTACCGACAAAACCAAAAAAAAGTAAAAGGAAAGGCGGTTCACTGGTTAGCCTGAAAGCTTTATTAAAGTGTTACTGTTCTCAAAGTGGAATTGATTTACTATATATTTTAATTTATGGAAGACATGATATCTGAACACTTTAGTATACCTACAAATTGATGTGTATATACCTCATTTAAAAAAAAAACCAACAGTAATCCAACCTTTTTTATTACTTCCAATTTCCTTCAGACTTTTCTGTTTTAATAACACACTAACCTTCACCTGTGGATATTAACCCATGTTTGATTACTTTCAATTTCTCTGAGTAAAATGTAACCTGCTGCTTAGAGTAAATAAATACAAATCTGCAGTTTCCCAGCAAATAACAAAACTAGACAGCAAAGTAAAAGCCATTAAAAGCTTCCAATCAATTACTAGCAATTAAGAACTAGTTTTCTCACTTAAATAAATGTTCTCCAGATAGGATGCTAAACACTGTAGTCCCACATTCATCTTTACCACAGACAGTTTCTAGATAAAACAACACCTCTGCCACACACACATTTCAATCATAATGTTTTAGCAACATATTTGATTGTATAAAGAACCCCTTTTCCAACAACATTGCAGTCAGAATGCTGTATCAGATTCTGTAAAACCGTGAGGGGTAGTATCATCTGACAGATACAAAATCTAAGAACATGATTATCTATTTCTGTACTAAATTAAATCCCAAGTAAACATGTTTCAGGACCACATTTTTAAATATCTCTGTCTTGTTCCTCTACCAACAGATATATACACTTCCTATAAGCCATTTTTGTGTTTGTTTCTAACTTTTCTCTATGCTGGCACATTTTTCGCTCGAGCTGGCACCAGTCAATCAGTACTTTTCTTCTTCAGCTGCTCAAGCTGCAGCTAGCAGGGCAGCCACAACAGACACAATTCTGGCAGCTCCTAATGTGTGCCCCTGCCTTTTATTTGGATGCTATTTACACAGTGTTTACATGTAGACCACGTAGCTTTTATAAAGCTCAGAGCTCAATTTTAAATGGAAAGCTTATTAGGCACAGGAGTCTCTCAAATTAAATCATAATAAGTATGTACTTAAAATGCTTTGGAAGATAGAATCCAGAGCAATTTATTTTTATACACAAATAGTGCTCATCTACAGAAAAAGAGAAAAATGACATAGCAACTGCAATCAGTGAGATGCACTGGACACAGGAGTTTAATTGCTACACCATTTGCAGACAGCAGAAAAAACCAAACAATTTGTGTCTTAATTTCATCAATTTCATCACATATAGGTAATTGTAGGCATACAGAACAAATGAAAAGATGAATGCAATTGCTTTAGCTAAATCTCCAAGAAACATATATTCAGAGTATAATAAATTTCTACTATTTTTTCTTATTTCGGTCCCAAGAATTCCATACAAACAAACTCGATCCACTTAAGAGCCAAGCAGTTGTCTTTCTGAACAATTTTTTCTCCTTTTTTTTTCTTCCTTTTTCCTTTTTAACATGGAATGTTGGAATGTAGAGTTTCAAACCTGCATTTTGTCTCAGACATGGGAATTACTTCAGGTTGGGTGACTTTCAACTATAATACCATGGAATTCTGTCTGACAATTAAGCTATGAAAATTATTGGCAATATTTCAATATTGAATTATTTCATATTTACATTGCAGCTGTCTTCCCACTCTTTCTTGTCCTGCAAATAAAACCCTGAAACAACCTCCTGAATCCAATAAATGTTTTGCATCAATGCCATTTTATTCAGAACATAATGCTACTAACAGAGCATTATGTATGCATTGTATTCACTATGCTCTTAGTGCATACAATTCACTAATGCAAGCAAATTAGAAAATCTAACAGGCTGAATTTGAAAAATCTTGCTGCAATTTACTTCACTGAGATTTAAGACATTCTTGGAACATACACCCCTGAAACAGTGTATGAGAAGGCTGAATAAAGAACTTTGATCCTTGAAGATAAATGCAACAAGTTTTTAAATTTCTAAGTTTTCTTTTTCTAAATATTTTAGTTCCTCTGTGTTTTAAGCTGTTTTGTATTAGTAATGGATAGTAACATTTTGTAACGTTATTGATTCTTAAATGATAGTATTGCAAAAAATACTGCCTTAATATTGGGGTTATTAATTGCAGATTAAAAAAAAAAATTGGTTCAGAAAGAGCACACGAGCAGTCCAACCTTCGCTACCAAAAGACAATTTTCTGCATATCCTTGTGACTAAAATATTATCAAATATGCTGGGATGTGTGTAAGCAATCTTTTAACATTAAATTACTTGAAACACTTGACTAGTTGAACATCCAAGGGAATGAGGTGAAGTCTATTTACTATAATACACATCACCAGGAGAGAAATAAAAGTATATTAACATAAGATTCTTTCTTTTGGCAAGACCTCAGCTTTAAAATGCCAAGTTTTCTACATGTGTAATTTAGAGCTATGTCTATGAACAGTAGTCTAGGAAAACTCTTTTTTACGCTGCTCTGGAGATAGTGGTTCAAAACACAGTACATAATTAAATACATGGGATGGATGTAGCTGAGTGGTAAATGCATGTAAAATTTCCTTTGACAATTCAAATTTAAACTCACTTTAGTTCTTATAAATCTTGCAGGAGTATAATTGACTTAACATTTTCTCCAGTACAGCTAATACATTACTTCCATTTCTGATAGCCAACACCAAAACATCTGGGGAAGACTGCGCTTTTGGTTTGCTTTTTCTTCCCGTAATCTTTCAGCTGGAGCCATATGTGTAAGTAATTGATGACCTAAAAGTATGATCTGTTAATTTTAGGACAATAATTGCTAGTAAAAATAATCTGATCAATTCTGACATTATACCACTAGGATCATAGTGAATAAATTACTGCATTAAGAATTATACATTTTAGGTCTGTTAAACATTAATTTTCTACATGTCATTTAAATAACAGAAAATGCATTCCTCTGACAGTAGCAAAAGCCAGGAAAAGGAAAGACATTGTCTCAAAGTATAACTTCACATTCTCTGTTTTGCTGACTTGAATCTATTGTTAGTTCCATTGAAACTGCGTTACTTCAAATTTCCATGTCTCTTTCTTCTGCTTGTATCAACTATAAATATAGTCCTGAATTCTAAACTCATTTTCTTCTTTTATATAATTTGAGATTTCTTCTAGAATTTTGACTACTTATGAAAAAATTACTTCATAAAATCGAATGTTCAAATTATTGGTGTTATAGGGCATATAGTTATGTACATATAAGGGGCAAACCCATCAATTTCCAGAGACTTATTTTAGAAAATTAAAAAAAATATGCACACACTATAAGTAAATAAATTAAAATAAATAACAACAGTGAAAAACATAAATACTGATAATTTTCAAAAGACTCCATAGAAAGTTGTGCTGCTTTTGACCAGGCCTATGTTTTGGATTTGTGCTGGAAACATCTCCTCATTCTCAACACTTGTTTCCTGCAGGAATCCTAAACAGCCCCATACTGCTACTGTGAAGAACATTATCACTACCCCAGCTAAAACCAACACAAGACAGAGATGTGCTTTGCCTTCCTTTACCTATTAAACTGTCTTTATCTAAACTCATGTGTTTTCTCACATTTACTCTTCTGATTCTCTTCCCATCCCACTGCGGGAAGTGAGTGAACAGTTGCATGGGCCCTACTTGCCAGCTGGGTTAAACCACAACAAAAGTAGAGAAAAGACAAATTTTAGGTGAAGATCCTGTAAACAAAGTCACACATACAACCCCCCTTACCATTTTACGTTGTAAATTTAAGTAATACTGGAAACATTTTCTTCCTATTTAATTAAAGGTCAGTTTTCTGAAGAAATAACAATTAATTGTCCTGATATTTATCAATGCCACCAACCATTTAACCAACAAATAAAAAGATAGAAAACAATCGCATTTTTCCACAGGAAAAATTTATTACATATACAGCAATAATTTCATCCTGGGTTCTATATTTAATTGTTTTTAAGGTATTATGTTCTATTTCATCAAAAAGAGGAGTCTACCTGTTCCAGCTTCTTTTTCTCAAGCTCATTTTCCACTTTACACTCTAGAATGAACTGAATTGCTCCCAAACTCTCTTTAGAGAAAAGTCAGTCATTCCTGTGTTATCAGCAGGATATGCATGTTTTTCAGACCTGCTGAGTTTTACTTTACTTTGTCTCTTAAATTATTTACAGATTAGTCTATCCTGTAGTTTTTCTTTTCTCCTCTGATAATAAATCTTTTAGCATTAAATCACTTCTTTCTCAAAATGGAACCTTCTTTTTCTTGTGCAACATTATATTCCAATGGAAAATTTATTCAAGTTGATCAGGTGGACTTTGAGTGTCATCCTCTAATTTTCTTATTGGGAATTGGGAACTATTAGCACTCAGAATGTCATCTTTCTTCTGTATCTGTCACTGTTATCTTAGCAGTATGGACATTTTTCTTTTTTTTTAATATATATTTTAAAAGTGACTCTCTAAACAAGATGTAAGGTTATTGTCTGTTTATTTGGGAGGCATTTTGTTTAGTTTTAGCTCCTGCAATATGTTTTTGTTATATAAGAAAGCAGATTTGCCTTCCTGTGGCTCCCTCCGTAGTATCTTTGAGCATCAAGAATGCTGAAAAGAAAATGCTTCATACTTAGGAGGCAGAGGGGAAAACAAGTGTGAGAACTCCAGGCATTTCTCATGGAAGAGCTTTTCCAGTGGTAGTAGAAAGTGTTCACTTAGGGGGAAAAAAAAAAGGTAAAACCAAAAGAGAACAAATAAAACAAATACAAGTGCAGGGATAGGGAGTGTGCATGAAAACATGTTCATCTTGAGCAATACTGTGAATATTATTGCATCATAAAGAACAGGTACATGCTTCATTAAGATCTCTTCATGCCAGATTGTCAATCTAACTGTCCTATGCAAATGGTGAACATTTCTGGATATCAGTATGTATAAGTACAGCACAGGACGAGAGAAAGCTGCACATATCCTCATAGCACATCATGCTACCTTCATTTCTGAAACTTATTTTCATTGATTTTTCTAGCATAGTAACCTAAAAGAGCAGGGAAAAAAGTAGCAAATGAAGAGAAAACCATCCAGAAGAAGTTTCTTCCCTTTAGAATACTATGAGAAGTAAGGCAATAGAAATTCAGATATACTCAGAAAACATGAATATAAATGATCAAGTAGTTGTGAAACTTAAATGCTGCATCTCTAAACTGAAATGTAATGCACAGTTATACAGCCTGAGTTCAGATACTCTGGTGATGAGTGTAGACACCCTTTGAGATCTTGGCACTGAGGCCCTAGTGGAGATGCCACCATGTCACTTTGCTAGTTGGCAGATCAGACTTATTTGTCATGTCTTCCTTAAATGTAAGGAACCATAAAGTCATTAATTCAATTGAGGTTTAGATTTACCTTGGGAAATCTACTTCAGTGCCACATTTAATTTTACTTTTCCATCATACCAGTTTTCAAGGAACAGATCTCAGGTCCATTCCAGATCACACTTCTTACAGTTCTGTTGTCTTGGCACTTGGTTACTACTGTTTTAACTTTGATGCATGAGCTATTTTGAAAACTGCAATCTGAGACAATATGCAAACTAAAAGTGAAACTCCAGTCTCCCAGATACTTGAAACACCCTAAACATGTTGACACACTGCACCAGAGCTTTGTAGGGTGCCTTACTAATTAAGTTTGTTGGGTGTTTTTTTTTTTGCTTTTTGTCGATTGCAATAAAAGAAACAAAGGTGCAATGTGGTGAAGTAGTCAAAGGTACAAATGATGCGCCAACCAAAAAACTGCAACCTAGAACTTCAAATGTTAAAATGCAAACATCACAACTACACACAAGTGCAGGTTATTATTTTACATTTTTATCACCACGGAGAATCCCACTAATTCTTCATTCCCTTCAGCACATAAAAATCATCTTGTCATTTGTATTTACAAAGGCTTTATATTGTGAATTTGGTATTTCTGCCTTAAGATGACAAATCTTGAGAATAATGTATGAAATTTTATCAAAAGCAGTTCTCTGCAAGAAGTTGGAAGTGTATGTGTGTAAGAAACAAATCAGACTACGAAATATGGAAATAACAAGTTCTGAAATAGATCTCTAAGGAGGACAGCGCCGGCAAACAGCCCGGACTGTACCAACTGTTTATGTGAAAAACTGTGGTTGTGGGAGTTTGACAGTTATGTGTTTTACTGTACAGGTTCTAGTTCAAAAAGTTTTATTGTCACCCACCCCCCGCCCCCCGGAGGCTTTGAGTCATCACGCCACTTAGGCACAGGGACTGTCTCCTGGGTCGGGGCTGTGCCGCCCGGGGGCTGTTCCACCCCGCCTCACCCTCCGTGCTGCCAAAGCAGCCCCCACTGAGGCTGCTGCTTCTGCCAAATGGCAGCAGCCACGACCTGCCGGGGCTATGCCCGACGTGTCCAGATCGGGGCGGCCCCGTTTCAGGATCGCCTCTGCCTCAAGTTGCCAATGCAGCTGCCGGCGCCGCACCCGTCCCTCCTGTCATTTTCCACCTATGTCCTAACCTCTTTGGTTATCTCACCCATCTATCCCCAATCCCTTGGTTCCTATGTGTTTCATCCTTCTATTTCCCCTATTGGCTAGCTGAGTGCCCAAGTCACTCCCTTCCCCTGAGCCTTACCCAATCCTGTCCAAGTTCCAGAACCTTCCCCACAGACTCCTAGAAACCCCTTGTGATTGTGCAATAAAACCTGTTTTCTACATGAGTCCCTCTGAGTGAACAGACCTGTCTTTCTCCCCAGCTCAGAGGAACCGGCGGGAACCGTCTCCTACCCCTCGACGCTCTATATATGTGATAGGATATTAAGTATCATGCTCTTTTTAATCAAGCTGCTGAACTAGAATCTGTACTGCACAGTGACTTTTGAAGCTTATTCCTACTGCGTCTTCCATAGGAGAGCATTTGGAAATATTCATGAATAAGACAGCAATATGATTTCGGTAAAGTGGAGCAGGATAGAGAGGTAAAAATACAGATGTGTATTACAGAAAAACATCAGAATGAACAAACATTCTCATGCTATAAATGCATCATGGCTTAAATACTGATTTCTCTTCTGTTCGATCACAAAAAATCCCCAAAGTTGTTTCATCAAAATGTTGACTGTATACATCACAAGACTGAATACCAGATTATTCTTTCATCACACTCCCTTGTGTTTTATTTTAAATCCTATTAGCTTTTATTCATATGACTTTTACTCTCCCTTTTATAGTCTTTGCGGCAAATGGTTTAGTGGCATTTATTAGTAAGATCAGGGCTCTAAGCCAACATTTGTACAAATAAATTTTAAATACATTATCTCATTTTTTAAAAATATATATATGGGGGGGTGTCAATATATCTGAAATGGTGAGTTAAAATATTTCCTTTAATAAAAGAATATACATGATGAAAAAATATAAAATTAAAATTACACATGCTCAGATGGTTTGTGTCAAACATATGCCAGATATATAACCATCCACAGGGGTGGCAGCAAGTAGACAGAATCCATCTGCAGTTTGGATGAATGCCTGCAGACCTCAGCAGTGTGATGTAATGAGGACATGTACAGACAAGTTCAAGGGAGAAACAGCACCCTGAAATAATGAAGAAGTCTTTGAATGAAGACATAAGCAAATGAGATAACACTGGCCAAGCCACATCCCTGACCCATCAGACGGAATTAATTTCTTAGTTACCTACATATGCTTAAATTAGTGTGTTCAGATCCGCTTGTGGTTCTGGTTTTTTTCAAAACCAATGAAGCTTTTTGGTTCCCAGTGTTTGAGAATGTGACTCATAAATGCCTGATTAAAGAGCATCTTGCCAGCACAGTTGACTCGTCAAGTCAGTGATACTATTCCCTTGTTAAAAGCAGAGCAGGAAGGATAAATAATGACTTGCATGAAATACAGTTCCGCTACTCTTTGCTCCCAGATTCTGAATTACCTTCCAAGAACTCTCATCTCCAAAAAATGTCAAATTTCTGTACAAAGACGGTTACTCTTCCATATTATCTCACAGAGCACTCCTCGTCCTTTATTGCATCTGTCTTACTTCCAGATCAAGTCTGCAGACTCTTCCCAGGTCTGCAGGTTCTGCTTTCCAAGATGCAGACCCTTGTTATGAGCAGGAGACCAGCACATAGATTATAATGATATACCTCATTATTCTAATCCTCCATTATCCTGGGCTCTGCAAATGGCGGAGAAATGTTGAAGAAAGGACTGCATAACACCATATTACATAACACATGTATTTCTGCCTCCTTTCTAGCACAGGACAGTGCTGGAATGACAGCTCACACTTAAACAGCTTCTGCAGCATTCCTTTCATCATACTCCCCATACTTCACAGATGGTTAACTTTGGTCTGTTCATTTAAAGTGTCCCATTTACTGTTGTTTTCTCCACAATTTAGCATGGCATATTGAAATTAAAAAGGGAAATAAAGATCAGGTTATACTATTTCCAGAATAGGTTAATAAAATACAAAAGCAAGTAAGTAAGATACGTTACTTTACAAGACACCTGTTCAACATCTATAAACCAGGATTATTTATTTTAATTTGGGATTTCATCTAAAAATACTCACTGTGCCCTAGCAGTACAGCTGTATATTCCAATATTTCAACAGCACCATACTGCCACAGACTTGAGAACTGGAGTTGTTTTGAATTCTGAGACAAGTAATAGACAATATATATAACTCATGTAAAGGGCTTTTACTTTCTTTTTCCTGCTGATTTAACAAGGAGAGAAAAATATGAAAAGCTGCTTGACTACTCTGTGTAAAATGAATACAATAAATGAGTCAACTTTTTTTCTTTCTGACACTAGAGAATGTCTGTGAAAATTGATAGATCAAATCACATTTGATAAGCTTCTCTCAAAAGTATAATCTCTTTCCTGCTTACAAAGTAACATATGTTCACTTTGCTTGACACCACATGCAGATGATAACATACTGTACTATAAAATTTGGAACAATATACCTCATGTGGTTAACAAAAACACTTAGAAAACAAAAAACATTAAGAAATAATTTTTGGAGGTAGGGCTGGAATTCATAATATCATTTGCTTCCTTTTCTATTGGCATGAATTCCAACTCTATTGACTTAAATGGCCTATTTTTAACTTTACACAGGCAAAAAAAAAATCAGGAAATGCTTAAGTATAGCTGCAAAGCTGCGACACAGAGTTATCAGGAACCACTTTTGGCATAATGAGGCCTCTGTTCAATTAGAGTAAACCACTTGCACTTTGTTTTTCACACCAGATAAAGGTCTGGATCAAGAGCAAACTGTAAATTGAATTCGAAAGTGTAATGCTCATAGGCAATACCAACAGTAGGCAAAATGTTCAGTGCTATAAAGTTGATGACCCTAAGTGTTCTTCCCCATGAACTCTATGTTATTGTTTAGAAATGCCAACATGCAGTTTTTGTTCCAGGCTTTCAATTTCATTCTTCATGGTCTTTAACAATGCAACTTGAATGGTAAATGGTAATGATAATACCAAATTCTCATCATATGGAAAGCTACCAAGCAAACACACATCTCCTTTGGCTAAAGGAAACATTTTATATCCAGTCAACTGTCTACTCTTTCAATAGTAAAGTTAAACTATTTAAAAGAATAAAAGGTGATGAATATTCAAAATTTTGTTAAAGAGAACATTTATGGAGAAGTTCATAAAATAAAGGGCTTAAATAAGTTCATAAAATAAAAGGCTTCAATTATACTACAAGCTCTTAATACCAAATAGTATATAAACTGAACAGGGCTAAGTAAGTCAACAATCTAAAAAAAGCCAATTTGCTGTCATAATACTATAACTTATGTACACACAGATATCAATCATGACATATTTCACAACATTATCAGTCGAGTGGTTATTTACTGGTAATTATGGCAGCAAAATTTTGCATTTTGAAAATCTGAAGACTTTCACGGTAATTTGATGACCTAAGTGAAACAAGCCTTCTGTCTTCAAAAGTGTCTGTATTTTGTGTTGCAGAAAAAGTTGGCCTCCCTTTGCCAACACTTCTGAATTCACTGAAAGCTGAACAGCAGTACTAATATAACACTGAGCCATAATAAGAAGACATACTGAGGAGCAAGGTATGTTAGCTTGGAGCTGGCTCCACACTGATGCAGATACTGAAACACTGCAGCAGAGCAGAACCACACCCTGCCCACTCTGAATAAGCTCAAGATTTCCCGCAGTCTTCCACCCAGACAAACTCCTGCCAACTATACTGCAAATGTCATCTGGAATTGACATTTAATGATTTATTTCTTTCACCAGCTACAAGTCCTATAGATCCTGATTTTAAAGGCTTTACCACCAATAAGCCTTGATATTCTACAGTCAATATTATTTCAGCATTTATCCTCCTAAGAGAAAGAATTACAATTAATATTACTCTGAAATCTTTCAGTACATTTAATGAAAATAAACAACCTTGTGGTGACAACATGATTTTGATTTTTGGAGAAAACAGCATAAAAATAAAAATTCCTTTTGGAGAAGTTTTAGCCACAGTTTTGGCTGTTTAATTACACTATCAAGTAATGGATCTTTGCATAATGAAGATGATTTCCCACAACTAATTTACCATAAAGACAAATCTCCTCCTGACTAGTCTGCTGTGGAGCTTTTAATATTCCTAAAACCAGCAAGAAAGGTTTTATACTTCCTTCCCAGTAGACTAATTTTCAGTGTGTCTGTGGACAGTTTTACATCAACTGTGTTTGTCAACACTTAGATAAAAAGTACCTTAATACTTTGTACAAAGAAAACCTTTGCTTACTTTGAATTTTGAAGAAGTGCACTTTTAAATCAATATGTATGTATTCTGTAACCTCAAAATTGTGCAAACAGCATCTATTCTTCTTGTCCTAAGACAGAAATGATCTAGCTAGATTTCTTAGTTTAATTTCTGGAACCTTTAATGTGAAGCTTACTTGACTTTCCTAGGCCATCTAGTTTTACCTTCACTTTATAATTGGAGTATTTTTCCTAATGTAAACAGTAAATGCTTCCTGCTTCAAATCACAGCATTTTTCCTGTCATAGTTTTGCATGGTTGAAAGCTATTTTCTTGCTTTTAGTGATCTCTCTTCTCTAGATAGAATAAACCCATTTATTTTCACTTTCTCCTCTTATGTCATATTTCTTAGTGTTCTGAGATAGTTGTTCCCCAAATTCTCTACATTTACCTAACAACTTTCTTAAAAAGTGATACACAAATGATAGGACCTTATTCAATCCTCACTAATACATGTAGAGCACAAGGATTGCATCATACATTTTATAGCCAATCTTCTTTCATACACCAAAATAAAATTGTTTATTGTTTGTTTTGGATTTTGTTCCCCAGGTCATTTTGGTTTCTACTCCTGTCTTCTAAATATTCCAAGAATGTTTCAGAGTGGTATCATCTGATATTTAATAATAGTACACTGTTCTTTCATCCCACTTTTAATGAAAATGTTTAGCAAATTAAGATTTGGGACAAACAAAACTTCTGTGACTGTTGTGAAGACAGTTTTCCAACCAGGTATAGCTTGCTTCATATCAGCTTTAAAGGTCATAATTCCCTAGCTTTCTTAGAATATCTCACAAATTCTTGAAGAAGTAAAAATATATCACACCTATCACACTCATCCACACAGTCTTACATTTCTCTAGTTATTTGTTAGTGTTTTCAGCAATGCTAAAGGCAGAAGAATGAATAATCTATTTTTTCTGACTAAAAATCAAACTGGAGGGCAGGAAGAGCTGAAAGGGACAAAACAGACAATTTAATCCTTCTGAAAGACTAAAAGCTCCTGAAACTATCTGAGCTTCTGATTGCACAGATGTGATTTATCTTGGATGATGAAAGTCTAGTCCTAGTTTCTACATTACAATTTAGAACTAAAGAAAGAAGGTAGAAAAAAGTAAATGCATAGACAGAAAATCATCATTAACTCTGTGAGTTAGAGCTGCCTTCTGCCTTCTTCAACAATTCTTTGAATATGGAAGTAGAATAATTTTCTCTGCTTTAGTGTTTGTCAAAGGTCTGATAGTTCAGGAAATGGAGGTTTGAAAATGATAATAAAATCTGTCTCTATTCAAGCTAAAAAATCACGTAGGAGAGAGCTTGGGATGGGATCCCCAAAACATAATATTAGTAGTAGTCTCAGTATTAGTGTTAATAGCAACTTGTATAGTAAGGGTCACAAATCCAACATGTTAATTTAAGGTAGGTTGAAAAATCTTTCATGGATCCAGCATAATTTAAATACAGTTCAATTGCACCAATAAAGTAATTTGCTTTCTAAAATTTAGTGAACAGCTTTTTGCTGCTATCTTAATGCTTCTCTACTTTGTTGTTACACTGTTTCCAAAAAAGACTGCTGTCCTGGCTGTTTGGGGATATGTATCTATAATGTCTTGATCCAAGCATTTTTCATATTCAACAGATGGTGATCTTGGCTGCACATTCACTCTGGTTTCTCAGCCTGAGTGTTTAATATCTCTTTCTCTGCCAATCACTTCCTAACTAGCACAAGAAACCTGATCAGACATGTGCACTTCCTAATGTTCCCTCTCACCTTTAGTGAACACTGACATCTTCAGACATATTACTGAGATGTGTACTTTTGATCTGTCAGGTGAAGGAGGGAGTCTGTTACTCTGTTCTTTAATCCTGAATACGGGTAGGGAAGACAGAGGTCTAAGTTTCTACAGAATTAATATTTATTTCTTCATCAGAACATGTTCAACAAACCTGTGCTTCTATAGGTTGAAAATCTGACCCCTCAAAGAGCTGACCCAAAGACCAAATCATGTTGTACAGGTGAGTTTTTCCTTCATTTTCCAAATCTGAGAACACAGAGGAATGACGCTATGGGCTCCCTGTAACAGTATTTCAAATTTTGATGGGGTTTTATTGTCTTTTTTTCTTTCTCTTTTAACCTTTTTTTTTTCTTATTCAAACAACTACTATAGAGTTGGAGAAGGAACAGATGTAATTAAATGTTTTTAAGCATCACAAACAATACTGCTCTCAACTGGATTGTCCAGAGAGATTCCTTGTACTGCAAGTTTTACTCCTATGGGACAGAGTTTGGAATTTTTTCTTTGCATTGATTCTTGCTTTTACTTTTACATTCTTGAGTGATTATTTTTAAATAAAGAGGGAATGACATCAATAGTCATAGTCCATTTTTTTTTCTTTTTTTCTTATTTTTTTTCTATACACGTAGCAGTAAGGCAAAACGTTATCCACTGATATGGATGACCACATCAAGGTGGTCTTTTCTTATTGATGTTGTTCTGGGATTTATTAGTTTCATTGGTTTTTGTTGGCTTGTGTGTTGACTTTTTAATTCATGGAAGTAGTAGAATCAATCCAGAAAACTTAAAGATGATAAAGACAAAAACACTAGTCTATATGTAAGAAACAAACCTGTTTGGTTTACATTTCCTAAATTTATATATAGTTAAAGGCAATTTTGCACGTGCTTGTAGTTTATCAATAATGGAAGGTCATCTCAAAAAATCCACAAGGAAACATCTGTTTACAGAGAGAAATGACCTAATGAATTGACTTATTATAAATATATGTCAGAGATACAATTTGAGAAGATACTTAATTCAGGCATGGTCTCCTGGTGCCATAAACAATATTGCCAGATTGTTTGGATAATAGTGTGAAATATGAACAATAATTTTATGATTACTTATGTATTTAATAACTGAAATTATATATTATTAGCCATATTATTGATAAAATTATTGTTTAATAAATAATATTGTGACACTCTGATTCTTGTCTTCTTCCTTACTGACTAAACAGGAAAAATTTATTTTTATTTTTTATAAACAGGAATCCAGTAAACTAACAAATTCTGTTCACAATAGTGAATTATAGATTTGGGCTATGAAAACATTGAACATTTGGTTTAAAGATTAGGAACTAATTTTTATTTTGTGCAATGTTTGGTGCAGTATATCCTTCCACTAAGATTAAGTCCTATAGTACTTAAATCTGCATTTCAATATAATGAACATTACTGTCATCATTAATTAGCATTATTCCATGCATAACTACCATTACTTAGCCTTCACAATTCAGAATTCTAGTAATGAATTTGCTTTCAGAGAAACATGCAAAACAAGTGTACTCCACATTGTGTTTATAGTCTGATTAAAGATCCAAACAGGGTCAATTTAGAGGTTTTGAAGCGACTGGGGTTTTGGGTTTGCTTTGGGGTTTTTTTGATAGGCTATATATCAATGCATATTGCAGATCTTAAAAATCTGAAATATGAAGCATTATCATTCTAGGCTCTATGGAAGCCGCTGTTTCTACATATTAACATCTGGATACCACAAAATTTCTATATTAATCACTTAATTCCTTTTGGCTTTCCCACTGTCAATTTGAAATATTGATAACTTCAGGAAAAATTTTTTACTCACAAGTTTTAATTTCAATTTGTATTCACCATAGGAGAAAATTCACAAGGACAATTTAAAGTTTAAGAATGTATTTTCTTATTTTTTCGTATGTCATATAATTCAGAATAGATGTAAAGTATCATCATCATCACCATTGTCCATCCCTAAGGCATTTTACATCATTATTCAGGTATGAAAAAATACAGAACTTTTCAAACTGTGAAGCCTGCCAACTTCAATTAGAATTCATGGCATTTGAGTTTTAGTTTCTGTTTAGAGAATATTTCGGAACACAGTTTGTGGATTTATTATTTTTAGACTTTTCAGCTAGAATCCTGAAATATTTTCATTTGCATTCTTGCCTAAATAGTGGCCTTTAAACTCAGTGCTATTGTTATCTACTGTGGTTTTCATTATTAGCAATATATTTTGTCCTCTCCCCATTCAATAAACTGTAATAATAAATTAATGAAAATAATCAGAATAGAATTTCTGTGATCAGTTTTATCTGACAAAGTCTAGAGGTTTGACTTCAAATAACTCTGATTTTTCAGTAATCTGGAGGAGGTGAATGAGGTGCACTGTCATCGAGTTTGCAGATGAAATCAACTGTGGGACCAATTCATGCACTTGAGAGCAGGACAGCCATTCAGAGGGATCCAGGCAGACTGGAGGAAAGGGCCAGCAGGAACCAGCCGAAATTCAAGACAAAAAATTGCCAGGCATGACAGTTCGGAAGGAGGAGACCCTAAGCTTATACAGGCTGGGACCTGATTGGCTGTGGTGGAGCAGCTTTGGAGCAGCTCTTCTGAAAAGAATGTGCAGATGCTTGTCGATGGTGAAGTGGACATGAGTTGGCCATGTGTCTTGACAGAAAAGAATGGCAACAGCGTCCTGTGGTTTATTAACAGCACCACATCCAGAAGGTCCATTGGAGTTACTACCACCTCTCCTTAGCATTTGTGAGACTGGATTCAAGGGTCTAGTTTTGGACCTCTTGCTCAATACAAGAGACACTGACAAACTGGAGGGAGTTCAAGCTTGTCTCGCCCTGTGAGGAGAGGCTGAGGGAGCTAGAAAAAGGACAACATTGGAGGGGCCTAAGAGTAGCACCCAAGTACTAATGAGAAGGTCATGAAAACAGCAGAGTGAGACAGCTCACAAGCATGGAGGGAGGGTAAGAGATAATGGCTAGAATTTGGAACAAGGCAGAATCCACCGGATATAAGTAGAAACTTTTTGACCCCAAGTACAGTCAAGCGATGGGGCAGGCTGTTGAGAGGTTGTGCAATCTCTGTCCTTTAAGGTTTTCAAGACCAGAGTTGGTCTTAGGCATAAAGCCCTAAGCAACTTATCTGAGCTCATATCTGACTGTTTTGAGCAGGAGGTTGGACTAGAGACCTCCTGAGGTTCCTTCCGATCTGAACTATTGTACGGTGATACACATGCATGACCTTCAGCTGTGGAGCAACCATCTTCTTGATCGAGGAGATTGAAATAATTGTGTGAATAGTGATCCTTTTTATAGATTCATTAGGTAATTTGCAGTATCATTGCATTTGGGAATATTAATGAATACAGAAAAAATGTCATTAGTGTACATATAAAACCCCTGTATAATGAAAAAAGAAGATAATTTCCCTTCCCATTACTTTTTGCTATTTGCCTCTATCTTTAGAATTACTGAGGTAATTTGGGTTGCTTTAACAAAGGGAAGATTAGGCTAATTCTAGAAACAAGTGTCAATGAAACTTGCTAAGATAATGCACTGTTTTATTTTATTTGGTTGCCTACACAATTTTAGCCTGAATGATTACTTGTACTAAAACTTCCTACACTATTAGGACTCAGGGCACAGTGAATAACAGCAGACAACACAGATATAATTCCTGTTAATTATATTTGTTTAAAAAAATTCTTGTTTTCATCTTTGTGTTATGGCAGCAAACATTAAATATAGAGACTCTAGTTTGGCTTTTGGCACTACCATGAACTGAGGTTTCATCTGGGATGCCTTGATAGCCCAGTGACTGGATTGCTTAGTCTACGAAATAAATATTTTCAATTCAACATATAGGGCAGCTTACTGGAGTGGGAATCAGTTTATAAGTGATCTATTCTAAAAACTATTTTTAAAACCTTATTCCGTTCTATCAAAACTAAGACTTTTGATATTTCAAATGCAGAATATCTATATCAGATTAAACTATGAATTACCTTACAAAATTTTTTCACCATGAAAAATAGATATCAGTGATTACATATTTATATTTTCATTTTCTTTTACTCACAAAAGAAATTGTCATATTTATCAAAGCACAACATATTCTCTAGTCATATT
Source organism: Myrmophylax atrothorax (assembly GCA_026770055.1). Taxonomy (NCBI): domain Eukaryota; kingdom Metazoa; phylum Chordata; class Aves; order Passeriformes; family Thamnophilidae; genus Myrmophylax; species Myrmophylax atrothorax. The sequence goes on from JAOXXN010000471.1 coordinate 51,698,784, forward strand.
TCCTTTCCTTATGCTGAGAAGCAAAAAAACTAGTTAAACAAAATACAAAAATAAATCCTTTAGGGAAATAATTTTCCCACAAGAGGTTAATATCCCATCTTCCAGAATCAAGGGTAATTACGGTATTTTAACACTCTGAGAGAACTTACAACAGAGAGATATTAAAAAGATCTTTTAGGTTGTTAGTCATGTTTCATGACTATTTTCCAACTATGTATCATTAATAACACAGTAAATGCTCAGTTTCCTTTTCTTACTAATTGTTTGACAGGCTGGGTTCATCAAAGAAGTATCACAAGATTTAAAATAACATTTTATGCTCCTAAAAAGCAAACAAAACAGGCACAAAGTTGGATTTGGTACAACTTTTTTATGTATCTATACTGAAAATTTTTGTTACCACTTCAAATTCTCCCATCTGGTTATTAGCATTTGTACATACTAAATCATCACACATTTACTAGGACATTTTCTATCCCTTCTGCTTTAAAGATTTAAATGAACAATATGAAAGCTACCTGGATTGAATCACTTGTATAAATAAATGCACATTCTATACAGAAAAGAAGGATGCTATATACAGGACAGGACAGTTTTCAGAATATATGAGTATTTAAGTAAATCAAGCATACAAAGAAACTCTACTTGTTTTTCATATATACCTACATTTTTAAAAGCTCAGCTTTAAAGCATAAACTCTAAAAATTCTCTTGCTTGGCTCTTAGCTAGCCTAAAATGTCAGTAGGTAGTCAAGCAGGCACGAATATGATTCATAATGGTCTTGAAATCTGCTTCTGTTCCTAAACAGACAGGCGTCAGGATAAACAGCTTGAAGTCTAGCTGAGGTTTCACCCACACATTTCATACATTACCTAGAGCAGTAACAATGCACGATCAAGGCTTTTTCAGAGCACATCTGCACCTAAAAAAAGTGATGGTGGAGCACATTTCCCTGTACATTTCAGTGTTTTCAATGGTCATTAAAAACACCAGAAAACCACATTCACATACATCGTCTGCTCAAAATATAACCTATTTTTTTCAGTTTCTAGCTATTCTGAACTTAGTGTTTGTACACTTACTCATATTCCTACCTGATCAATATTCTGTATTACATAGAAAAAGTATTAATCATTTTCCTCCCCCCTGGCCCTCATAAGAATGAATGTATGCCTCTATACCTTACAAGTGAAGATATTCTTGTTCTTATGAAAATTAATGAAATACATATTTAAATTAGGTGTGAAGCACAAGCCCTTATTTTATTGCCCTCACAAGAAGAATCCTGGGCTTCAGCAACATGTGACATAGCTCCAGTTCTCAATCACATGAATTATTCTCAGCCATATAGTAAAGTTGTAGCAGAAGAAATTGCACTATTCCATACAAGTTTACTCTGTAACCAGCCTGCCAGTGATGCCTCAAGCACAAAAGGACTATTCCAAAGCCACAAGGACAGAAAAAGTCAAGTCATGCCATCAGTACTCATATAAATGTATCAATAGGAGGAAGAAGCTTCTTCTCCTTTCACCATATTTTAAAAAATGATCAAAAATGCATGACAATTGCCTCTTGAACAGTGAACTTGTCAAAGACTCTCAAGCCCTATGAACAATTTCTGCAACTAGAATTTGAGGGTAATGATCCCCTTTTGGGAAACTTCATGCTCCCTTATTTGATGTACAGTGAGTTTCTTCTGCAATGAGATAAGTTAAAGAGCTATACTGTTGTCTAAATACCTCTTTGTATCTATCCCCATGTTTTAATTAATAGGTCATCAGGATATTTCATGAAAATGTACAGCCTTCTTACATATTTAGTACGCACAGATATGAAGATGATCCTTTCTGTTCATTTGTGATCGCAAAAAAGAAGTAAATTCAGACCAACATCAGTAAAAGCTTATCTAAAATCGTTAAGCTCATACAACTTGTACTAGCTGGAAAATATGAATGGAAGAAAAAGCAGAAGACTAACTCAGACTGACATGATAGATCATTAATAATTTTGGAGTAAAAATGAATAGTGAGTGCAGTAACTGGAACAGAGACTCCTTTTAGACCCTTATACTGACTGGGGAGCTGGAGAGTAAGGCAGTCATTCCCAATTAAATGCACGACAAATATTTAGTACAATTTGAAGTAGTTTGAAGGCAGAATTGTTTCTGTAACCAGGCCACAAGATGAAGTCTCTTCAAAGAAGACAGTGAAGAAGCTCTTCAGTTTCATCTGAATTAGGACTACTCCATGCCACTGATTTTCAGTCTGATAAGGTTAAGTTTGTAAAATAACGTTAGAATATTTTTCATACTCCACTTGTTTCAATTTCTTTGTGAAATCCCAGTCAGAAAGAGAAGAAAAAGATACAATTAAAGCAATATGTTTTCCTTAACTTCAAGAAAGTTTCAAATTTATATTTGGTTCCAAAAGAAAGAGTTGTTTACTTTTGATTTGAACTAAATCAATTTTTTAGATTTTTTTGAATTAATCAGATCTTGGCACAAAATAATAACTCATTGTAGTTTCATACTCTTATTACGCTGTTCAGATAATCCTTTGGAAACAATGCCTTTTCATCTACAAGAGTAATGGAAGGACAAGGAGTCTGAAAAGAAACTATTCAGAACTAAAACTTTTACTTCTATTTTTTTTACCTCAGTAAAGGAATCATAAAGAAAAAGTCACAAGTCAATTACATTCCCCTGACTCATCCCACTCTCCCCTCAAAAACCAGATAAACATTTTTTAAGCATTACAGAGTGATGCAACTCAAAAAAGTACTTCATAATTTTTTCATATAAATAAATCTTTTTAATTCTTTTGCTAGGCAAATAGACCCAGATGGGGTACAACCCAATTAAATACATTTTTTTAACCTCCAGTTTTGTTAGATGAAACACACTTCACAAATATCAATATATCAGCAATGATAGCAAAACTTCTCCATTAATACCCAATAATATTGTAGCATTTCAGAACATAAAATTTAAAAGTAAAAAACAGTTTTGTTTCAAAATAACTGTTGATCATTAAAATAAATCTCCTCTTAAACATATATATTCCAATGGCTAATTATTATAAGTAACATCTCTGCAAAATTTAGTTTCTAACTGCTGGATCTTGCTATGCTTTATCATTATTGCAAAGTTTGAATTGTTTTGTGCTTTTTTTTTTAATCAAGATATAGTTAATTTATTAAAAAATCAACTAATTGTACTTAGGAAAAACATATGTTTATGATACATTTTGATTTAATTTTTCTTTCAATACATGCAATTTACAGCTGTACATTTTATCATTAACAGTGTATATTGTGAAGTTTAATGTATCTGCACTTTGCCAAGATTTTCTAAAATTCCACATTAGATATACAAGTTCCACCCAATAAATATGGGCCCACTCATCATAATAAAACTGAGAGAGTGATTTAACTTGCATGCTACTCAGTTTTTTGGGAGTGTAATCTCCTAAACAGCTTGGTAACCTCAAAAATTTCACATTAAAAAATCTATTACAAAACAGAGATTCTTTTCCACAGTACCTGGACATTTGTTGGATATACTTGTTAATTTTCTTTATAGGTGCTTTATTAACGTAAGGAAATAGTATATACTAAGTAAAATTAGCTAATGACCACAGAATAGTCTCAGTAGATTTCAGTGAAATTTTCATGTCTGATTAAAGTTTTCAGTAATAGACTGATCTTTTAAACAAGTTCCTAAGTGTGCTTTACCACTTACTTACTCAGAACTTTCTTTTTCTAATGACACAAGAAGAAATTGCAAGTTTCATGGTCAGCCACAAAAGCAATACAAAAAAATCATTCTTCTGCAAAAGAAAATGAAATTCATTGTATTGCCATTCTATCTATACCTAAAACACACAAAAATGTGTGCTTTTCATTAGCTATGTTATTATATTTCTCAAAATAATTTTTGCACACTATGTACTATATTTAAGCCTGTATACTCTCACAAGACTATAGAAATGAATTTCCAGCAGATTTTAAATTTGTTTAGCAGCAAATGTTTACTTCTCTTGATGTTTGAGTTACAGAACTTTAAATGTAAATTCAAAGAAAAGGCATGCTTCTCATTTACTTACTAGAAGAGAGATACTATTATTCCCAGGAGTAGATTCACAGTCTGGAACATCGTTCAGTGCATTATTCCTATCAGGATTGCTCATATTTGAGGTTGTATAGATGAGGGTCTTCTATTCTAAGTCCAGAATTTTAAAGGGATGGCAGTGTCTGAAATATCTTCTCAAGTCATGCATGACTAAAGAGTAATTAGTCTCAAAGCCTCTATTTTAGAGACCATGACAATCAAATGGAGAATGAACTTAGGATGGTATTTCTTAAGTAATATAAAAATGGCAAAAAATAACATTTATTCTTGGCAATTGGCTTCTACTGCATCTTTTACTGGGAACAGAAATGGTGCTTGTCCAGATCCCATACATGCAAAGATTTTCTGCCCATTTTCTTTGCTTACATACTGACTACTTCTTCACACTACCAAGAGGTATTTCAAACAGAAGAGCATCAAGAAAAAATATATGAAACCAGGAGTTTAGACAAGGGATAGAAATTTATAAGACACATCTCTCTCTCCATGGGTATATATTGGAGTGTTGTTATAGGACAAGGAATAACAAAGTATGAGAAACAAAAAGCTATTCTACACTTCTCTTAGTTCTGGTGAAAAAAAAAAAAGAAAAACCAGATTGCCTTTTAAATCTTCATTAACTTTTTTTTTCCAATAAACTTGTACTGTGGTTTCTGAAATCACTAAAAAAAGCAACAAGACAAATTAACAAACCCCACAAAACCCCACCAAAAATTATTCTAGATTAAAACAATAATAATTTAGATGCTTAAAGATTTTTCATTTGAAAAATAGTTCTGAAGAAACCATTTCCACTTTTGTAAATAAAAGAGTTTGAATCATGAGTTAAAGTGGAAGAGATTTTAGTAAGTCTCCAAACAAATAATTACAATTGTTCATTGACTGCAGAGATGAGAAAAGCATTTCATTTCTTGTTTGGATATATTTTCCTTGAGTTTCCATCTGCTTTTTACCAAGATTATTCCACTAGATTAAAGAGCTATC
>JAOXXN010000471.1:51725254-51737026 GCA_026770055.1 Myrmophylax atrothorax
TAAAAGAATATACAATATTTGGCTGGCATCTCCTAGCCAAATTCTCCCAGTTTTACTGTTCACCATGACATCATACTGTATTTGTGAGAGACTGGACTATTTAATGGCTCAAACTATCAGGATGCTTTGCTGAAGATTCAAAGGGAGTGCACAGGGTCACCAGAGGCAATAAGAGGCAGATCTTGCTTTTTGTCATGCTAATGTACTCCCTTACATAATAGCTCAGGTATGGAAACTCCCCTCCGGGGAATACCAGGACATTCACATGCATCCTGAAGGTATTCATCCCTACTGATGGGCCATAATGGGCCATAATTGACTCAACTGTGCTAAAGTGAGAGGCAGCTGTAATGTCTTAGAAGGTTTCATAAACCATCAAAGACTCTTGAAGTAACTCACAGAATTATGTCATCCAGTGTAAAAACTGCAACCATCACTTTGACAAGATTGGGACCATCACCATTAAGAAGATTAGAAGAGAATCAACAGGATAATGTTGGAATCCACAGAGCAGTGATACATTTTCTATGTAATCTGTCTGTCTATTACTCTCTTTCTCTCCCCCTCCCCTCTCTTCCCTATTTCTTTCTGTCTCTATCTCACATTTACTGTTAAATAAAAACCATACTATTGACTTTGGCGTATGGCTTCTTTTGGACCTTAATTTGGGCAGAGACATGTCTCTAATAATTTTAATAATCTGATCATAATAGTATGGGATATCACTTTGATCAGTTGGGGTCAGCTGTCCTTGTTCCCTCTCAACCCCTTGTGCACCCTCAGCCTCCTCACTGGTGGGGTGGTGTGAGAGGCTGAAAAGTCCTTGACTTAGTGGAAGCACTGATCAGCAACAACTAAAATATCAGTGTACAATCAACATTATTTTTGTCCCAAATCCAAAGCATAATCTTTATCAATGTCTAGGTAGAAAATTCCAGAAAATCCATCCCAATCAAAATCATGAAAAATACCTACTCTGCCAACAAAATAGAGCAAGATTTATTGACATAAAATTTCTAAATAATTTCACAGAAATTGTTGAGACAAGATTTCAGTTATTCAAGATCTTCTGCATTTCTGTAGAGATGTTAACTTGACAAGAAGACTCTTCTGATGCAATATGCCCAAATCCTACTGCCACGCACACAGGAGAGCTGTGCAGAGCAGTCTGCAGAATACCAGTCAAGTAAAACTCACTGACTGAGATTTGTGGAAACCCACTAGCCTTAAAGCAAAAAGCAGAGTTTCAGTCAGACATAAGTCTGAGCACAGAAATGTGGTCAATACAACTCATTATTTAATGACAATAATTAGAACAATTCTGTTGTCTCAAAGTAATCATACATGTTTCCTGCTTATTTTCTAGTAATCCATAAACAAAATGGAATTATCTAGAAAAAAAATAATCCCATCAACATGAGAACCCATGAAAAGAAACTTTAAAAATAATCCAAGTATGGGAAGAGTGTCTATCACTTTTATAATCCACTGAAATTAAAAAGGCAGATTACACAGATTCATCTGTATTCTCAGGTAGTTTTTTTGAGTCATCATTCCCATCGATTTTATCATATTCCTTAAGATTTCCATTATCTCATGTTCACTTTGTATAATTCATTCTTTTGTAGCTAAGATAATTTAAAATCTTTCAAGTGAGAAGAAAATAGAGAGACAGAAAAGGACTAAGTGGACCTTGCTTACTCACCTGTAATGTAAATCTAATGTTTAAAATGCAATTTGATATTTGTGACCTAAATTGCTTTAAATAATGCTTTGTAGTGACTTCAATGACTATCTCTAGCCACAGCTTGAACACAGATAATTTTGAGCATGAAGGTATCTAAACTCCTTCTGTATTCTGCCTTTAGGATTTAGGATTAAGGATGAAGTGTCACACAAACTCCATTCTTTTCATCTGTCTATTAAATTGCTAGACATACAGTGCTCTGGATTACCAGAATCCTTTCCTGCCCAAGGAGACACGTATCCACACATACCCACACTTCTAAACTTGAAGAGTGCTCTCACTATGTTATAAAGTCCGAGACATAATCTCTGTGTTCACACTTATCTGCTTACCAGGAAACACAAAATCACTAGAGAAAATGGCAATTTAGCCATGCCCTAGTTTTAAGACCTATTTAGATTCCTTTTTTTGGGACATAAAGATCATATATCATATGGGGGTTTTGATAAATTTTAAATCAAGTATTCATTGAAAGAGGGTCTGAGATCCAGGTCTCCTAGCCAAAATCACTAACATTTCTGTCTGAAGCATTAATGTTCCAAAATAAATCAATATGATAAAGACTATGAAGATTAACTATGAAAATGCTGTTAGTCCTGGCAAGCTGCAATCCACCCAAACAATACAAATAAAATACTTGATTTCTTCCCATTAAGAAACAGTATTTCATACCATTTCTCAAAGAGGATTTAAATACTGCAGCATAGTTGTTATGTTTGTCAGCTCAGCTTTTTTTATTGTTTTACAGACATGACAACAAGTCACCAGTTATATCAATGCTAGCTAAGACTTACAAATCCTTAGGCTAATTTACTCTGACCTTATCTTCATTGACTTCATTAGGAATTGTGTGGGGTTCACTGTACTGAACATAGCAAACACCATTGTCTTTTGTTCTTTTTTGTTAATGAAGATAATAATTAACTCCCTGATTGCCAACCTTGCAACACATTGTGTGACTAAAGCTTGGGAGATTTCACCCTCTCCTCTCATCACAATTTCACTTAAACTCAGATTTGGGTACTTACAGCCACAAACAGCTTCACTGAATGATACATTATCAAGAGATATATATTAATTCAGCATGAGCCACAACTGTGCACCATGCTACAAGAAATACTACTGATTAGTATTTCCACTGATTTCTATAATAAATATAATAAAATGCAGATCTGATTACAAATTGTCTTTAAGTACTATTGTAAAAATAAAAATATTTCCAATAATATACATAGAATGTAATACTTCAGGACATATAAAAAGGCAAACTTGTCACTCCAGTTAGCTGAACAGTAGCAATTTTTTTTTCACTTTTAAAGGTTTGGGGGTTTTGTTTGTTTGTTTGTGGTTTTTGTTTGTTTTTTACATCAAAGCTTACTCTGTTTGGTACAGGAATAATTTACATTTTAAAGCCTAGTATAAAGTGACTTATTTCTCCAAAGAAATCTCAAGCAGGTACTGAGAAGCTGAACTCAACAAAAAAAAAGTGCAAAACAGAAAAAAAACCAACAAACCAACCCAAGAAAACTCAAATTTTATCTTCTTTTTAAAAGTCCCTTTTAATTGCACTATTTATCTGACTAAATCCAGGTGGGGAGAAAGTCATGGCCTAATATTTCTTCAAATATTAAACACTTGCAGATGGATACTGACTAGGGACATCAATCTCAGTTTCGAGTCTAAACAAATACTTTGGAGGATAGAAGATTTTTTTAATTGTAAAAGAGTTTCATTTTTTTAGTACCTCCACCTGCCCTCGCAATGAAGCAGTGAAAAATTTCAAAGGCTCAACTGAGCTCTGTCAGATTATTACAGATGGAGTTATATAAACTATTTTTCTTTCTTCTGGTGGATACAAATGAAATGAGGTCCTAGTCCTGTGAAACACTATTCACATTCTAAATGGAGCATAGTACTCTCAATTCCCATTGACTTCAAGTGCTCATGTTAACTATTATTTGTTGCACAGAAACATTTTTCAGTCTCAGGAGGTTTAAGCTCCACTCGAATGAATAATATCCATTTTCCTATGCAACTGATAGATTCAGGGAAAACTGTTCTTCATGCAAATTAGGTTACACCATGAATAGAATTAACCTAAAACAAAGATATAAAAAAGTAATAGAAAGTTTCCTTTCTGTCTCAAGTACAGGGGTAGAGAAATTATTCTGTTCCCTGGGTGAACTACAGCTCTTAATTTGGCTGTTCTAAAAAACTTAACACAAACTGTAGATGTTAATGTCATATGCAGAAAATCCTTGAAGTATTATTTCCCTCTTTATTTCAGAGCAGCAACAAAAGAAAGAAATTTAAACATATATTCAAGCTTCTCCTACTAATAGTATCAGTTCTGTCTACCTTTTCACTTTATTGCAACTTCTGTTTTCTTGGAAGCAACAAAGTGAATATACAGAACCCAAATCACTTGGGCACTGCTGATAGATGCAACAGTTCCTAAAATATCCAGTCCATTTCCACATAAACTGATGGACACCCCATCTCCCTTTAACTATGACAGGGCTATAGGTCTAAAGTACAAGTAAACACATCTGAAACATAGTCTAATACAGCTCTGATCAATACCCCACATATTTCATCTCACCCTAGCAAGGAGAGAGGAGAAAAACACTTCATTCAGTCTTTGGAGGGACTTAAAGTATTTAGTGGCAAACAGAGGTAATCAAGCCATACATAAGAAGCTAAAACATTAACCTTAGCCCACTGCCACCATCACTCGATCTGAAGTAGCTCATCCTACTAGAAGTGGAGCATTAATGATAAATAGACAAACCATAGAATATGTGTTACATAAGTACATTGATCAGCTCCTTTTCCCCACAACTTCTAACATTATCCAGTATCACTTCCCCCATAGCATATAAATTTTATCCAAGTCTCTTTGCCTAAAAAGGAGAGCCTCTACTCATTTTTCTTATGGTTTAGAGTGACATAGTCTATAAGGTATCTCTTTGATTGTCCCATTTTACTCACCTTACATGGCATAGCTAGATACAGAGCTATCTAATTAGGGCTACATTCCACCTAGTAAGAGATGACGAGGTATGATTAAAGATGATGCTCTGCAAAAATTCTGTGAAGAAGTGCAATCCACCAGTACTTTCTTAATTCTTTTTATCTTTATCCAGTGCAGGTGTGTCCTAATTGGCATACTAAATCCAGTCAAGAGCCAGGAAACATGCTGCCTCCAGTTAAAACTCAGAAGGAAGGGCATACATCATATCTTTGTATCTGCTGTGCCCATACATAGAGTTCAAACATGCTTTTCAAAGGAAGAGGGGGAAAAAAAAACAAAACCAAAACCAAACAAAAAAACCCCAAACCTCCGCCCCCCCAAAAAGAACCCCAACAAAATGAAGAGAGACAGAAAAAATGAGGAAAAAAGAAAAAAAAGGAAGAGAAAGAGCTATGTAATAAAAAAGATTCCAAGAGAAAGTTTGAAATGTTGTCATAGAGTATCAGTTAAAAATTATACTATCTTTCAAGAAAATGTTTCTTCTTCTGTTGTATTGCTGATTAATTTCTCCTGTGAACATTTGCCAATGTATCTTTAGACATACACTGGTATATAATGTGGTAATTTTGCTCAATAATGGAAACCTGTCATTTCATTTGTCTTAAGGATCCATTAACATGGCTTACTTCAGAGTTGAAAAGCCACTTTAAGATTTGCTGGAACCACAAAGTATTTTTCAGATGCTTCCTTTCTACTCCCAAGGGTTCCTTATTTACTTGCACATTTCCATATATATATAATATTATAGGTACTAACACAGATAGATATGGCTGTATTGTTTTATTATTACTATGACCCCAATGATTTCTAAAATATTCATCTATTATTATCTTAAAAGTAAAATTAGCATTGGCCTAAGCAGGCTTCTAAACGTGAAAACAGTACTGGGGAGAAGACATCCTTTATCCATTAGAATGCAGTTTGGCAAGTATGTCACCTGGCATTAATTTATGGGCATTTTCAAATGTGTAAGTCCTAAATCACATACAGCCTGTATGCACCTCATCCTGAACTCTGTTTACAATTTCAGGTTTAAACTCTCCTTTATCATAAATAGAGCTTAGTCATCATCACTGAAATATTCAGAAGTAGTTCTCAAGAGAGGTTTTTTTAAGTGACCTATATTAGACGCAGTTTAGAGTATGTTCATCAAAAACGACTTGAATACAAGGTGAATGTATTTATCATGTCTTTCTGTATTATATTGATATGCATTTGTCTGCTTTAGTCTGCAGGTTTAAGGTATTTTTTGAGAATTGGATAGTATCACATGAGATAGAAGCACTACCTGTGCTATGAGAGAGGAATTTCTCTGAATTGCTGCAGGTTTCATCAGAGGGCAGGAATTGTGCTAGACCAGACAGAACGTCATTTGGATTATACAACTGGTCCAGTTAATATCACAGTACAGATATTTTGTGTCTCATTTTCACAACATGAAAGCTAAAGGTCTTCATGTGTTTGCATGAAACATTAAAAAATGCTTGTGTATTTAATATCTATCAGTTCAAAAATTTCCTCAATTAAAATGCTCTTACTGAACTAACTGTACACATAAAAACTTCATGAAAATCATGCTGTTATAATGCTTTTCCATTACGGCCTATCGAAACACTTTTATTATCTCAGGCACTAGAAACAGCTATTATCTGTGTGCAAATCCTTTCACTGATAATATTTAATAATTTTTAACAATTTCATATTATTGTTTCTCATTAGTTTTCTAAATGATTGCCAAAAAACCCCAAAGTATTTCACAGGCTGATGATAGGAGAATTATATGTTAGACCATCTGCATGTCAGAAACATATTCCAGCATTAGACTCTGGAGGATTCAAAACTGAATAAAACAGAGATAAAATAACTGAATATAATTGGAGGAGGGGTAGGGGTGGGAGAGGAGAAAGGAGAGATACAACAGAAGGTAACTGGACAGATCAGGATGCAAAAGCCCTGCCAGATTGTGCAGGCAAGATTAAAAAATTGAGCCAGTTTATTTACTGAGAATTACCGCACAGTTTAAAACCCAAGCAGTGAATAAGGTCAAAGATAGTATAGCAATTGCAGACCATGAAAGAGTGGGAAAAGAAATTAGAATGGAGAAAGTCAGGCAAACAAATCAATTTTTTTTTAATAAGGTTAACTTTTTATATTAATATCTACAAACACAAGCACATCCATATGGCAGTGAACCAAGATCAGTATAAAGACAGCATTGGGACTTTGTCCCCAGACTGATCACATGCAAAGTTCAGTTGCTGGAAAAGTTTTTCTATAAATAGCACTATGTTACATCTTATACCTGAAATTCATTCTGATGTCAATGCATCATAGAAAAGGTTCATGGAACAATAAAAAATAGCACTTTGTAAGTACGTAGTAAGGAAAAACATTGGTAACTGTTTTTACAACTGATGTTTATATAGAATTTAAACTCCTTAAGCTCATTTTATATATGTAGGACACTCCTTTTCTTTTCCTGTTTTTTTTTTCTTTTTTCTCCTTCTCAGCTCCTCCCACTATTTTTCCAAAATTCTTTGTTGACTGTCTTTATACCACATTCACCTGCCTTTCCAAACAGTGTTGTGAACAAAAGGAACTGTAATAAGCAAGCTCAGATTTCTGAACACTTAGAAAGCTGATACAATAGAGACTGTCACCAGTCTTTTCTTCCCAGCTTACAAAATAAACCAATATTTTTCCCTGTCAGAGTGGAATCTCAAGGAAACACAAGATGAAGCTAGAAATTAAATAATAATATTGCATATGCAGCACACTGTTTATGCACAGAATTTGAAAGAAGCAAAGGAAAATAAAGGACAAGGTCACAAAAGAGTAGTACCCCACTGAAGATCTCACACAGGAATGCAAAGTTTGTACACTTTCCAAATATTTTATGTTCCAGAGATAGAATCCTATCTTAGTAAGTTTCACCAATGGATATCAGCAGCTGAATATCAGCCAGAAGTAAGACCCACATAAGATCAATTAGCTTAGCAGAAAACTCAATGCAAGTTTAAATATTTACAATTAGAGCTTAGCCTGCAGAAACAAAAACAAGGCAATAAAAACAATAATCTCCTCACTTTGTCAGTTGGTGTAAAATACAAATGCAATCGGCATCCATCAGTTCTCAGAAGTAAAAGGGTCTCTTTTGACCAGTATCTCTAGCACCACTAGTCAGTCAATGGCAAAGGATGTAAGCACAGCTGAGACCACTGCAGTGAAAACACCATTGACTGTAACTTCAAAAGGCATTCCTTGAGAAAGTAAGTAACATTTGGGTGTTAAATACAGTTTTTTCTTGTAACATTCCTGACCGATTCATAGGCTGTATAAACCACCTAAACTCAGCAAGCAGTATAATTCTACTGGTTCTAAAAGTTGGTTTAATTACAGTTTGAAATACTTTTGCTGCTCTCCTGATCACAGCATACCTTAAAAACCAAATAAAGAAACAAAACTCTACCGGTAAGATACGGACTACTATTGCACTTGCACGGAAATTTCCTTTAAAGAACCAAGGAATGACTCAGACAGGAAGCATAAGGTTTAGAAAGCATTTGGAAAAGGGAGGCAAAGTTGCCTGAACAAGAAAAACCCAAACAATCCTCAGTACTTCCACTGAACCATAGCATATTCAACATCTGACACTAGAGGCTAAATTTCATTCTTGGAGAAACCTGTCAAAGAGACAGTCCAACACCAAAAGAGAAGTCCAAGTTTTCTACATGAGAGGACACGAAACAGAAGGAAAAAGTCAAAGTACTCCTTAACAAGACCACTTTTCCTCACATCTATCTTTACTTCAAACCAATAGATTTTGTTCAGCTTGCAGTGTGTCATGAAATTGTTGGCACATCAGTGCAATCAAAAGCCAAACTATAAGTCTGCATTTATTTTATGATTAAGGAGAGAAATACGAAAGTGTTCATGTTTCTGCCTAAGTTCAAATTATGTTTTCAGTGTAAGGAATTTAATTTTGGATACGAATATAATAATCAGTGCAACAAAAACTATTTAGATCATGTAGAGCTTAGGTTAAAGGGAAAAATAGAGGAAGAAAATATAATTGCTGTAGGGAACAGAGTTATAATCAGAAAACTGCTTCATAAACTGTAGGAACAACTATAAAATAATAATTTGGATTAATGTTACAGACAAGTTTGCTACAAAAACAATATTCCAGACCTCTAAGAAAGTCAGAAATAATTTTTATGGAGAACTCCTGGTTAAATTAGCACTAATCTCTAAAAAAATCTTCCAGAAACAGAAATTCCCTGCTTCTTTAAATCTGATTTCTCAGTATAGTAACTATTTTGGTGTTATTATCGTGGGAAATTTTTTTCAAATAAATGCCAGATGTTTTATAATGAAACACAGGTTTAAGGGAAAAAAATTCCAAGTAGTAATCATGCCTTCCTAATTTAACAATAGAAGTAAATGCTAAAGGGACCTTAAGACAACAGGTTTGTATATACTGCAATATATATCATAATGTAGTTCTTCTAGATCCATCGTGTACAATTTTGCCAATTGTTGTGTTGGGGTTTTTTTTAACCTCTCTACTAAAAGCCAAAATTTTACTTTTAGCTCTTTTTAAACTTAGAAATATTTTGATACCAAATTAATTAATTGTTTCACACAATGTTCTAACTTGATCTGCTACAGTGGTGTGTGGAAACTTTACTATTTGTCAAAGCAAATAAATAAATCCTGCTGAATCTTATCTGCCTTTTTTTTTCCAGACAAGCATCTAATATCAGAAGACAGTCTGATAAAAAAAATCCCAACATTTTAATTTTACCCTTGATTTCTGAGCACCTGATTTGAAGCACCTCTGTACATTGAAAATATGAGGTCTGAAAGGCAATGGTGAGGGATCGACTCCCTTTGATAATTTTACCCTCTTGATACTCCTGTCTTTGGCCAGAACATGTTAGCAGGATCAGGAGACTGTTCTCAGTGCTGAGTTAGAATTGTGTGATGCTGTCTTGCACTACACTGATATTAAACTGGAATTGTATAAATAAAAATATATCTATCTTAATAGAAAGAAATATTCCAATACACAAACATAAGGAAAAAGTAATGCTAACAAAGGTAAACCATAAATCTTAGAAATAGATGAAGTTTCTATACACCTCACTTCAGGAGAAAAAATTCTTTAGAGTTTTCTGGGACAGCTTACACAGACATTAATCAGATAAAAGTCTAGCCAGACCACGTCTGGTTTTAACTTTTCAGCAAACCTCCTCCTTTTCACTCTGCCTCCATACAGCATGTTTGCATGTTCTTTTATCTTGCACCAGGCCTGCTACTCAGCAATGGCCTCTGCCTTTGGGCAAGTCATCTGCCAACTTGCTAAAATATCTTGGATGATTTAGCAACTTTCTTACATTCCTCATAAGACTATTAAACCTCATCTCTTCTTCATAATTCACTTCCTTGTAGCTGGTAGTTTAATTATTTTACTGCTAAGCTTTTAAATTCATCTGCTACACCCTGGGAACCCCACAACGAACATAGTGTTAATGGGCTTTTGCCCAGGCACGTTAGGTCTTTGTAGTTGTTTACATCACTCTCCAATTATGTACTTGCTTTATAGATAGTATATATCAGTCTTGAAATTTCACAGATCTTGGGAGGCATCTCATTGAAACATGATGCCTCTTGCACATTTCTCCATTCCTACAGTGCTTTCTGAAAAGTGAGTCAGAATGATTCACGTTGTATCCCAAAAAGAACACCACCTTTCCCTCTCAGTGCAGTTTTGCACATCTAGTTGAACCTGGTTTTAATAGAGACTTTTTTTTAAGGCAAATTGTATATGCATTTTATCACTGCTCTGAATTGTAGCTTTATTTGTGCAAAGATATATTCTTATAAGAAAGCACCTAGGGGAAAATACAATACTAAAATACCCCAAAACTCAATTCTTCTGTGATTCTACCCTTAGACTAGGCATACCAGTTTTATGTACAAACTTTACAGTAAAAATATTTATACAGCCATAAACACTTTGTTAAATCTAGCATGTTCTGAGTGTACAATGAAGCCCAAACCTATGCTGAATGTCCTTATCTTGCAAGCAAGCACTCTTCATATACACAGGGAAAAAAAATAATTCCTCCCAGCTAAACAAAATATTTTTACTGCATTAGTCCTTGATCTCAAAGTAGCACTTTGTTGTGTTAAAAAGACATACAAAAAGAAAAGAAATCAAACACTCATAACTCATGAATATTTGCTGACCTCTTTCTCTATATGTCTGGTTTCTTTGTGGCATTTCTGTTGCAGTATTCCAGTTCAGGTTACTCTGACTGAGTAAACATAACAATTCATACTATACCTATCCAGGAACAGTCATTTTTGCCTGGGTCAAAGGTATAATTGCTGTAATCAGAGAAACCAAATTAGAATATAAGGCAATGAATTATAGAATGGCCTGGGTTAGAAGAGGTCTTAAAGATCATTTAGTTCTAATCCCCTTCTCATGGTCAGGGAGGGACACTTTCCACTAGATCAGGTTGCTCAAAGACCCATCCAACCTGGCCTTGAACACATCCGGGGTTGGAACAGAAAGCAGAACTATTACAGCAGGCTACAGGACACAATCATAGAAGGAGAACTACAAAAAAAATCATAGTATTTCTCAATTTGCTGCATACTGCATGTTGCTCCATACTCCCTTTCCACTTCTCATTGACTTTTGACTTTGCATTTAATATAAAACTGTTTGCTAGTAGCAAGTTTTGATTTAGGTTCAGATAAATTTCATAAGGTTTACAAAAATTGAGGCTACTCATAACATCTTAGCAGTTATCTAGCAATCAATAACAAAAAAAATAAAAAAATGTATAGTACCTTGTAGCTACTTTTGTTTAAGGCTGATACATTAAAATGTTAACACTGCACTCAGACATATAATTTACTTGGGCCTTTTAGGCCTACAACTATCATATGAAGAAAGTATTATACAAAAAAATCT
>JAOXXN010000471.1:51747909-51769510 GCA_026770055.1 Myrmophylax atrothorax
TGCAATTTGGTGGGATGAATCCCATTTCTGGAGTGCAACTATCAATGGCTACATGTTCTTCGGAACAGACAGGGGTAGAAGGAGAGGCTTAGGGGTTGCCCACTACAACAAGAGGTGGATTGAGCATAAAGATTTGTCTCTGAAGAACAGCTGTGAGCAGGTCGAAGCTTGTGAGTAAGAATTAGAGATCAAGGCAACAAAAGGAACCTAGTATTTGATGTCTATTACAGACCATTTGATCAAGGGGAACCTATTGATGAAGCCTTCTTCCTCCAGCTACAGGAGGCATTGTGTTATCAGGCTCTTCTCCTGCTGGGGGACTTCAACTACCCCAAAATCTACTGTGAAAGTAGAACAGTGAGCTGTAGGCAATCCAGGAGAATCCTGGAAGGAATGGAGGATAACTTTTTGAGCCAGGTAATAGCCCAGCCAGAGAGGGTGTGTGTTAGGTTGAGCTGGCAAAATGCCAACTGTCCAACACAGAAAGAGAGAATCCATCCCCCCACCAAGGGAAGAGGAGGGAGGGGGAAAAAGAATCGAAGAGGAGAAAAGAAAGAAAAAAACCCCAAAACTAAATAGCAAGCTTCTTATATTATACAAAAGAGAGAAAACTAAAAACAGAATATAATACATATATATACAAATGTGGGGAAAAAAACCCAAACCAACAACAACAACAACAACCACCGAGTCGCCCACCCAAACAACACAGACCTCCACCACCCCAGCTCACAGAAACACTCTAACAAGCTCCCCCCAGAGGATACCTGGCAAGAGAGGAGAAAACCAACAAAAGGGTACTTCCCAAACAAAACAGTTGTGAAGTGGTGAATGATGCCCAACACTCCCAGCAACGGTGATAGCAGGTCCACTCAGCAACCAGACATCAAGGGACTGAGCTAGGCACTTCCTACACTTTCTTTTATACTTGATTTTGACATCAAATGATATGAAATATCTCTTTGGTTGCTTAAGTCAGGTGATGCTTGTCCCCTCTAATCTATGCAGACTCTATGGGCCTGCTGAACTGTGGCCTAGCTAAAACTAAAACCAAAACTACCACAATGTGAGACCGGATCTGAAGATCACCAACTTAAATGAGCTAACTGGGGAGATCAAGATTAGAGGTGGTAGTGATCATGCACCAATGAAATGTGCAGTCCTGAGGGATAAGGGTCAGTTAAGGAATAAAGTTAGGCCCTGAAATTTAGGAAAGCAAACTTCCAACTCTTCAAGGAAATAGCCAATAGGATTTCCTGGGAGACTGCCCTCAGGCACAAGGGAGTGGAACAGAGCTGGCAGATCTTTAAGGAAGTCTTCCATAGAGCACAGGAGCTGGAATTCCTGACGACCAAGAAAGAGGGCAAGATGAGCAAGAAAGAGGGCAATGTAAGCAAGAAACTGGCATGGCTGCGTAGGGACCTGCTGGTCAAATTAAAGGGAAAGAAGAAAATGCACACACAGTGGAAAAAAGGACAGGTTACCTGGGAAGAGGATAGAGATGAAGTTTGGTTGTGTAGGCATGGAGTCTGGAAGGCTAAGGCAAAGCTGGAACTGAACTTGGGAAGGAATGTAAAGAATAACAAGAAGGGCAAAGAAGTTGCAAAGCCAATCTCCATGGTATTTGAAAAGTCATGGCAGTCAGGTGAAATCTCAGATGACTGGAAAAAGCGAAACATTGTACCCATCTTTAAAAAAGGTGGACCCTGGGGTCTACTGACTTGTCAGCCTCACCTCTGTGCCTGAGAAGATCATGGAACAGACCCTCCTAGAAGCTATGCTAAGGTACAGGGAGAACAGGGAGGTGATTTGAGACAACCATTACAGCTTCACCAAGGAAAAGTCCTGTCTAATCAACCTAGTGCCATTCTATGATGGACTGACTACATCAGCAGATAAGGGAAGGGCTGCAGATTCTGTAAAAGCTTTGACATGGTCCCTCCCAACATCCTTCTTTCTAAATTCAAAAGAGATGGTTTGATGGGTGGACTGTTAGGTGGATAAGGAATTGGTTGGATGATCACATTCAGAGGGTAGTGGTCAACAGCTCAGAATGCTAATGGCAATCAGTAACATGTGTTGTCCCCTCAAGGGTCCATATTGGGCGCAGTGTTATTTAATACCTTCATTAATGCCATAGATGAAGGGATTAAATGCACCCTCAGCAGCTGACACCAAACTAAATGGTGCAGTTGAGACACCTGAAGGATGCGATGCCATCCAGAGGGACCTGGCCAAACTCTAGAAGTCAGCCCATGGGAATCTCATGAAGTTTAACAAGACCAAGTGCAAGATGCTGAGTACAGGACTGTTTCATGACCATCTTATGTGATGGAAATAGCCTATCATACATCATAATATAATTTAATTTTTATTAT
The DNA here is from genome assembly GCA_026770055.1 of Myrmophylax atrothorax. Classification (NCBI taxonomy): domain Eukaryota; kingdom Metazoa; phylum Chordata; class Aves; order Passeriformes; family Thamnophilidae; genus Myrmophylax; species Myrmophylax atrothorax. The sequence goes on from JAOXXN010000471.1 coordinate 51,750,288, forward strand.
GAGGTTTTACTGCAAAGGCATATGGTGTGGTCTCATCAGTCAGTTGCTGAAATACTGCATTTTTATTTACTTCTCTTCATATGCAGATTGTGAAAAGATTTCAAAGAGTGACAAAAGACTTGTGGTTTGACTTATTAAACTGAGGCTTTGCTACTTATCAGATCCTTAGCCTGAATTCAGATCAGCAAACCCACTTTGTTTTCAATTTCATCAATACCTTTGCCAGTATTGAAACTTGTAACACTGATGAGTTTAATACAGTCATCCATGTATTCTGTCATGTGGCAGAGATTAAAAACGACCAGTCAACTATTTTGTTTCCATCTGGCCTTGCTAGACTGTTCACAGAATTGTGACATCTACAGTCTGCCAGTCCACAGTGACTCACAGCACTTCCCACCACTCAATGCTCACTGTCTTACTGAAGCTAAGTTTAAACTACACCCAAATCATGTTGACACTTGCTCATAAAAACATTCTCATATTCATGTGCAGTTTTATTAAATGAACGAACCTGCTACTGTAAGTATGCATTTGTAGCACTAGTGCACCTGAACAAGAAAAATGTAAAATATAGCAAGCATCTCCAAGTTCTAGGCCTTATTTATCACTTTTCTTAATACAAAGACTGGAAGACCAAGACCCTGTATTACCATATTTGCAATCCTCTTCCAACGTCAAACCACTATGACTTTGTTGCTGTTATGATCTGGTCAGATGCAGGCATATCATATCCTATAGCTAAATAAAATGGTGACACACTCCTCTTTTAGTCTTGTAAAATCATCCCATAGTTTTTCCTTTCCTCTATTATTTATTCCATTTATCTTTCTTCAGTAAATTTGTTTAAAAATAAAAACCAGTCTCATCATTGAAATTATTGCTGACACTTCATTAAACCAGCATGTGTTACTTGTTCTTTTTACAACATATTCACATGTCTCTGTACAGTTGAGTGAAATTTGTTGCATAGATGAATTTAAATACACTTATTGTGTATACTTTTACTTCTTTTACCTGCTGCCACAGTGTACTTGAAGGGTGGGCAGATGCAGAGTCAACTCTTGGTATGTGACTGGCAGCTGTTCTCTTTCCTAATGGAGAACTACAGATGACAGATAACAGAATATACAAAATATCTTGATCTAAATGAAAATCAAAAGATCAAGGAATCTAAATGAGAAGCTAGTATGCATTACTCCATTATTGCCTGACCCTTCCCTTTCAGGAAGGAGAGTGACTAAGCTCCTAGTCCCTGCTATTCAGAGTGAGTACACCCATTGAATTACCATGTGCTGCTCAAAGGCAAAATATAGATGTTTCTTAACATTTCAGATCCTGGTTTAACATAAGTGTGTTAATCGGTGATCAGTCCTACTGTTAAATGAATACAGTATTAAAGCCTAAGAAATTAAAGTAAATTAGACCCTCTGTTGTTCACCTCAAGTAATCCATTACTGGACAAGGAATGAGTAGATGAGGTAGGTCTGCAGATATTTGTTGTCTGTTGCAGTGGTAGAGTTATCCATCGACTGGCAATACTTACAATAAGCTCTTAACTCTGTATTAGGAAGAAGCACCACAACATAAAATAGATATAGGTTCAATTTTGTTTCTGGTTTAGCTATATTTTTAAGTAATATTTTTATTGTCAAAATAAAAACAAGAATACACAGCAGAAAGACACACAGTGTACACTTGATAGTGCAGTCAAAATACAAACTATTTTTTTTTTCAAGTCACTAATATGTGTTCAAGAGCCTATCTTTACTTAAACAAGAAGATGCAGTTCTCTTAAAATTTGAACAAAACCCTCAAAACCAATCTTTCCATCCATGTTTCATTTTCTTACTGAGATACACAGGGATTATAATTTTTCATCATACAAACTATTCTTAGTCAAAATATTTTAAGTGAAATGTCAGTTGATGGGATTAGATCTATCTATTTATTTTAAATCAGCTGGATAGTAATAATCCCTTATGGGGAAACATGGAGGAAAAATCATAGGGATTAGGAAACAACTCTTCACATAGACAGAAAATTGTAAAATAAGATTCAGAATAAAAAGGTAAAAGAAAGAAAAAATAGGCAGACAGGAAAATTATGTAGAAATAAAATTACTGGAAAATACATAGTACCAGAATAAATGTATGCCATAAAAAAAAGCCCAGTGGGATTTGCAGCTGAACACATAAAGTCATCCCATTATAAACGAAACAGGATCACTTAATTCTACATATGACTAATAAATTAGTACACATAAAACTTCCATTTAAGTGCATTAAATGACAGTAACAATAACATCAAAATATCACTTCATGTGTTTCTGTATGTTTTATAGACATGGCTTAAAAATAGTGAATTTATATAAGTAAATTAGTCAGTCACCCAGGTCAGATGATATTCATGTAATGCTAACACCATGGAGACTTTTATTGACTAAATATTTAGTCAGAATCCAGAAAAAAAAACAAACAAAGAAGTAAAGGTCACCAAATTGTGGGCCAGACCAGCATCAAAAGAAGTATAGTCAACATTTTTAAGTACTGTCATGCAAAACAATAACAGCATAACTGAAGAGAACTCCAAGACGACACAAAACACATCTGGAATTTTATTTCCAGCTATGCTGGCCCTATGAACTCTAATACCTACTACCAACTGGGAAATGTCACACTTTTTCCTAGAACAAATCCTTTTGCCTAGCTTTAACTAAAAGGAATTCAATCCTTAAGCTGCAACACTGCTCTGCAACAGGTAGCAAAGCTCTTTAAGTCATGGCACTCAACATTTTAAAAGAATGTTGTTGCATGATGTAAAATTCTTACAGAGATACACCCAAAGTCCAGATCAGCGAGAGCAAAAACCTAAACTAATTTGGCCTTTTGAGGAACTTTGCTTTTTAGCCTCAAAGTTTTAAGATGCACCTCCATGCATGATCAGAACCATATTGGTGATGAAAGGTCTAGGTATGTATGAGCTAAGTGTGTAGCTGCACCTTATCAGTTTCTGGAAATCAGGTGTTGTTCTGTCTACAAGGAAAAGGGAAGTATTTTCAAGGCATTAATTCCAATATGTGTGAGAAAGATTCAGTTCTTGGTCAGAGAGTTTTAAACACCATATGTCTTCATTACTCAATGATGACACACAAGCACTATGTGTAGTCTATATCTAGAACCCTTGTCTCTTGCCAAAGTTTAGACATTGTTTGCAGAAGGTCAAGCCTATCTGGGCAAGAGAAAGAGCAAACACACAGAACATAGTCACATATGAGTCATTAGAACATCTGACTATAACACAGAGGCAAGAATTTAAGTGAAAGGGGATCTTGTTCCATACGATCTTAATATTTTATCCAACAACTGTATGATACACAAATAAAAGTAGACATGGGAACAGGAATCATAATCTGAAATGTTCCTTTCTCACATGCAAGTACAGAGCTGCTCATAAATATTATTACTTTGGCATTTCGTAATAACTTTAGCATGAAGAACTTGGCAAACTCAGTGAGCTAGCTTTGGACGTCATTTATCTAAGGGCTAATCCAAGCCCATCCCCCAATTCAAAACAATTTATAGTAGTAAATTAAATAAGCTTAATAACTAATGTAATCAGATAAAGTTCAATGACCCAGTTTTTTCTTTATATTAGTAATATCTTTAGAACTATCACTTATAATGCATTTTATCAGGGAAAAGTCTTTAATATATTAGTGAACCAGAGGAGTAATTATGTCACCAACTCAGATAAAGAACAAACAAATTTTTTCACCTATGTTTTTTATGCACAACCTAAATTCTGAATGCACATCTTAAGGTGCTGCAGAGCCATTAGGAGGTGCTGAGGGATCTTGGCTAGTTTATGCAAACTTAAGTACACAGTTTAAAAATAATTAATCTGGTTTTTTTTTTTTACACCCTCAAAGGATGAGAAGAAAACAGCTGAATTGTAAAAGAGGATTAGTAAAGTATTCTGTTTTCTCTATCTGCTTAACCATGCTGGGTGGTCTGCTGCTAAAATCTGTCTCCTAGCTATCCAGCTGGCTACAAACCACTGTCTGCTGAAACTACAGCACAGCTGTATGAATGCCATGAAGGATTCTTTTCTTGCATATATCACATCCTAGTTGCTTAACCTGCACTGTGCTAGGAAGGAAGATACATTAGACAAATGAAACATATGACATGAGTTAATATTTCACATACTTATTTACTAACATCAACTTTTTTTTCACAATCAAGAAAATGGCAGTGAAATAACATAATAAATACAAAAGCCAGAAACCTGTTCTGATGATTATGGTTATACTTTGGCCATGGTTTAGAGGAACCTGTAACAGTGCCTGAAAGTAAAAAGCCAAATTTCTTCACACTTAACTTTCACAGAAATCTAAGGAATAGCATTGAAGACTAACATGGAGTGTTCATATACTCAGCTTAGTTTCATCCTTCGGGATTCCAGTGCAGTGACATCCACATGAGATAAAAATTTGTCAAAGAGGAATTGCAAGTCACATGCACACACCACTTTACCAGTGTCCAGAAAACATTCAGCAGACCTGAAAAAGTAAGTGCATGATGAAATGCTAAAGCACCTGGGGAACATACCTATTTTGAAGATTCCTTCTGAACAGAGAAAGAATGAGTAAACAAGACATATATTTTTTTAAACTTGTTCTTTTTTGCTTTCTCTGAGTTTGAACTGAAGGCAGTCTTTCTGCTAAGATAAATAGTTTGAAACCATTGACCAACAGAAAAAAAGGTAGTTCTTAGATAACTCACATAGCATCTTTTAGTCATATGAGCTAATCTTCCTGATTGCTGGGATTTCCATCCATTTTTGTTTCTTCCCCTTTTCTTTTCAGGATAAAAGATTGGTAGGCAACAGCAGGCAGCACAAATAAACTACAAAGCATGAAATCTGTTAATAATGGCCACCAAAGCAATGCTGCTCTTCTGGCAGATAGACCAGATGGCTAGATAATACAGTGCAATTAATAAAGAGAAGCTTGCAAGGACTAAGGTTTTACAGGATGCTACAACAGCAATGTAAGGGAATGCTATCTTGATTTGATTGGGGCCTTTTATGTTGATCTTTCTGACTGGCAGTTTTATTAGGGTTTTTTTCAGAGTTCAGCATTAATACTTAAGCATTTTAGACTTTTATTTTTCAAAGTGCATTCAACAGAAATAATTTCAGAGTCTACACTGATACTTTGTTTAGCCTGTTTCTACTACTTAAAAGGTTAAGGTCAGTTCCAACTCCATAACTCTATCTTATTTAGAAAATAATATGGAAAATCAGTCTTCAAATAGACAGATTTAATGCAAAACTATATCCATTAAGAGCAGGTACGTAAATATTCTCTTTACACTAGGAACACTTCAGTTACCAAAAATATACTCAGGTCAGTGGTACTTTCATTAACAACATGTTCTTAAAAAAAATAAAAAAAGCTAAAAGAGATTTATTTAACTGAGAAAGAGTCATATTGCTAAGCCTGATGAGAAGCTGAACATCTGTCATGTCCACAAGATAAGAAATCCAATGCTGAATTTGGAAATTGCATTTTATATGTTACTATGGAAAAAAATAAAATTAATTGACACATAAGAATTTATTTAATTTCTTTTTAGATAAATTGTTCTAGGAAATTAAAATGAAAAGGAGAGGTACAAAATAAAAACTAAAGAAGAACGATGCAAGAAGTATGAGCTCTTCAGGTTTATACCACATGCGGAATGTCAACCAAAAATGACTGTTTTCTTTAGCCCCTTCATTTCTTGCCTTCTCAGATGCAACTTTTGTTCTTTCACTCATATTCCAAATGTGACACTGTTTTGTTTGCTTGGTTGATTGGTTGTTGTTGTTTTTTGTTTTGGTTTTTGGGGGAAGAAAACTCCTTATACAGGATGTTTCCATCACATGTGAAGGTATCAGCAAGTACAAACATGGTTTATTCCATAGGCTGTAAGTTCAGATAAGAAAATTAGGCATCTATTTTTTTCAGTCAAATCTTTCTGCAGGGCAGATTTTACAGCTGTTTATGATGGAAATCCTTTCATAAGGAAGATTTACTAGGTGACCTTTAAGGTCTCTTCCAACCCAAACCATTCTACGATTCTATGATAAGGAAATGTGAAATATGTTAAAGGCAAAACTCCCACTGACCCTCTTTATGAAAGTAAAAGCCAATCTACTAGAGTATTTAATGCTTTGCTTTTGTAAAGTTTTGTCACAACCACAGAAGGTTGTGTTAACCACAAAGTTACAAGCCAAGGTGAGGAATCTGTAAAGAATTGCACACTAGATACTTTTGTTTTGTGGTAAAAATACAATCTCACAGGGCTAAAGATAACACACAAGTCTGAGAAAGCAGAAATATGTGTCCGAGTGCTAGACTCTGGGTCGGCAGAACCCTTGTCTTTAGAAATTCTGTATACTTCATCTCACCCATTATTGAGCACATATTGCTGACCCAGCCCTGGGAAAAGAAACTATGATTTCCATATGATTACAACAGTCAAAGATGGAGAATCTAATATCCCAGCCTAGGAGTTCTTTATTCTTTTTATGCAAGACAGTTACTGGATAACACTTGGTGGTTTAGGCACTCACAGGCTTTGTGGGAGCATGAATTTCAAAGGTTGGATCCCAGCATATCTGTACAGCTAAATTCTTTCATTACTATCTATGCTGGCATAAAAGAAACCCAAACAAATGGCTTAGAAGACCTTAAGCAAGCTAAGGGGGAAAAATAAAAAAGGGTGGAAAATACATCTTCAGAGAGTCGTCGTTCACAGTTTTGGGATTTTGTCTAACACCAGAGCTTAAGGGTGTAGGAAGGTAGCAACAATTTAATGCCTCTGTATATATCCACCAATAAGAGTGTAAATGGTTGAAAGATTAGATTCAGCTGAGTTGTTTTGAGGCTATCGGTGACACTTAAATGATAGGTGAGTGCTTAAAGAAAGGAGATAAACAACTACATATCTTTGAAAAATCTTAGCAGTAGCTGGTAGATATAACTATTTATCATAACATAATTCTAGAAATTCCTACTGGATTAACAAAGTAGCCTTCGAGCAAGAGATGTTCCTTGCTCTACAATTACAAATGTTCATATGAGGCCTCTGTCTCTTCTTTCACAAGAATATTCTACTCTTTTTTTATCTGTAAGCAACAGATCTTGGCAGTTCATTTTCTTTTTCAATTTAATGATAAGAACTTATTTTGCATCTGCCACACCTAATTTCAAGCCTTTTAACTGTTAGTTCATCAAAAAGACAAAACAGGAGATGGTTGAATTTTTATTAACTCACTAACTCACATTACAAAAAAAGTGAAACATGGTCACATTAACAGGATAAAGTTTGGGTCTACATTTTATGGTCCTAAAAGACTTATCTTCTCATGCTTGTGAGCTGAAAATATTCATCCACAAAACCACAGAATCACAGAATATCCTGAGTTGGAAGGGACCCACAAGGAGCGCTGAGCCCAGCTCCAGGCTCTCTACACAGGACAACCCCATGAATCACACCATGTGCCTTGAAAGCATTTTCCAAAGGTCTTGGACAACTTTTGAAAGTGACTTCTGATATCTCTGATTTGGAAAATTAGGATGTGCTATAATTTAACTAAAAAAGAAGTTACTTGTCTTCCTTTATTTCTGTAAAGAGGAAGGGTTAGCCCAAAGGCTGGTATCTAGTGATCCATCTGTAGAAAGTATCACAAAATGTTTTTTTCTAGAACTAAAAAATAATACAAAAATTAGAATAACACACCAAGATTAAGTATTTTTTATTCTGTCTAATAATTTATTACATCAGATTAAAATAATTTATTTATGGTCACTGCTACATTCATACTGATGTATCCCCTTCATATGAGAACATGAAGGTTTATTAATAATATATAAAAAAATGTACCAACAAAAAAAAGAAACCAGGAAAGTCAAAATAAAACTAAATGAAACCAACACAATAGATGTTAATATAATAAGGACATTTCAGGAAGTGTCCTTCTGACCTTACTGGCAAACCAACATGAACTATATTGAATGAGGATCAGGTCTGGCTAAACAACTTGGCTGCAATTTGCTGCAACCCATTTGCCAGTATCAGTGCAGTGAAAACCACGAAAATTGAAACATGGTTCATTAACTGTGTGTGGGTTTTTGATAAGCAACTCTGATATCTGCATTCTCTCTGATGACCAAGAATAATCTGCACTGCAGCAACCTGATGACATTTCAGTGCATAGCCTATTGACCACCTGCTGCTTAATATGCTACAGATGATACTTTAACAATCCACTAGAAGCTAGGAATAGACAGGAAAGAAAAGCTGTTCATTTGAGCTTCAATCCACAGCACCGAAAATCAGCAAGTTACTTGACTGAAGAATTTAAGGATGGTTTTCTCCATAAAACAATTCTTTTTTTCCCCTCCTGAACTTCAGAATTTAACCTTTACTTGCAAATAATAAACAACTAAGTGAACGACAGTGTTTTTACTAAAAACATAATTTCACTGCTGGAGAAGACCTTAAGACAAAGTTACTGAGAAGTGTGAGGCTCCTCACTGAAATGCAGAGCAGTAGGTCAAGAGGTAGTGGTTATTTATTGAGACAGGGGAAGTTCTGAGGACATAAGAGGAAGAACTACGTAACTGTGAAGATACTGAGCATTGGAGCAAGTATCCCAGAGAGGTTCTGGAATCTGTCCTTAGAGATTTTCAAGATCAAGTGGAACGCTGCCCTGATCAGGGCTCAGTCTGGGTTTGGGCTTGATCACACTATGAAGCTGGCTTTGACAAATGCTCTTCCATTGTGAACTGATTCTATAGATAAGGGAATGACAACCAAAGACTTCTGAAGTTTCAAATATTGTTTTATAGATGTATAATCTACAAGTAGAGGTGCCTAATTTAGACTGTTTTAAAATGAATAAGGAAACATAAGCTCAACCTGTGTTATCTAGCATCTATGGAAGGGATTAAGTAATTTTTTGGTCCTTTATTGCAAATAGAGAAAGGCAGATTCCTTCAGAGACTAATTCAGACATGAAAAGTTTTACACAATGATATGCCTTTTAGGCAACTAATTTCAAGCTCTATGTTGTTATGGAGTATCAGGAAACTCTTATCTATGCTTCAGTTCTAAACTAACACCATTCAGATGACAAATAGTAAATCAGAAGTGAGCAGGATGATTTTTAACTTGTTGATTAGTAGTGAAATAGTAAGGACCAAGTTTTATATACAAAATGTTTAATTAAAAAAAGAAAAAAACCAAAACCATAAACCAAACCCCATAACTATAAAAAAGCCATAGAATTTAAATTTTACAGGACTGAATTTGTAGCATTAGCAAGACTTTTCACTCGGTATTTCACTGTAGTTCTAGTCTTGTAACCAAATTCTGGGATTGCATATGTCTTTTCCCATGGGCAACAAGTTAATGTCTGCCTGCAAAAAATTAGTGCTTTTTTTTTCTTTCAGGTCTAAGGCTACTTAAAAATAATTATATAATGTTTAAGGCAAACCCCAATTTCTCAGGCACTATCATTAAATCTTATATATTGCTATATTTATTAAAAATGTCTAAATGTAATACAATTGTGATGACTATAAATCAAAGCCTTACTATCAGCCCTTCAACTCCTACGAGTTTCCTAAAAATCCATGTTTTTTTCATATACCTGCCACCACTGCAAGCTTTTTTATATATACTTACTAGTATGTTATATTTGAAAAATGAAAAACATTTTACAGAAAGAAAAAACAGTTTTCCAGAAAGAAAAAAACAAAACCCAAAACAACAACAAATTCCTTCACATGTGAATGATTATTTTCAAGATATTAAAATAAGCTACTTCTATCATATAGTCTCAGAAATTTAAAAGGATCTCATGAATGTTCAAAACATCATCTTGCAAACTGGTATTTTCATAGAATCTTTTTTATTACCCTTTTAAAAACATAATTCAGTTCTGTGATTTTTTCCTTGCCTCTGTGCTTTGTCTTTTTTTTTTTTTGAGGAACACAACTGATGTTGTTACCTTTTTCTTTTCAAATATAATTATTTAAAAATTGCTCCTATACTAAGATATTTGATTATAGATTTTAGGAAGTCCTTGCTCACACATCATAATAAATGAAACCTATTAAAGATATTAAGAAAGGTTTTTCATGGTGCTGCATGGTGGGAAGATGAAAGGAGACAGGTTTAATATATAACGTTCCAAAAAACTTTAATAAGCAGCCTGTTTTCATGAAACTCACAGTTCTATTGTTCATCATGATTGGAACTTATACTCTGCAATCAGATTTAGCATAATCATCAGCAGTTTTATCACAGGACAATTAACTGGCACACATATAAAAACAAGGAGATGCAAAGCAAGAAACCGTCTTTGATTTGCTTCCATAGACAATCAAACTAAGGAGTAATTGAATCTATTTCTACAGTTAAGATCAGATTTAATGTTAACAAACCTAAAGGGAATTTCATGCTATTTGTTTATCTTCTACAAACAAATCCACAGTTGAATTTTATTTTTTAAGGAATTTATTGAAGTTTACCTTACATTTTCCTAGCATCCATCTTAAGTACATTAGTTCTTCTCTGGATAATATATGCTATTCCAATATATCACTCTCGCTCAATAAAGGTTAACAGAAAAGATTAACTTGAAGTGCCTTTTTCTCTCTGGACCTCAACTAATATGTATCTAACATTGGGTACACAGGAAAGCATTTAAAATAGAACTTGAAAACTACTTCCCAGATAAAGTCTTTTCTGCCCACTTATTAGTTTGCATCATGTTACACTGAAAATCTCATTTTGAAGCTTTATGGATACTGCCAACTTAGTTTATAAATCTTATATTTTTTTTAAAAAGTGAGTTTTAACCCTTTGCAGCATTGCAATGATTTTCTGCACAGGGACTACATGCTGCAAACAAAAATTCTAGAAGATATCTTCAAATAAACCACTGGAGTTAGTTTGTTATGTTTTAAAATGACAATTTAAAAAATAGTTGAATCATCATTAAAAAAACTGCAAGCTTCATAAAGCGAAAGGGTGTCTTTCTAATTGCTACAATAAAGTTCCTGAATAAAGATTTGCAAAAGTTGGTGTTAATACAGAAAGCTTTCTTCCTGCCAATTTTATAACAACTTGGGGAGATATTTTTTCTCTCCATAAATGAAAAAAAAATAATCTTTAAAAAAAAAATCTTAGTGACATCTGTGCATTGGTCTGAAGGATTAGATGAAGAGTTACTACGTTCTGCATTGTAATCACCCCTGTCATTATGTAAGGAAGCTTCATTATAGAGTTAATAAAGTCTGAAAACCTGGTGTACAAGTGGAAAGTTGTTGCCTGCTCTTAACTGCAAAAACTCCAAAGTAAGAATGAAGCCTTTAGAGCATTTTGGAAAACTCATTGCAGATAAAAAAATGTCTGTCTCCATCACAAAGCACAGGGCCCTTGCATGGCTATATATAACTCTGTTAAAGCAGAGAAATATTATGACACTGTTATATCTCTTTTAGGAAGGGAAGTTTAAGTCTTCTTAATATACACTGTGAAAAGAAATAGATAATAAAGTTCCATTATGCTTCGGAGCATTAAATATAGTTCAGGAAAATAAAAGCATAAAAAAACATTGCATCTTGCTCTGACAATCTTGTCAGACAAAATTACGAGAGTGGGAGAAATGAAAAGGATGTATCTTTTAGATCATTGTGTATTAATGTAGTATAAAAAAAGTTCTCTAATATGTATTTGATGATGACAATATATATATTCACACACATTAAATGTATCACAGAATAGTTAAGAAATAATCAAATAGACTTAGTAGAGGAGTTTATAATTTTTTATAGTGATGCCTCTACTGATGACGTCTTTATACTTCAAAATATGAGTTTCTTCATTTGTTTGGATTATTTGAGGTTTTGTTGTTTTTTTGTTTGTTTGGGGTTTTCTGTTTGTTTTTTGTTTTGGTGGGAGATTTTTGAAGGGTGCAGGGGGAGAGGGGTGAACATAAATAATTCTTTGAAATAATCTATGGAAACAGTTCAGGTTGTTTCTATACTTGTGAAGTTGGAAAAAATGAAACTCAGTATCCTGATATTGGCACATTCAGTGAAGGAGTAATGCACATCACCAGTGATCAGTTCTAAAATTTTAAGTAGTAAAGTTTAAAAGAGACTTAGGAGAAAGCCAAGAGAAAAGCAGAGTAAGATCAGTTACTTAAGCAGTAACATGAGCTACTATGCAAACTTAAACTTTCAGTGAAAAATCCATTTTCCATACTGAAATTTTCCATTCAGTAGCCAAAATAAATGTAATTGCTGAAGAAGCAAGATAAGATGTGCATGTCTCTTTCTAAAGAAAAGTATATGCTAGATACACCATGTGCTAAATAAGTTTACCAAATGCATGTAAAAATTTGTTGGCTTTTTGATGCTGAAGGGCAGTGAGACCTTGAACAATCTGCTGAGTAAGTGTGGGTCACATAAGTTAGAGCTGCCTGAAGCCAAATTAAAGTAATTTTTTTCGGGATGAAAATCAAGAAAAAACAAACAAAACCACACACAAAACAAAACCAAAACACACACAGACACACACAAAGACAAGCACATTTTAATCCCTGTTCTCATATCTGACAGGTTTCGTAAAACTTTCAGAACAGAAGATACGCGGGTAAAAGCATGTTTGCGTAAAACAAATTTCTACCTCTTATTTATCATGAACTGTAGGGAAAAGAAGAATAAGAAAAAGCCAACATCAGTATTTAACCTATGAATAAGATGCAACCAATTAAGTCACCTATTAATCATTAATTCAGAAAATCATAGTAATTACATAGACATCTTCAACAGTAAGTAATAGGTAATTTCAATAAATGGAAACAAAAGCATGGGAAAAAGTCCATCTCTGTGTTTATCTTCAAAAGAAAATAAAGATTGGCTATGTTAACTGATAACATGACTTAGCCTCACAACAAAATCTTAGTCAACATCTGGCATGATATTCTACACTTAGAAGTCTCAGTCTTGACTAACTAAATTTAGGCATGAAGCCAAAAGACATGGTGACTCATTCTGCATCTCATCCATCTGATATTGGTACATCAAAAGTCAGGGGAAGAGAGAAGCTGTTTGCTTTAAGCCACCTAAAAGGCATGGAACTAAACAGAAAACTCCTTTGTTAGCACAGTCATGTTTTGGTAAACCTTTAAGTTGTTGTAACTGTATACATTAAATAGCTAATGGTGTATGTTAAAGGTAGTTTTATATCTTAAATGAGATCATACTTCGGTGAAGAGGTCTCTCCTGAAAGCAGTAGAAACAATTTCTAGTCATACAAAATGTTGGCATGGTTTTATTTTCCTTTTTTTTCTCCCCATGAAAATTCTACTACACTAACAGGACTACTGTGGAATTTATTCAAGTCTTTTGAAAAAAGCGCAGTGAATACCAACAACAATAAATTCATTCAGAGAGAACGGGTACATATTGCTGGACGATTGCTTGATGTAATTAAAATAGCAACTGCCTTAAAGGAGATCTAAACATTGCTAGTACAAAAATAACCACAAAAACAAAAAAAAAACCAAACAACAAACAAACTCCAGTCAGATTACTAGTATGACTATAAGATTTTCAAACATATTTTAGAGCAATTTTTTTCCTTAACCCATATGTTTCACCCATGTTATTTCCTCTTATAATGAAACAGTCAAAACTAAAACAATTACAGAAGACAAAGCCTTCTGCATATCCAAGTCTTTATTTTTCTTTCTAAATATTTCAGTTTGATTCTGAGATTACCTGAGTAAATTAAAAACACAGCTACATAATTAGAATCTTGTTTATGCTATTAGGACACCTGAACAGTTCGAGTTAACGTGTGAAACAGCAGTAACTTCATAGTCTGTCTCTCCAACATAAGCAAGAATTTTGGATCTGAATAAACAACATTCATGTTACATTCCATCAGTAGTAGTCTTGCAATTTTCAGAATTCTTTCCTGTTAGGCATCAAATATTTTTCAACAGACAAATAGCATGTGCTAAATGTATCACTGACAGCAGAAATTTATAAGACAAAAAGCTAGTGAGCATGTAGATCCAGAAAATTTCACACACGCACAAAAAAAGTAGATTTGGCCAGCTTGAGAGCACAATAAAGACAAAATTATGCTGAGAGTAATTTCTGCAAGCAGAAAACAAGCTGCTAATATGAAAATATCTTAAAATGTCAAAACCATTTTATACTTTGAAGCCATACTAGGATTTATTTTTAAATTAAACTCTTCAAGTATAAAGACTTTAAGGTGAACACAGCTTACTATCCACAAAAATTTGGTGTAGGTAACTAATTTGTATCCCACAGCAAGGAGGAGCTGCCCTGTGAAAGATACTGTAAGCAATCTGTGTACCACCCTGGTCATATTCCTTACTACTGGGAGCTGCTAAAAGGACCTGCAGCACCTTTTCCTGTCATCTCTAGCAGCAGTTGATAGCTCCATTCTTTAAGTATTGTAAGTACCAGCACTACTGCCCTTCCATTGGCAGTTTCGTGTAAGCATTTTGTTTTAATATCATAAAATTAATTTATTAAAAGTTAATTCATGAAACTTTCCATAGAAATATTATTCTACAAAATTATAACAAAATAAAAAGAGTGTATTTTGATTTTTACCCAGGATGAATTTATGTCCTTCTTTTTCAAACTTTGATAGTTGAATTATCAATTTAAACAACATACTGACATATATTTTGAAGTATGACTTGAATTATATGTGTTCATACATATGCACTGGGAACAATTTCAAAAGTCAACATTGACTAGAATTCATTGCCTTAAACTACTTCTGATACCAAAATGGGATGACTTTTGTAAATGTTGCTATCTAAAGGCAGACCACTGCATATGCTGATTGATCTAAATACAAAGATTTTAAACACTAAGACTGATTGGAAGGTTTCTCTACCTTTATTTAAGTATATTAAATGTTTTCAGCCATTTTCTTGTTTAAAAACTTAGTTTTCTTTTCAAAGAGCCTAACTGACTAAAAATGCTCAAATATGCTTTTTGAAGGAAAAAGTAAAACTTTTAAACTTAAAAAAACCCACCTATAATGTGCTTTCATATTAAAGAGCTAAAACCGATAAAGTAAAAAAGTGGATTAAAAGTGGATTATGTAACAGTTTAGTATTTTGCCTCCTACTTTGAAGTAAGAGGCACTTTACTGAGGTATCCTCCAGGAATCACAGGAAATCAAATTACTTTCAATTATTGATGCAATCAACAATTTTTAACGATAGTTCAATACCTTCAGCAAGACTTCTGTACAGTATCCATTTCATTGGAGCATAATCTCTGAAATTACTGTCTTTTATGAACAGTCCTTCTATATGCCATAGAATTAAAATATTCATGTGTTTCATAGAATCATAGAATGACCTAGATTGAAAGGGGCTTCAAAGAACATGTAGCTCTAACCTCTCTGCAATGGGCAGGAACACCTCTCCCTAGACCCACTTGTTCAGAGCTCTATTCAACCTGGCCTCGAACACTTCCAGGGATGGGGCATCCACAACTTCTCTGGGCAACCTGTTCCAGTGTCTCACCGCCTCCACAGTAAGGAATTTTTTTGTAATATCTAATCTAAACCTCTCTGTTTCAGTTTGAAGCCACTTCACCTTATCCTATCATGTCATGCTCTTGTTTGTTGCACAAGAAAAATCCTGTGCCCTTAAAAGTGTTGGTATTTTGTCAGTCTCAGGCTTCCAGAAAAGATTTTTAGTTTGTATTTTTATGGGTTTGGAAGCACATCTGAAGTATGCTTTTAGAAAGATAAAACTAAGTTATCCTGACATTTACTTTTTATGAACAAAACAGATTGAGCTCTTGACCCTTTTCATTTCAAGAACTTTAAAAAAAAACAATAATAATTTCATGGTCCTCACGCAGAATTTTTAAAATCTTTCAACACCCTTGTAAAATCCTGCATACTAAAACTATGAGCTTCTGAATGTGAAGTTTAGAAATCAGGATTCCCACCAGCTGTAGGAGAAAACGACCTTACAGAAATAGAATTACATTTCTTTTGCGTATTATTGCCTCTGAGTTAATGAATTTTGTATTCCTTTCTGCATTATGTTATACCTTCAGGTGCAGAATGATGCTTAACCCAACCATACTGTCTCCCATAAAAGATGAAAGGAAGCTTGAAAAAACTTCAAATTAGAGTTTGTCTATTTTCTGTGTAAATATTTTAATAATGATTCAGTGTAAACATCATGGCTAGGCTTCATGACCAAAGATTTGGGAAGGGCTCTCCCCATGTGGGTGTGTCCTTCGAGCCTGCGCAGTGGATTTTTTAGGTGAGGCACAGAATGCTTGGAACGGGCCCCACCGTTTAACTCCTAAGGTTCATCTGCCAGGGCCAAGCAAGCTTGGATGGTGACAGTGAAGTCCTCAGGACCAGAACCTACAGCACCCGCTATTCCCAGGAGGTCTCCCATCCAAGTACTAACCAGGCCTGACCCTGCTTAGCTTCCAAGATCTGATGGAATCGAGTGTCAGGGTGGCATTTAACTGTCTTCAGTGCAAAAAATACATTACTATAATTATATAAAATTTTATTTTGGCTACAATTCTCTTCCCATAACTTTTAAATAATCTATTTTAAGGAAAAAATAATCAACATCAACAACCACCAACAATGTACTTACCATAAGCAAGTACAAAACTCAATGCCATTGTCATCCACTTCCCCTTACTAGTGTAACCTTGAAAAATTGAGGTACTGTGTGTCCAAAATTTTATATTCCCTAGTTCTGGAGAGCTTGCTTAGATCATGTTTTTATTCTTATTTTCCCTGGTTAGTTCACTTAGTTGTTCAGGGTTACCTCCACAAAACACAAAGCTCTGAATTTGGAAGTCTGGTCTTGATGGTTGCCTGAAGAGTATACAAGTATCCCTTTTTCCCGAGTCTCCTACTAGCTTGAGCTCCCATGCCACTGGCCCAGTTTGTGCTACCTCTTTTGGATGGATGTATTTTCATTTGAGTAATTCCCATAACATTACTTGTAATAAACTTGGTAATAATAATACCATTTTCAGAAAGACTTCGCTCACTTCTGTACTTGTCCCCTTATGTATTTTAAATATGGCCACCATTTTGATACAAAGACTTGCATAATTTCTTAAGGTCTTCTTATACCCTCTGACTGAAATGAGAAATGTCACTATTACTTCTCACCTATTTCAGTAAGGGAGGAAACACAAACATGTAAGGTAACAAAATTATCCTACTAGTAGATGCTGGAACCCTGTAGGGAGTTTCAGGTTAATTACTGATGACTCACAGGGTCAGCTGTGGCTGATTACATTCAACATTGGATAAAAAGGAATACTAGGCACAGTATCCTGCTGCAAACCCTCAGTGATCTGGATACAGGTACTGAGGGAATGAATTACAAAACCAGAATCTTGCTGAAACTTAATGAAACTAAGGGAAAAGGCTTGGGCTAAAATTCTTGTGTGGCAATATTTGGCACTGCTTTGTCAGAGCCAAGAACAGTGAAGAGCAGTACTGCTTTTCTTCAGGGATGTGCTGTTCTGTAAGCAATGGTAAGGAATATGTTATGTAACTACAAGCAATTAACAGAAAGGAATGCTGGCTCTGCCTAGGTTTTATGGTTGAATATGGCTTTCTCACAGCATAGGTTTTAGCTCAGCCAAGCCTGTTATTGTTGATTCTGTGGTCAGATGTTTTAGCTGGAAAATGACACATCTCAGACTCATTTGTTGGCAAAAACCAGCTGCAATTAGTACCTTTCTGTGAAGTTATGTGCTTTCCTGAGTTAATAAACCTGCTTAGTTCTGCTAATAGTCTCTTTTAAATTACTTGATTTAAGAAACTGGCAACCACAATGCTACAGTTTACCTTAAACCTTTTGTAGAGATAAATAGGATTATTCACTTACACTTGTAGTAATCTCAGCTACAAGTTGGTGATTGCTGTTGTCTCACAGTCCACATTAAAAAAGAATTCTAATTTGTTCATTTGTTTGATATAAACCTTTTTTCTTCTGTGTGGAAACTTTCTCTATATATAGATATATATGTAAATACACGAGTGTTATATGTGGACTCATCTGTGTTGTAAGTTAGAAGACTGCATGTGTAAGTCTTCATCTACAATGTTTTGAACCATTTTCCAAGCCTAAATTTTTATATTAGCTGGCAAGAGAAAAACACAGAGGAAAAAAAGTAAAGAAGTAGGAAAGCTTGATCTCACAGCTCTAGATACATGAAAAGAAAAAGCATTAGAGCATTGGCTTGGTGATCACTGATCCAGCCTGATGGAAGGCTTGATATGCAAAGTATTTTGTATTTAGAAATTTGGATTATCTACTAGCCCTGGGATGAAAAAAAGGTCAAAAAGGAATGAACTGCCTGATCTTTATCATCTTCAAACTCTTAAGTCCTGTTTGTGTCACAAGAGAGGTGTAGAAACTGGCTTTCCTTTTATGGTAATGGCTTTATATTGGAATTCAACAAATTCACAACATGAAATATACAACAAAGTTGTCTAAGATGAGAGAATGGGACTGTTGAGTGGAAGATCTCTTCCAGCCACTACAGTCTCTATTTTATGAAAAAAATAAAATCTCAAATATATTTTTTTAAAAGGGTATTTGCACCTAAAAGCATTTTTTATTGTTGTAGTTTCCTGCGGTAAAGCTATGTAGCATGAAAGAAATGTTTCCTATATCTTTTGAGAATGTTCTTATTCCAATGTGATTTGACTTGTGTATTATATTGAAAATAAAAACTAGTCATGTTAGAGTAAGCTTCATTGTTTGATGAAAAATTTACAAAAATCTGAGCTTTAAAGATATATTCTGAATCTCATATCCTTAACAGAGATCTGGAAAACATAAAAAAAAAAAAAAAAAAGGCCTGGAAAACTAATTTAGAAGACAAATCTTGTTTCCTTTGCTCTTTTTTTCCTTTCCCCCCTCCTCCTTACACACAACATTCCATTGTGTTACATTATTTTTTTTTTTTGTAATTAGAACAGAATAGAATAGTCCCAGTAGCAAGGGACAGACAACTGTCATCTAGTCCAACCAAAAGTTAAAACATGTTGTAAGGGCATTGTCCAAATGCCTCTTAAACACTG
>JAOXXN010000471.1:51808926-51838714 GCA_026770055.1 Myrmophylax atrothorax
TAAATGGACTGGAGTTGGACCAAGGATTGGACTTGATGATCTCGGAGGTCTTTTCCAGCCCAATCAATTCTATGATTCTATGATTCTATGATTTTAAAATTATACTTCTCCAAGTTTATCTTCTTCACCCTGCACATTTAACCAAAAACAGATTCAGAGGAATAACTAGTCATGATACCCACTGTAAGGGAATTAAAATACCAACAGTGTACCAAAAAATTAGATTCAATTTACACTATAAAGAACATATTCCAGAACTCCTAACTGATGGCTAAGAATATGACTCCCATATTACATGACATATATGAATCTCAAAAGCAATAACTGAACTGGCATTGATGATTCCAAAATTCATGACAGTACTGCAGGAAAATTATTTCTAATATAATGCTTAAGCTTCACAACGAAAAACCAGAATATAAATCTGTATCCCCTGCAAACTACAGAGGATGCATATAATCCAAAATGCAAACATGAGAAATCACATTCTGCAACTAAACACAGGGAATTACCTTCTACACCAGCTCATGCCCAAAAGGTGGGCTCTCATGGCTAGCACAGTACCATTTGTTTCAACAGTTTACATAAGATGTAATAATCAAATGGAAAACAAGCTCTGAAGAGTTCTAAAGGATTTTTTTGCCACTAATATTTCCTGCAGAATTTAGACAGAAATAAATGCAGCAAGTTCCTAAGGCAGTCATCTAGTTAAACAGGTTATGCAATGCATTTTCTAATATTTAAGATTTCTTTCATATGCACATATTCCAAGTCACCATATCAGAAAGGGAGAAATATGCAGCTCAAAATACTGTTCTATTTTTTAATTGTTAGCTAAGACGATGACCTCTATTGATTTATATTAATCTCCATTTTGGATGCTCCTAAACTGGTATTTCACAATCAAACACAGAATTAGACTTTTTTCTTAAGAGGAACTACACTTGACAAGGAAGTAGCAGATTCAATCCCTTTCCAACTGGAAGAAAGCATTAGAAAGTGCTGTGGTGACAGAAAAATGGTATTACAGACACATACATTAACAACACAGATGGCCATGTTTGCTGTCAAAATACTGAAAAACGCTACAATGACATGCAATCAGAGCAGAAATATTTGTAGGGACCAAGCTCAGAAAACATTATCATTTCTATGCTTTTCAGAGTTCTGAAATGCACACTCGTAAGTGACTTGTGTACTTCCAGACATTTTGTCAGTAACTGTCTGAAGTTGATACCTGTTCACTCAGCAATAGTAGAATCATGGGTAGTTTCCTCTTAAAATTTATGTCCAGCATTTTTGCTGTTCAGTGTTTCAGCATAAAGACAACTCATGGATATAGTTCTTTTGCATTAAATAAGTTTCTGTACTTCAAAGATATCATGATGTTTGTCAATACTTTGCCTTTCTGAACAACAAGTTTCTGAAAGTTAAAACTTTAGACTAGGCCATGATGTAATTTACAAGTAATTCAGAATATGAATGTGTACCAGTAAGTTCTGTTTGCTATTTGTAAGTAATCATACCAAATAAGCAAAACACAAGATATCTGAATCTTCAGAGCAGTCAAGGATGCTTTAATTCACATTACATGTCATAACAAGAGTACCACAGTGCATTCCTCTCTCCAGACAAGCTGATCAATAGTCAAGCTTTAACTCTGACCGTGGTCTTTCACAAATGGTCAATAACATCTCTTTTCCTGTTCAGTCAGTGGCATCACTAATTACGATAAATACCAAAAATTATCTCTTTGTGATCCTAGATTAAGATCTTTGACAGAAATGGGACACGGAGACAGTTTCAGAAAGGGATTCTGGTATTCAGCACAATTTAAATCAGAGGGTGACTTCACGGAAGTTAGAAGGGCATGAATGAGGTCAAAATCAGCCTTCCAAATTGCAGAGAGTCTCTATTTTGACCTCCTTTACCTACCAAGAACATGCTTCCTAGTATGTTTTTTGCAGTGTAAACATTGCAATGTGAGACTGAAAGGGTAGTTACAAGGGTTCTCTTTTTCTTTAACCAGCTTCCCAGAATGCCAGGGGAGAGATAGGAGCTGTACAACCAGTTCTTCCCAAAGACTTTAGAGAACAATCTAGAGTGCAAAAGAGATGGATCAATTTCCATACATATTCTCACAGAAGGAGCAATGGCTAAAGGAGGCTGGATTCCTCTACAGGCTATAAATGACAAGCACTTTGGTTACAACCAATAGTGAATTTCACTCACACCTCACAAGAGACTGAGTATGAGAATATTTCTAGGAGATACAAAGACTTTTAACAACCACAGAGGCTATTAGAATTGAGATGTCTTTGTACAGGTCATATTTATCTTAATACCTAATAATTAATAGTTAATAATACAATCTTTACCATCTTGTTTATACAGAAATAGGTTAGGATCAAAAGAAATCTTGGTCCTACATATGTTCAAGTCTCTCTAGCTGCTTTACAAGTAGAGGGATTTATTGGCATTTGACATATAAGCCATTAACTCTGCCTCTCACTATAACTATAAATAATGTTTTTAAAATAGAGGAGAGAAAAAACCCCAAATGAGCAACTGAATTTTAAATTCCTGAAATGCGCTTGCACTAGGAAGCTGGTACATTACTTGTTCTACCCAGGTCGCTCTCTCTTCACGTCATAGTAAATTGGAAGTAAACCCTTGGCAGCAATATGCCTTGAGTCTGCACTAAACTGTTCTCCAACATGAGACAGAAATAGGAACACTTACATTTGAAGTGAGCAAGCACAGTAACAGGTGTCTCTTGGGGATGATGGGTCTCTCTAGTAAGTGAGCAAGTGAGTGCCTCCTAGGGGCTTGAGGGGCATGGTTAATTATTAACCTCAGCTACTGCAATTCTCTGCTATTTAGAATGCATGTTTTAAAATTCACAAGGTCAGAAAATATGTCTGTGTGGGTGGGTGCCTTAGTAGGCTCTCAAGGGGAGAGGAAGACAAACAGTGCTGAGAAACACACACATTTACCGAGGTACTGAGTGTTAGTCCTAAAAAATACTACTTTACCTTCAAAGATAAGTAGTACTAGAGGAGAAGCATTTAAAAATGTGTAATGGAAAGAGTATTCAATCATTTTTCTCCAGAAATTATCTTTTTTGTTGTTGTTTTTCAAGAGTAAGAACAGCACTAAGTTGTTTCAATCTGCTGCAATTTTACAGGGTCTTTTTCCTGTGGGTTTTTTCATACTCAGTTCTATTTCCTTCTTTATGCACATTTTATGGTAACATTGATTTCTTGTACTATTCTTTGGAGAAATTAGCATGCACATTCTTTCCCAGAGCTGCAATAGTACATTTGTGTGTTAAGCAGCATCAAAAATATAACTGAAGGAGTAGAAAGCAGGGCTCCGCACAGGATGCAAAGAGAGCAAGAGAAAGTCCTGACATCCTTAGAGTTATTTGTCTTGAAGCATCACAGAGGGCCCACAAAAACTTGTAAATCTGTTATAAAGTTTAATTATGGAAGTGATTTTTATAGTGGTCTATATTAGAAACCTTAAAAAGGCAAATGACAAATCAAGAAGAAGTTACAATAAATATTTTGAAAATGTTTACAAGTGTTTGACACTAAAGTATTGGTTCCAGTCTCACTGCCTTCTTTCAGTGTAATAATGCAAGATCTCTGTTAAATGTATATTGACCTAATCCTAACTGTAGCAGAAATTTGCATTGATTTACATTCTATGTTTTCCTTTTAGAATAAATTTTCCATGGAAAACTCTGACATCTTTTGTTTCAGATCAATCAAAGCATGCTGTTTGAATAAATCAACTGGCTTGGATGTGTCTTATTTTATTTATAATATTAAAAGGAAAAAAATCAATTTCAATAGTAGCAATAATAATAAAGCTTTTGTTTCTCTGAAAAATGTAAACATCTGCAAACTATTTTAAACTTGACAAATGACATTTCCAAGAGCAAAGTGTTGCATTCTGGAAAACGCTCCACTTGATGTAATTTCTTTGTCATGCTACAAGTAGGCTGTCTGTCCACTGAAAGTAATTTTATTTTATTTATTATTACAAAATTACCTATCAGATCCACCCATACACCTTGTACTTCCACTCAGTCTTGCAATAAAACAAAAATAGTTGACAGGTGAGAAAAGGAAGACCATAGCAATCTCTAAAAATCTCCATTATCTGTTCATTCTAAGACCACAGCCTGAGGATTCTTAATGGGATTAATAATGTGATTTATAACGACAGCATGTGCTATCAAAGAAAGAATTTTTGACATTAAAACAAATTATTCTGTATTTTAAATGCATGTCAGATCAAGTATTTGTCTAAGTTGAACACTGTAGGTGAAAACAATGTGTACCCATTTGGGATGGCAGTGATGAATACAAGATTTTTCATGTAAACAGGAGCTGTAATAGGTTCTCCTGTACATGGTATCCAATCCAGAAAATTAGTTTAAGCCTTTATTAAGGGCTACTGAATTATATTGGCAGATTTCTGACATAGGCAGTTGTCATCTAAACTCTGATGAAGCAATCCACTTATGTAGGAGATGTACTAGATAGCTGATAACCCACAAACGTGAGTTATATGATCCCTGTTATCATTCTTTGATATTAAATAGTCAGACTTTTTTTATATCAAGCTTTAGAAAGAAAAAAAAAGTCATAATGTCTAAGTCCTCTGTATAAAACAGACACAGACCTGGACTTTGGGGATTAATTCTCTTTTTGTTATAGTAAGGACAGGTAAATTGATTGTTTTGAATAGAAATTAAAAGCCAATGTCTGGATAAAATTTTGTTTCAGCAGCATGTTTTCCTGGAAAAATATAAAATTTATTCTTGAATGCCTCAAGCTCCCGTATTTTTTTGGTTGCTGCAGAAGTTTTAAAATGAGGAAGAGAAGAAGTTTAAGTTTTGAGAAAGATCAAAATGCTGTTTCGTGCATTTTGGGGAAACTATTTATCAAAAGCAGGTGGTCCTATTAGCATGTAAAAGAAATTTATGTATTTAAAAAAATATAATTAGCATCACAACAAGAATAAATATTATAAAATTGCACCAATAGGTGACACACTGGAACTGCTTTGTGATAAACTTCAATTGAGCTGATGACATATTGACCAATTTGAAATACAAGATGAAAAAACATACTTAAGTATCAAGGCCTATGCAGACGGCCTAGATTTCAGGGGAAATCAATAACCTGTTCCACTAGAAAAAATTTCGTTGTGGTAAAGCTCTTCCTGGTTCAAAGCCGAATCCAAGGAATTACATTTTCTGTTCTGAGTGTTTCAGTACTCATGTAATCAGGTGCTATCATGAATCTTAATGATTACAAGCAGGATCAGGTTATGAATAAATATCAGAAG
The DNA here is from genome assembly GCA_026770055.1 of Myrmophylax atrothorax. Classification (NCBI taxonomy): domain Eukaryota; kingdom Metazoa; phylum Chordata; class Aves; order Passeriformes; family Thamnophilidae; genus Myrmophylax; species Myrmophylax atrothorax. Next base: position 51,814,291 of record JAOXXN010000471.1, read on the forward strand.
TAGATCTTTGAGTCAAATTTCATTGGTCATTATGAACTTAAAGGCGTTTTTTTTTTCTTCCTTTAAACCTTTATCATTATATCAAAACCAGAAGAAACAACAAGAAAGTAGCACACAATATTATCCTCCTGTGGAGATAAAACATTCAGATTGATTTCATGGCTCCCAAGAATAAAGGATTTGAAAACTAGAGTTACCCCATAACAAACAAAACCCAAACTCCTTAATTTCCATACCTGATACGAGCATTTGTGGTTGGATATGCTGCTTGCTACAGAAATTTCTAGTGCTATTCATTTCTAGAGTGCTATAGATTAGAACATCAGTATTATCTTACTCCAGAAAATTTAGATCTAAAACTATACATTGCATTTCAATAGAGAAAGCAATTTTTCACTGGGCTGCACTAGGACACAATAATAGTAATTTTTTATTACTATAGTTACCATTAGTTATGGGCCTCAACTTCTATGTCAATGATCTAAATACTAATGAGTCTGGTCTTCTTCTGCTTAACACAGAGAATGAAAAATACAAAGAGAATAAATAGAGTAAGTAGCCTCTGTGGGATTAATATGGATAAAGTCACATGCATACCATTGTAAATCTGGCTAGTCAGCTATTGTGATTTACTCTTATGCTGACTCAGTGCTTCAGAGTGAAATACTGCCATCCCTCTCACTCCTCTAATGCTTGCCAAATCCTATTAGGAAATGTATAGTAATTAAGGTTAAGTAACACCATGCTATCCAACTCTACCCAGAAGGTACTTCAGATGGTCTCTGAAGTCAACTAGAAAGGAAGCCGCTCAGTCCAGTGCCAGATGAGATGTTTAATATCCGTGAGGAGCAAGATCTGGGCTGATACCTGTAGGAGTGTGAGCCAGGAACCCAGGGTGATTATGAAACAGGCCAGGCAATGAGTGCACTGAGAGGGCGCCGCCGCACTGCACCTCAGCCACGCAAGCAGAGATGAGTGGTGACACCAACAGGTTCTATCGACATCACAGTGAGTACCAGGCTAATGCCATCTAATAAGTCAGGTTCAAGATCAACCCAGAAACCCCCAAACAACAATTCAGGAACAGCTTGAGCTGAAGTGAGGCTCCTGGGCCCACTTATATCTGAAAATTGCTGTTCTAGTGCCTAGGATTTAGTGTTACTGATTACTTTGGCCCCTCCTCTCATTGCATAAAACCTGTGGGTTTTTCACAAATCAGATGTGAAACAACAATCCCCTGTGCAAACTTTGAAACAGATGTCCCTTAAACTTTCATGTCCTCAGAAAAAAAACCCCCAAACTTCCAAGCTAGGAAGCTTCTCAACTTTTCATTAAGAGATGTATCTTTCTCAAATATAAAGGCTTCAGCTACCCAGGCACATTCTTTCAATAGAAAAAAATCCAAACACACCACTGATACATTTCCCATGATATTTCACCTGAAACAGCCAGTAATAAAAGATGAAGCAGAGCACAAGAGGTCTTCTGCTGTCTTGGAGTACAATGAAAGGTAGCAGACTGGACACCCTTTAGTTTACTCTGATTTGCATGGGACAGCAAAGGTTAACAGAGAAAGGGGAATGTCATGAGTGCCCTCAAAAAGCAGTATAAAGACTCATAAACATGCATATCGTCAGTAAAGACCAATACTTAAAAAAACACTGCCTACCACAAGCTGAACATTCACCTACGATGCATTCTGCACAGACATATTTAAAGGAGTACAACATTTGTGGGTGCTTTGTATTTCTTAACTACTTGTGGAACAAATTCACTTACACTCTCCGCAGTATCTTGGCACCTGTATATGCAACCACTTAGCAGGGTGTCTGAAAACATTTGGCTTTAGCCTGTGACTCATCATGCACTTTAGGTGCCTGTTTATTAATCAAGAATCATACACCCTGCTGCGTGTTATAATTTTCAAGGAAGCAACAGATCCATTAGCGTTCAGTGTTTCTTGTTTTGTATCTCATATCCAAGTCAGAATTAACCAACACACCTGAGACTTAATTACTCTAAGCACCAGCCCATTTCACTCTTTCATGCAGTTCAGCATTTCCCTGCCATTCTAGGTTCTCATGGACAGGTCTTAACAATTTCTATAGGTACTTCAGCAATATTGTGTATAAGTTAATATTCACATTTGTAAGTTTGAATGACCTACTTTTTTTCTGAAAAGCTCTCTGTGATTAAAGTATATATTGGAGGAAAAAAAAAAGGTAAGATTTAATACTTTAAAAAGGCATACATTCCAGATACATTTCTAAATTACACACACACAGATTTTGTAATGTAAATAACATCAAAATGAGATCAAAGCTTCATATCAGAGCTAAAAAAGATTCCCTGTTTTAAAGGCACTCTTTTTTTTTTATAATTTAACTTTGTGGCTGCAATGTTGACTATACTTGGTCAGTTAGAACAGTTTTTCTACTTCCTTTAATGGAAGCATAAGTTACAGAAGTCTTGCCAGGTATACTTGCCACCAATTTGCCTGATTTATAGACATATATAATTGCTGGAACTTCAGAAATGCTCCTTTGTTTAAGAGGAATCTTTACTAAGATGAATGTCTGATGGCAACTATTCTGAAATCAAACTGTTCAACTGGACTCTGTGCTCCCACTCCACTGTATAGTCTTGCTGATCTCATACTATTTCATATTGTTCATCTCCACTTTAAAACAGCCTTAACTTCTAATAGCTCCCAATAGAACAGTCAGTAAAAACAATCCAAAATGACAAGGAGAAAAAAAATAAAAAAGAATAAAAAAGAAGTTATGATGAGGGAGTTAAGTGGTGTTTCAAGTTCACCAGTATTCTATCTCTTGGCAATCTACCTGTATCCTGATGGTTCACGAAACACCATAAATTCCAGCAGTCAGTGATACATATTTGACAAAATAACAGAATCGGTTTTGTCAAACAGGAACAAGAGGAGTAGAATAAATATATTTTAAAAACACCCCAAACACGCATATTAAGTTTTGTGTTTACATTGAGGTAAAATTACATATTTCTTTCAGATGCTGATTACCTGATTCATGTCTCTAACATTAATAATGGTGACATATTTCACTGATGACAATGGCTGTCTAACAGTTTGCAAGTCAGTATAGATTTAATCTGATAATACCTTCATACTTTTAAATGGAAGACTCAGAAATTTCTTGCTTCTGACCTATTAAGAGCAAATAACAAATTACTTTTCCACTGCTTTAAGAAGAAAAGGAGTAAGATTGGGCTCTAAAGGGCTCTTATGTTTGAAGGTCATTTTGACACATAAGAAAGTTTACTAAGCCATTCCAAAGACTGTGAAGTTAAAAGTTGTCTTATTTAGAGGATTAAAAACAATTTAAAGTGTATTACTATATAGTCCCATTTGGTTTCTTCATAAAGGTGCATTAACTAAGTCACAATTGAACTAACTTCCTGAAAGCGTTTATTCCACAGGTATTTAAAACTGTAGCAGAATTAAAGTTTTCCCTTTGTCAGATGCTAGTTGTGAAATCAGAAGCATCGTACAGGTTAAGGTGAGAGAACTTTAGCCAAATTCGTCTTTCCACTCACACAAGAAATAGGAATAAAAGAAACTGTAAAAGGAATCAGTTCAAACACTGGTTTTCATAGGGAAACAAAGCAATTTGAAGGACCAAGGCAATTCAAAAGCCTTTGGGAAGCACTATCAATTAAAATATATTTTGGTTTGCATTGTATTAATGTTAGAATAGCTTGACTCAGTCAAAAGCTTACACTATCCTACAACACTGCTTAAGCACAGAGGGCATCCAAATGCATTCTATCTAATTAGCATTTATTGAAAGGAAAAAATGGCTGATCACATTACAAGTTTTATGATAAACCACAGAGTGTAAAATGCATTTTTTATACAAAGTAGTCTTGAGTACATTAGCACACTGTAATAAAAGTATATTACTTAAAAGAATTCTATATGAAAATATGTAATGTGAAAATTTTTATGGAATTGTTACTTAAATATTAATTAAGTTAAAAATTCATGGATTGTTTTCATTTATGCCTACCTTACCTTCATTAGGATTTTCTCTGGAGCAATATATTTTGAATATATAATTTAAGGTGGTAAAACCAAGATACTTCTCCAGAGGCATGTAGGCTGTAATCTAGAATGATGCTGGTAATTAGTTATTCCTTTTCCAAGTTTTGTGACAAAAATTTCCCATTCCACATTGGATTGAAAAAACTGACAATTCAGATTTTTTTGCAAAAAAATAACTGGGGGAAAAAAATTAGAAACAGGTCAATCAAAACTTCTTTCTTACATATTCAAAGTGTGTCAGTTGTAATGTATGCTGCACCACTAACACATTTCCAGAATAAAAAGTCATTTTGAAATCAAGCATTTAACTTTCATTTTCTAAGATTAAAAGCAGAATATTTCATTATTCTCAAATGTATGTTAAAATTTTTTTGAAGCAGACTTAGAAATGGTTCCAGCTAATGCAAACCAGAATTTTCCTAATAATATTAAAAAAATATTTTTATTATATGATGTTAGAAAGAAAATATTTAATTTATTTTGTCATAAAAATGTCTCTGTTCTTTGGACTTTCCTTAGGGTTCTCATTTTTATCTGGCTGATCATCTTCTGTTCTTTTGATGGGATACTATTTCAGTGCGTTCTGCATCTGGGGTACTCAAAGAAAGTTTACTGCATTTCAAGTACACTCAAGGATGTGTCAGAATTGGAGCTGATTACACAGAACAGTGACACAGGAAAACATATTCTCCTCTATCACAGTTCTGAGGCTGACTAATCCTTTGGAATCTCTCCCCGCATCTGGAGTAACTACTTTCTCACATGTTTTATGCAAATTATTTCCATCTAAACATTTACCTTCTCAAGCACTGTTGAAAAACCTTGCACTCAGCTTTGCTGAAAAATGCAATGAATTAATACTTGGGATAAAGAATCAGTTATTGGCAGTATCATCCTTAAACCCCCAAATTTTAGAAAAGCTAAAGGAAGAAGGCAATCTACTTATTCTTTGTAGAGACAATATATTAATCATTTTTGTTGCAAAAAAAAAAAAAAGCCGTTTTAACAACAAAGATAGGAGAGTCTCTGACTTGAAGGAGGTTTTTTTCTGATTAGTTCTCTAAACCAGAAGTTTATTGATTTATGTTCAGTTCTGACTTACTGCATTAAAGCACTTTGGTATGGAAGTGATTCACTGTCAGCGCCTTGAAAACCAAAATTTGGGAAAAAACCTTGGTTTTGGATCAGGCACAAATGACTACTGCATTTACAACCCATTTCGAAACCAGCTAAAATCATCACACAGGTTTTTTTACTCAAATTAATTCTGCCTTAGTGTTTCATAGGGATACCAGAATGAGACTGGTCACATTTTAGCTCTTCTGCAACACCTGGAACTTTGGATAGACTTCAAATCACCTACCTCATATACTGATCCAGTCTGCTTACTCACTAGCACTGCCTACTTTCTGACTGTCCAAAATCAATACCAAACATTGAATGCCTTAATTTGAAGTACCATGCTGGATGCATTATGATTGTATCCCCAACTCCACAGGAGTCTGAAGACACAGCCATATTCCAAGAACATGCCTTCTGTTCTGTTTCTGAGCTAAGCAGAAAAATACATAAAACCTGTCTGTCTTCCTAGAGGAATTTGAAAAGTTAGTCATGTGAGATCTTACCATAATACAGTGAGGTATGATCCACAAATCTCTCTATTTATCAGGAACTACACTAAGTTATTTGAGGGTAAAGCTTTCCTCATATGAAATTTACCCTTAATTTTATGAGAAAGGGTTGGGATATCTATGGTAAATATAAACATATATATGTATCTCTAAAATAAAAGCAAAAATATCTGAATCAGTTTTGACCTCAGATAAACTCTTTGTTGATGGCCTTAATGTACAGCTGCTTAAAGAGAAGCTACTATTAATACCCTGTAAGGATAGACACTCTTCTGTGAAGTACAATGGACTTGTTCACTTATCACCTACCTCATTAAGTTTTAATTTTATTTTTATATGTTGTACGTAACCAGTGATAAGTTTGATACTGCCAAAGCATCTAAAAATCAATTCAAAAAGCTTTTAAAACAGTGTGGAGAGACAGATAGGGGTTATAAATGGAACTGCTGACAGACCTTATCTCTAGTGTCTTGAATGTCTATGCTTTACCATAGCTCTGAAAACTGAAATTCCTCTTTCAGCTCTTCTAAGAAGAGTTGAAATAGAAAAAGATAATTTGTATTCCAAGCATATTGAAAAAGACTGCTCTCTATTTTTAATAATTTTCTGTATTTTTTTCTTTCTTTCTAGAGCAAAAAGACAAAGAGAAAAAAATCAAATAGACAAATAAAAAAACTTGCAACCAACCAACCCACCAAAATCCTGTGTGTGCATGACCATGTAGCTAGGGAGGGTTAACCACTGAACTTTGTTGAAATTTGTTGTTAAGTCTACATTCTTATATACATCTTTTTAAATGTGTGTGTGTGGGGTGTGTGTGTGTGTGTGTGTATATATATATATATACACACTAAATACTACTATACTGCTGAATTAAAAGAAGAATCATGATGAGTCTGACATTTAGAAACTTCCTACGAAAACAAACTAAATACCAAAAGATAAGCAAAATGGTAAAACCAGTGATACAGATTCTGTCAGTAGGAAGCCTATGAACATGAATAAACAATATTTTTAATTAGTACTGACAAAAACAGACTGCATGGAATAGACAAATAGTAGAATTTTAAAACTGAACTACTAGAAAAAATATTAAAAAATTAGATCATTGAACATAGGTTTACTCTGAATGTAGCCTTTTTTAAAAAAAAATCAATTTTCTCTCAAGGTTCAACTGAACTCTTGATCATATTAATTAAAGGCTGGAAATTTAAGTTTTGAAGTGGACAATATAAATATGTAACATTAATATAAGCATAAGGTGCCATTAATATAAGCAATTATATAAGAAGTTATCCTAACAACTACAGAAGTCCATCTGGCAAATTACCCACTATTTTCAGGTGATCCATAAACACTACTGGTAACAATTGAATTACTCTTCTGAATGATGTAACAATTAAGGAACATAGCAATGAGTTCATAAAACTTAGCAATGCATCTTGATTAGCATATAGATTTAATGCTAGATTTATATAACTGTTTATATTAGTTTTGTCAACTAATTGTGTTGTTTTATTTTCTCTGGAGATACAGCATACAAAACTGATGTCACCAATTGAAAAACTAAGCCTTGCATATATTGCAAACTGTTTCCTCAGTCTAATGCCTAAATCAAGTATTAAGAAGAGACCAGATAGTTTGGTAGGTTTTTTTGTTTGTTTTCTTTTTAGTTTTGATTTTTTTTTTCTTGCGTCACAGAGATGATTTTCTTTCCCTGATGCCTGCAGTTGTTAACCAGCATTAAGCATTTCCTAAACCTGTGGAAATACTTTCAGTGGTATCTGAGTAGAAAAGGTCCAGTATTGCCTCTAAAGACTATTGAAGAAGGGGACCTCTTGCCTAAAGTCATATTTGTTTGGTCTCATAAACTAAATGAGAAACATAGAGGTTTAGGTGCTTAAGGATTATTTCACTATGCTATGTCTTTCTATGGAAAGACTTCAGGATAAGGAAAAATACATAATTTCCTTCCTCAAGAGGAATACAAAACTAAATCTAAATACTTATTTTCTTTACCATAAAACAGGGAAATGTTGGAAATGGTGGGGATTTTTTCTGATGTTCACATTTTTTTAGCTTGATATTTTTACTATATACTTCTCAAATAAGCCTGTGCTATAAAGAATATAAGTATAGTATTACTTTTTTATTATTTCTTTAGTCATTGATTACATAATAGTATTCAGGACAGGGCAATCCTGTAGTGGCATGAGGGAAAAATAACAAGTAAACCAAAATTTTAGTTACTTCTCAGGTAAATTTTCCATAAATGAGTTAACACAAGATATTGGCTGACAGTTTCTCCTGTAGTAAACTAAATATGTTTTACTATTTCCTGAATTATCTTACTCTTAATTATGGAAATACATTTTTCTTTTTCAGAGCTCTGGAAGAAGAAAGAGCCATTTGTTCTGATTCTTACTTTTGTAAGATCTATATTTGCCTCAAGGGGATACATATTGACTACTAAAAAGCAGGAATTACAATAAGGAGGCTGGTTTTAAACTAATAGGTCACTCTTAAAGTGACCATAATTGAAAGAATCTAGAGCATCTAATGTGTTTAAACCAGAAAACTGGTAATTATTTTGAAGGCAGGGATACCTCCTATTCTCAGTACTAAGAAAACTACTTTGTATTTTTTTTTGTATTCGCACACTTCTCGACAATGGATAACAATATGCAAACTGACATAGAGTAGTTTTGGACTTGTTTATAGGCCATATAATATTGATTTTGTATTGGTTTCCCTGAGCATTCCCATGGTTGAATGCTATTATGCTATGTTAATGTTAACCGAATAAAAGTTTTCTTTCAGTATTTCTGCAGGTACTGAGCAGACTGACATTTTTCTTAAAGAGAAACAACATAGATTATGTGCAAAATTCTGAATTCAATAAAACAAAACAAAGTCCTTGGATTAACCATGGTTAACTCTTGAATACATAGAGTCACATTTCCTTAAACATTATGAAATCAAATAAATAAAATCAGGCATAAAAACTACACTGCTGTATCATTTAAGAAAAAATCCTTTTATTGTAAATGTGTCTCAGTCAGAAAACTTCCTTCATATATAAGCTTATAATACATTTAACTGCAACTGACTGTTCTGTAAATATCAGAGGAAATAACAAATCTGAAAAGATTTTTAAAAAAAACAAAACAAAAAAGCTATTTGCAAAAAAAATTCCAAACAGTTGCAACCTAACCATGAAGAAAATACAGAAATCAGAAAGGTTTCTAAATCTTCAGACAAATTAGCTTATTTCAACTAAGAACAGTCAGGAAAAACAATAGTTTTAAGATGGTATTAAGTGTCTTTGATAAATGGGATTGTATGTTGGGCTTCAAAAGAGGGAACTGGATTTGATGACACAATACATTTTTTTTCCAGTCCCATTTCTTATGTATGTGAACTGAATTGCCTTTTACAACTAGAAATTGTCATAACAAATCCCCCTACTCTTAAGTAAGCAGAAAAACTCTGTTTGAAAGCTTTGGTTTCCTTTTATACTTTGGACCCTCTACAGATATCCTCAAGGATATTCTTCTGTGTCAGGAAGGAAGCTAAAAGATACCATCACTCCAGAGATTCTTGTCATTCCAGATCAGGGACTGGAGTGAAATGGAACCAGCATTTTTTCTGTTATCATCAGTTTCTGCACAGTTTATTATTAATTTTTAATTAGGTTTTGAGAACTGAGATATTTCTTATGCTGAATTTCTTATGATTTTTTATGTAGACAGACAAACTATTACTATAAAAATGATGAGAATTGTACTTCTGCTTTTATGTTGGGTGAATCCCAATGCTTGACAATTTAATGATCAACTTTTCATACTGTAAGAGTTGAATTCCATGAGCACTTTTCCATGCTCAGTGGCAAGCCATACATTTGTAAAACTGTCTGAGCTAATTAGTACAATATATCCACTTATGTGCACAAATGTCTGGTAACGGTGTGGTAATGGCTTGCACAAAAATAGTATCCCAAATTGTTCATGGATCTCTGATATCATGTAATAAAAATCTGAATGAGTGAATTAAAATCATTCAACTGTTGACTGTTTTCAGTCCTAAATTATTTCCAGAGTCTGCAATAAATTCTGAGCTTTAACACAGAATAATAATGCTTTAAGTCTTTAGGTATTCCTTTGGCCAGACAATACAGATTTGACATGTATCTCCTCACTTGTCACTGACAATCACAAAAAAACCTCAAACAGCCTAATGCAGAAATATTTTTCCCTTATAGTTCTTGCTTCCAAGATGGATTGATTCCTGCAAACAGAGGAACAGAAAAACCAAAGACAAACTATTCGTCTGTTAAACAACATAGAATTCAGGCTGTGATTCACCATTAATCTGAGCATAGTACTGGATTAAGGGCAATAAACAAAACTTTTTCTAAGATCAAGACAGAGGTGAAAAGAAGAAGAACAAAAAACCCAAGTAAGATAATTATTTAATCATCTTATTCTGAGAAACTCATGGCCCTACTCTTCCAATTAAATCAATAGGTTATAAGTCGGGAGAGAATTTAGCCTTGAAATGCCAAAGCAGAATGTCAATGAGATCCGAGTACCTAGTTCTTTCAAAAATTCCTGACTTCTTCGGCACAAAGCATAAAAAGTTTGTATACCTGTTCATGGGCAAATCCCACCTTCTATAGTTACAGTTGTGGAACAGTATAACATTACAGCATGATGAGAACACAGTATTTCCTAAACCCTCAGATTAAACATTTCCAGCAAAAAAAAAAGAGATCAAACATAATATGACCCACAAATTATATTTTAAAGGATAAAAGAGCAGAGCCTCACCTACACTTTAAATTAGTTAAGCTTCAATTATTTCCAGAGCCAATTTATATCAAATGAAATTCTTATCCATAAACTTTACTTTTACAGGAAGCTTGTACTGAACACTAACTTCTAATAGCTGCCTTACATGAAATATGAAGTGTATTTCACATAAATCGTAGACTAGAATGGCCTCCAGGTTCATCTGCCTTCCCCAAAATGGGACATCTTAAAAGCAGGAGACCTTGCCCAGCTAATTTTCCAGGAATGAAGTTCCACTGAGCAGCCTGTTGTACTGTTTGACCAACTTCATGATGAAATTTTTTGTTCCAAGGCTAGTTAGAATTCCTCTTCTTACAGTTTGGGAGATTTGTCCTTTTTCTTGTTACTGAGCCCATTCGAAAAAATTCCAGGTCAACCCACCTCTTAGAACTTTGAGTATCTTTGGCTTATGGTCACATACAGAATGTATACAGACCAACACAATATACATATATTGTTCTTTGATATTTTCCACAGAGCTTTACTATCAGAATGATTAATCTTCACATGCATGAGACTAACATAAAATCCTACAAACACCTGTGAACATGAAAAGTATTCCTTGTTTAAGCACTACATTCAGTTCTAAGGGATTAATAGCAAAGCATATATATATATATATATATATATATGAAGGATAATAGCCTCATTCTATCATTTGATTTTGGAATTAATTACAAATAAACAAATATTAGTAAATTTCAGAGTACGATTTAGGATAATTTTATGATGAATACAAATTGCAGCATGAGGGAGAAAAACAATAGGAAACTAATCAATGGATCCAACTGCAAACTAGAGGAAAATTCAAATTACTATAATAGTTTATTATAGTAATCAATTATTAATTTGTGCTTAACATCATCAGATGTGAAAATACTATTAAATAATACTAGGAAAAACTGAATGATCCATTAAATGTAATCAAAAGCAGCTGGTAGTAATCAAAGCATAGGTACAGAAAGGTTGTTATAAAAAATGAGACCATTTTTCTTAATATATGACAATATATATGGCATCTTGACTCAATGATACAGTAGACACATTTTTTTTTTGCAAAAATGCTGATCTGAGTTGTGGTCAGCACTTGTCTGTACAATTTACAATGCCATTGTTGACACCTGCGGATGCCCTCAAACTTGATTCCCCTCTCTATAAAAGACTGCAGAGCTGCTGGCAAAGCACTCTTCAGCAAAGAGACTTTTCCTCTGGAATGCTCTTCCTTGCCAAGGTCTAAAATAGCCATAAACTGTTGACATTCTGGGTATGCTACAAAGTCCATCTGTGTGAGCTGACTGATGCAGCAACGGGTGGGATATCTCGTGGGAAGGTGTGACGGAGGTGCACAGGTCTTATGACTAGGAATTAAATGGGGTGTTAGAAAGTGGGAGGACAAGAGTGCTGCTTTTTTTGGAAGTTTTATTTATTGCAGTCTCTACATTATGTTTTAAAATACATGCCAAGGTTTCTTAAAGTCTTATGTGTCCTCTGGAGTGCTTATTTTGGGTTTAAATCTAAATGAATGATAATTCTATTCCTAGTGTTAATGATTCATTTTGTTTTCCAGATTTCTCAGAGACTTTTCATAAATTAAAATCTGAACAGCAGACTGTTATTTTTTCAGAATCCTTCCACAATGAAATCAGTATGACTTTTTAAACACTAAGATACTATGCAGAGAGAGAAAGAATGCAAGAATCAACCTGAATGATTTTGACAGTTAGAGCATGATGTTTTACAGCAACTATTTTTGTTAAAACGCCCATGTTAAGCAAAATGTATTACAAAGGTAGCACTGGTTTGTTGTCAAGGGGGGAAAAGCCCACAAGTAATTGCACTGGTGAAAACTACAGATAAATAAACAGAGAAATAAACAAGTGTCATGAATTAATTAGATTAAAATATCCATTAGGATATTTTGATAACAGTAGCTCCTCCATTGCTAGGAAAATACAAAAAAAGAAATATTTAAGTAACATTTGATTTCAATTTTATCAACATACACATTTTCTTGTATTAAATACTAAGAATTAAATCCAAAACATTTGTCATTTTAATCACTGATCTTTATTTTAAGTAGCCCATATATAGATATTCTACCCTAGCATTTGTTTATAACAGTCTTACATTTAGGCTCAATTCAGCAGAGCTCAGGTAGTGAAGAGGTGCAGGTAACCAATATTTTAAAAATATTGGTTGCCTACTGAATCTTTGTAAGAATAACCTTGTATTTATAAGAATTGATCTTTTACTCATAGCTATTTAAGAGATTTCTTGCAAACACTTTCTACTGAAATGATACTCAAAAATTCAATTTTTAGCAGTGCTCTATGCTGTAATAAAATATTACTTTCTACTTATATGCTCTTTTCTGGACTTAATACATGATTAGACATTGTTTTCACTGATGGTACTAGGGGCAGTAAGCTGAAGAAAGTGATATTCCCAAATTCTTTCAATTTTTAATTACTTAGTCATCAAAAAAAAAAAAATTCCACCAGCTGAGATAATCATGGAAGCCAATCTACAGTAACTCTTTTAGACTGTAGTTATTTTCAGCTTAAAATTCAGTACCATAAAACACTAAGGTTGATCACACATCTGTTTGGGGTTTTTTTCTTCTAGAGGAATGGGAAAAATGAACACAGATCATTATAGTCCACACTTTTTTGTAGTAGCTCTGTTTTGAGGATGATGTCAGTTTTTCACTACACAGATTTCATGAAGGGGTAAAAGATTTGCCTGTCACCAATACTCTGATTTGTTGTACCTATTGGTTAAAAATTCCATGAGACATGACATGAAAGAAAGTATGTGAGTTTATTACCTTTTTTTTTCTTTTCTGTCTTTAGATAAGTTTCTAAGTTCTGCAATTTTTTTTAATGTGGAATTAAATAAAATTTAGGGTTGTCAACTCTTAAATGTCCATAATTTCTGCTACTTTTTGGTGTAATTGACTGAAATATTGTTTAAAAAACTTTTTTTTTAATGAGTTAACTTAGAAATGCATAGACAAAGTTCAAGTTGGTGGCAAAATTTTTAGGTAGATGATCAATTTTTGCTTTATTTTCACTCGTCTTATTCAGCTACTCACTGCAAAGAACAATTACTAATTCCAGATAAAACTGATACACCAATAATATCTTGGTATATCAGGTCACATGTAACAGTCACATAAAGAATAAACAAAAAAAAGAAATTTGGAAATGGATTCTAAAGGAAATAGAAATAGTTTCACAGTAAAAATTTATCACAAAGGAAATGCTAAAATTTCTTAAAAAAAGAAACATTTTAAGTTTGTTATTTTTAATTCCCTTGAAATTTTTTGTATCCTTATCTGCTGTTGGCTTTTCTCAGCATATTTAAGCATTCTGGCTTTCTACATATTAAATATGTATTCTTTCAAAACTTACAAAAAACACCAACAAAGCACATAGAAGTGGAACAAACAAAAATACAAATTAGCACGTTTTTAAAGTTATCCAGTTATTATTCTGTTTAATAAATTGATCATCAATCTTCAAAAAATTTGCTTAATAATGAGCAAGGTCACTATAATTACCCTGCCTTCTCCACATTCCTGTCTTTTCTTGGTACTGTCTAATGTCAAACCAGACAGTCCCACTATGACTCTCATGCCCTTGTAGGAAGCTATAAAAGCATAACTTTTCATTGCAGGCAGCCACCAGTAACAACAGCACTTCAATTATGTCTAAATCCATCTAATCAAGATGAATGTAAAGTCTCCTCTGGGATTTTTTTTTCCTCCTTTTATACTTTTTTTTCTACTCATCTTTCTTTACCACAAAATTGACCATTCGACTCAAAGAATGCTATAGACTGCTGCTGAAAATTTCCAGAACATTTGAAAGCAACAGAAGGCTTTCCTCTCTGATTCCCTGTCCGTACTACACAGGTTGCACTGAATTCCAGTTTCTACACCTTAAACATTTTACATTTGTCAGGTAGACAAGAACATTCCAGTGTGCTGAGGCAGATGAACTCCCTGTGCCTAAAGTACATCAGATACAATCAGCTTCAAGAAGCACTGAAGTAAAACACCGAGACCTTTTTTGAAGCTTATTCAGAAGCAGTCATAAAACTAGACACACTAATCTGGCTGGCATTATTATCAGTGGTGTAAGCAGACAGGTAATATAATCCCATGGCAACACATGAATACCACAATTTACCCCACATTATTGCCACAGGAGAAACAAGGTATGATTCTCACACAACATTAAGAATTTGAGTTCGAATTCCTACAGTGGAAAGACAACTATCTCTGTTGTCTATCTATGAATTAAGCAAGGCTTCTCTACAAAAATGTCCACACTTTCACTGCAGCATGTACAGTTCCATATGTCCATCATTCACACTATCAGTACACAAGCAAGAGCTGCACGTACACAGTAACAGTATATTCCAACTGAGGTAACGCTGAGATAACAAAATGCTGTCTGGCATCACGTTCAAGGTCAGTCTTTTGGAATGTTCAGTTTTTCTCATTAGGCTCATGGATCAGCTGAACAACTATACATCTATACAAATGTACTAAAATAACCCTGATGCTCACACCAAATTAAACAAATCCAAAGATAAAAGTACAGACGAAGCTGAAACAATTTATAAATTAACAGAATTTACAGAGCAGGTTTTACTGAGGAGAGAGACATGTTAGCAAAACAGAAAATGCAAAGCTGATTGCAGAAATGACAAATCATCTTTTGCATGACATCCTGTATTTTATAGTGCTTGGTTTTAATGTTTGCCTTTGATATGCGTTAAGCAAAAGAAACAAGAGCTATTAAAATTACTCCTTCACATATTGAATGACTTCAAAACACAGTGAAAAACACATTAATGAACTGTCTTTTTTACTTTGCTTACTCTTATGTTAGAGTGCTTTCAACTAGGGCCAATACTGGCAGTCATAGATACGCGGTAGCCACCAAACATCTTCCTTGCTGCTGAATAGCCTGCAAAAGACAAGCTAATTATTTTCTGCTCTTCCTCTCCCTCTCTCTCTATATATTCTGTGAATAACTCAACATTCCTAGCACTCCATTTCCTTTGTGTTTTCTTTCATAAGACATGATTCTGAAAAGTAAAAGATGAGGAATGGGTTTCACATAAAAAAAAGTATTAAAAAATCTAGATGTCTAAATACCCCTATGCTTGTTACTTGGCACTTACAAATTAAATAAAACTGCAAATTGAAATGTATAAGCTGTTTGTTTGTTTAAGTAGCATAAAGCAAATAGCACAGTTTAAATTCAAATTCATGTAAGTATGCAGATTATGCATACATAGATAATACATTTTTCTTGTTTGTTTGTTTTTAAAAATGCATTACATAAAAACAGAAATTCCTTATTTTTAGGGCTAGAAACAATGGTTTCAAAATAATAGCATCTTCATCACTGAAACAGTAAAGTTGATCCTTGTTTTATAGTTGAACCTTATTTCATGTACAATAACAATTCAAATATTTAGGATTAAAATTATTTACAAACAATATCTTTTAAAAAAATCTGGGTTAGATATCAGTCATTAGAACATACTTCATTTTTCTTCCTATTTAAGTGCCTTTCAATTTATTTACTCTTAATGAAAGACATAGGTCAGCAGAAAAGAACATGTAAAAGATGAAAAATTCTTACTAGCAACTACCCACACACAAAAAAGTAGAAAATTAAATGTAATACTTCCAGAAGCAGGCGTTCTCTTTTGAAACTATAGAAAATGTACACACTGTATAGACATCTGAAATGCAGCAATATCTAATTTCAAGTCATGAGCTATTTAAAATTCCAAAGCTTCAAATGGAAATTATGCAGAGAAATACAAGGTGTGAAACAGACTGTTAATCTATTATGTAAATGACACAATATTTAGGGGAATGTACAAAAATACCTTCTGATTAAACTTTATTGTTGTAAGTTTCCTAAAAGAAATGAACACAGTCACAATTTGTGCTCCCCACTTCTTGGGCAGAAAGGCACATTTTCTATGCTGTAAGGTCAAACAGATAAATACAAAAAAGAAGTAATGGATTAGTGAGCTGAACCTCCACAGCACTCAGTAATTTAAACAGAAAATGGTATTGCTGATTCTAGCAGTAGAAACCTATCAGCTGAAAATTTTGCTCATAACTGATGGGATTTTGTACACTTTTGGTTAGGGATGCATCTTTACAGGAAAATTTTGTGTAGTTGAATATTTCTAACTACTGTTGTTAGTAAAACAACTGAGTATACTAGAAAGCAAAGTAGTTTCTCCTATGTAGAAAAATTTTGATATAATTCTCATTCTGTTTATTCATATGTAACACATACTTGAGATACAACTCACATTTAAATCAACAATAGTTTATTTGATTGTCAGTTTTAAAAAAATCATTTAAATATCTGAAATTGTATTGGATTTGTCATTCCTTGTTCCTAAATTCTGTCTTCCAGATCCTGGTCTTTGTTTCCCTGTAGTATTACATACACAATTTAAACAAAAAAAAGGCAGAACCTTCTATCCATCATCATGTCATCTGACTTAGTAGGCACACATATCTATTAGCCTGAGTATGTATATGTCTCACCGTATAGATATAGATATAGACATATAGATATTTAAATATATAGATATATGTAAAAAATCTTGGCATTGGTGGTGGAGCAACTGTCACATCACAAAGTATGTGACATATAGGCCATAATGAAGTACAGAAAATCAATTATATTTTTTTCAGGTTTTGTTGTCCATAAATAATTAGCATAGTTTTATTTTTGAATGTACACATTTAAGCAGCAGTGATAACACTTTGGGACGTGTTTTGCTCTGGGCAAAATTTTGGGGTTTTTTATGAGGGTTAGAGAAATTTAGTAAGTGATTGGATGAAGCTATTGTCACTTAGTAATTAAGTTTGAGAGCATCCTATGCATCCTTCCTTCTCCAGGAAGGTTTAAGAATCTTAAAAGACTACATGTAAGAAAATGGATCTGTGAGTAGTAACATAAATTTGGAGCTAAAAATTTAGTTTGTATTTAAGACAAGACTTGTGAACCATTTCTGATTCAGGTGTATCTATTCTATTGCAGGAACAAGGAAATACACTCTCTACTGTCATCTTTACAGAAATAACTGGGGGCACTTACACAGCTCTGTTGGAGTTCCCTGACTTGGACAATCATCTGTCCTTTAATCCCCAAATGCTGGACCCATATGCTTACATATTCCCTATGTGGCAGCTGGCTACAAATACTTGTTCTAGTCTTACCCAGCATTTTTGTTGTGGTTGTTGTTACTATAAATTTTGTCTCTGCTTTCACTTCAGTGATGGTAGAACTTGAAGCCCCACTAAATTTGAGCCCTTGGGACCTGTGTTGGTTCCCAGAATATCCCAATAAAGTCTTTCTCTCTAGTGGTTTAATATTTCACTGCTTTACCCAACAAAAGAAATTATTTGAAAGCTAACTAATGATACATGCCCATTTTCCATGCTTACATCAAGCTCCACTAATGGAATCTTATTTCAGCTCTGTTCTACAGTTAACTGGTAGATCAGGTAGGAGCAAAAAACCTACAGAACAATCATGGTTAAAAACAAATAAATAAATGCAGGCTCATATCTTCCCACACACTTGGAAGACATGAGTTGGTAGCTGCCAGAAAGTATAATGGAAAAGCAGCTCCCAACTTCTCTCAGTGCCTCCCTGCAGGCAGTCAGCTCCCATGTAGTGTGAGTTCACATCAATACACATGCAAGAGACTTGCTCCTATGGACCCTTGATTTACAGGATTATCTGGTGTAAAGGATATGAAATCTTAGCTCACACAAAAAGGCTTTCCAAGTGTATTACACAGTGTTTGTGTATACAATCTGTGAATTTAATGATCTTTCTGCATGAACTTCAGCACTAACAGATTCTAGATTTCATGCTATGCCATGGGTCCAGGACCTTGCAGATTGCATTCCAATATGACCAAGAGACCCATGATACATATTCAGTGGTCAATGAGGAAACTTCTATTTAATAGGTAGGTGGTAGCAACAGTGCCTCAGAGTCCTTCTCGGGCCTCTGTGCAGAATGGATCTCTCTGAGCATCAGGGTTGTCCAAGTAAAGTTGTTAATGATGATTTAATGACAATTTTCTGATCAGCTCTCTTATCTGATTTAGACTACCCTGATCCAGTACAGGTCTCCTACCACTGACATGAGTCCTGTGAGGAAGGCACATTGGAAGTAGATTAAACTGTATATGCCACAGCTGCAGTTCATGTAGTCTTGCTGTCAACCTTAAGTTCACAACCCGATCATGTTGGCATAGCTAGCTTAATGTCACCTAATTTCAGCTTGATTTAGATGTGAATATAGAATGCAGGGTCTAACTTTAAAAAATTCTATGTATCCAGAAGAATAGACACAACAATGTGAAGGCTGAGTTTGGTTGTTTTTGTTTTGTTTTGTTTTGTTTTATTGCAAGTGTAATATAAAGATGTTAATAGTTTTAGTTCTTTGTGCTCAACAAGAAACAATTCAACTTTCATGAAATATTAGGGAAATAAGTCTTGGTAAGGCCCTGAAATCAGAAGCGTAGTCTAAAGAGATATACAGTGATTCACCAGACAATGTTCACATGCAAAAGGAAGTGACAGAAAACACACACATTTAATTATCTTTTATAATTCAGCAAATCTCTGAAATAACACTCTTTTATTATTAGATATAAAAACGTGGTAGTGAAAATGTCTTTAAACATTGCCATATCCTGTGAAGAGCTAGTCAAAATGGTCCCTTTCTTGGCTTCAGACACTTGATACATAAGTTGCAATGTCATAGTAAGACAGGTGTTCTCCAAATTTTGAAGTGATGTATTATATAATATATTCCTTTGTAGCTGATCATCCCATATAAATGGAGCTACGAATTTTATGAAGCAGGCACACAAATCTTAATGCTACAGTGATCTATCTTTCCTTGTGGTGCATACAGGTTCATGTGTAAAACATGAAAAAATAACTGGATGCTAAAGAAAGGCAGCCCTCAAGGCTAAAAATGTAAAACATTTTACAAAATGTAGGTTAGAAATGTACTGATATGTTTATACGGTAAATTCTTCATGGCAGGGAGTTTTCCTTATTGTATCTATAAAGTGCCATTCTCCAGAAATAGTAGGACTTAGTCTGATAACGGTTAAGATTTTTAAGCCTAGCGGGAGATGGAGATAAGGCAAAGCAACATCCTCATAAAAGCAAAAAGTATCAAAATTACCAAATTAGTCCGTAGGCTGTCGCATACAGAGTGAACTTTACTGGCCCATGTAAGCATAGGCCTGTCTAAAAGGCAGCATAGTGATGCAGGAGGCTTTAATTTCAAGCAGTATTTTACTTATGGAACAACACTTTTAGAAGTAAAAGAGCCAAACAGAAAGTACCCACCTGGGGGGGAGCTTAGCCTACTTCTCTTATGTTCACAGCAACAATTCCTACCAGCTCCAAAGAAGCTGCAGCAAGAGTGTTATACCCACTGGGAGCAGCTCGCATCAAAATCTTCTACAATGCTAGAGGTAGTGTCTTGGTAAAAATAAAGTAACTGTACAATGACACCTTGGAGGTTCTATTGGAATATGTTTTGAAAGGAAGACAAATATGTCCAAAAACACAAAAGGTTTTTACATTCAAATCAACAATGACAACCAAGGTGTTTCACTTTTCTCCGATGAAAAAGGTCAAGAATAGTCTGCACATAGGGGTTTTTTATATGTAAAGAACTTTCACTAGAAAATGCTGAATAATGCTTCATTTGTCTTTTGTAATAAAGGCAAAATTAAATATGAATAATTTCAAAGCTTTTGTTTTCCATTACAATTTTTTGTACCTTCTAAATATCTATGCTATTCTACACTTTATTAACTATCTTAATGCAGTAAAAAGATTGGCATTTTCCACTATTATATCTACCACAACTATACAGAATAGCTGGGATGATAATTTTAATGAGTATCCACATTTTTCTTCTCAAAAATTCATCACCAGTTAGTGAACTGAAAGGATTTTTTCCAACATATCCTTTTATCAAAATGCTCAGTGCAGCAAGCTAGTATCGTATTTAAATGCAGAGCAATTTTATTGCAATCTCAGTGGTATCTGCCTGTCAGCAAAAGGGTGGCGTAATGGATTGTAATCATTTTGCACAGTGTAAGGACAGGTCTAGCAGAAAATATTTAATTCTAGGTGATAGCTCCTGCAGAGTCAGTAAAGGGCACATGCTAATAAGGAAACTGCAGAAAGGCACTGGCGATGACATGTTCCCTGAAAACAGCAAGCTCAGCAGATACAGTGCAGCTAATAGAACCATTACTGCCTCATGTCAAGCTATGAAAAATACTAAAGGACAGAGTCATCACAGTGAAGAAAAAAACAAAGCTCTTGTATATTATGGTTGGAAAAGCTTTACAGGCAGAACAATGTTAGGATAACAGTGTTATCAAATGCATGAATAAAAATATGCCAAAAAGCTTGCTCAGTAGAAAGAGCAATTTCTCGTTTTTAATTCACTCTATATTCCACATGTCATAGCTGTACCATTCATTGTATTAATTTTTAGTTTGAAACTCATTTCCTACCAACACATTTGTTGTCTTCTGCTGATGGCAGCAGGTTTGCTTTTGCTTTTCTTTTTTTTTAACTTCGGTTTATGATAAAGTCCATAAGTAAAACATAAAGCATTGCAAAAGAACATGACTAAAAGGCATGAAAACATCCAGATGCTTTTACAGAGAATTAATTTTCTAGACTCTGATTAAAGACTTTTGTTATCACTGGCAAAGTGTTGGTCATCGTCTCTCCTTTTAAAACTTGGAGTCTATCCAGAACCACTAAGACTATGAAATTTCCAGAAAGACTAAGATTATGAAATCTTAATAGCATGCTTATGTTCCAGCAAGAAGCACTCTAGGCAGTTACATTATACACAGATAAAAATCTGTCTCCATCTGATACAGCATTTGCAGTTTAAAATCCTGCTCACTAATTCCAGATAGGAGAAAAACACTGAATATAACCAATGATGTATATATAGGTATTCAAACATACAACAAAATCTAAAAAACCTACTGGAAAATAAAATTCAAATGGACATTTTCCTAACATTAATTTTCAAAGCTAAGTGTTGCTCTTAATTCTCAAAAAACCCCATAAAAGTATGTACTAATGTATCAGAGAGAATATTACGCTTGCATATTTGTTGGTTTCAAGGAAAAGAACCCACTTGTTATTTGTGGACCTTCTCTCTCATTTCAGTTTGTGAATATGAATTTCAGCTTTGTCGCTACTTAAGAAAAAAACAAGCTAACAAATGCCAGACATAAGAGTAACTATCTAACTTCGCACTCTTTGAAATTGCAATGCTGCTAATAGGCTCTTTGTTTTACTACCAAAGGGTTTAATTAGCCAGGATTGTTAGTGAAATAAGTGTTTAATAAAAAGCCTACTAAATCTATGGAGTCTTTCTATTGGCTTCCACTGATGCTGATTTTCAGATCAACAGTGTTAATTTGATAAGTTAGATCCATAAGAACAAGTCACAGAAATTAAGAGTTGTCGTGTTTTTCTGAAGTTTTAATTTTACGTCTTTAAAACTTACCAAGAACTTGAAAGCTTTATCATTAGATGAAGGAATATTTCAAAGTAATTTTTTGTATAATTTGTCATTATGCTGTTTTCTTAATTTGCTACTTAAGACAAGCTGCACATCACAGGACAGCTCAGAAATCTCATAAACAGTCCTCTGGAATAATCTCCATTCTTCCTTTTCTCTTTACGCTATTTGTCAAGTATTTCTGTGGGATATCCCTGAATACTGTAACTGTTTGCACTTCCTGCCCCTCTTCAACCTGTCAAAAACACAATCACTACAAGAAGTTAATTACAAATTATTCTCTGTACATTAATGTGTGTCATTCATCACAAAGATTAATTAAGTTAGGAAACAATAATTACACCTGAATCTCATTTATAAGGAAAATGAGGGCAAGTACATTTTCAAAGAGCTCAGTCACTCATATTCATGGGCATTCTTTACCACTTAGTCAGTTTTGTTAAGAAGTAAACCTCAAGTAAATAGTTTCAACCTGGCTCAGATTACCAAATCATTGAAATCAAAGGGTTGTGTAGTAAGAAAAAACCTATAATTCACTTACTTAGTGATTTGCATTGCTCTAAATGTCTCTTTTAAAACTGTGAGGAACCTCGCAAACCATGGTCACATGAGAAATCTTTTTTGACTTGAATAGATCCATTAAGTCAATGGGGCTACTCATGTGAACAGAGACTCATGTCAAAAACCATTGATGCTGAGAATGCACTCTTTTGTATGTTCTTTCATTTGTATGGATAAGCAAGGAAGTGTCCATGAGAAGCACTATGTGGAATATTATGCCCTTTTTTCCAGTATTCACATTATTTTGCATTAAAAACTCCATGGTATACTGTACTCTCCCTCACACTTTATCCCTAAATCTGTTAAGTAATATTAGAACAGTAAGTGCTTTTCATTCCAGACATGATTGTAATACCACAGTAATTAACAGACATTGTAGAGGTATCCTTTTTACCTTCAAAGTTTCCTATGGAAATAAAGCTTCGCTAAGATTTTGTTAATCAATATTGTTATTTCAATAATTCTCTCATCTACAGGGACTGATTTACTCATGTCTTCTTGAGCAAGTTTCTGACTCAGCAGTGCTTAGAGAAAAAGAAGATGTATTAAATAGCTTGGGTTTGGATTTTTTTCCACAGTTTGTATCAGCTAAACATGTCCCCACCATTACCACATCAAATACTCTCTTAACTGGATAGGTTTCTCTTATAACTGTCACATATATGGGTTAAACATTGTTGCTGCCATCTGCCAAAAGGTGTAGCATAAAGACAACATGCCAGTGGTACTCTAGCTTGTGGCTCCTGGAAGAATGTAAGAGAAGTTGATATCTGCTTGCTTTTGTCACTCTCTGCAGGTCAGTTACATAGCAAGACTGTGGAGGAGATCTTGCCTCCTCTGTCAGACTATAAAAACGGCTCTGACAAATTACTGCCCCTTTTGCAATATCAGCAGTTGTGCACAAGGAACAAGCCTCAGCCTCTGTAAAAAGCCAAAGTCCTTCACTGAGATTTAATTGGCACTTCAGTATTATATTGACTTCTACAAAGATATGCTTTATCTAAAGACAGGCAAATGCGAAAATATCTCCATGCACTGTTTTGCTTATACACGTGTGCAGTTGTTGTGTCCAGGCCAGAGGATTATTTAGGAGATAGGCTGTAAGGCTATCTATGTTGCTTAGGAGCAATGAGAAAATTTTAAAAGAGATCTTCTTAAATATATTAATGCATGAATCTTTACAACAGAAATTCTGTCTTCCTTGTTTTCTTAATTTGGAGTGAGGAAAAAAAAAGAAAAAAAGGAAGTGGTTTTAATTAAAATAAGGGCTATCATATTAGTAAACTCTGAATTAATTGAATCAGGATGAAGTTATTTATCATAATTTTAAACTAGTGGCTGAGAAACTATATTCATGGCTACATTTTGGCTCAGCCTTTAGATCAAGCCAGAGAGGTGTGAAAAAGTGCAACATTACCAGAACCCAAAATGGTGTCTGGTGTACTGCAGAGAGCAGAACTTCTCTGTTTCTGAGGAAGCATTGGCTGTTTCTGAAGTGAACCTTCATGGAGTGAGTCCTTTTGGCAGAGATGTGCTGTGGCACAGTTATGGGCTAAGGTTCTCCTTCCTGAAAAAAGTCTCTGATTTTGTTTATACACAAAGCTCCATCCCTTTAGTAATATCTGTATACTACTTAAAGCCATC
>JAOXXN010000471.1:51851760-51868426 GCA_026770055.1 Myrmophylax atrothorax
CTCTCTCTAGATATTTTCTATTAAAATCAGAAGGACAAAAAAAACCAAAACAGCCCTCACCCAAAGCCTCACCCAAAAAATCAAAAGAAAACCAAAAGAAAACAAAAAGCCAACAAAAAACACCCAAGCAAACCAAAACCAAAACAAACCTAAAACAAAACGAAAAACAAACCAAACAACAAAAATCACAAACCAAAAAGCACTCAGCCACCCAACCAACTAATCAAAGAACCACCTAAAAATATCTAGTAGTTCTCTGAACACTTAGAAATGTGCTAGCCTTTTCAGGGAACCAAAAACAGACAACGGTTTTAAGGTCATTTACACCCAACTGTTCTACTAATACAAAGAGAAAACTTCTCCTGTTAAGGGGATGAGGCCCCCTTTGGATTACAAACCGGAGGTAGTTCAGGATTAAAAATAAGAACATATTAGAGATTGCCTGCCTTGGCAGTACTGGGAAGAGAATATTCTTTCTAGCCTCAGACAAATAACGATACTAAGAGACGATTAGGCAGGTCATAAAACTACACGTAAGATTTTATCTCCCCAAACATCTCCCTAAACAAAGAGATTGCTTAAAGTTTCTGTTTCTATGTCAGGATAAATGAATTAAACTAAAATACAACAATCTTTTAATCATTATAATTAAGTATTGTTGCTTCTTCCCAGCACCTTAATTAAGAGTACAACAAAACGGTCCTCCAGGAAAATGCAGCATCAACAGTGATCAACAACAGTCAGTGAATTCTAGCTTTGTACTCACTTCAGGACATTTATTTTCTTAGCTTTTTAATTTAACACATATTAAAAACTATGTTATGAAAAATTAATAAAATGAAACTCTGCCAAGTTTCCAAGGTGACATATAAAACTCACTTTCTCTAAACTCATCTTTCATGCTTAGTTTTTAAGTCTTCATTTTTTTGTGATTGTTTATTTTGCCAGAGAAGAGGGTCTTTCCAGGTTCTCCTCTCAAGCATGTAGGTAAATGGAGTTATTTATATGAAGGATTCGGTTTTTTTATTTAGAATCAGGTAGATTTTTTTTCTTAGCATCCTCCACTTAAAACATATTATTTTGTGCTGAATTCAAGCCTGACAATTGGCTGAATGGCAGAGCTCAGAGGGTCATGATCAGTGGAGTAGAACCCAGTTGGAGGCCTGTAGTCAGTGGGTTCTCCAGGGACTAATATTGGCTCCAGTCTTTTTCAACTTGTTTATCAACGACCTGGACGAAAGGATAGAGTGCACTCTAAGCAAGTTTGCTGATGACACAAAATGGGAGGGAGTGGCTGATACACCTGAAGGCTGTGCTGACCTTGATAGACTGAGAAATGGAGTGGAGAGAAACCTAATGAAGTTCAACAAAGGTAAGTGTAGAGTACTGCACTTGGAGAGGAATAACCCAAAATACCAGTACAGGTTTGGGGCTGACCTACTAGAAAGCAGCTTTGCGAAGAAGGACATGGGAGTCTTGGTGGATGACAAGTTGACCATGAGCTGGCAGTGTGCCCTGGGGGCCAGGAGGGCCTGTGTATCCTGGGGTGGGCTGGGAAGAATGAGGCCAGCACACCAAGGGAGGTGATCCTTCCCTTCTACTCGGTCCTAGTAAGGCTATATTGTATGAAGCATCTCTCTTATGAGAGACTGTGGGAGCTGGGCCAGCAGAAGAGAAGACTGAGAGAGGACCTCATCAATACATACAAGTATCTCAAAGGTGAGTGTCAAGAGGATGGTGCCAGACTCTTTTCAGTGGTGCCCAGTGATGAGACAAGGATCAATGGCCATAAACTAAAACACAAGGAGTTCCACCTCAACATGAGGAAGAACTTTACATTGAGGGTGAGTGAGCACAGGAACAGGCTGCCCAGGATGGTTGTGGAGTTTCCCTCTCCAGAGACTTTCTAAACACACCTGCACATGTTCCTGCATAACCTGCTCTATGTGATCCTGTGATCTCCAGAGGTCCCTTCCAACCTTAACTATTCTGTGATTCTGTGATTGGAAACTATTTACAAGAAGACAAAAATTATCCCTTTTAGAGAAATATGTGTTGGGCTTTGTTCATTATTTGTATTTTTCTCCACCTATCTTCCTTTGGCATTACAGTGAGCAGCCCTGTTTCAAGATAGAAGCTGTCTCATCCATCTTCTTTTTATTCCTTCATTGCATTATTCTCTACATATATAAAAGCAAAAATCTGAAACAGAAAAATCCAAAACTGTCTCTAATAGGCAAGCTTAGAGAATAAAGGATAAACTCTAGGGGGAGAAACACAGGGAGAAACTAACTATTGCTTTTTACATTTTCTTTCATATAAAACCAAACAGAAGCTAGTTTGCCCTGGGCATTTTTCTTTAGACACTGTGTTGAATACATATTCTTGTCCATTTATATTCATCAGACCTAAATCTGGAAACTGCTATCATGCCGACAAAGAACCAGAGACAGAATCTAATTCCTGTGTTGCTGCTGTGTATGATAATGTGATCTCCATGACTGGGAATTTTCTTGATGCCCTTGTACAGTGTGAAGATGGTATCAATCTGCTGAAGTGAGATTAACAACATCCATTCAGTTTCCTACTCAGACATAAGAGAGAATGAACCAAAAGCCTAGAAAATACCACTGTCCTCAAAGAACAGATACCTCTTTTGAAATAATTCCTGGTGTATAATAGGAGTTAACCAAACATTTTCTGCTGCTCCTCAAATTTAGATATAAAACCTTTAAGAACCTCTATTCATTACTCTCAAGCAGAGCATATAATTAGAATGAATTGCATTGCCTGCTAGCAGGAGGAGTTCTGAGATATCCACTAGGGCTCCAAAGGAGGCCTTTCTCACCATTTTGGGGAATTTATGTAAGCTATTTTGCCAAAACATCATTCATTAAACATTCCATAAATTTTGCAAGTTGAAGCAAAACAAATGGTGCATACTTTATGTTTTCTGCCCCTTTCTGTTCAGCAGGAAAGTAAGAACTTCTTAAAAATTTTAAGCATGGACACTGCTAGACTTCAAAGTGGGTTGTTGGACTACCCAACAATTATGTTATCAAAGTCATATTAGAAAATATTATGAAGATGACACAGTTCTGAAAAGCAAGAATATTACAAAGCTGGAATATTACAGCAGCATGAAGACTGCAGCTTGCCAGTCACTGACACAGTCATGGCAAGTCAAAATGGTAGCACAGAACGAAGGACATTTTCAGGAGCATATTTCACATTAAAAAAATAGGTAAATAAAAAGAAACCAAACAAACAAACAAACAAAAAAGCCCCAAACAACCCCCTCTTAAAGGTGAGAAAAAGCTCAACTTCTCCATATCTGCCTCAGATTTTTCATTAGTGTTTGTGTTCCTTGGGTTTGTCAGCACTCTCCTATCAGCATTTTCACTGAAGTTTATGATTTGCTCTAAAGGGCTTTACATGTGTATTTACTGCAGTTTTATATAAATGAACAGAACTTCAAAGTGAATGATTGAATATTAAATAAATCAAAAGCATAGTTTCAGAACACTTAAAGTGCAAAAGTACTGGATTTATAAAACTGTCAAATACATTATTCAGTGTATTTACTTTCCTAATACTGATCCCAGACTCTGCAAAGGCAAGGCTATCACTAGCTCAATAAAGGTAGAACGTTGCAAACTGCTTTGTTTTTCCTGCAAGACATTAATCAGGGATAAGTTCAGCTTAGGACTACATCTTGCTTTTCCACAAAGGCAGGTAGTCAGAAATGACAGAGAAACTGGGAACTTCAAAGATGGAGATTCAATTTTCACCAAAAACATTCCCAGAGAAAACTGCAATCCCAAGAACATGCCTCGATATGTAAAAAAACCACAAGCTAAACCTAAAGAACTGCATGTTTAAGTGAGAATGAACTTTTTATCAAGTGAATTACTACAATTTCATGGCAATAATTAAAATAACATAACACACAATAAAATAGTGTTACATATGGTGATACGGGAAAAAAAAGATTAAACAGTTTATAGTTATATAGTCCAAAAAGTCCAATAAAATAGGGATGAAGAAAAAAGCTTGTTCAAAACTGTGTGATGAAGAATGCAGTAGTCACAGAAAAAAAGGTAACTCATAAGAAAACAAACAAAAAAATAACAAAGGTTTTTAAAAATGGGTATCAAAATTCTGATTCCAATGAGGATTCTTGGACATCATTTAGTTCTAATGATTTATTATTTTCTCAATAGAACTACTGCACTGAGACACTGTGGGGTTTATATTAATAGAAAATGATAAATGCCACTACAATCAGGAATACCAATTTTCTTTTTCATCAGTTAGTGGTCTGGTGCTGATCAGATGATGAAAACAAGGAGAGTGAATTGGAAAACCAGCTGGAGAAAGCATTTCGAATATGATTTAAAACAACAACAACAGAAACAGAGGAGCTTTCTCATTTTTCTTTAGTTGACTTCTATATGCAACAGTGTGACTTCATTTATGAAAAGTGTGCATAAAATCCTTATCTAATACTTAGAGTAACCATCCCTTCTCATAGGGATAAATTACAGCACAATCCAAATAGAGTGTAAAGATAAGATATTGGGGTTTTTATGTGCTACCCTGTATTTTTACAACAGGAAATAAACATGCACAAATTATGAGAAATCAGTGTTTTCACTCCTTTCCACTGCAACAGTCAAAAATCAGTAAAGGGCACCGTATCCCTCTGTTTGCGAATTGAGTGAATGAGAGTTTGACAAGACTAAACGATCAGCAAAAGATACAGACTCGCCCTCATTACATTTTGCACAACAGTGACTACAGAGACCTATGAATGCATAGTATTATGAATAATGAAACATCTGTGAATTACATAATATCACTAAGTATGTTCCAAATGGTATGCATATATTAACACACAAACACAGGCTGGTACTTATTTAATACAAAATCAGCAAAAAAAAATAATGGTGTTTCTCAAATGCCCTGGAAGTCCATTATGCTCTCCTAATCTCACATATTGCTCTAAGGAATGTGATGCTACTGTTACACCACAATAAACAATAGTCACAGAAACAGCTCGTAGTAACAGGTAGCAAAATCTTTGGGAAATCCACCAACTTTAATAAAAGGGTTTAAGGAAATGTAATTTCTTCTTGTATGTAAAACTGTCTGGAGTCTACATGGAAAACCAACAAATATGATGAATTTTTATATATATTAATACTCTGTAGATTCACAACACTTCTTATTGCCATTGAAATGCAGAGCAAACTACTAGCACATAGCACCTTCCGACAGTCAAAAAAGTGCTCCCTTGTATCACTGCAGACTGCATACAGCTTGATTGGAACCCTGTGTTTTAGATGTGCCCCACCACTGCCCTGGTGATAAATCATTTTAGGATTTACATCCTTGCTGTTAGCTTTAATGAATCATGTGCTGGTTTTTCATTGCTGAAGTAAAGGTGCTTTTTAAACAGCTATCGTAGTCTCTTGACAGTGTAATACAGATATGGATCCGTAATTACAAATGGAAGTCAAAATTATGATTTCTCTTCTGTATATTCTTCTTAATGACTAGTTCAGAAAAAGGAACATAGAACTATTGTTTCAAACACAAGTCTGAAATCCCTAGAGGTTTCAATTAATATTACATAAAAAACCCCCAACAAACCAAACCAAAACAACCCACATCATTTTTCTGTCTCTGTGAAACCAACTCTTTCAATTAGTAGAAATGCATCACTTAGTAAAAAGACAAAGTACTTTATTATTCCATTATAGGTTGATACCCTTACTTAGAAAAATCTTTAATAAGAAGTAGCACACTATTTATTCTCATCTAGTCATACTTAACATCAGACAATTTGACAATTTACCACACTGAGACTTATTTCAAAACCTTCTGAAGTCACTGACGTACATTTTCCTTTTACTTTCTTGAGTTAGAAGGCAGCTTTTAAAAGTCAAATGCTGCATACAGAACTCCAAGCTCATCTCACAACTGCCCACTCTAATGTTATGACCTCCATGGTAAGATAGTGTAGGAGAGGTTTATTCAGTATAAGAACTGAGGCTCTAGGATTTATGAAATCAACAGATGGCCTCAGGCTAAGTGTATTTAAAGGAGATTTTAATTTTTAATGAAAATAATTTGGGATTGGGTATGTAACCAAAACTCAGGTATGTGCTTGATCTTATCCTAGAAATAATTCAATATAGATAATCCAGGTTACCATATGGACTGTATTCCATTCTTCCTATTAAAAGTAGATTACAGAAGGGCTAAAGCTACTTATGATTTTTCAAGCATACCAGTATTAATTTGAATAAGACAATAGATGAGGGAAGAATGATTGGCAGCCATTCCAACTACACAAACTACAAATCTCTTCAGCAGAATTTCAATGGATTGCAGAACTGAGTATTGAAAGATCTAGTAATAATTTGATCTTCTATTTTTTCATATAGTAGTACATCTTCAGGTAACATTATTCCCTGAACAGTATATAGTCAGTTACAAATTCTGTATGAGGTTCCAGCCATTGTCTGAGGACAAGCATTCCAATTGCCTTTTCTTTCCTGGTTATGACACTTAGGGAAGGAGTTGATGCAGCTGTACAGGCCCTGAGAGACAGATGCACAAGCCAGAGAGATGATATAGATGTCCAGATCTTCCCACCTGACGCCTGACTGAATTCACACTGCTTATTGCAAGATGTGGATAATCATCTATACGTCTGTCTAGCATTGACACTTAAGGGTCATATTTTCTTAAAGAGTAAATCACCAGAGTAAGTAATTGTGAGCATTTTTGAAAGTTCAACCGTATTTCCTACATACACTGGAATAGTTTTTATAAGTCTCTTTGGGTGCAGATCACCATGGCCAGAATATAAGAAATTCAGCAGAGTCGATAAATAGTGTACTATAACAGAAAATTTTTACTACATTTACAGTAAATTATACAAAAAATGAAATGGTTATATTTTAAAGAACAGTTATCTGCCTTTTTTTTCCATCATATTAATAGGGGTGAAAAAATAAGTATTCTGAAAATGGCAAAGCTGAGATGATTATGCCAACCTCAAGATTCTAATTTTTTAACTTCAACATACAAAAGCACTGCACATGTACAGATGAAGAGTGTTCCTAAACTTTATATTAGGGCATCAATCAGCAAATTCCCATTGACACTCACAGATCATGAATAGTATTTACTTAAGTGGTCCGTACGCCCTGTAATGTAAGCTCTCATATATATTATAATACAACAGACAGTCAAGGTACAGAAATCTAAGGTGACTTCTTTCACCCCAGCATAGCAAATCAGTGTTGTCATCAGCAAGAAGGCAATGCAAGATTCAGAATTCCTACTTCCCAGTTCTATTTAGCAAACAGATTATTCATTTGAAATTGATGTATCTCATGGAATAAATGTAGTCTTTACTATAGTAGGAAGTCAGACAGAAATAAGTCCAATTGTATGTGTTTTATATATAAACAGAAATCTAAAAAATATCAAGGGGATTCCAGAAAATTAATGGACTAGTCGCAGTTCAAAAATCTTCTAAGACTTGCTAATGTATTATCTTCTATCATCACTTACAATAATAACTTCTGTAAAGCAGAGGTTCTGACATTACTCTCTGGCATCCCACAGTTGTAAACTCTACTTTTTGGAAAGCCTTTTTTACCTTGGAATGTATTGCAATAAGCTACAAACGCAATGAAAGGTGCCACAAACTACATCAAAGGTGCTACAAACAAATTAGTATAAAAGTCACCCTAACAACATGTATGAAACCAGTGTGTACTTGTCAAAAGTTATCCTATTGAAAAAACTTTTCAAGTGAAATCAAAATCTGTCTGGTGCTGCTCATTGACAGTTCTAATTTCAGTGAGAATAATTCAAAGCAAAGTGCAGAAGGCTGCATAGAATTGTTCCACAACAAAGTACAAAATGAAACTGGGTTATATTTAAAACCTAATGCTATATTTAAAAATTAAATTTACTTTTCGAATAGGAGATAAAAAATTAAAATACAGTTTACTAGTATTGCACTTATATCTTTGCCTTTTTATCATTTCAATATTAATGCCAGAAATTGACTCCATCAATGTCAGAAAAATAAGGGAAAAGTAGACACTGCTCTAGGAGATTTTGTTGGGTTTAGCTCCCTGTACAGATTTCAGGTTCTTTGGGAATGCTCTCATGTCAGTATCTGATGAAAGCACAAGCTTTGCTCAAGAGTTATATGGTCAGATTCATAAAAATATTCAAACTGATCGTCCCTGAAAGATCAAAAACTGAGCTCAACAGGCAACCAGCAATTATCAACTCCTTATCACTGCAAGATGCTCAGACCAACTTCACGTAATTTTAGTCATCTGAAACACAGGGTGAGCATGACATAATGCCATGACATGACATGAATTTTACAGACACATGTAATTGTACTACTTGCATTCACCTTCACCATCCTCTTTGAACTATAAACTCTTCATCATGCATAGGAAACACCTGACTAATTGCATCAGGAAGTCTATCCTTTTTATTCCACAACACTGCCTATAGCTGCTTCATTCAGCTTCCCTGGAGCTTTAATTCAAAACTTTCTAATGCCCTCCACAGGGAGTATTTCAAAATGAGGGATGGAAGCAGGATGAAGGCAAACAAGAAAAACACTGAGTCTCCCACAGCTTGTCTAGTTTTCTCTTTATAATGAAGGCTTCTCAGGCCAAAGCTCATGTATCACTGTGTCACTTCCAGCCCTGAGTACATAATCAATGGTTTCACAATATTATTGAATTAGTTGCTTCTATACTGTCTTTTCTCAATTTTTTGAAAGTCCTTACCTACTAAAAATGTCAATATATTCACATTTCACACTCATTAAATACTTGGATAAAAACAGATATGCTATCTGTATTCAAAATCAACTTAAAATGTTAAGTTTCATTTGCTTGCCTAGCATGATATTTTAGGAAAAATAAAGGTAACCTATAAAATATTTTTTTTCCTAAATGCAGCATGGTTGAATTTAAAGCATTCTTTGACAAAAATGCACTGAAGTATATATACAGAACTGTCCCATATACATAATGATGAACATTCAAAATCTGTTTCAAAAAAATTGGCCAGGAGGCAGTTTATAAATGTTAAGCAAAAAAGGATTTGCTCTGAAAAACAGTTATCCCAACTTCAGTGAAACAGAAGACACTGA
This sequence comes from Myrmophylax atrothorax, assembly GCA_026770055.1. NCBI lineage: Eukaryota > Metazoa > Chordata > Aves > Passeriformes > Thamnophilidae > Myrmophylax > Myrmophylax atrothorax. The sequence continues at coordinate 51,860,969 of JAOXXN010000471.1, forward strand.
AGTATTTCTATTGTATAATAAACCCCTTCACAGACACTTCGTGGATCTCATCACCACACCTTGAAAACAGTTGACAAAACGAAATGCATCAAACTATTTTCTCTGACTGAAATAATGGAAATTATTATCCCTTTCCACAGTTGTAGCCCCCCAAAAAGGGGGTACTAGTGGTAGACCTAGGAATGAAGACTAAGTCTCTCTTCAACAACCAATACAAGCCTGGCTTTCTACCCCTCCATAGAAATTGCATTGTGAGGTTAGTAAATTCAAATACGTGAACGGTCTTCTATCATTAAATGTATGCTAAAGCAAACCAAGTGAGATGAGACATTTCTACCCAAACATGTTCCATGTTAACATACATTAAACTTGAGCACAGAAATATTTTGAGCTTCAACACATTTAAAACTCCTCTGAGATCAAGTCTCTGTAGACTCAAGGAGAGAGACACCAACAAGGGTTTCATCTTAAACATTGTAAGAAATAACAATTTTCTGCATAGAGTTTCACAGTTTAGAGAAAGATCATTTTGTTGTAAAAGCCAAATTAAAATCTTGCTAATTTTCTGAATAAGAACTCTGAAAAATATAACATAAAAAGATAATTAAGCCTGATAAGATAGGCCACAGAGTACAGTTAGCCTTACTGAAGTACTTCAGAACATTTTGCTCTGTCATATTTCTCAAAGATAATATATAAATAAATTTAGTATTAATATCCACAAACAATAAAGATTTTTTTTTTTTTTACTTGGCCTGGTTGGTACTTACTATTCACAATCATGTTCCTGGGCTAAACTGACACTGTTTAAATGTGATATTGAAGAAAAATAATTTTCAACTAACTTTGGAAACATTAATACCTTTCTTGAATTCCACCACTAAAGATTACTGAGGGCTCTGTGGTAACTACCAGGGGACAAAGCAAAACTTTCTTTTTTTTCTTTCATTAGGAAGGGCAACAAACATTTTCCTGTGATAGATAGCGATGATGCCATTTCTAGGAACTACAGATCAAAAGAAAACTCACTGCTGAAATAGTAATCTAATGGGGTGTGATGAAGAATAGTAATTTGATTGTGGTTTCTTCATATTTAAGGAACACATTCTAACAAAACCAAATTGCTTAATTTTAAACAATGAAACTGTAGGCATGTTCATGGTGTTAGAAAGGATTATTTAAGGCATATTGCACTCAATGTAGATTCTTGTAAAATATTGAGAACAGTACAGAAAATAGAACAGTATTTCTCATAATTGTAGTTTTTCATAAATGTAATGTCAAAAGTCAAACATAATGTCTGCAAGCACAATAGTTTAATTTTTTCCCCAATGAAGAGAGAGAGAGAAATTCTGAGTTTGTAAGAATGCATAATTAAGTATATATTGGAAATTTAAATGTTGCCAGCGCATTTGAGAGTACAAAGCTATCTTTTACTAGCTCAGCACAAGTCAGTCAACTGAATGACTCTCAAACAGTAAAATAAGTAACGGGTTAAAGCGTGGATTGTCACACCAGAGTTTTTAAATGACGAGTGGATAAATCCAAGCCTCTGTGCTTATGGGCCTAAATGAAGCTTGCAGGAAGGGCAGGGACAGAGGTTTTTTAATAAGTCTGAGAAATCCCAAGTGAAGATTTCAAATGGTTTACCAGCCTTTACAAAAACAATATATTTAAATTAAATTTTATTGTTCACACTGAGACTGAAATGTAGTCTGAGTGGAGGAAGTTTACTTAATTTAGTCCTTTAGTCTAGGTTTGTAGATAGGCTAGCAAGATGAGTCCTACTGAGATGACCATTCCACTTCTCCATCTATATAGAAATTACAGTTGGCATCATTAAGAATGCCTCTACAAATTCTGACAGTACACAGTCCTTAGAAGAACCATGAAGGAGAAAAAGCAATCTTGTGCCACACAGCTTTATTTTCCACTGTTTGCCACCTCATACAATATTTACACTAATAATTTATCTAACTCAAGCTTTAACTAGATAAAAAAAAATTGTATCATAACTTCCCTGATAGTTTTTTGCTGGCATATCTTCTTCTTTAGTGGTCTCATATAAAATAAATTAAAAAAAAGTGATACTGAAAAAAGAGTGGTCTTTTATCATACAAGTAATCTCTGGGTTTATCCAGCCTGTTCGTGTGAGTAGGGAAGTGAGATTTGGCTTTAAAAAGCTCTAATTTAATCTTGTAAAAATAGGAAAATGAGAGGCACATAGAGGTACTTTTTTCCTCATCCATGTGGGACAATGGCAAACAGAAAGCAGAAATGTCGCTTGTCACAAATATCTTTCACTCCCTCTTTCTAACATAAAAAAGATACTACCCAACAATGAAGTAGCCGTAGGAGGCAAAGAGGAAAGAAATAGTTCAAAAAAGCTATATTACCACTTGTAATTCTGAAGCTCCCAGTGTCTTGCAACTTAATGTCACAGAAGAAAAAACTCTTCATTTGGTCTCCCACTGTTTTGCTGCCCTTTCCCCATTGGTGTTGTAGCAGGAGGCAATATAAAAGTGCTTTTATTCCATACAAATTGCTTGACTGCTAAACTCTCTGAAATCTGAAAATTACAGTAGTTGCACTTTTTTTTTAAGGATCCTCTCTTCATAATTGCTTCTGACCAGAATATTAAATACAGAAGAATGAATTTGCAATGAACACAGAAGACACAATTTTGATTTCATTCCCAGTTGAAGAATAATTTTATTGAAATACAGAGTTGCTGTATTTGAGGTAAGCATCTGACCAGAGGTCCTTAATATTGCCTTTACACATTCCAGGTTAAACTTTTCTCTAACTAAAATTATGTCCATATTCAGAAAAAGGCTGAAAATTTCGCAAATATATTTTTATATTTAATGTGCTTATTTCTGCAAAATGTTACATGCTAAATATTTTGTTGGGGTGTTTTTTTTCTTCTCATCTTTAGGTACACTTTACAATTGCTCTGAAATATGGTCAATGGACTGCAGGTATTTCATATACCATTTCTAAGAATCTATTGAGTTAAAGAAGAGGGCTACAAAATGCAAAAGAAACAATCTGAATGCTGATATTTTTAACAAAGCTGTTGGCACCAATTTTAAAGGTTCTCTGATACTCCTAAACAGTGCATTCCAATAGAGAACAGTGCTTTTCTTGATCTCTTTTGCATCTCTTCCCTTCTCATTCCTGTATGCCTTCACTTTAATTTTCTTTCTCTGTGTATTTTGTTAACTTCTATTGGTTTCTTTTATGTAGAATTACTAAAGTTTTCAATGTGTTCTCCTTTCAACGAGTTCCAAACTAGCAATCAAGGTTAAATAAACAACGTACATGTAGAAAACCCGAATCAATTTAAAAATGAAAGAATTGATTTTTTTATTTTAATTTTGCTCATTGATTTTGTTCACAGGAAACAAAATCAATATAGGAGCAGCATACTGACTTTGAAGTTTGATAATATATCTCAGTATAATAAAGAGGTCAAAGCCCCTACTATATCATAAATTCCTCCTCTTGGAACTAATTACTACAAGTGGAAAAGAGTGGCAGACTATCAGTTTTGAAGGCATAAACACAAGGGGTAAGCTAATTCAGACATGAATGCATAACAATCAGGAGAGAAAAAGTATTTTTGGCATTGTTCATACAGTTGGAAAGTCATATTATGAAGGCAAGTGATAATATATAGTCTCATTACAAATATAATTTCGTTTCCTCACACATTTATACAAGATTTGCATCAGAAACTTGAATGAGTTGAAGTTATGCTTTAGTCATAAGAAAAATGATCTTGCTGAAAAATTATTAATACTTCAAATATCCTTTTTTGTTGCTCCCTATGATGAAGGATATGAGTAAATAAATTATTTAGGAGAAAACATTCAACCTCGCTCTAAATCATAAGCTGATATATTATATAGTGTAATATCCAAATACAGATAGAAAACTAATATAAAAAATTGTATATGTATATATAAAATTGAAGTTGGCACTATAGTCTTTGTTTTTATGTGAAGTATACCGCTTAATAGTGACTGTAGAATCAAAGATTTTCCTTAGGTGTGGTTTTGATATTGGCAATTGTACAATCCTCAATACAATTATTCTAGTCTGGAGTACTCCAGCCAAGTGAATTCAGCTGGCTTTAGCAATGAAACTTTTTGTGTATACATGCAAGTAACTTTTGATTTCCCTATTTGCTGGTAGAGACATTCAGCATGCTGTGTTTTCTTCTTGGTCTCTACTTCAATTTCTTTGTAGAGCCATTTCTCTCAGCAAAATCTGAGGGAACCAACACTGCTTGCCCTAAATCCTTTCTCACACTATGTCTCATGTTCCCAAGCAGGACAAAGATTTTCAAATATTAAGACTATATCTGGATTTCCAGAATTTCAGTCATCAGGGTTAGGGGGGGTTGTGGTTTTTTTTGTTGTTGTTTGGTTTGTTGGTTGGGTTTTTTCAGCAAACAAGTACTGCATTAACTCTGATACTGACAGTTTAATCTTTTTCACACTCATCTCCCAGTTACTAATTCAACCAATCCTCTAATCAAATTTCAGTCCTTTGAAAAATGAAACAAAGAAGAAATTGTGAGTTTTTCATTCTATTCATACTCCTAAATTGGATGGTATTTGATCCTGTTCCTCCATTTATAATCATTTCTGCTTACCAAATCTTTCTTGCATACCATTTATCTTCCTGTTTTGGATTCTTGACTCCATTTAATATCTCTCCAAATGCATCCAAAATGTAATCTGAACCTCTTGTTTTCAGGGTTTTTTAACATGATTTATCACAGAGTTTAATTTATTTTTTTTTCTAATAGCTTTACTTGCAAGGTGCACTTAGTTCTGCAGTAACCCTGCCCCTGGGAATCAATTTCATAACATAAAAGAGTTCATGTAATTTGTGATCCAACATCCCTTAGAGTTGGAGTTTCATTTCATAAATAATTCACTTACGAGCACATACATTCATTTTACATGATTCCTCAATGTGGCCAGGGTGCTGTGTAGTCTGCATTGTATCCACCTACAAAAAATACAAAAATATATGTCTGCTTACCAGGATGTGAGTAGGATTTGGCTAAACTAATCCTCTGCCATGGATCTTTTTAGTGAGCAAAAAGATTCCTCTTGTCTGCCTTAGGTCCAAACACACTCTGTAAAATAACTACTTGGCAGCCAAGACATAATGCTGTTGCATATTGCTTAAGAAAAAAAAGAAATTAAGCAAACTATGCCCAGAAACAGGCTGGGTTTAAATCATTGAGAGTTTGTGGTGATTTATGCATCCTCCCTTTTCTTACCTACAGTTACTGCAGACAAAGTAAAAAATAATACATATGTCTCAGCTATCAGTGATGATCATAACATGTCCTCATTAAGTGATAGGATAAATAGTGCAGTTTGAATAACTGACAGAAGCAAAGAATAGGAATTTTATAACAAAGCAAACAGAAAACTCCTCTTTCTCTTAACCCACCTCACCTCACCACCAAATGAAAGGTAGTTAGCAAATCAGATTTGGAGTACAACATACAATATACAATGAAAACTCTATGGACATCTACATTCTTCAAAATGCCAGGTATCAACTATTATGCTACAAGATGGAAATAAAGAAAATGTGGAACTAGGGGAGAACCTGCTTCCTTTGAACCAGTTTGATCAAGATGTTTGTGAAGGAAATGAGACATTAAAGAGCCATGCACACCTACTGATAAACAGGGAAGTTTTCAGTCCAACATATTCTTCAAAAACAGACCTTAAAATATCACTCAGAAATGGGTTATCCACACACACGCACACAAAAAAATAACCCATTATTGTGGGTTACAGAACATATTTGGTTGACAATCAACAGTATTTTCAGCTTTTCCAGTACTGTTGTAGTATTAATAATTTGTATTTATTTTACATTGCTGACTACTACATCCTTATTTTTAATGAATCATTTCTTCCAATCTATCACACATATGTAAAGTTAAAACCAAATTACACAAATGTAGGATAGCAATGTCAAGCATCTTTATAAAGCAGCTTTTGGTCTATGAAAATAATCCATAAAAGACTTCCAAATGTCCTCAAATAAGTAACGTCTGTTCCTCAATCTAAATATGATCTTCTTACAGGAAGCCATCTGGGGCAAACAAGCAAAACATTCTGCTTTAGTTGCAGAATATATTTACACCTCAGTAAAATTTTTCATCATCATCAAACCAATTATATACAAATCTCTTTGTTCAGATTACACTGTCTTAGCCTGACTAAACAGCAAAATCACTAAACTGGCCAAAACCATTCAACAGCAATATTGGTAATGCATCTATCTATCCATTTATTTATCTGTTTTGATCAATCTATCTCTCAACCATTTCAGTTCCTTGAGTACCTCAAAGTTCCTAACTTCAACAGTTATTCAAATTCAGATATGGATAGATAGAGACATATACACCTTATAGTTTTTGTAACTTTAAGGAGAATCCATTCACTGTAATAGTAAACGTGTCCAGTGTGCAATCAACAGGGATCTGCTAACATGTATTTTAAATAGCTTTCTCAAAAATACAAACACAACTGTGACCATTTGCTGCATTCAAAAGACAATTCTGAGGTCAAAAAGGTTCATAGATCTACAATTTCTGCTATAATTTGACCTCTCTTGCATGACAAATACACATTTTTTTCAGTTAACAAATCATCAATCATTGCGAGAAAAAAGCTAAAACAAGCAAAACCAAGTACCTGGCACATACTAGACAAAATGTTGAATCTTTTTATCAAAAATGCAATGCATTATATGCTTAAGATTCAAATAATCATGGTGGTCTCAGAGTGTGTGTCTGCATTACCTGCAGTACTCCTGATGCAGCATTAAATGGGAAGAATAACAGTGCAATTTGTTGTTACATCTTAACAAGCAACAAAGTTTTCATCACCTGCCACTCTGGCATGCTCTATGCAGACAGACAGCAAACTGATGGAAGGCCTTGCATCTTCACTCTAAGTGCTACATACCACAAGACAACCTGACACAATGCTGGAAGAAAATGCTTCAAAATGCTCAGTGGTACTCAAAAATACATATAGTAGGACTCCAAATATAGAATCAAGACAAATTCACACCCAAAACATATTCTCATACTCTGTGTCATTAATGTAGGTGCATACATAACCTATGGCATTAGAAGAATCTTGCAAATATCCAGAAAATTGATATTACTGTCTTGTTCTTCCTCCTATTTCCTGGCACTAAAATGCACATACATGAGAGTTAAATGAAGAACTGAGTTACTACCTCAGTTTTCATGAACAAGATGCTTTGCAGCTCTCCACTAATCCAGTCTGTAATTGTCCTAGTTCAGCAGGTGGAACCAGTTTATCACTGTGTGGGGGTGATCAAAGCTATGTATTCTACCCCCTCTATTCATTTCCCAAGAACAATGGACCATTTGCAGCAGCT
>JAOXXN010000471.1:51868526-51880240 GCA_026770055.1 Myrmophylax atrothorax
CCTCCGAGATCATCAAGTCCAACCCTTGGTCCAACTCCAGTCCATTTACTAGATCATGGCACTCAGTGCCACATCCAGTCTCATCTTAAAAACCTCGAGGCAAGGTGAATCCACCACCTCTCTGGGCAGGCCATTCCAATGCCTGATTACTCCCTCTGTAAAAAATTTCTTTCTAATACCCAAACTAGACCTCCCCTGGAAGACCTTAAGCACATGCCTTCTTGTTCTATTGCTGGCTGCCTGGGAGAAGAGACCAACCCCCACCTGGCCACAACTCCCGTTCAGGTAGTTGTAGACAGTGATGAAGTCATCCCTGAACCTCCTCTTCTCCAGGCTAAACAACCCCAGCTCCCTCAGCCTCTCCCCATAGGACTTGTGCACAAGTCCCTTCACCAGCCTCGTTCCTCTATTCTCTGGACCCACTCCAGCACCTCAATATCTTTCCTGAACTGAGAGGCCCAGAACTGAACACAATACTCAAGGTGTGGCCTCACCAGCACTGAGTACAGGGGAAGGAACACTTCCCTGGTCCTGCTGGCCACACTATTCTTGATACAGGCCAGGACCCCATTGGCCATATGCCACCTTACAGGGGTTTTTCTGACTTGTTGGTTTATTTTTGTCCTAGTCAAAATGCAACATAATTAAAATGGAAGCTAAGATACTTTGTAGCTAAAAAATATTAGAAATAAATAACTGAAAGGGATATGCCTATTAAACAAACAATAGCCCCAATAAAGCAGTAGGTTGCAAAGAATGTAGATATCAAGCTTCAGACTGTGTGGCAATAAGGCAAGGGGAAAATGTTTCAGCTTGAGCAATCCAAAGAGTAAGTAACTGTTGTGGTTTCACCCCAGCCAGTAACCAAGCAGCATTCAGTAGCTTGCCCACTCCAACACCAGCAGGATAAGGGAGAGAATTGGAAGGGTAAAAGCCAGAAACCTAGTGGGTTGAGATAACAACATTTAAATAGGGAAAGCAAAAGCCGTGCATACATGCAAACTGTCCTAGTTCAGCAGGTGGGACCAGTTTATCACTGTGCGGGGGTGATCAAAGCTATGTTTTCTACCCCCTCTATTCATTTCCCAAGAACAATGGACCATTTGCAGCAGCTGCCCAGGGCACACCTGGCCCCTCAGGGTGTGAACTAGGTGTGAAAGACATCTGTGAGATAAGAGCTGTGACAACTCCCTTCCAGGGAGCCCTTAGGCACCTTCACACCCAGCCTGAGGGAGCGTGTCTGCTAATGGGCCATCAGCGGTTCCAAAATACCCCATGACTCACAGAGTTAGATGACCCATTGTGTGTCTCCCCGCCCTGGGGGAGAGACTGGGTGCTCCCACCTGGACCTGAGAGTACATATCTTGGGGTAAGAAGACCTCAGGGATCACTTGTCAGACGGAGAGGAGGACCAAAACCTCGACAGCAGGAAACCACCACTTTCAACCAGCCTGTGACCACCACGCTCCACCAGACTGCAACTGTCAGCTGCACCAACAGGTTTTCCACTTTGGACTTTCACTTTGGACTTGGGGGAACCACATAGGGTTTAGCACAGGGGTGAACAAACCCCTTTGTGCTGGTGCCCCAGGGTGCTGGGTTATACTTCTGGGATTTTGTGGGTTAAAACCAATTTTTTTCTCTTTGTGCCATTGCATTTATTGTAATATTGTTATTAAATTGTAACTCTGACTTATAATCTCTTTTGTGTTGTGTTCATTTCTCCTGCCAGTTTACATTTAAACCAGCACAGTAATACTAAAATACAGGCCTGGAAATTTCTTATCACATACTGGGTCTACTTTCTGCTTATCGGAGGCACAATCTCACATATTTTCTTGATAGGTTACAATAGTCTTGCATGAATATTTCATTGGGAAATCACTTCCAGAATTTCAATGTTGCAGTATATAAAAATTAGTGTAATTACAACCCCAAATTTATTCATGTTATATCTGTTACTCCTTTTTCTTTAACTTATATATTCATTGCTATTGGGAAATGACCTTTTAGTATTAGTGATGTTTATTTACTACTACATTTAATTATTTTTCATTAAATAAGTGAGCAGTCACACTTAATGCAGTATAGGTGATCACAGCTATAACATATTGTTACAAATGCAAAATTACTAACTTCTGCAAGCATCCTTTTATAATTTTTTTGTGATTCATTTCACTTTATTCCTAGTGCTAAATCTGTGTCTGTAAATATGTTATGATTGCTATATATATATTATATATTGATCTGATTGATGTGTGTGTATGACTATAAATGTGACATATTACAAGTTTCTGCAAGATACAACATGTCTTAAATGGAACTGAAAGGCACAACATGCTCATTTTTGCCCACTACAGCAAATGAATGCCAGATAAAAATATATCTCCATAGATTTCCTGCTACATTTCACAAGATGCTTCTACGGTATTTTTAAACTTTTTTTATACACATAACTTCATTTTCAGTTTGTGGCAGAAATCAAAATAGATTATGGGGAAGTATAGCAAGGGCATTGAATATATTTCCTTAGAATATAAATGCCATATTAGGAAAGGTGATTCTTAAACAAGAGAAAATTCATCAGTAAATATAATATTCAATATCTTTATGTTGTGACATTTGTACAGTATTTGTGAATAATTAAAGGCCATAAATAGGGTAAAAATAGGCAAATTGAAACTCATTAACAGCTTTTCTGAATAAGAAATGAATGAGGACTGCCACATATGATCACAGTGATGCATAGATCTTGTTAACTAAAATTTCTGTAGTAGATATAGTCTAATTTAATAAAATAATTTAATAATTCTGATAATGAAAGTTAAAGAAATCAGCTTAAAAGGGTAAGACACCTAGAGTTAGTACACAGTTTAACATGACTGTATGTATTCTCATTTAACCTCATTAAATTAAATTTTTCATATTTTTATTCTGTGACTACTGCTGATTCCTGAATGTTATGTAAAACAAGTCCATCAAAACTAAGCTTTTGAGTTCTTACCAAAGCATATATATATATAAATAAAATTTTAACCCATCAGTACTAGCATAAAATAGATAAATTAAATATTGGTCATTCATTACCTTTACAAACTCTCTTGTTTATTGATTTCTTGCTCACACTGTGCTTGTGAATGAATTTTGAACATTTAGGAATCTGTCAAATCCCACCACTTCCTACTATTAGGATTATGTTCTTTTCATAGTCACACTTTGCAGCAATATGGTGACATATCGACCAGTCCTCATGTTAAACACTAGAGGATTGCTGGCTGACAAAGACAGTGGTTAGAGATGGAAGATCTGTGTCCATGCCACTGACTTGAAATTAATTTACTCATCCGCACAAACTAAAGAATTTATAACTTAGAATTGAAAAAATATTACACACACTTAAATGTTTAGGAATTTGTTCTTTCTAAACAAACTCAAAATGTTGTAAATTAATAATAAACGTATACCTTCTATCAGTAGTAGGTAGGAACAAAAACCAAAATATAAAATAGCCCATTTAACTCTCTAATCTGCTCTCACACAGGCAGTGAAATAATAAAAAATTGCATATTTAATGCTATTTATTTAATGCCTCACCATTCCTGAAGTAGAGAACTGTCTTCATTACAATCCACTATAAATATATTATTATTCTATCATCAGCACATATGTATTGACTTATTTCATGTCGACCATGTTCAGAAATATAAATTGCTAACAATTTTTTGAAGGCACAGAGTGGAATAACATGTGATTGATGTACCTAAAAAGTCTCAATGATGCAAACTTCTATATGGTTTGCATTTGACTTACATAATATATTTATCAAAATTCTGTCACCTTGCCCTACTCAATTAATGCATTAAGAAGCACTGTAATAAGAATTATATTTATTTATTACAATCTTAAGCCAGCAACATCTAGATCTCCCTAAAAACTGAGTAATACTGCCACATCAAGAAAAAAAGGGTTCACAGAAAAACAGAAGTGCAAGTGCTGATATCCTTAGATGTCTCTGCTGCTGCAAACCTCACCGCGAGAGGTTTGTGCTGTTCTCTAAACAGCTTACAGAACATGATCTTGGTGTAGATAATGCTACTAATAATTTAATCTATCATTAGGAAACTAAGGCATTAAAAGCATGGCCCATGTTTTGTTGTTGTTTCTATTTCCCTCTCCTTAGGAGTACACGCACATTCTAGAAGGAAAATATCTGTATAATTCTATGATTCCAAACTCACAAAGTTCCATTTCAAAACTAGTAAGATATTTTTACATCATCTCAACCTTAGAGGGTTGAAATTTTTATTTTTTTTTTCAATTTCTAGACAAAACATATAGAAGTATAGAGCTGCTATTATAACAACATTGTTCTTTAGTGCTTTTTGCTATTTATTCCCAATATATTTATGAAGAGCAATCACATCTCCTCTTCCTACTTACATTCTTAAGACTGAGGAAAATGCAGCAGTAGCTTAAAAACCAGATGGCAGGAATAGTTACCACCCTCATCCATCTGCTCCACCCTTCTGACGGGCACTAAAGCCTTCAGGGCAGGGTTATATGATATGCCTATGAATGAGCTCATATACTATTGCAGTCTTCAGCTGGGTGTATTAAAGTAAAAGAATTTCAGTTTTGGTTTACCCTAATATACAAAGCAGTGGTTCACAAAGTGATTCAAAGGAGGTTCAAGTATTCATGCCTTCGGGATAGTACAAGCTTCTGCCATCCAATTTCAGCCTGCTACAGCATGTCTCTCAGAGCCTTAAGTTCAGTCATCTCTTGCACAGCTAAGTCTGCATTCCATGGTTATTAAACCACTCTGAGTGTCTAAACGTAAGCTTAATTCTTCCTGAAAATGGTTGACCTGAGTAATAAAATGATTTTTCAGATGAAGTCTCATGAAGAACTTCTCAAATGACATGACTTTGTCTGTTTCTCTCACAGGAGCACACAACTTAACGCAGTTTTATGTTGCAGAAACAAACTTGCTCATGTCACACTGGTGCTCCTAGTAATTACACCCAATTTATTAAATTCTTGTTTTCTACTGCTTCCATCTCATGATTTCCTGACTGAAGTTACAACTTGTCTTGTTCTTGCTAGTGTTTTGAGTTGTTGAGTTTTAACTCCTACAGCTTAAAATATTTTCTAGTCCTTCATCTAGTATAGTCACCCAAAATCATGATGTTTATCATACTTGTTTCATAATCAAGTTTCCTTCTTACATTTTCACTCTGCGCATGAAGATTAAAATATAAAGCAAAAACAGTCTTAAGACTGATGTTTGACTCAAGTAACTTTTTATAATACTTATCTTTGCAACAACACCAATTGTCATCTCATGCTAGTGAATTTCTTAAATTATTTTTAATGCTGTTAGTAATGCCCATCTTCCTCAGGTGCACAAATGATTTCCCAGGTGGCACAGTATCAACTGCTTGTTGAAGTCCAAGGAGAGAGATTACTAAATTTTCTTTATCTAGAAAATTGGTTATCTTTTCAAAGAAAGTTATCAGATTGGTTTGTATGAACTCCTTTCAGTAAAGCCATTTTCAATTTCCATTTTATCCCATCTTTCCTCTTTCTTTGTGTCAGTAACTCAATTTTTTCATATAAACTCTGCTCTACTTTTGATAAAAAATGAGGTCACACTTTTAGACCTCTATCCCTTCTTTTCCATCTTCTCCACTACTTAAATATAAATACGGCATTTGCTATTCTCCAACAAAATAGCAGCTTTTTTTTTTCCCCTAACAGATTTATTTAAAAGAAGACATGGGATGCTTTGTTCTATATCACTCAGAATTCTGTAATGACACTTACCTGTTCCTACTTGACTCACATACATCAGACTCCAGGTTTTGCTTTTATCTCAGACGCTTCCAGTTTTTGCCTCCCATGTACAAAATTGTTACCTTTGTTTAAAACTAAAGCAAAGTTTTAATTTCATTTCTCCATCACACCTATATTATCTTTCACTTCTAAGCGCAATAATTGTCCTACTTCTCTCTTGCTCTTATAGCTTAATAAAGTTTTCTTTTAATCACTGCTTTAGTGTTTACCTCAGTTGACATGTGTCAGTCCTTTATTCTGACCACACCCCATAACGTACATCTCTCTGATTATCTGACTTCCCTTCTTCTTTCTCTACCCATTCATTGTAACTTTCCAATCTTGTAATTTATTCCATTTAAAAAAAAAAATCTCATGCCTGTAGACAGAATAAACACCTGTGCATCTGAGACTCTCAGAAGGTATTACAGGTATTTTACTTCATAGACATGCGTATGAAGAGTATTTCCATATCACCTTCCACACGATTCTCCTACCTGTGTGTGGCACTACAATAATTTTCTATTCCTACTACTGAAGGCCAATGCTGAAGGGAATGAAATGCATTGATTGAACAGGGATTGTGCTTTTCCAATTCCCAGAATTAATCTGCCTAAAGGCAAAATATCTGTGTTCTCTGCTAATGATCCTTTGTCACTTCAAACACAGTATTACATTTGTTTATAATTCCTCCAGCCATCATACTCTACTCACTAAGACAGAAAATTAGGAATGGCAAGACTTCAGTGTTTAATGCACAGAAAAACTGAGGTGAATGACAAATTTTATTTTTAGAGGCATTATTAACTGGTTGTTTCAAAGGATACTTTTTTAATCATTGTCTAATGTATAATCTGCATGAAAGGGTACCTTTCAATTAAATCTTTTTCTTGCTAAGGTTTTCATTTGCACATACAAGACCAAAGAGAACTTCTAGTGAAATGTTTGTGAGAGGCAAAAGCATTATCCATGGAATTAAAAAAATTATAGATATATATAAAGCAGACACCTATGATGTGGCAGAAATAACAAGCTGATACATTTATTGTTTATTTTGCTAAGGAAAGTATTACTTCTCATCTCATGGGCACACAGACTTCACAGGAAAGCTTTACACTGCACACCATTGGAGACACTGAAACAGTAACCCCTGTTCAGACATTCCTACTGTACCTGGGGCACAACAGGCTTCAGGGCCTTCTCTTGCCCCAGCCTCAGCCCCCAGCCCCACGCTGCCCTTGCTTGAGAGGCACATTTAGTCTTTCTCTAGTCAATCTTAAGACTGACTACAGAGGAAAAAAAAAAATGCACTAATGCTGTGTGGAGCAGAGACTCTGCCTGAGCAGCCGGAGACCTGCGGCTCCTTCCCGGGTGGATAAAACTCCATCCGTCAGGCAGCAAAGAGGATTATGCCAAAGGCACAGTAGGGCTCTACAGGTAGAGACTCACAGAGCAGTCAAAACTAAAAGAAAAAGTTATGGAAAGCAGTGGGAGGGAAAGATATGAGGGGGTTGGGTTTAGCTGTTTTATACAGAACCCTTAGGCAGGAAATGGGTATGACAGATCTACCAGACTTTATATTAAATTCCAAAGCACAACTAGGTATCACTCTCACCCTAAAAAGCTCACTGATCGCAGTACCCCTCCTTGAAGGTATGTCATAGTACAAAAAAAGAAAAAAGAATAAAAAAAATTTAAAAATAGGAAACTAAGAAAAAATATCAGAAAAAAAAAAATAGAAAATTGTTGTTACCAGTCTATCAGCAATTTGAACATAAGTGTCAGTATAGGTGTAGGTTGATTCCACTGTTCGATCAGATCACAGAAAGCATGGATGTAAAATACAGATTCATAAAACAACATTAAAGGTGAGTGTTTCCAGTAGTCAAAACATAACATTAGTCAAAACATAACATTAGTTTTCCAGAATCCCTCTTCAGAGTACCTCCAAGTTCTAGTCAAAAGAAATGTAGAATTTATAAATTCTCAGTCTATACATCATCTAAATAATCTCTTGCATTTTGGAAGCATCATAATTACAAACCAAGTTTATAAAGAATAGAGTGATTCTTAGGTAGTATTTTATAATTACCCCAAATGCTAAACTGTTGTACTGTTACCGTAAACCTGTTTGTATTGTCAACTGTTCACTTTCTTAAAATTAAGTTCAAAGCAAGAGGGGTTTTTTTGTATCTATGTCTTCCCTTTCAAAGGAAACGTAAATTCCATGCCTCTATATCAGTTGCAAAGTCCCTTATCAATGAGGAGTGTGGTATTTCCTAACAAATAAAAGCTTATTTTACAGAGTGTATTATGAGCACAGCGTGTTAGATTTGTTTAATTAAAGTCTGTCAAATTATCATAGGGTCTTTACATTCTGCAAATAATTGCTTTTTCTTCTCTATTCACTTTTTGTTAATGGAAATAGAAAAAGTTATTTTCATCTTTAATATATGATGTTGAATGAAGAAAAAATAGGAAAAAATAAGCAGTTAATGAAGTGACCTTTAATTTCTTAGACATCCTTTTAAATTAAACCTAAAATGATGGAAATTTAGCTAGATTTGACAGTAGTTATATATGTGAAAGTATGTAATGCATTCAAATTAAACTATTGTACTAAGAGTACACATCTGAATGTAGATAAACAATGGAACGCAATGAAAGTTGCATCTAAATATTTGTCAGATCAGTTAAATTACCTCACATTAGAGTGCACTCCAGTGATCCGAACATAACATACTTACAGATCTTAGGTGACTACTACTCCTTTTATTCATAAATTCCTCATGATAAATTAATTTATGTACAGAATTTGCACACTGGACTGTGGCATTAATACTATAACCTTGAGTTATTGTTTAGTTTAGATTTTTGGGTTGAGTTTATCTTCTTCTTTTTGATAGAAAATAAAAAGCACCTTTTTCCAGTGAAGTAGCAAATATTTAGTGTAGGACTCAAAATCAGTCCCAGGCAGTCAGCAATAGGACAAGGGAGCACGGGCTCAAGCTCTGCCAGGGAAAATTTAAGTTGGAGATCAGAAAAATATTCTTTACAGAGAGAGTAATCAGGCATTGGAATGGGCTGCCCAGAGCGGTGGTGGATTCACCATCCCTGGAGGTTTTTAAACTAAGATTGGATGTGGCACTGAGTGCCATGATCTAGTAAACAGACTGAAGTTGGACCAAGGGTTGGACTTGATGACCTCGGAGGTCTTTTCCAACCCAATCGATTCTATGATTCCATGATTCTATTATTCTATGATTCTTAAGTGTATATCTGCTTCTTTCACACTAAATGACATCTAATATGCAGTGTGTACACATGGTAAGAAGACTTTGCTCTATCAAGTTAAGTAACAGAAGCGTAGTCCAGTTTATTTCCACACAGCAGCCCCTATTCAGCATATTACCAGCTCTAGTACTCAGTAGTAAGACAGGTTAGAACTGCTACCCCATATCTTGGAGGGGGGATGCAAAACAAAAAGTGGTTTTTTTTCTGAAAAAGTTTCTGGAGAAACATGTACAACATTGAAACTGTGCCTAGACTGGTTGGCAAGCAGAATAGAGCAGCCAAGCCAGATTAGTTACAATTCTACATATTTATTTGTGGGGGTTTCCATTTCAAGTAGAAGGATGCTTCAGAAATTAAAAGTGGGTGCCTACTTCACATATACTTAATTGGTTTTCTGCATCACTGTAGAACATTTTACGAATGAAAGGCTTCTCTCTCTTTCTTCAAATAGCAAGAGTCCTGAGCTGATTTTATCTTAAAATTTGCATAACCTTTTTTCTGATGCCCTTTCAGTAGTTAGTTCTTGTCATTTGAGTCCTCCGTTTCTAATCAGGATGCCCAAAACCAGAAAATTTAATGGAAAAATTACTAAATAATGGCTTAGCTTCTTCAAGAAAATAAGAACTTCGGAGTCTTTTCCTTAAAGCCTTCATGTCACATATCAGGGGAAAAAAACATTATCACTATGTAACTATGTTTCATGAAAGCCTGTTATGATTCAAAACTGTTTAGAGATAACAATCAAACCAGAAGAATTTTGCTCCTCACAGAGCTTTTACGGTTATTAAGTCATTGTTCTCCTTTATGCTTATAAGGAAAGAGGAGAGAAACTAAAAATAAAAGGAACTAAAAAGGTGTTGCATCTTAAATGAACACAGATATTTTAGATCTACTTTATTTACTCAATTTGTTTTAAGTTGGAGAGTGAAAAGGAATCTTTGACAAAACTGACATCCTTAAAATATGGTGATATTTCATTTTCTCCCTTCTGCACTATTTAGATTGCCTGGAACTGAAATACTTCCAGCAGCCACTGTGTCCAATTTTTCAGAGCTGTCACTTCCTAGCAAATCTGCTTAAGCAAAATACTTATGTTGTTAGAAAACAGAGCAAACATCTGATATAAATACATTCTATATTTCTTTGCAGGACTACTGGTATTCAAACACACAAACCAGAAAGAACATGTGAAAATCTGGAAGCTGAGCCCTTATAGACTCTTTTAAATCCATAAATCTGGTACTTCCATGATTAGTTTCCAAAGATGTCTAGAATTAGCTCACTTTTTTTGACTTAGCTGATTTTATTTTATTTATTTTTTAGCACAATAATTATAATCAACACTATACAATCAAAAAATAATCAAAATGCTATTTCCAAAGCACTCCAGGTCATTAAAATTAAAAACCACATTTCGCCTAAAAGATAGAAAAACAGGAGATGATCAGTTTTAACCCTCTCTACTCCAAATGGTCTTTTGGAAGGCATTTGATGCCCTGCAAGGCAACAAAAAACTCTAAAAACTTTACACTTACTTATGTGCCTTTAGCCTACAATAGAGAGAACAGACATCACATAAAATGCAAACAAACTCTGCATGCTGAAACAAACCACACTGAAAAAAATTAAGATCTTTATTTAGGACATAAATTACATTTTGCAGAAAGAAAAAATGCAACAAAAAACCCCAACCATAGTCTAAAATAAAATGTTTTTTTCAAGAGTAAATTTTAAATTCTGTATATAAAGAAATTTTACAGATGACAAACTTCATCATGGTTTTGGCTGTTATAGGTCAATAAATACTATGATTTATTTTCTGATTTTTTTGTTTGGGTTTTTTTTAAGATTTTCTGATTAAACAAAAATCTTATTAATCTTTGAAGTTTACACAAGAGGAACTATGTAAGACTAAAGTTACTTACACTTCTTTATAAAGCCTGTCATTTTACAGAAAAGTCAGTGCTTCTTACTGTGAACAGTTCAAATCCCAATACTCTGATGGCCCGTTAACACCAAATATGTCACCCTTTAACACCACAGAATCAATACATGGAACATCATGGTACCCTGATGGACCACAAAGCCTCTGTATACATTTTAAAAAGATTTTATATTACTTCAGAGAAGAAATGTGGCAAGAAAAAATCAATTTCAAGTTTCTTACTAAGAAGGAAATAGTCCTAGGTAAGTAAATGATTTTTTTTTTTCAAATTTCACTCAATCAAACATAGGAAGTAAGCAAAGAATACAAAGTCATTTAGACATCTGCTTCTCAACAGAGACACTTGCTTGTTCACACTGCTATAAATTTTACCTCTAATTTTCAAGCTTTTTTTGACAGCTCTTCCCCACCCAGATCATCACCCACACAGCTCTTGTTAAGATCTTCTTCCAGGATAGGACAAGACAAATAAAACTATAACCTAATACAAAAAATTCTAGTATAACCAAACAATAATATCTCAAATCCTGGGTACGACAAGCTATTCTAAAGATTACTTCATCCATTTTCTCACGTGATCATCTAAGTATTGAAACTACTAACAGGGAGACCAGACAATAGTGTACATTTAAAAAATACT
>JAOXXN010000471.1:51899259-51909430 GCA_026770055.1 Myrmophylax atrothorax
GTATAACAGCACAATAATATCAGGGAACTTGAGTCTCACAACCCTTGGGATTCTGACTTGCAGACTAGAATCCAGCGTGTGGATAAAATTCTGCAAAATTCAGCAAGAGCACTGGTTCCCTTACTGACCTCTGTCCAAGCTTGTAACATGATCGTGAAGTAAAAAAAAATGTTATTATCCACTTCCTATGGACAGGAAATGAAAAGAGTAATACTGAGGGCATATCTAGAGTAAGACAGATCTGAACCTATGTTAAAGGTCACTTTTGAGAACCTGCTGTTAACAAGGTCCTGTATTTCTCACACCGCGTAGTTCTCACACAGATTCATCCTCACATGGATATTTCCTCTGCTCCTCTTAAATACAAATGAGAATATTTTATTAAAAAATATTTTTGAAAATTTAAAAACTACCAAAAAAACTCCCCCCACACACAAAAAAAAAACCAAACAAAACCCCACCACACTTTGATGTGATTCCCTTTTTTTTGGTTGTGTTAATGGATTTATTTGCTGGTCATCATGAAATCTACATCTGTTGTTTAGACCTGCTCCAAGACTTTGAACAAATTTAAGCCCAAGAGGTACAAAGCAGTAATAATACTGCACCATACAGTACTACATCATGCAGTAACATAATGAACTAAATTGTATTACTGGATACCATGCACTGTGAATAGTATTTTCCAGTGATTTTTATTACCTCTGCGCCATGCTTTAGATGCTAAATATTTATTCCACTTAAACTCTAAGAGTGGGTCATCAGTGTGTTTCTATTTCTTTTTGCCTCTGTTTTCTTTCTGTGCCTGTAAAATGCCAACACATAATTTAATAATGAACTGCCAAGAAGATAGGTAAATGTTTACCCAGAATTTTCTAGTCGAAATATCATTGTTTTAAATTCTCTTAACCCCTTTTAAGACTGTGTGATAAACCCTTAAATTCTTTTAACCTGCTCTAAGGCTGTTCTATAAACCATGAATCTATTCATAGCTTGGATCATTAATGAGTAAGTATATTCCTTCCTTTAAAAAGAGCTGGCAAAGGCATAACATTGCCTCATTTTCCCCCTTCACTGTCAATTACACACAAAGTCACAGAATAAGCTTCTCACAAATCAGGCTTCCTAGCTCTTGAATTATGGAAAAGTGGAGAACACGGGCACTATTTCATTTGTGCTCGAAATACTTAAGCCTCTTTTGAAAAGAAAAGGTTTCATGAAAAACAGAGGATTAGTCATAAAACTGACATCTCCTCTGTTTTGCTCTCTACAGCATAGGTCAGCCAGAGGAGTTTACCAGACTGACTGAATTTAACTTGGGTGTCAAATTTTTGCAAGTTTGGTTTTTTGGAGTTGGTTTTTGGTTTTGTTTCTTTTTGCTTTAGTTTTTTGTGTTTTTTTTTGTTTGTTTGTTTTTATGCTGTTGTTGACTTTGTTCCTTTGGTTTTGTCATTATTATAACAGAGAGAAAACCCCTCTTTGGAAAAACAGTGTCCAAGACATACTTGTGCTGCTACAGAGAAAACCTGTAAATGAAGATCTTTCATGTCTTCTTTGTCTTATCTTCCACCATATACACTAAGATTTTCAAATATTTAAGGTTTTAGGGCTGAAGTTAATTAAAAATAAAAACAAACAAACACAAAAACAAAAACACCAAGAAACTAATAGTAACATACAGATCTACAACACTTTCTACAATCCAACAGAAAGAACAAAATTTAAATAATATTCACACTCCACAATTTCTTAACATTTGACCTCTTATTGCACAGCACTATCTGACTACTATAGTATTAGAAAAAAAAACAAAACAAAAAACAACTGGTTTGATGAGAAGAACAAAGAGTGAAATGAAAATCTAGAAAACTTCACACTTCCACTGGGAAGGTAAGACTAAAAATGCAGAGCACAAAAACTGGGATTAGAAGACTGATAGTATAGTAGCCCATGGTACATTACATGTGAGTAAATGTCTTGGTTTGAGCTGGTGAAATGCCAACTGTCCCTTATATGTCAGTATATGTATTCTACTGCCTGCTCAAGAAAAATTCTCCTTCCAAAACACCAAACAACTTAACAGGTTGACTTCAGTTGGCTCTCAAAACAGCTCTTCATAAAGTCAACTTATAAGTGATTATTTTAAGGTTCAGTAGAGGGTTTTATTTTTTTCAGAATTTTCATGCTTAAGCAAAAGGAAAAATGAGGAGAAAATATTCTGGGAGCAATTGTTTCCATCACAAGTTCTCTTTGTTTTATTCCTTTGTGTCTCTGTAATAGTTATCTACTCTATGCTTCATGTAAGAGTTAAAATCATTCCAAATATAAGCATAGAAAAAATAAGTAGGTGCTCCTAACACCATAGAAAGATGCGGATTTCCTATCTATATGACCCAGTGTCTTCAAAGTGCACTGCTTTTGATGAAAATGAAGAGGAAGGTGGAGAGCATCAGTTTGACTTGACAAAGTTATCCCCAAATATTTTTTAATTATTTAATGAAAGTCTTCACCAGAATCTAGAGTGTTGAATGATTAAAAAGTGCTGTTTCTGAATTACAAAGAAAATTCTAGGACCTAAAGAAAGAAAGAAAAATGAAAAAGGCAGAATTCTAATCCTTCTCCTATGACAAAAATCCTGCTTAAATGCTAGACCTCTCCTTTGGGAGACAAAACAAATACCTACAGTTTTACACTACAGGAAAAAAAATCTGGATTTCCTTCTCTCAGGAGATCTTTTCCTCCTCCAGATTACAGGCTTACAATGCCTTAAATAGGGGATACATTCATTGACAGCATATGCCTCTTGGATCTGAAATTCTTTCTTCTTGATCTTGGGATGAGCTGTAAACTGATGATTGTAACCTATAACACCTACCTCATAAATAATCAGACTATCCTCTCTACACATTTTATGAAAGTTTGAGGTGAATCTCTATTATGTCAAAAATAGAAAAGACAGCAAAATGTTTTCTGTAGAGATTCAAGGACTCTGAGCCATGCCCTTGGTCCAGATTAGCATGGCTTTGATAATGTTCTGAAAATGTGAAAAAAAATACCAGCTAAGTGAGGATTTCAGAAAGGTTGAAGATGAATTCCATAAAATGATAAAGATTTAAAAAAAAAAACCTACTAATATTTCTAGGCATGCTCTTACTCAATTTCTTACCTTATTCAGGACTTTCTACTGTATAACATAGGATTTATTTTACTGTTATCACTCAGAAATTTGAGCATAAATACTACAGATTCAGCATTTGGATTCTTTGTGTTCTTCTGTCTTACAGTACACACCTTCAGAATGACACCTAATTATTACTGAAACCCCTGTTTCTACCCATATACCAAAATGTAGTTTCTGATTTGAAAGGCTCCTATCACTCTGCGAATGTTGCAAACTCCAAGTGGAAGACATGATCTACCACATTTTGATTTAGAAGTAGTTGGGGAGTATACTTTTAGGCGTATTTGTAATTTAGACTTCAAGTGCTAGGGTCCATTTTAAAAATGTTCTACAATGTTCGTGACAGCCTGAAGAGTCTTTGTGACTTCTGTTAGTAACAAACATGCTATAGTATTTTCTGACCTTTTGTGAAGAACCCCTTCTGTATGTGAATACATGTATAATGAATAGCATTCTGCACATAAATTCCTGGATTCCATCAATGTGCATGTTAGGGAATTCACCAATGTTGATATGAGCTATAAATTTCATTATGCATGAAGAAACCTTCTCAAACATACTCATATTAGTATTAAATTATTACTAAAGATCATTAGCAGTAATAAAAAGAATGTTCAATATTTTTATTTTCAGTAAAGGCAAGATGCATTTTATGACTTCAGGTTTAGGGGCATTTTCTGACCATCTCTTACAGTGAATTTATCAAGCTCACAGTGACAAATGCATGTTGGCATAATCCTTCACTGTCACTGTGTACTGCTGCCCTAACAACATCCACTCTTGTAAAACAGAACTGCAATCAAAAAGTTCAAAATTAATAGCTGTGAAATCTCAAGCACTCATAAGCATGTGTTTTTATCACTTCCATGTTCTGCAGATCAGGTACTCTTGTTATTTATTATTTGTGACAGTGAACAATTCCCACTTGCTTTAGAGAAAAAGTGAAGAGCTGTTTGAATAACTAGCAAGGTGAAGAAACAGGTTTGGAACTGTTGGAATCGTTTCACAAGAACAATGTACACAGCCCAGAAGACAGTTTTCTTCCAGAACACTATAATGTGCTGACTACAGTATGTGTTATTCACTCTCTATGTATCCTGTGCTTAAAAGCAGTTTTTACAGGATGTTCTGCATTTGTGAAGTGTCTGAAATGATGGAGTCTTGGTACAGAACTGGAGCTCCTGTGTACTCCAGCAGTCACCCTTATCATCTTCACACTGGAAAAATGTGAATATTTATAAAGTCTTAATGAAGCAAACTGCATATATGCTATATATGGTTAGTGTGTGGTCTGCAATTGATCCAGAGAGGACTCTGGCAGCAGCACCCCTAACAGCTCACCCCGCCACCACCAAGAGAGAGTGAAGCACTACTTCCTGCTGCAGTTTGGCAGACATGTTCCTCACCTCTCTGAGATAAGCAGAAGAATATGTAATATTACATGAAAATATTTATGTATCAACAGTACTTTATCTTCTAAAGAAGTGACTGTTTTATGAGAAGAAGCTAAAGGAAAAAGCATGGCTATAATATTTTTCTTGAAATTATTCTTTACTTCATTTCTTTTCAGAAACGAAACATGGAGATAATATCTCCAAACAGTATATATTTCCAATTAAAAAGGAAAGATTAAATATAGTAACTGTAACAGTATTACAAAATGTCTCCATCTGATGTAATATTAACATATGGGAAAATCTATCATAGATCAGGACAACGAGTAAGATTTGCCTGTGGGCAGTACTATCACAGCACACAATTAGTTGCAGATTGGAGGCACCAGCCTTAGATCTGTTCTCAGGCCAGTAATCTGCTTCCTGGCTGATTGAAAACCAACGGCTCTTGATGAAATGCTATTTATTTAGCTACAGAAAATTTGATTAAATGTAAAGGTAATAATAACAAAATTAGTAATGCCCAACATAACATGAGAGTTTTCAGTGAAGAATATGAAGTTATGAAATGAAAAGATTCACATGTTTCATGAGACTCTTTTATGGCAAAGTCATTTTCTCTAGTTTAAAAAACAAAACAAAACAAAATACAACCCACCCCACCCACATTTTGAATGCTAAAAAGAAATCTTTTCTACTGTCAATTACTATAAACCAATCAAAAAATATGAATACTTAGTCCTTAATGCTAAGTCTTTCAAATCCTTGGACTTATTTAATTTTTTTTTCCTTTGATAACAGATGGATTTTCTTTTATCCTTAATAATTTGCATTTATAGTAGATCATGAAGTCTTATAAATACATAAAGCCTTCTAGAAACTTTCAGTAAAGTGATGGTTTAGCCAGTTGTTTCATATTTCTGCAACATTAATTCTCCAGAAAGTTTATTGTATAATTTAAAGAGTTCAGTCAATTTATATATTTAATGAAGAACTAGTATTGAAAAAATGCATAAAGTTAGCATTCAAGGTTCCTAGAAAGGTGCACTAATATTCAGCATTAGAAAGTTCAAGATGAACTTTCAATTCATTCATTGGTGTCTGAATGGCAAATTGAATATCCCTCCCCACCTCTTTGAATGTGAGACCATAAGTGATAAAACATTTTGGAGTATAATGAAACCAAATCTCCTTAATTTATTCTGCATAGAGGAATTTCACATTTGCTTATCTTTTCACTAAAGTACAAACAAAAAGATCCAGAATACTAACAATATTTCATAAATAATTACTTAAAGAACCGGTGTTGCACAAAAATGACAAATTACAGAAGTGTCCAATGTTATCCAACACGTGATGGCAACGGCAGAGCCCTTTTCAAATAATTATGCAAGTTTCCTTCCCTTCTAAACTAAAGATATCTTGTGTTCGGTTTTGGTTTTGGTTTGTTTTTTCTTTTTTTTTTTAATTCATGAAAAAAGCACAGAAAAACACAACAAGCACCAACTATTTTAGTAACATGCAATCCCACATATGGACCTCAAGAATTTAAACAGAATGAATTATTGTGCTGCACCAGGCTGTAGTGGTTTCATGTCTGCTCAAGGTAGCTGCCAGTGTCAGGTTTGAACCTACTGAGTGAACTCACCCGTTACATAAACCCACATGCTGGTGAAACACCTACTGCACCTCAGCAGTAATTCTCTGTCAACCTATACAGTACTACTCACATCTGCACTGTAGTTAGATATTTCAGATGTTTTGCTATTCTATTTTATACCTATATAACAATAAACTGAGTAAAATGCATGTGTGGCAATTCCTAAGGAAAATACTCATATTTGAAAGCCTCTATGAAAAAAGGTACTGCTCTGTTTCATCCCCATTGCTGTGACTTTTACTCACATGAATTAACACCTGCTCTAGAAATAGCTGAATTATATTCATATTCAGAAAAATGCCATTAATATGAAATGGTCAGGTAGGGTCTTTAAGTTGCAGAAGGCAAACCCCCTTCATTATACTGTCAGAGGAGCATTCTGAGTGAACTTTCTAAGTCTCTGTGACTGATCTTATCCAAGACCTGGGCTGAGGTTCAGAGGCTGATCGTGTAGTGCCCTGTTAAGCAGAGATTTCTAGTTTCCAGTGCAATTATTCCTTCTGTAAAAGAACTCACAACATTACTTGAAAAATAAACAAATATTCCTCTCTTAAGGAAATCAATTACTGTCCTTCTGTAAACTTGTACTGCAATTGGAATATAATTACAAGCTCATTGGAAATAGCATTTTTCTAATTCAAAACATTGATGGATATCCTCTCTAACTATCACGTGTGGCACATGGTATGCCATTATAAACAATTTAGAATACATGGATGGAGATAAGGAAACTGATTCACTATTTCATTACTCATAAATTTCATAACAATGTAGCTTCCCTTAGAGCAGGTGTGATATGCGTTTGGGACCAAGTAAACTAATGCTTTGGTTTGCTGTTGGTCTAGCAACGATATTTCCATTCTTGTCTTTCACCTTTAGAAAGACTGCAAACTACAGAAGTATTTTCTCTTGTTAAATGCAGCATTTACAGTAAGACTTGCAATAAACTAAACAGGTTTTCCTAAGCAAACGGCCAGATTTCATCTGAGAGACCAAGTTTTGCATTATAACTTTGACAGGAATTTCCAGGCCAAGTCTTTCTCATAAATATGCCTACAAGGGTTAACACACAGCTCCACAAATAAACACCATGACCTATCATATAATTGAACAAAGTTAACTCGACATATATACACTTGCTGTACCACTAGTTTGAGTAACAATGTGTTCAATACTAAAATCTTTTTTGAAATGTCATGAAAGGCATCATTTCCAGACTTTGTTGCAAAGATATTTTTACATTTGAATGTAATAACATGATGAAAACCTACTTTGTTATTTTGCACATCGTACATATATATATATGCTGATAACCTAAATGGTAGGGATTTGATGTATAACATCCAAATTGATAAAATGGTCTTCTCTATCTACATTTTGTTTTAATATGAAGCAGTTTCTAAATATTATAATGCCTGATACAATGTACAGCAATTAATATTAGATAAATTTGATTGACTTTTTTGGAACTACCTGTAGTTTCACCTAAAATGAGATAAACATCAGCCTGAGAGGTCTGAAGATGAACGGAAATTCAGCTAAGCTAATTGCTGTCAGCATTGCTGCTGTGAGAACAGCAACAGTTTGTGTCAATTAGAAAAAAGCCTTGTTAACCTAAGATCAGTATATATGTGAACATGTATCTGCACATGCATATTCAATTAATAGGCATATGTATGGCACACACACATTTGGAAACTGTGCTTATATTCTCACAGGAAAAATAATTTTCAATCCCACCAAAACACATTACATCCACAGAGTGCTTAATTTATTTTTAATTATTGTTCCTTTAAGTAAACCAAAGGATTAGTGATTGCTTTTTTGTTTGGCCTTGAGCTGCAGCTACAGAAGAGTGTCCCAGAAGACACCCAGGGCTTGCGTCATACACCCTGTCTGTGCATCTCTGTGCAGATAGCTCAGAAACATACAGGTATCTGAACTGACATTAGGATGTGTATGTTCAGACAGCTGAATCACAACCAGAATGCCATGACAGTCTCCATAATTTTCTTTAGTTCATTTTCCAGCATAACACTGAGCTCAGAAACACAATTCCAGCCCAAGTTATATTTCTGCAAAAAGCACTGTCCTGCAAAAGGATATTTTCCCCAAGGATAAGTCTCTGAAACTCTGTTAAAGTACTTCTGTCTCTCAAGACGTGGTATCCAAAGGAGCAGGGCCTACTTCTCATATTTTACATTGCTCAAGGGCTGAAAAGTCCTTGACATTTATGCATGGCTAAACAAAATAAATTACAGCAGCCCCTCCCGTTTCTCTCTAAGAAGTGCTACCACAGAGAAAACACTTGGAACATAACACAGAATATACTTCCTGGCCACAACCCCAATCAAGAACCTAATTTTCATGGAATTTATGGCAGATTCTCCATAATCAACATGTGACCAAGTAATGCAGAAATTTTTATCCTGTTAGGTGGCAAATATTTTCTTACTTACAAGGTGATACCATAAAGGAAATGGTTCAGACATGACTGCATGATAAAATTGTCTCTGAATTTTTGGTAGGTGGAATCAGTATTTCTGTATTCTAGTCCTAAAACATATTCTATGAGTGATTTTCAGCACATCAGACAGTACCTTCCATATCTAGTCTTAAAAAATTGACTTTATATTATCTATAATTATCTGTAGATAATAAAAGATCCTCTATCAAATATTTTGCTAAATACTAATTTCATTGCTTCCTAATACTGCAAGAAAACTATTTGCAACCACACATCCCTTTCATTCAAGAATTACAAACTCAGACATTAGGTTGTTTGAGTCAGAACATTAGATCTATAACAAAATTTCATCTGACAGAAAAATGGTTGCTTTAAAAAATATACTCGCTCTTGGCAGTAGTCAATAAGGTAAACTAACTTTTGAAAGACAAAATTATTTTCTTCAGCTTCTAATAATGTGCCATTTGTGATCCACTCTGAGTAAAACTGAACTATAGTTTTGGGGTTATGATGTAGTATTTTACAAACCAATGATTACAAAATATGTCTGTTACCAAAATGAGAGGATATTTTAACTGACATAAACAATAAAAAAAAGAAAGTACATAACTTTTACTTACATTTCAGTTTTAAATGGGGAATGGAACATTGTTTCTGTTCAAATTTCTAAACCCCAAAACTTACTCTAAAGTTTTTTCATCTTCTTCTTGCATCAAAAATAGTAATAAAGTGGTTCCTCCACACTGCTCATATACACTATATATGCAGCTAATTACCTGCTTTTTAATACATTCAAAAGTTGTTCTTAATTGCAATTGTAGACCTTGTCAGTGAAAATAGCCACAAAAGAGTGAGCAAATGATTCATGTTAAGCAGAGTTCCACAAAGTTGGACAACTTCAGTGACATAATTCAGGAACTTGACTAACTGGTACTTCGGTATAACCACATTTTGAGATTTTGACCTGTGTTCATGGTCTGCTCTCAGTTAAATATTGATAGAGGAAATTGCACTAAAATAAGAAATGAAAAACATTTAAAACCTCCTATGTATTATTCTATTCTTGTAAATGACATTTTAGATGCCCCAACTAACCTCACTTAGCAGTAGTGTGATATTTTGTCATCCACAACAGAAAATAAAAGTGACCTTCTAAAGTTTCTGTTTCCTGAAGTATATGGAAGACAGTCAGTCCCAGCTTGAAATATACCCGTATAACGTCAGAATTTTCTTTTACAAATTTAATTAAAAAATACAATAATGAAAATTTACATTAAAATAACTCATTAAAAACTTTATTTTGATTCTTGATAGTAACTGTTAGTCTATTTTTGTGATTTCAATTCTTGATTACAATGAACGCATCATCATCATGGCTAGGCTTCATGAACAAAGATTTGGGAAGGGCTCTACCCACGTGGGTGTGTCCTTTGAGCCTGCACAGTGGATTTTTTAGGTGAGGCACAGCG
>JAOXXN010000471.1:51913454-51928243 GCA_026770055.1 Myrmophylax atrothorax
GTCCACGTGCCCCGGCTGCCGGGGGGAGGACGGGGCTGTGCTGGCTGTGTGTCCCCCGCACCCCCTCGCAGCCCGCTCGTTCGTGCGGGGAGAGAGTGGAATCACCCCCGCCCCTCTCTCCGCCTCCCCGGCACCATGGACTCCCCGTCTCGCGGCCCGTGCGTCCACAGCCTCCCGGGTGTGGGTAGGAACAAGCCCAGCTGTTGGAGGAGGTTTGTCCCTCTCGGGCAAATCTGTTGCGCAGTGTAACTCCCCCCATCTTCCCGGCTGCCCCCCTCCCCGATGCTCACAGACGCCCACACGCGCTCAGACGCGACGCGGCATTTGTCCTCCTGATCTGGTGAGATCAAGTGGGAAGAGGGATCACAAATGTAATCGTCTGTAATAAATAAAATAGCCTGAGATGCTGATGATATACAGAGGGGAAATAGGAGCTTGTGTCCTTAAAGGGAACATCTGATAAGGCCACCGAAGTGGCATCTTGTGTGTGGGAAGGAATCCGTCTTGCTGACAATCGCAGCCTGCTGTACGTGGGGAAATCCTAAAGCAGCCTGAGAGCTTCCCCGGCTTTCTGCATTCCCCCAAGCTCCCGATACTCTGCAGGGGGGTTTTGTTGTCGTTGTTGTAGTTGATTGGAAAGACAGGGGTCATCGCTAAAATATGCAGATGTAATTAATGGCTCATTTATCTGGTGTCGTGGCTGAGCCCGGCTTCTGTCGTGGGCAGCCGAACTCGCGTCCGCAGTTGGCGCTTTCAGCCCAGGATAATTTCGTTTTCGCAGTTTAGGAATGTCGGTAGCTCTCACTGGAAAATTACTTCTGAGATCCCTGGTTGAAAAGAGACAGATTGTTTACATATCCATACTACTCTATACGTTAACAAATACATATGACATATTAGAATTTGCGCACACACAAATGAAAAAGAAGCTCCAGAAAGGAAAAAAAAAAATCGGGTCGGCTTTAAAGTAACATATTCATAATAATACGTGGAAAAGGTTAAATACAGTAAATGTGACAGCAAATTCGAAAGCAGGGTAAAAACAAGGACAGAATCCCCACATGCAGCAGTTAAAGCCATTTGACGGAAAGGAGAAACTAACTCAAGAACTCCACCAAGGGACAAACAGCTGAAATGACACCAGAGCAACACGGAGCCCGCGGTGACCTATCTCTCTAAAGTGTCTTGCTGATGTGGTGCAATTCTGATGTGACCTCTTCAACTCCCTTCCCCACCACAACCGCCCTCTGTCCACCTCAGAGCATCCTTAGTTCCTTGCAGTGAATTTACTGGGAGGCCAGCTGAGTTGCAAGAACTGCTGACACTTGGCCAGTGTCTTCCACAGCTTTGCAAATGTGCTTGCTGTGTAGTAGCATGTAATAGGCAGCAATGATTAAATTATTCATTGCAGCAACAGCCTTTCTGATGGACGTTAAAACTTAAGAGTTTAAATAAAGAAACCACAGATTTACTTTTAAGCAGATAAAACCCACATCTGTGCTTATTTAACTGAATGCTAGCTAAGCATGAAACCAGTCACTTTGTTTAAATCCTCTCTTTTTTACTCTCTTTGAGAATTTTGAGCTACATAATACACCATAAAAGTTACTGACAGAGCAGAATTAATCTGTGTTGGATAACACATGATTATAATTGCTCATTCTTAAAGTCATATCTGAGGTCTGTTCAAAATGAAAGGTTCTTGCAGGGGCATGATTCCATCAGCATTTCTGATTTCTCACATTTAAAAAGAATGATGAAAATTATTATTTAGCCAAAGCAGTAGTAATTCTTTTTACTAAGATTTTTGCAGTGTATATATTTCTTACAAGTCACAATAACTTCCAGGTTTTCTCTTTGTTTCTTTCATTTATTCTTGACATTATTCTATAGAATTTGTTATGAAAGGTCTTTTACAGACTGTTTTTTCCCCCAGATGTTGACAAAAATTCTAACTATTCAAAATCATGCAGAAATGACAGACAGAATGTGCTTAAAATCAGAGGGAAAAATTAATGAAAGGTCTTAAAAAAGCATATGAATTTTAATGAGGGGAGGCAGATTTTTGCTAGATTTATGCTTTGTATGCAGCTACTGACTTTGCTGGATTTGCAGGGATATAAATGAGTCCTGCACCTAGCCCCATTATTTTATAGATTTTTAAATAAAACTGTTGTTCAATTTCTCTAAATGCAAAGTAAACTATAGAAAAAAATTTGGGTGAGTTTGCATGAATTCCTATAAAAATAGAGGGAAATTGTGAATCATTAGTATGTATTTTACGTAAAGAAATACAATGAGACATTCAAGGGAGATAATTAAAGCTGGATTGAATTTAAATGACATGCATGAGAACCAGGTAGCATCGACAAAGAAAGAAAAATATTTTTGTTGTCACTGAAAATATTAAATAGGTATAGTTGATATGCATATGGATTCACTAGCAGAGAACACCACAGTTACCTTGCGAAATAATGTAGGGATTTTTTTATATATAAAATTTCCAAGGTGGATATCAGTGTGAGCACACTGAAGGTCTAAAGTGCTTTGTAAATTCTACCTATGAGATAAAAGGAAGTGCAATGACCTGCTCAGTCACCTAGGAAAGCCACTAAAAAATGGTTCTTTCCAGATAATGTTCATCAGACCACAGTTTTGTACTTCCGTATTTTTTTGATACGTTCTGGATTCACCTGAAGATTTGTCTTTGAACACGTGGCAACCATTTCTGCTTTATTTGGTGGAGTGCTGGGAAGTCAAAGAAGCACATTCTGAAGAGAGTTTAAAACAAGTTTGTGTTCCAGAGAACTGTATATACAAAGAAATGTCTGGTGTCATGAAATTTGATTAGTAAAATATACTAAACTGTTATAGATATCTTGAAATACAATTTATCTATGTAAGTTATTTTCAAGCTGGTGCTCCCACTTATTTCTGCCAGGTATCCTTTATATACTGAACTGGGTACATAGTTTTTATAAAGCCATTTTGCCTCTACACACTCTTGAAGATTTCTTGACCTAATACGACTTTTTCAGTACTATGCTCCACATTTTTTTTTTAAATGCTACAAATATTTTTTCTGTGAATTAAAGTTTTCTTTCATTTTTAAATGAAAATCACCAGTTCATAACATATTTTTTTTTCAATATTCCTAGTGCATCCTGTGCAACTTGAATTTAATATGATTCAGGACAGCATAAAATATCTGCCATGTGTTCATGAATCTACTGTGTCAGCTGCCTGTTGAGCAGAAGAGAAAATACCCAAGAAAGATGGCAACTCTACAGAGTTCCGATGAAGAACCTTTGATATTATAATTCAAACACTGTTATGGATAATTGAATTCTATGCTGTTCTATTCCTTTCTGTAAGTTCATGCCAATATGTGTTATTGACTATACCTAAAATGAAATTTATAAATTTAGACATATAAATACTTACTTATTTGGAAGCTTTAATGTTTCTCTCTACTTTATCAAAAACAATTACTGCACTCTGGCTGAAATAAGTGCCATATAAATACACAGTTATTCTAAATTAGGGAAATAAATATGGTAGCAAACTAAGTAATTTAGAATGGGACCTAGCTGCAGGTTGCTTATTGGACAGGCTATTTGGCTTTGTTCTGCAATGATTAAAACTGCTTTACTAAGTATTTTATAATGTTAAAACTTGCCATTTCTTTTCATATGTAAAGTGCAACATTCGACTGCTTAGAGGTCATATTGATATAAACCTTATGTCACTGTACAGTACGGAAGCAGACAATGTTTTTTCTTAATCCATCATTTGACCCTATCAAGGGCATGACTATTCACTGGAAAAAAGTAAGGACTATCCACCTGCTGTGATCTACTGTTAATGGCTAGCAAGAGGAATTGTGAAGAGGTGGAGTCCCTTGCATGTTTCCCTGAACTAGATTAAAACATAAACTTACATCTCCATGCCTATACTACACAGGTCTAGTGCAGATCTTTGGCATTTAACCAAGTTAGAGACTGGAGAAGGCCCTGGTTATATCACCCTAAACCAAGATCCTTTAAAAACCAATAGGAGTAGCCAAATGTATTTTAGGCTGTAAAGCACTCATCTATATGCTGGTACTGATCAACTGGTACTCTGATCAGCTTTGCTTTTGAAATGTTTTGCACTGTTACCTTAATTCTCAAAAAATAAGAGTGAAGGATTTGTAGCTACCCTTCCTGTGGGGAAGATTACATATCCTGACTTTGAAATAATTTGTTCTCCTCCTGCCTCACTTCCACTTTTTGCCATGCACAGACAGCCTGAGTTTTATGTCTGTTTTAGCTGTTTTGCAAAGTTTCTTGGTGATCATCCTTAGCATAATTACATTTTTAGCTTCCTTTATAAGAGTAATAAGTACTGTACAGAGCAGGTTTTTATGACCTATAATATATCTAGAGGAAGAGAGGTACTGATAAGTTTCCACATTTTTCTTCTTCTGATAGAAGCCTGACATATCTTCCAGTTCATTCATTCTGTGTGAGATGATTAAAAAGTTGCTCTTCAACAAACTAAACCTCATCCAGGGCTCAGCAGGAAATAACTGCAATCTAAGCACATTAAAGAACAGGCAGGGCAAACCAAAGTATACCTCTTTCTTTCCCTCTTAAGATCATGGGGAAAAAAGAAAAGCAGTCTAATATTGTGATAAAACTGCAAGCCTGCAGCAGCTGGTTGATGGGTAAGGATATAGAACCTAATCCAAAGCATACAGAAGTCAATGGAAGCACTTTGACTAAATAAGCTTTGCATTAGGCACCTAGTGAGTGAATGATGTTTAAAGCATTCATGTAGATTTTAAGCAGATGAGCGAAGAACAAAATGATGTACATTTGAATCAAAATAAGTTCCATTAAACCACTGGGTGTAAATGTTATTTTGCCTGACCCCTGAGATCATGTTTATCATTCAGAATAAACTGGCATTCTTGGGTGCTGAGCCCTATCCTCCACTAGTGTAAGCACTCATGTATAAAAAGCATATCTTTTAAACTATATGTATTTAAATATATGTAAAATTCTTATGTTGATACTAATCTCCAAGTTCAATGCCTTATAAACATCTGCAGGCTCTTTTCACCCATTCATGTGTTTACTGTGGGGAATTTCTCTTGTCTTTGGTTTTGGGTATTTTTTGGTGGGTTTTGTTTTGTTTTGGTTATTTTTTGTTTTTGTTTTGTCTGTTTGTTTGGGGTTTTTTCTTCAGAATAATACAAGCTCTTTCAATTTCCTTTCAGGAATTAAGTTCTGCATTCCTGACATCATGCTGACAAACTTCCCCTTCACCTCCATTCCATTTTTAGTGATGTTTTCAGTGAATCTTTGTTTAATATGATGGATAGGAATTATTTATGATTTTCATCATGGAGATGTATTCTACTTCATGTGCTAAACATCCCTTTCTTTAACCCAGAAATACCTTTTTTAATACTCCATAATAGCATTTTTCATAGCTACATCATGTTTTGGTGGCTGATAGTTCTTCTCTAGTATGTAGCATCTTTCTTGTTCTCTGTCATTTCCAGCTGATGAACTCACAGCTTATAGCTGAAAATCTAGTTACATCGCCCTTTTGTACTATTAATTCCATTTCTATTACAAAGTCATGAAGGTCATCTGATTCTTCCTGTGTGTTTTTATGATTTTGATGGTTTTCAGACTTGCTTTACCAACACATTTCAGCAGCATGCTCCAAGGCTTTGTGATCTAGTCTTTAATTTAAATATCAAAAAGATCCATGGCAAGGCAGCCCATGAAGAACTCCTTAGCAGCCTCCATCTAACAGTGTAAACACCTAACACAATCTGTTGTCCATTCTTGATTAGTCAATTCTTTGTCTTTTCAGTCCTAAGTAATTTTTTGCATATCTGATAGTGTCAAAAACCGTTTTGAGATCTAGGAAGGTGAGATCTTCTTTTGGCTTGCTTAGGAAATAAATTATTAAAGAAAGATGATGTTAAGTGTAATTGTGTAGTCTTGGAAACATTTGGATAGATTTTATTAAGTTTCCTTTGTATTTTTGTGTACTCTGTATTTTTGTACTCCTTGTCTAGGGAGGTGGTGGAGTCACCATCCCTGGAGGTGTTCAAGAAATGACAGGATGTGACACTTAAAGCCATGGTCTAGTTGAAAAGGTGGTCATTAGTCAAGGGTTGGACTTGATGATCTCAGAGGTCTTTTCCAACCTAAATAATTCTGTGATTCTGTGCTATCACTCATTCTTTGCTTCAAAATTTATTTTGAAACTTTACATTCTAAACCCATCTAAAAATCATATTGAGATGTCTATTTATTTCCTCTCTTCTGCTTCCCTTTTCAAATGTAGACAAGCCATTTGCTATTTTCCCTAAATGATCATCCTGACATACTTACTAAAAATCCTTGTTCTAGACTCTTCAGATATATATATTAATTTCTTCAGGAGTCTGCAGTGAAGGTTATGTAGACTCTTTGCTTTCTAATTTTTGAATTAATTTCATTTCAGGTCTGGTAATTCTTCTTTCACAACTTTGCTTTCATTGAGCATTCTCCTCATTTTGGTATCACAATCCTTGTTGAAACCTGAAACAATAAATAATTTATTTGAGTATCTCCAGGTAAATAATTACAATTTTACTTATTGTTTTTGCTTATTTATAGCACATGCTACAAAAGTGAAACTATTGCTTTCTTAGTAATTTTGGAATAAGATCTGAAGGTTTACACTTGACAGTTCATTAAAGAGTACAAGGGGATACACAATTTACATATTCTACTACGTTACCACTGCACATCTGTGTGACTGTCTTGTCTACATATCTACATCATCATCTAAAAATTTGTTATTTTGCGTATCTGAATGCTTTATATTAAAATAAGAGGAATGAAAATGAAGATAAGTAGATCATTGCAGAACAAAAGAAGCTGTATCTGACCAAAAGGAACTTATATCTTTCATAGAATTGAATAATGCACAGATAAAAGAAACTGAAAACCCACATGGGTTTGGTATTTTACAAGAACAGAGGTATCCAGAATGTCAAAGATCAATCCAAATGATGAGAGATACTGCTAGATGCCAGATGTTATCAAGCTGAATATATGGATAGTGTATGTGTGTGTATATATATATCTGTTTATAAAGTCCTTGATGAACAAATGAAAACCATATACCAGAATAGATTACTCCATGAAGATTCTTCTATCAAGTACCTTAGAGAACTGTAGAGATAGATTAGAATAAAAAGATTAGAAATAGATAGGGAGTGAGGGGTTTTTGTGTTGTGTTTTTTGGTGTTTTTTTAAAAATTTTGTGAACAAATGCAATAAAAATTTTATAGGGGAGAAATGAGAAAAAACAGATTTCAGAAAGCTCATGGCATTCCAATTTTAATTTTAAAACCATGCATCAACATTCCTGGGTGAAACTACTTCTTAACTAAGTAATTAGTCTTTCATTTATTAACTTTTGTTTTTCTTTTAAAAACTTCTTGGCATTTGTGTACTAAACTTCTGAGATTTTTTTTTGCTCAAGGGGGACTACATGACTTATATTGTAATTTAAAGAGGATATACTTAATTTACTACAGCTCCAAAAAGTTCATGAACACAAAGTAATGAGAAGAAAACTTTTTTTAGTTTGATATTATATGACATTCCTGGAAGAAGCTATTGACTTAACTTCGTATTATTACTGCTATGAAAGTTATAAGTAAGAATGATAACTATCATGACTTCATGACACTTCAAATAATAGCTCTAGCATATAACTTCTTTCCAAATCTGAAGCTATATTTAAATTTTCTAAAGAAGTCAGAGTGATCCAATAACATCTCATAATGATACCCATAATTAAATTTATAGACAACCTTATGTAAATATTTTCAGCACTTTTGTATATTTCACTATAAACTTGAGCTTTTAAGAGCTTAAGTTTTGGGAGTTTTTGTCTGATGATTGAAATCCATCCACCCAAGTTTGTTCAAATAGCAATGCACTAAAACACTGTGTTTTACATGAGTAGTAAGGATTTTACATTTTTAGATACTAAATCCTCCAAATATTTTATTCACATTATGTGTAGCCCAGCATGTGGTTAACTAATACTCTTTTGTCAATTACAGCTCTTTGCCCAGAAACTACGATACTCCAGCATTTTGTGACTTCTCTTTTGGGACATAACAATGTGGAGCAGGAAGCAGCTAGGTTTGAACACAGAAGGATGAAAGTTAGATCTGAAGAGAGAGAAGAGAATGAAGAAAGATTATTGACTGTTCTAGGTATCAATGATGTCCAAAAAATTACTAAAAAATTATCCCATTCGTGCTCTTTAAAAACATTGATAACATTGTATATATTTAGTTTTTGTTCAAATCACAAAGGCTTATTCGGCAGATCAAAAAGATGTGGTCCTGATGGCCAGCTATGTAAGTATCACTAATACATCACATGATTAAATTTCTGTTGTGTTTTCAGTTTGTTTGGGTTTTGGCTGGGAAATGGCCTAGTAAAAAAAATATATCAAAACTCCCAAACTAGTATCAAGAACCCTATTCATATTAGCAAATGGGAACACTATAAACAATATAGCACTCAGAAGTTAGAAAATATCAGAATAGTACTGTCAGCAGACCCTTAATTCAGAGATTGCAATCTAATTACATGTTCACATATTTTTTATCCATTGAATTTCAATTTGAAAGCAGATAAAAATAAATAAAAAATTCAATTTAAGAAATTCAAATAAATAAATGTTAATACTTTAATCCATATTTTTATTTAATTACACAGAAAACATGTAAGTTTGGATTTAATATGAAAGTAATTTTTGAAAAAAAATTTTTCATGTTTAGTATTTGTCTCAAGGCCTTACTGCACACTGTTCAAACAGCATCCTGGACACAGAATTATTAAGTGGAATTTTTTATTATATATCACTGCGTTGCCTGAAACATTTAAAAACTTCATTTAATTTGTGAAGAATTGTATTATACTATGGTTTATCATGAGTCCAGTATTAAAAATGGGAAGGTACTATGGAGATGCAGGTCAAAAATATCCACCGATTTAGCATACCTAATCTGAGTCTCTAAGGCGCACATTTTTGAGAAGTGCTTAAAAGTACATAGCTCTTACATGTGCAGCCCAAAACTCTCACTGACATAAGGTGTGTCTGGAGATGCTCACTCTTCTGCAAAACAGTCTTGTGGTTTCAGGTGAGAACTCAGAAACAGGTGAAATCACAACCAAAATGGTTTGTTCTGTGACAATATCATAGGGGAATCTAATGCTAGAAGTGAGTGTCAGTCTCCATCTTTAAAAAAAAAACAAACATTCCAACACTATGAAACACTGTTTTCCACCTTGATTTAACTTCAGGGAAGGTTAGTTCTGTACAATGAAGAAAGTAGGGACCTGTGGGGGGAAAATATTACTTTAATGAAAGACTATGTGAGATTTCACTAGTACAAGTGTTTGGAACCACCAAGTGTATTCCATCTAGAGCATCATTTCATCATTTTTTAACTATGAAATGAACATTTAATTTTTTGACCCTAACGATGTCCTTTTAATATAATTGAGTGGCTTACAGTAATTTTCATTGCAGACAGAGGACAGTAAAGATCCCTGTCTCTACAAAAGGAAATATACTTAGATATACAACACTTAAGAGAAGAAGGAACTGGGGTGCAGGGAAGAACTCCTGAATAAGCATAAGTGGGAGATGCACAGATGGCAGAAGTTCCCAAATGTTCTATGGCTCTCTCAGGGCATCTTTTGCTGTATAAGTGTGATAAAATTTGTTAGAAGGCAAGATAAAGCTTTATGGCCCTCACAGATGGAATGTAATTTAGTGGAAAAACTTGAAAGAAAGAAGATTCAGACATGAAATGCATTCCATGAAACAAATTAGAAAACGTTAGTCCAGAGACACAACATAGATATAATAATAACTAAATACTGTTCTATAAACCTATCTGTGAAAGAAAAGACAAGGGATATCTCTGTTTTTCTCAAAGGAATGTATAACATAAATCATATTAGCAGTTCAGAAAAAATATTGAAAGTCATCAATTACTAGCCTATTAGGCTACAGAATTAAATAAGTTCTCTGTCCCTCCTTTTCCTCCAGCAAAACTCATTTACATTTCCACCCTTTCAACTTAAAACAAGGCTCATGTCCACTATGCTGTATATGTTGGGTAGGAAGAAAACACCTTGATGACACAGATCAGTAAACTTCAGAATGGAAGTAAACTTCCATTTCCCTCAATTTCCACTTGAGGGAAATGGAAGAAAGACATATCAGATAAGCAGTTTTACTTAGACCCTCTTTCGGAGATTCCTGCATAACATTTATGCATATGCTTGTATGTATATATTTGAAAATAAACAAACAAACACAATGGGATAGTATAAATAAAAATATATGTGTATATATGGGAAAATAGCAAGAAAATACTTGACAAATAGTTGCTGACATGGAAACCTTCATAAACTGCAAGAGTTGTCAATAGAACATCAGAATTACATATCAGTGATATACAGAATATAGTCAATTTTCTTAGATTCATCAATAGAAAGACTTGGAATAAATAATTTAGGCTGATTTTTTGTTTATGTTATATGCAATTTAAAAGCAGAAATAGTATTTTAGAAAATAGTTTTGGTTTTAATAAGAGGGAAGGATGAGATATCAACTAAATGACTGTAGAAGAATGCAAACATCATTACTGATCTTCAGTCATGCTGGAAATTTAAGGTCTGAGGCTGAGAACAGCCAATGTAATAGTGCTCTCTCACCACACATGCACTCTCATCAAATCCACCATTCAAGGCTGCTGTCACATCTGACTTGGGGATTCAAAAAAACCAGACTCTAGGCCAGAGTGAGGACTAATCACTCATGAAGTACTATTTTAAAAAATAGTATTTTGTTCTTCCTAGAGGGAAAAGAAAGCTTCTAAATATTTATCTCTTGCGTTATAATTACAACAGTAAGATTTCTGTTAGTGATTCTTCATTAAATCTGGTTGCAAACTGGAGAGACAAAAGTATTCCCATCTTGTGGCTCTTTTTTTTTGACTTGAGATATATTTATGAAAAAAACCCCATACCTTTCTAAAACAAAGAGCAGATTTCCATTTTAAAGAAGGATATCAGAGAACCAAACTCTCATATAAAAAACTTGGTCAGAATCTCACTTGCTTGTAGCCTGTTCTTGATAAGGTGTTTAGTTTGACTGTCTGGTTTTCTTCAGTGTTTTGTTTCCCAGAGCTGTCTCTCCTTTACAAAAATGTCTGTGTGCCAATTTAAGGCATTCTGAAGTCAATCACTTGTAAATGTAAGCTTGTATTATGGGACTTTCCTTTACTTTAATGTGGTTAATGAATATGTTCCCATGACTTTTAAATGGACTGGTGCCTCAGCACATTTTCAAAATTATGCCATTTGAAGTCATTTCCATTTATAATGGGTCTTAAATCTCATTTCCCTCAATATCTGCACTCAGTCTATTTTAAGGCTTCTCCGGGAAAAAAAATCTATCTCAGCTGCTGTTCCTGCTCTTAATGCTTTCCTAGTATCAGTAAGAGCAGAAACCAACTGATGCCTCACTCTGATACTCACACAGAGACAATATGCAGACACTGTACTGTCCTCCATTCCTGGTTGAAGAGCTCTGTGCTACCATTTTGTATTATCTACAGACCCAGCTGCTGCTTCATGCATCTGCTAAAGCTTCATGTCTCACTGTAGTCTCTGCGACTTCACCTTTTCCCTGTAGGAACTTAGAGTAAGACTGGGAAAGACTCCCTTAATTGCAAGCTACTGCAGATCCTAATTGGGGAAAAAAGTGCATCTGAAACAGACGTGAAATAATAGTTCAGACATAGGCCTGGATGAGTGGAAGGAGGAAAAATAGAAGGGTCTATAAAGAAGGTGAGAAAAGAGGTGGAAGTTGTACTGTTTGATTGTGTCCTTCACTTGCTGAGTCAGCAGGAGCCAAGAGCTCTGCAGGGGCACATTTAGCCTTCATATTTCTCCGTAGAAACCCCATCTGGCCAACTAAATTGCCAGCAATTGAGAAGCCATGCAGGAAGCTGTATCCAGCTATTCTCATTCAGTGTGAAGGTTACTGTGGTGTGGAGGTAGTGTAAAAGGAAATAAGGAAAACATTGCGAGACTCTGCCTCTCACGCGCAATAAAGGAAAGCATCAAATATGAATCAAATTGGACTGTTGATGGCAGTAGTTCTTAGACACATAAAGAATTAGTGTGAGAAAATGTATTTTCCATTTTAGAAAGAAACAGCATCAGGCAACTTTGTGAGGAAAAATCATCATGGAGAAAAACAGTTCAAGGAAATTAAATAATCAAATTTCACTATAGGATTTGAATTTCAAAATCAAAAGTTTTTCTATCAGGTTGTCTGAAAGAAATTTCTTGGAGCTCCACTCAACCTTTGCAAGGATAACTAACGTTAACCTCCATTTAAAAGACCTAGAAAAATAAAATGCCTTCTCTGGGCCTGTTAACGTGCAGTGTTCATTCATGTGCAAGTACTGAACTAAGATATAAACCAAAGACAAATATACCAACATTACATGAAAGAATCTAATAATTTATGTGAGGAAAGCTCTAGAAGAATGTATCAGCTACTGGTTTATGTGCTGTAAAACAGCAACTGCACTTTAGCCCTTTAGTTCAG
Source organism: Myrmophylax atrothorax (assembly GCA_026770055.1). NCBI lineage: Eukaryota > Metazoa > Chordata > Aves > Passeriformes > Thamnophilidae > Myrmophylax > Myrmophylax atrothorax. Next base: position 51,926,169 of record JAOXXN010000471.1, read on the forward strand.
TGTTTCCCAATGAGTGAGGTTGCTCTCACTAGAGAAATGTGCCAGCATTAAAGGTGAGGCACAGAACAGTACAATCCAATGAATGTATTAACTTAGGCTCTATGCCCAGACTGGCACTGCCAGCAGTAGTAAACTAAAGAAAAGAAGATGTTCAAGTACAGGAGTAAGAAAAAAAGGGACGTGGGGGAGAAAAGGAAAACACAATGTCCAGGAAAGCTTGGTATCACTAATTTGTCTTTCTGCTCACAGTACGATACTTTAAATAAGGCAATATCGCTTGTTGTATAACTTTTTTAGTTCCCTGATGCTAGTTGTAGCTTGGTGTCAGCAGGTTGTGTTATCCTGGAGAGTTGAATTACTTTCAAGTGACTAAGTCTCTTGATGGTGCTTTATGGATCAAATGGTCTAAGCAGTTTATAAAGGCATCAGTATTCAGGTTGCAGTATGGAATGAAAGATCATTCAGATTCAAAATTGCCAACCCTTTGTGTTTTATGTGAAGTATATGAGTTTCAGGAGGAGAACTTCCGTTTTAATTTCAGATTAATTATTTCTTTCACTGATTGAACCTCATTTTCTATAAACCTTGGAAAGCTTTGACAACTGGGCACAAAAGTTTCCCAGGAGCAAATTAGGCAGTTGTTTATAAGAACACTTACCACCTCATGAGTTTTCTATGCCATCGGTTCCCAGGCAGTAAGTCCAGAGATACATGTCACATCAGCAGTGAAGCAGAGAGCAGAACAGAAACTAATAAACTTCCCTCAAGAATAACACAGTATACTTCATTCTGTTAATGAGCAGTTGAAGCTAGACATCAATTTTTCCTACTACCTTGAATCTATTAAACTGATACTTGGACCGGATTTTTACTATTCTGTTAATTTTACAATTTTAAAAAAGTTTACATAATGTGTTCCTTTTTTCTTTTTTTTTTTCCTAGACAAGATAAAGAAATGGACTATTAACTATGCCCTTCCTAGCAATGTAGAAGTACTGATGAATGTTAAGTTACAGTGAATACTGAAGAAAGTGCTGCAGAAGCTGACTTGTTGCTAAAAGCAACAGGAAAAGTAGATTTATTAGGTTTCTTTCAGAAATTGTGCTTTATTATAAATTAGATTTGAATACTGAAAGTATTTCTCTAATTCTCTGCAAAGATCATTTATTAAGGACATATGTCTATAAAAATATCTAGTGTGCCCATAAACTGCAGTACTAATTTTACTATATTTCTGTCCAGAATTGGTAACGAATACAAATTTAGGCATATTCAGTCTGCATGCTTGCAAAAACTATCTACCAAACAACAATGTTCTTAATCAGCTAGAATCACTGGCCTTTAAATATTGAGTCTTAACATATATGTTTTCTTTGTCTTTTTGCAATATAGTGACTGTGATACACTATGCATATTCAAGACAACACTTTGGTCCATTGCACTTTTGGGTTACCTTCTGAAGTCTTCAGGATATGTCAGAGTGGACTTTAACAGCCATCATTAGGTTTTTCCGCTGCTTCCTTGTGACAATTTAATGCAGTGTTATTTTACTTTCCCAGGCAAAGCAGACTGAATTTTTCCAAGCCTTCTCTTGCTCACCAAAGGAGGGTGGGAGCAAGCTGGTTCTATGGACTTCAACTCTGTTCCTAATTCATTAAGAGGTGGCAGTAAAAAACTCCCTACTTACCTATCATAAGGCCAAAGGTGCCTTAGAAATGACCCTAATAATGTCAAAGGAAGTGTCTTAGTTTAAAGGGAAAAAACCAAAATGTTTACCAAAAGAAGCAGAGGAGAGGATTCCTCCACAATAATCACATCACACTTCATTAAGTTTAAGGAAAAGGAACTTTAATTAGAAAATAGACATAAGAAGGATAACTGTTCTTAACTACTATATATCTACATTTATATGTACATATATATATAACTGTAAACAGACCAGAGCAAATTACTCCCCCAGCACCAAAAGTAGAAACAAAAGAGAACAACCCCCAAATGGTAGGTTCCTCCTGGAGCAGTTATATTTATGGACAGTGTCAGTGTCACACCTTGGCTGGCTGCGAGGTGAATTCTCA
>JAOXXN010000471.1:51928343-51943101 GCA_026770055.1 Myrmophylax atrothorax
TCCTCAGTCCTGGGACTCCAAGCCTAAACCTTTTGTGTTGGTATGGTGAGAAAAATTCTCTGAGGGGTCTCCTCCCAGCACCACCTTCCTGTGTTTGAAACCTTAACAGGAAGAAAAAATATCCAAATCATTGCTATGTAAGTCTTAGACATACATATACATACATATATACATATATATACATATATATACACATATATATACACACACATATACACACACATATACATATACATATACATATACATATACATATATATATATATATATATATAAAAAAAAAACATGTGCTCTAAACTTTCCAGGGCACTGTGAAAGTTTCCTAAGAAACAATTTTATGCTGAGCCAGCATGACTAGAAGCATCTACCACTTTTGGAATGACTGTCTTTCCTATTACCTTCTGTTTTTAAAGGATTCTTTTGTAGGTGTATTTTACTTTTCTAATTTTTCTAGTTGTGAAAGAATATTTGGAATATAGATTATAGATTATTTGCTTTCCCTACAGATAGATTGCTGTGATGAAAAATCTGTTCTCTTATCTCGGTAAAGACTTTTTCAAATGTTATCATTACAATGACAGAACAAGTAATTTAGTCAGTAATTTTGACACATGCCTCACTAGATTTTTTCATTTCATTAATTCCTCCCCCTTCAAATCAAGTAGATGGTATAATAAACTTTGTAAATTCTTTATATAGATCAAAACATAAAATGTATGGAATATACAGTAATTTTTATTCCATTTTTTAAAAGACGCTGATATCTTGGCATTGCCAATCAAGGAAAAAAGATTAACATAAAAATTTTTTAGAGGAATTTGCTTGTGTAATGTATAACAGTGGGTGTCAGATATAGAAAAACTCATATTAAATTCTTTTTTAGCCCCAAGGCACTTGAATAAGGCCTAGAGTTCCTGATTTCTATTTCCAACTCTTTCACTAACTTATCTTAATAATTCTTTGCAGTTGACAATTTTCCAGCATGTTTCTCATAGTGAGAGAAACTGATTTTGAAGGGAAAGAAGAAAGGGAGAAGAAATGTCTCTTTCAGGTACCGCTGAGGGAGTGGCTTACTGTTCTACATAATGGAAATGTGTGAATTTGCTGAGCCAAGGATTTAAATTGAAGTAGGATTGAGACAAATCTTCAAGATGCAAACACTGTTTTCCCTTCAATTTAGTGAGTGGATTTTTTTAGAGGAAACTTAGTACATTGACCATGTGTTGGCTGTGTGAGGGTGTTGCTGAGCCCTCTCGTACTTGGCAAAGGGAAGTGTATGTCCTAAAAGCAGTGCAGAACATTTTGCTTCCTCATACTGTTCTACAGAAGTGTTGGGGGAAAGCCAGCATAGTGTCAAAGCCATCAAGAGTTTTTTTCTCTTTTGCGTTCTCATTGTTATTTCTCATTTGATTTGGTGGAAGGAGGTGTGTTTGTTTCTTTGTTTCTTTGTTTGTTTCTTTGTTTTTTGTTTGGTTTGCCTGGGATTTTGGTTTTTGAGTCTTGTTTTTTTCTCTAAGGAAACAGAAAAATCTGTCATAGTAGAATACATTTTGGTCCCATAATCAGAAGTACTTAGTGATTTGTGCTTCTCCCCTCATCTGTTTTTACTGTCTGAGTATTGTAAAGTTTGCCTATAACTTGGGAAAGGAGATGAATAATATGGTAAATATTCCAACTATTTAAAATATATTTTGGCATTTTTTTATAGTTATATAACTAGTTTCAGGTTGTGTCATTTTCATATGAACAATTTTGGAAAAAAATGAAAGTAACTTTAATTCTTTGGCTATAGGCATAAATAGTGGTGTTGAGCCTGATACTATCTTATTCTTATGGAAATTACAATTTGCATCATAAAAATGAGGGTTTAGTTCATGAATATCTGCTTGAGTGATGACATTGATAAAAGGTTTGTTATTTGTTAGCTAAATGTAAATATAAAGCGATAATAAAAGTTATCATTGAACAGATAAGTACTCATATAATAGAAATGGTTGCATAATCTTCATTTAGTCCCATCATGGTGTCTTTACTATATTATCACATACATTTATTTCCAGAGGACTCTGGTTATGAAACATACTCTCTGATTTTTTAAGAAATTAATTCCATGAATGAACTGTGTGTATAGATTGTTCAGCCTGTGTCCTCTGGCTTCCTATTACGTGAATAGGTAAAGAAGTCAGAGAATGAAAAACTCATCATGCATTCAGTAGGGTTTTCTCATGATAGTGTTAGTATTTGGAAGATAGCATCTTCCTTTGTAAATAACCTTGAGATACATTTTAATAAAATGCTCTACAATATATATGTATGACACTTACAGCATTTATGTTATGAACTGAAAAAAATTTTCAACAATCTACCAACAAGTGCATCTCCACTGGTAACATGTTCCAGTTGAATTTTGAACTGCTACTTTAATTTTACTTATTTGTTTTGAGAAACTATCAGTTTATGTGCATAGCATAGAGCAGGCCAGATCTGCAGACAGACCTGTTGCAGTCTTATTTGTACTGCCTATAGGTTTGCTTTGGAGTAAATTATCCCCACCTGAAGTGTCCCTGAGAGAAAATTAGCTGTGACAGTTCAAAAGAGAGCCCAGGAGCAAGCTGACATACAAGAAGTGTGAACAGTTGATGAACTGCAGAGTGAGGTGAAATGGAGTGCCAAGTTGTTTGACAGCATGCATAGGTGACTTAGATCACATGTAGCTTATAAACTGTATCTGTATGGCAGTGATGTCCTGAGGAGACATACTCTGAAATAGCACTCTCATGTCTTGAGTTAACTCTGAAAATATTACTGCACAAAGACATGCATACCATAGGTAGTTGTTTTCCTTTTATGTATACCTCCTCCATTTGAAGACATTTTGTTGTCAATATCTTTCACTTCTCTTATATTTTCTCAGCTTTTTCTCTTAGAAATATTTTACTTTTCAATTTTCAATGCATGTCTGATACAACACACACACAAAAAATGACAATTTATTTCTATTGTAAATTATTTTTTCTAGAAGGTGGCCTTATTTTCAATGACCACTCTTTCGGTGTACTGTGATAAAATAAATTTCAAAGTGACTCCCAATGACTTCTATTATCACTACTCTATTTTTAACTTTTTTTTCACAGATTTTGCCAAAAATCCTACTTTTGTCTAGACTTAGTCAGTTATTAGAAAATCGTATTTCTGTCTTCACCTTCCCCTTTTCCAAACTTCTGTAAAAAAATTATTCTACTAAAAGTATCTTCAGTAAAAATAGTAAATTTTGCCATGGTTCGTCTTGCATTGTACAATTTGTAGTTGTCTTTTAAACAGCAACATTTTCCTCATTCATTTTGTAGGAAATAGACAGAAAAAATATAAATTAAGTTAAATTTTGGGAACATGCAATTGTAAACCTTTCATTTTCAATTTCTTTAATCATAACAAATGGTAAGTCTGTAATGAATTCAGGTCTTTCTGTGTTTTGGAAAGGTCTGTCAACTAAAACTCTATTTTTTTTAATACCATTGGAAGAATATTGTCTAGCAGTAGAATATGAATTTTAAGACACTTGAATAAAGTATTCATAGTGAGATTAATATTGTGCAGTCAAAGTGGTCTTAAATGCAGAAACTAAACTCCTGCATTCAAAACAAGACTTCAGAATGTCAGTATTAGCATTAGTTCAAAGTGGAGAAACTCTCACTTTGGATTACTAAATTTGAGATGATCCTCAATATCTGATATATGGTCTAAGAAGAAGGAGGCTTTTGGCCAGAAGGGCAGGAAGGAGTCCAGCCCTAAATTTTCAAACTGCCCTTTTTACAAATTTGGTTTTTAGTTCTGTGTATCTCTGGTATGAAATGAACTCAAAATTCAAGCCATTGTGAAAGTGCTTTGTCTACTGTGCTACAGAAATTGCATGCTCTTGTTTAGGCCAAGGGGCTTGCTTCTGCACACATGTCTAAACAGCCTTGGTAGGAAATATAGGTCTGAGATATTTTAACATCTTTTGGTTAGTTGAACTCTTTTCTGGATTTCTATGTAATTTGCTTGCAAAACAAGACAATTAGACACTGTTTAAAAAGGCAAATTGTGTTCTGGTCACTAGGTTCTCTCAAGTATACTCTGACTGAACAAGACACCTTAACATCTCAAAAAAGGAATGTGAGCTCAAAAGCAAACTTACACTGTTTCTTTGTTAGGTAGCTTTAGAAAGCTTTTTGTGTGGCCTCTGCTTAATTTCTTTTATTGCACAAAAGTGTTAAACCTTTTAAATAATTGTAATGTAGCCAGTAATTTCTTTTTATGTACTGGTACTCCTAAAACTGATACTCATGGTTGAATATGGTTTTCTAATAAATTCTATTTTTGGTGTCTTTTATGCAAAGAACTGCATTCAAGAATGGAATTATAACACCCTTCTACTGGAACATGGAAACACAGCCATCTGGCACATATGTGTTTTATAATTTTGCCAATTTCTTTGCTACAGCCTATTTTTGTACTTGGGAGAACCTTCTTCCACTTGGTACTTTTGTCAGAGTGAAAAATCAATGCACAAAAGCATAGGGTCTATATTAAAAATATCTCCTTTGCACAACTGAGACTCTGCTGTATGATTTGGTGAAGATTCCAAATTGCCTGTGCTCAGGGATTATTATATAAATACAAATTTTTGAAGACTTGCTGAATTTGTCACCACCTGCATGATTTCATCACTTTCTCAAGATTTTTTTCCCCCTTGGATTTTACAGTGCAAAAACTTGCTATCTCTCAATGCATTTACTCAATATCTGTATAAACATGTTTTTAAAGCAAATGCAACCAGGAAGCAATACAGTTTGGTTGTGAAGAATCATACTATATAGCAATTGGATTTCAACAGACAGTCAAGAGTTATTCTTTCTTATTATTATGTTTTCTCTGTTCATTTTTTCCTCTTTTTTATGAAGTGAAAAGTTAATATACAGTTTAAGATTCACTTTTGTCAATCAACACTACTCTGGAGTACTTCTAAATATATTTCTGGTTATTCTATTTACATTGCATTTTTAGCTGTTAATTTAGCACTACTTTAAGCCACAACTCAGTAAATGGAAACAAGAAGTGGTCCTATTTAAGTATTCCAAGGGGATATGTGCGGTTCTAGGAAGTCTTAATCTGCTCTGTGCCACCCTCGTACTAGGTTTGTGAGGATTGTTACTGACAACTGCCACCAACAAATTGAAGTCTTATTTTTCACTCTTACTTTGATTCACCAATTCTACACAGATGAAGATGATTTCATTCATGTCACATCTTTGTGTTCTAGAATGGGAAGAATCTAAAGAATGTATAATATTCACTTAATTTTGCATATTCTTATATTAAAGTCTCCCTTTCTGCAATGCATAGGCATATCATTCAACTAAAAAAATCTATCTTTTACATAGGGCCTTTAAAAAAAATAAAATTCTAATTAATTTTTAAAAGTAAGAAAGACAAGGCAAGCTAAGGTCAGAAACATTTCAGAAAGGTATGGAAAAAATACCAGCCTCAGAACTATTGCTCAAAAGTTTGTTCCAGTCCACATTTTTAGTATGGTTTAAGTACTTTATCTTCCTTCTATTCCGGAACTTTACTGTTAGAACTGGCCATCTTTTCTGAATGTGACATTCAGAGAATGGTGACTCAGAGGTATAATAAGTGATTTTTGCATCTACCATTCCCTAGACAGGGACCAGGTATCTGCTTCACAGTAGGAATAAAGAAATGAAACCTTGAAAAGCAACTTTGGGAAAAGAATTCTGAGAAATTCCAAAGCACAGTGTCAAAAAAACCTGGTATGTGAAAACTCATCTGTGTCATATCTGCATTCTCTCAGTACTTAACTACTTTTGCCCCTTAATGGAGTGAGGAGCTTGGCAGGCTGTTTAGTTACCTCGCCCTTGTCAGTTATGCCTATAAATAGGGAATTAAACCAAAGTATTAGCTGTAAAATAGGTTGTAGTCCAAATAGTCGTTGCAGAAAACAGCAGTCAGGCAAAAAGAAAATTAGTCAATTCTCCAGTGTGTCAAGGATTGGAAGAGAAATAATAACACCCTGTTATAGAAAGTAAGTACATTTTGAGGCCCAGAAAAGAATTTTAAAAAGATGAGAAGCTAAAGTTGATAAGGCTTTTTGGAACGCATAACCTGTTTCTTTTGGTGACTGACAGTCATTCATTTTGCCTTCAGTATTGTGCAACTCTGATAATTTTAGCAACATCTTATTGTCTCTGTAGTTAGGAGTGTGTACATATTTTCATTACAAGCAAGATTTGCCAGACATAAAGACTTTTGCTATATCAAACTGTGTTAAGTATTTTCTAAAGACGTAAAACTACCATCACTGCTTAACTTCTTGATCATCCCACAAAATCCATTAAGTCATTTGGGTCTGAACTGGAAATGTATGCTAAAATACCTCACTGAATTGTCATGAATTGTCACTGAAAAAAGTTACCGGGGCAAACAGGAAGAAAATACCTTTTTAGCACCAGAATAGAAAGAGCAATGTTATTTTTGTTTATTCTCTTCTCTATTGAATATTTTTTTGTTCTATATATACCTACTGCTAAAATAATTTCAGTATCAATTCTATAACACCATAATAGATCACCAGCTGGCCAGTCCTAATGCCTTTGAGACAAACCAGCTCAGCAAGTCTGGCAAGTTATTTAAATTACATGTCATCAGAAGCTTTATAAGGATAAGTGAAACTGCCATTTTCTGATACCAATGGCAGAAGGTAAGCCTCTTGAGATTGTTTGAAAGATTTGTCAAAAGTGTGCTTTCTCAAGCAGTAAAAGAAAATATTTCACAGAAATTCCACAGGTGAACTAAATAAAGCAGCATTTTGCTTGTAGTTTACAGTGTCATACAGGATATCCATGCATCTCTAACAATAGCAGAAATTATTGTATTAATATTAAAACATAAAAACCTCCCATACTGAGTCAATCACATATTTAACACAGAATTTCCACTCCTGTGCCACCCTTTCCTCCTTTTCTTCTTTATTTTTTTTTATTTTTTTCTTCTCCTGGCAGCTTGATCCCATATACTGATACTGATGTGAAAGTTACAATGTGCTTCAGCAAATTAATGTGGCTTTTATTTTCTCTCTTTTGTTAATATTTCATAATTGCTCTTACTAAATCAATAACCTTAAGCCTAAAGAGGTAATCATAATAACTGGAACCACTGTATTAAATAATCGGGATGCTATTTTACTAACAATAAGACTTTGATTAATGTAAGGGTTGCAGTACCAAAGTTCTGTTTTCAGTTTTCAAAATACTGTTTTTCATGTACTTTTGTGTTTTCTTACATGCAAGACACATAATGCACTTTGAAATCAAGAGAATAAAGGAAAATCAAAGAAATACCCACCTTAGTGTGGTTAAAAAATACTACATATATCACCCACTGCATTTTTGATTGACAGTTCTTGAAACTAAGATTGACAACATGTAGGACGTAATGAGTGGGAAGACGACGGGAGTGTTCAGCTTATAAAAGAGAGGTCTGCTTTCACAAAAGTACTAGAAGTTGTTGCAGTCATCTGTTTCTGCATTTGAAGAAGAATATGATAAATAGTGTCTCTGGAAAAATTCCCCAAATGATGTAAATGCTTACTTTTTGAAATTATGGATTGTATTTATGATCCCCACGTTCACCAAATTGCTTTCTCAGGGGAGCACTGTACTAATGATATTTTTCTCAAGAAGTTAATAGGCAAAAACCAGGGGAAAGACAGATAGTAATGGCCAGTGAATAGACAGTAACTTGAGGCTGTCCTCACAGTACTAAGGTGAAAATACTCGATGAGTGAGAGTTTCTGAGAACTGAGAGCTTCTGAGATCAAGTGAAAAGGACTAGCTCTTTTCCACACTGTTTAGATAGCTAGCCTTGTACAGCTTTACCAGATCCACACCACACAGTACTCACTACTGTATTTTAGCCAAACACTTAAAGCCACGAGATACCACCTTTAATGTACAGGTCTAGGGGTTTGTGAGAGGTCATTTTTCCCTTTCTCCTCCCAGATTAAAATGCCTAACTAATGTTAAAACTATTTTACAGCTTCCTAAAATAGAAATTTATATTAATAAACTTAGAGGATCATGTATTGGAAGTTTTGAGATGTGACGTGGATTTGTGGTGTACAACTGCATGATTAGTCTGTGAGGACAATAATGGAGGACTGTGTAGAATATACGGAGGGAAAACTGGAGGAAATCTAAGTTTTACCTAAACAGACCTCTGGAATCAGTTCATAAAGCAAACTGTCTCCAAAAGCCTGAGCAGGCTTTGTCTTGAAGAGAGATATTTGGAGCAGTTTAAAGCATAACTAGGGAAACAATTACCAGTTATACAGGTGTAGATGAACAGAGGTCTGGTGCTTAAGCAACCTCCCTCTTTTATTTGTTAGGACAGATGGAACAGTAGATACCAGGAGTCAAGAGCAGATTTTTTTCCTCATTGTGCAAAGATTAAATTAGAATTGATTCATGGTCTAACAGTGATAATGCACAACCCTAAAAAAAGTCACATCATGACTCAAAGCCACAGAGTTCTGTGTTCTCACACTTCTTTCCCACTCCCTTTTTCAGGTAGAGAAACATGCCAGTATGCATCAGGCTTATATTTAGAGCAGGTAACTTTATGTGACTGCTGTGTATTGAGAGCTCTATACCATTTATGGTCAATTTTCTAGTTGACCATTCTCTATCCACCTGTAAACAGTGTGAATCAATGGATGAACAGAAGCTCCTTGCTTCTAATCTTGATAGCAGTTACATAGGCAGCAAATGTAGGCAGTATGAATACTGAACAGCCTCATAATTCCTGGTGTAGGCACAAAGCCAGGATCACAATCTGGCTCTTCAAGACTTGACACATTCACAGAACACTGTAATACAGTATTGTTTATTTATAGAAATTTGGACCTGTTTGAACTTTCCTACATTTATATCAGAGAATAAATTATGAAGATATCTTCTATAATCTGTAAGATATGGTGTATATTTCTGCTAACTCTGATGGTAATTAGAGAGTGAAAATGACTCTAGATCTTTCTGATTCCTGTACTATAATAATGTCATTTTTTCCTATGTATTTTTCTGGTTTCAGCACTAAAGGAAATTGATTTGGTTATTACCTCAGGATTTTTTTTTCCATTTCTTTTTATTATGCAGAACCAATATGTTCCTGATTTAAATATAACACAGCAAGTGGGGTAAAATCAGAGAGTATAATAAAAAACCCCAACCCTGCTAGAATAGCATTTGTGCTTATTTTGGTGTGAAATTTGTTCTTGGGAATTCAAGGATGAATTTCCCATACATAACAGAAATTTAATTGGAATGATTTTCTTGACATTTTTAGAATCTTAAAACATGGTGTACCCCAAGTTGTGGGAGTGATTACTGCACATTATTTAAGATTGGATTGTGATGACTTAGTGTTGCACAGGACTTTAAAAGCCATATTTTGAACATGAATATTGTTTTTTAAAATATCGCTAAATAGCCATTCGAAAAGATTCTGAAGAAAACTTGCATGCATATACATCCTGGAAAGTTTGAAGGCAGTGTGGACTGTTTCTACTTGTTAAAAAAGAATCAGATATTTTTTGTAAAACAAGCTTGCTATTATTCATTACTGAAATAAACATGCTGGGTTAAGAAACATGGCTGTAAACCCTGTTTCTGTTGTGTTTGACTTAGATTAAATTTGACACGATGTTTAGGCATTGGGGTAAGCAGACAACAGAGAGAAGGACATGAGCAGAGACTGACTGTCCTTTTGTCATGATTCTCAAGAGGAGGAATTGCAATGTTTAGTGAAATCACAGCAGAAAGGACAACTCTACCTGCAAGGCACCAGCTAGCAATTAATATTTTCAGTACTACAGTGTAAATTTAATGGGAATAAGTGACTTTGAAACTTTCCCACCTTGCTATGTTGAGTGTAGCAACAGAAACAGGGTGCAGGAAAGGAACCCATCGCATCTGTTACTGCCTAACAAGCAATTCATGGAAAGGTGCTTCAGTGTTTATTTATTTCTGAAGAAAGGCTTTAGCACAAAAAAAATATCTTTTTGTTTTCCAGCTTTATCAGTTGGTCTAATGAACAAAATTCCTTTTCTTCATTGCTTTTGCCCTCTTATTCCTCTACTTTTTGATACTACAGAGACCATAGAAAGAAAGGGGAGAAAGGTTATCTCCTTTATTTGCTTTTACTTATTCATACAGGTAAGAAGAACATAACCTCAGTTTAATACAACTGTTCTCAGCTATTTCCATAAATCCTTCTTTTGAATTATGAAAGATATATTTATACCTTTTTATACTAACAAATGTTATTGAAGAGATGTCATGTATAAGTACTAACATCACCACTCACAGAAAAGTCAAACCCTTAAATTCAAGCCAGTTCACTTTATTGTGTGCCTGTGAAGTAAACAAGGGAACACATGAAACAATTTTCCTCTAAAAAGACTACTTATCTCACTCATTTACCTAAGAGCAGGCAGACACAGAAAGATATCCTTAGTAACACAGAGCAGACTGGAAAGCAGAAATGGGGAAGAAGCTGATCATAATGGAGTCATGGTCCCCTTTGTCCTTTGGAATGGTGCTGTGTACACACAGGTTGGATTTTAAACTTCTGCTCTAATTCTAGATTTACTACAAAACACTGTAACTTATAGACTACATCCAAAACAATCTCCTAAAAAGCTACTCTATTGACTTTTGGACATCTTTACATATTGGGTGGTGGTGGTATTTGTCAGGTATTTGATATAAAGTAGTGGAGATTTATGCCTTAGCTGAGAATGGTCTAGATTTCATAATTTTTCATTTTCTGACATTTTAGCATTTGGGAATTTTTAAATAGGTGATTAATTTTTGCAAAGGAAGAATACTATTGATAATCAGAGTTGGATAAGGTCCATCAAAACACATTGTCAATCCTGCATTGATTTTAACAGAGTTTATGCTTAAGGAATATTAGGATATGCATGTGCTCGGTGACTTTGGAGAATGTGTCCATGTACCAGTGAGTAACCCCTCAAAAACACTCAAAAATGGTATAAAATTGTGGTAGTTAAAAAAATTACTACTCAGATGGGTACATACTGAATAAGACTGCTATTTGGTAGATTTAATAATATGTTTTATAACTTTAAATTTTTGTCATTCTTTCTGTTGCCTAACTCAATGAAATATAAGTGATTGAGGACTATGCTCCCTAAGACAATTTTCCATTGTTTTAAGCATTAGTGCTATTTTTTAATCAAATGAAAGATGAAAGAATTGGGAAAATTCACTCAGTACAGTCATAAGCTGATGAAAAAATGTCTACCCAAATAAGCATAAAATAATTCTTCTTTTTTTTCCTAGGGCCACATCAGTCCTTCTTTCATTCTATGCCTAACTTTTCATTGTATGGTATAATTTAGATACACTTCATCTGAAAGATAACCTAATCTCACACTTCAAATTACTTGGTTCTAAAAATATTTTTGAAACTAATCAGTGAATTTCTGAATAGTGTTGATTCTGCTGAAATCTTATTGAGAAGACCTGAAATCCTACCTGATTTCTAAACAGCTGTTCCATATGTCGGTATCCTTTTACAGCCCTGCCTAAGTTTATAGGCATCTAAAGGATTAGTTAACATCTTGACTACTTTCACACATTTTAGAAGTAGTTATTTTAGGGACATAATTATCTATTTCATACTTATGTCTCTACTTGAGTAGGGCACAGCAAAACAAGCACACAGATCTACAAGGGCATTCTGAAGAAACAGCCGTAATTCTGATCTTTTAGCTTGTAGTGCCGTTCAGCTACTTCACAATCACTGGCTTCTTGTAGCACTTGTCAGAGAAATCTGAAAGTTTTCTTTTTACATTTTAATCATTTTGAGAGAAAAAAAAATATTGTCTTCTGAGTTCTGGAAAGTCAACTTTGCATTTCTACTGAACTGTAAAGAAACATGATACTGAAAGAAAGAGAGGCTATTTGACTCTTAGCAAGTAGTTCCTTTTTATTTTTTTTTCCATTGGTGACCTAAAGTAATACAAATATATATTAATAGTATACAGTCTTCCTTTTTTTTTTAGTTTTAATCCTTTCCAGACAAGAGTCCAGCTCCTTGTTTAAGTGTCAGGATTCTTGACCTTGCAGCCCTTTCAGTATTCTCTTAAGAAACAAGTTTAATTCTTTGCAGCTGAAGCAGACACAGAACCCTCCTGTCCAAATCCCTACGAAGGTACTCAATCATAAAGTATTAAGCAAAAAGTGAAATAGCACTGCTGCGTCTCCTATGAAAGATTCACCATTAGGCATCCATCTTAGAAGCTGAAACAGCCTGGGTTCTGAGCAGAAAGAATGCATAATGGAAAAAAAAATAGACACCCAACATAGACATAGTGAATCACAACATTGGGGGGTATTGCACTTAATATGGGTGTGATGGGAATTTTCAGAAATGCCACCCCTCCTTCATTGGTGAACTAGGGATTTTAAGCCCTGTTTTTTTTCTGAGAACTGAAATTTTAAGCCCTGTTTTTCTGAGAATTGATTTTTTCCCTCACCTCTCCCACAGAGACTGCCACCTAGAATTTAGATCCATCACTTTAAAACAGTCATCCTGGACTCCAGCCTCATTTTAAATTTTCTTTATTCTTACTTTATTTCCTTTAGAAAGTAATTTGAGCTTGAACTTTGAGAACAATGATCCTTTCAACTTTATTCACCACAGGATAAAGTCTTTAATAGTAGCATAACCATTCAATTCTTATTTTTCTTTAAAATGACAGGATATATTTCAGTATTTTGCAAGTATTTTGTAATGTCAGACGCTTTTCTCATGCTAATATGCTTTTCTTAAGACAAAGAGTAGTAAGAGTAGATCATTTGAAAATCATAACCAGTTTTATCTAGGAGAAGGAAAAAGTAGTGTTTTCTAAAACTTATCTGTATCCGTACTTAAAATACTTCAAAGATTAGTAAAAACCACTTAGCCTTTTGAAAAAATAACATATGCTATTTAAGTGCATTTTAATACACAAAAGTACCATTGACTAGATCAAATGTTGGTGAAAGCTCTATGAAATTTGAATCATTTTTTTCCCCTCAGCAGTGAGTATTTCACTCAACACTAATCTGTAGTGTGCAAAAGAAAATTGCTCTAACATTTCTTGTTATGACTTCTCCATGAAATGGGAAAGAAAAAGAATGTAATTTGTGCCATTATCTGCTTTTTAGCATAAGGAAAAAAAAAATCATTGCCTCAGTTAAAGCTAAGTCTGGGCTTTCCTTCTCTCTTTTATATCCTCTAGTGACTTTTGACTATTATACTTCATGTATAAGTGTAAAGGAACATCTTATATTCAGGTACACCACCCACATGGATTGTATACATACACTGAACAATTTCATAGGGAATTGACTTGATTTTTTCCTTTGTTTTTCTTCTTTAAATATTAATAAGTTCATCTTTTATAAATAGAGTACAAGCTGCTAAGTATTGAGAAAGATTACATACACTGTCTAAAGGTACAGACTTTCAAAATCAGTGTGTCCCTTGAACCAGTTAGAGATGGCTGTTTTCTTCAAACAGGCTACCTTTTTTGTTTGGTAGGAATAAATTTCTTTCAATACATTGTACATTTGTCCTATTTTCTGTTGTTCCAGCATTGACAACACTGGGCAATTTCTGTCGTCTTTCAGTCATCTTAAAACTCAATGAGACCTTTATTTATGGCTTGAGTTTAGGAACTTGAATCATATGCTATGTGCTAATAATGTGAGAAAGCTCACTGTTTGACTTTTAAAAAGACAGAAAGAATTTGTTGTGTTCAATAGTTTTTCAACAGTCTTAAAAGATAGCACCTTGTTTATCTGATTCTGTGCATGAAAAGCTTTCCAAAAGAAGTGAATACTACCTAAGCAGTATCCTTCATAATCTAAAATCAAGAAAGAATAGCACATTTCTTTATAAATGGCAGAGCAGACAATTGAATGGCACTGTCTGATTCTACTGTGATGTTATCCTTTTGTAGGTCATTAATTCAGCAAGAACTTTGCTGTTTTATCAGTTGCAATTTAAAATACAGGTGCTTCTAATGTTCTTTCAAAGGCTTCACTGATAATATCAAGTAAAGTGAATTTGAGGTTTAGTACAAATAATTCTTGTTATCTGAACAATCATTCTTTAAAAGATGTAAATCAAAAGGAGAGCTAGAAATTATATTCACTATGTACCAAGGTTCAGTTAAATAGTAATGTTACTCCTGGATAAAACTGATTTTTTTTTCTGTTAGTAGCATTGCAAATTTAGTACCATTGCACATTTTCACTGATGGTACCATTAGTAACATATGAAAACATGACACTGACTAGAGAAGAAGAAAGATGCTAATTCAGGAAGCCATATTTTCTTTGAATGTGTTAAAAAACCAAACCAAAACAGTGTTGTGCCTACAGTATGAAACAGCTGTATGTGTGGCTAATGTATTTGGCAGCACTTCATAGCCTTCATGGGAATATCTTGACCAGGCCAACTGTCCTATATTCATACTGCCATCATTCAGCAGAGCAGCTCTTACTCTTTTCAGTTCCAAAAGGTCTTGTACCATGTGGTACTCTCTAATTCTTTCTACTTCAAAAAGGTAAACTATTGCAGCATTCCATATGCATTGGGGTTGAGTGATCACCTATGGGGCATT
>JAOXXN010000471.1:51960588-51975856 GCA_026770055.1 Myrmophylax atrothorax
GAGAACACCAGTGCTTCAATTCTCACATCATCAGTGTAAAATGTCATAACAAAATGTATATTTTGGAGAGAGACATACTATGGAGTAAGATGTGAGGTATGGAAAAATTGTGAAATCTCAACATAGAGTGACCGTGAAATCTAGAATACATCCATATACATACATATATTCATTTTGGTAACAGCATGGTTTTACAAAATTAAGAAGAAACAACTGCCTAGGCATGATTGCATTTCTTCCTACACTACTGTTATGGTAAAGTGTACTGATTGCCACTAGTTTGGTGTAGAGACTGGTGCAGGCTGTAATTAATTTATTTTCCTTATTTGTGTATCTATGCAAAGAAACATTATTTCTTCTGGCATTTAGAAAAAAGAAATCTGTTTGCCTTTGAGAACTTAGATGTTCCTGACACTCCTTCAAAGTGCACCAGAACTATGGAAAAGGAGGGAAGATTTTCTTGGTAGTTAAATAATGTATAGAAAAATATGAGGGATAATTGAAGCTAAGTTTAAGTAGGCTAATACTTAGGAATTTTATTTAGTTATTATTGCTTTTAAACCCCCTTTATTTGCTTTATAAACCCACCTCTTTCTACCTTTAAATATAAATTCATTATCATGCAACTCTATATAATCATAAAACAAGTGAATACAGAAGTAATACAATTCAGCTTTCTATTCAGCTGTAATGTTTAACATTCCTCACACCATGCTACTGACAGTAGAATATACCTTTATTTGCCAGCAAAGGAGAAATAAAACCAATACACATTGAATCCCTTGGCTCCAAAATTTTTTATTTAGTTTTCAGAAGCACTGCACATTGCTAGATCAGATCTGTTTTAACATAAGGTATTTGTTACAACTTTTAGTTTTACTCATTTTCAGGATGAAAAAAGAAAAAAATTCCCTCTCCCATCATATGTTCAGTGATACCTCCTTTAAATGTCTTCTTCTAATTTGCTGGTATTTAGATTTCTGTTAAAGTGAGTTACTGTGGCTATAAGACATACCTTGTTTTTTCTATAGCAAAGTTTGCTGCTATATTTTTAAAATTATATAATTTTATATTTACCTTAAAGAACTTGTTTCTGAACTCTTCCTCAGTTCTCCTCATCAGGCTGATAAGATCTTATTCCAGACCAAATATCCACTGGATTATATAGGTTTTTGGCTTTGTCAAGCTCAATTAAAAAAATAAAAATTTAATTCATAGAAGAGGAACTTCTATCTGTATTACTCAGGGATATTTTGTATTATTTTTACAGAAAGGCAAAAGCAGTTCGCACTTAGATTTTTAATGGAATGTACTCACCAGTTTGACAATTATATGAATCTATCTAAAAAGTCTTGTGAGCTCACTGGTACTTCAGTCTATACTCAAAGCTGAGTGTTTGAAAGATGTCATGAAGGAATTCCTCAAAGATACACACAATTAAATCCCAAATGTCATTATTTATCATCATGTTGCTTGTCAAAGGTGTCCAAAATTGCTGCACTCCCAGTAAGTATATTGCAGTTCAGCAAGAAGTTGGGAAGGGACACAGCTGGGGTGGCTGGCCCCAGGTGACTAAAGGGATATGCTATACCGTATGGCATCACACACAGGAATAAAAACCGGGGAGAAAGTTTGCGAGGGCCGCTGTTGTTTGAGGACTGGCTGGGCACTGATTGGGTAGTGGTGAAAAATTATCTCATTTTATTATTTTTTTTTTTATTATCACTGGAGTTTTGTGGTTTTGTTTTTCTTTGCTGGTACCTTTTATTTTTGGTTTTAGATATTCATCTGTCTTTATCTTCACCCATGAGTTTTCTTACTTTTACTCTTCCAATTGTCTCCCTCATCCCAGTGTGGAGGAGGGAATGAGCGGCTTTGTGGGACTGAGCTGCCTAGTGAGGTTAACCCACAACAATTTAACCAGATAATAGTCTATGTAAGACCGCATTAGCTATATTTTCACTACAAGTGTGTCTGGAAGTTACTGTTAAGGCTGAGGTCTCATAGGCTGGATGCCAATAGAAAAACATAATAGGAAGATAGGATTTCTGCAGGTATGCAATGTATGTAGTAGAGTTCCTGTCACTTGAAAGTGGGGAGAGGGAGAGAAATTTAAAGATTTCTAGTCCCACCCATATTAATCTAAAGTTATTGGCTATAAGCATCTTCAGAACAATCAAAACTTTATGAACACAGCACTGCTTGTTGAACACTGGACAGAACACAGGTTGGAAAGATTTTCAACCTTCCTATGAAGACCACGATTGAGCCAGAGAGAACTTATTAACTATAAGCGTCCCAGAATATCAAAGCTTTATATAACCCAGATCAGCTTGTCTGCGTCTCACCTGAGAGAACCACAGGACAGCACGCTGCCTGGAAAGGTCTTTGATACTCAGTTTATGGACCACACTTAATAGCAAGAAGAGCTCAACACCACATTTAAACACATTCAGTAACCCAAAGCAAAAAGCAATAGGAAGATATAACAGCTTCCCACTAACATGTATATACTCGGTGAGCTATAACAAATTATAATTAGTAAGGCATAGGAAAACAGAGTAAGAATTTGTTTGCTTACTCCTGCAATGTCCGATGGGGTGAGGGAGGGAGACAGATAGCTCGTAAGTTGCTCTCCCAGAGGTGGTGGAAGTTTTCTCCCCATTTTTTTCTCATGCCGAATCTCTTTTTATACCTTTTTTTTCCCTTTAGGTAGGTTGAGTGATTATAGTCAATATTTTGGGGGTAATAGACAGATGCCTGAGGGGTTGCTCTGCAGGGTGCCAGAGGGTGCAGCGAAGAAAGGCCATGTCATTTCCATAATGCTCCATTCTTTGGTAACCCCATCAATAAGCACTTTCAGGGAGTTAATGGTTCAAGCATCCCTCCAGGGGGTTGAGGCAGTTCCCTCAACTCATATCAGGGCCATCACCCCACAATTCCCATAATAGAGTCACAGAATGGTTGAGATTGGAAGGGAGCTTTGAAGGTCAATTTGTCCCCTCTCCATGTTCACGTTGGTCACAAAAAGCCAGTTGCTCAGGATCATGCCCAGATGGCTTTTGAAAATCTCTGGGACCCTATATGATAGACAGTACCAAATATAATCAAATATGATAGAATATGTATCATATATGTGCTAGTTTTTTCTGGGATGGAGTTGATTGTGGTAGCTATTAGGGGGCTATATTTTGGATATGTGCTGAAAACAATGTTGAATACATAGAGATATTTTTGTTGTTGTTGAGCACCACTGAACACAGAGCCAAGGCCTTTTCTGCTTCTTATCCCCTACCAGTGAGTAGGCTGGGGTGCAGAAGAAATTGGGAGGGGTCACTGCCAAGACAGCTGATCCCAGATGACCCAAGGGATATTAGATACATATCATGCTCAGCATATAAAGCTGGGGAAGGAGGAAGGGAAGAATGTTTGAAAGGACAGCATTTGTATTCCCAAGTCAGTACTACATGTGATAGAGCCCTGCTTTCCTGGAGATGGCTGAAAAACTCCTGTCCATGGAAAGGTGTGCATGAATACCTTGTTTTGCTTTACCTATTAAACTATCAACCAACAAAGTCTCTCACTTTTATCCTTCCAATTCTCTTCCCACTTCCATTAGGAGGGAGAATGAGTGAGTGGCTGTGTGATGCTTAGTTGCTGTCTAGGGTTAAACCACAACAAGAGGTTATAAAATCATATCACATTACAAACATTTTCATATAAAGTACTTACTTTCAGCATATTGCATAGACTCAGTCACTTGCATTTCATCAGTGATTATTCTTCATACCCAGTTGTTCTTTATGGGTTATGGTTTGCTCTCAGACTTTCCAATGCCACTGAATCCTTACCTGTCTCATTCTCAATGCTTTCACCTATCCATTGTGCCTAAGCTGCACTGTCACTGACATCTCATTTGCCTTTATTTCTGTATACAAATGATTATGCCTCATGGTGTGCATGAGTAAATAAGTGTAGGAACAGGGGAGCAGACACAATGAGATTCAAAATTAAAAACAATTTTGAAGAAGCAGTATAAGAGTTAAGCATGTATTGAGAAATCATAGGGTTATGGTAGACGGGCAGTGAGCAAGCAGATGGGTGTTTCACTTCTGACCAGTCTTCAGTTAACTTCAACATCTGTGGAAATGTCCTTCCTCATTCTCTTTCACACCTCCTGCTTACTTTTTGAGGTCTTTTTGCATCAATTAACTAAACAGAAAAGCAAGTAGAGTCTCATATGAAAGAACATCAGAAAAAGAAGAATTATCTGAACTCAGAAGTAGTTAAGGAGAGGAAAAATAAATATTTTCTAACCCTTAGTCCTCTCTTCTTGTTCTTTAAACCCTTGTATTGATGCTGTGGAGCAAGGCAGCCTCAGTTAACCTTTTTGGGGTATGCTACAGCACTCACAGACTCTATCACATTTTCTAAAACCTTCTTCCCAGGCTAGTCTTGTGTATTGCCAGTGTACAATCCTGCCTTTCTCAAAATAAAGTGTGTATGGAAGAAGGTGAATTCTCCATGGAGAAAAATGATGTCTTGCTTAGTAACACATTATTGTTAGCTTTTATATATAAAGCTATTTCACAATGTCCAGTGGTTAGAGACCTATTCTCTTTTCTTCCCTCTCCATGCATATTTGCAAACTCTAACATGGAATGACTAGCAGCTGTGCAGTCTTGAAGCTCACTTAGCCCTTGGCATCTTTGTTCAAGCTGCAAGAGCAAAATCCATTAATGTCAACTGCAGTGCTGTTCTTGTGGTATGGTATGTGCGCGTGCTAAGACCAGAACAATTACATAGCTTTCACAGAAGTCATTGAACTATACTAGCTTTGATAATGAACTAAAAGGTTTTTGTCCTGGGGAGCCCTCTGCTTACACACTGCCATTTCATTATATTTTTGTGTGGTTTTCTTATGATGCAAGGTCTTACTTGGAAAAAAGCATTCTGTTCATCAGCAGATTTGACCTCTCTTTCTAACCAGATTTACAGTTTTGCTTATATTTATCTTCCCTTGTAAGGAGATTAGTAAAACTCATAAGAAAAAAATACCAAAACCACCACGTAAGAAGTTATTAGTGTAACAACTAACCAACTAATATTCATTATAGTAGCAAGCTTCTGTTCTGATTCCAGTTACTCAAAATTTCTTCCAGTGCCAGCAAAAAGGAAGCTAGGAGCACAACTTAGTTTGCTGCAGCCTGCAGGTCTGCAGACAGGAACTTCTGCTGAGTCCAGAGTTCTTTATATCTCTCAAAGGTTCTGTTATAGGAATGGAATGCAGTAGACAGGCAAGCTGAGTACTAGTTGATTCCTGCTATAAAAGAGGATTAAAAGTGAGGGTGGCTTCAAAAGCTAATGCCTCTAGCAAAGTAAAGCTGAAAAGGGAGCAAAAGAAACTGCTATACAAATTGAAAAATCCATTGGATAATATTACTTTTGATACTAGAGCATAGATATCACCCTTCACAAAATGCTCATTATCGCTGACTTCTACTAGCAAGGTGACTAATGGACACAGTGTCTGGCCACTTTATTCACTCTTAACAAAGCTAGAAAAAAACTAAAAAAAGCTAGAAAAATAAGCTAGTTTTGTAGCTGAAAAACAATTTGCCACCATATCAGTTGAAGGAAAAAAAAAAAAAGAGAAGATACAATTCATTGATACTGAAGTTTTATGGGTGAACAACTTTTGGGACAAAGGAATACTGCTCATGAATTCAGAAAAATGTTGAAAATAGGCAGGGCAGACGTTACACTGACCTCTGCCCATTAAAATGTGATAGGTAGTTTGGTTTATCTCTTTTTGACCAGATAATATTACCTCTAGGGAAATCATTATCAACAGTGCATCTTTAAGCCAGGCATTGCCACACATTGGATATCTGTATTTCTTTAGGGAAAAAAAATTAGTTCAGTTGAAACCCAAAATTTGTTTTGATACTGCTGCTGGTGTATAACAATATGTAGAAGTTAATGCATAAATGTACATAGATAAATATGCATTTGCACATAAATAAAGCTATGGTTCAACTGTAAGAAATTACTTAGTAGATGTTTGAATTGTTATTTTTCAAATAATGTATCATTCTCCTTTTCATAATACTTTTACTGACAGATCACATCATACTTCTAACACTGGAAACAGAGGAAAAAAGAAAACAGATTGCTGTTCTAATGAAAAAACATCCTATAGATTCCTACCCCAGAACATCTTTTGGACTTGTGAATTAGCATCCAAATTGAATTCTTCTTGGTGGTTTCTCTACAATTTTTGACCATTCAATAAAGTAGTGATAAGATGGTTCATGAGTTTTATTTGTCTGGCTGTTGCAAAGTAATGTGTGTTGCATTTAGAACACACTATAAAAAACACTAGTGAAGACACTTACCACAACATTGTGAAACCTTTGAAAAAAATCTGTTCTACTGTCTCCTTCACTAACTAAGGAGCTATGTAGGAGTAATTTTTGTCTTACCTATATTCATTTGGGGTGTATGAGGAGTGGAAGAGTTATTTTTCCTTACTATTACAGATCTTGTAAATTATCTAAATTGTTAATTGCCATTGTAATCTAAGGAAATAAAAGGTAGAGACAAAAAGACATCAATAGGGAATATTTCATGTTCTATGGATAAGATGGGATTTAATAGCCTTTAACCTTCTACAAGGGGAGAACTTTAACAAGAAGTCTAAGATTGCTTATGCAGAATGGTGTCATTGATAAATGAAAACTAAAAAAACCTCAAAAATATCAATTTGTTCCTGGATTAAAACAGAGCTTTTGAATTTTCAAACTGTTGCTCTAGGTACAGCATATACAGACTGGTTTTACATATCAGAGAAATACAATATAGTTGTCTATCTGGAGTTATTAATAATAGCCTCTATTATTTTTTAGATACAATTTTGCATGATCCTTCAGATACCAATAAGGCTCTCTAAGTGGAGAATTAGGTTAATAGACTATAATATTGACCAACTGCAATAGAATCTGCAATGTGAAGTTATAGAATCATAAAATTATAGAACAGTTTGTGTTGAAAGATCATCTAAATCCAACCACCCTGACATGAGCAAGGACACCTCCCACTAGACCAGGTCACTCCAGGGATGGGGCAATAAAATCTTCTCTGGGAAACCTGCTCCAGTGCCTCATCACCCTCATAGTGAAGAATTTTTTCCTTTTCTTCTGTCTGTCCCAGAGCTGATGGCTTCAGGGAACAAGGCACAGTGGAGAAAACAGCAGGTCCACCCTATCCTCCAGCCATCTCATTTTGCCTGTAATTGCCCAAGATGGCTCAACACAGAGGCCACTGCTCTATTTAACTATCATTCAATTATATCTACTAACATTTTAATTTCTTCCACACTAAACAATAAGATCAAGCAAGTATACAACTAATAGTTCATACATTTAATTCACAGTTACATAATTATCTATTCATGGAAAGACAGAAGTCACATTTATGTCTACGCCATAAGTGTACAGAGGATTATTTATTCAAATTCCTTCATATGAAGTATTTTCTGTACACTTACATACCATGTTCAAAGAAATTGCCGGTGGATACTACAAAATCCATCTTTCTGTTTCAGTATGTTTAAGAACTTCTATTTCACAGTTCACTTAGTAGATTTAGTTCATAAACTGCTGGGAACAAGACAGAATTTTTCTGTGATATTTTTAGCTTATTAAAATTATATCCTTTGTGGGTAGGAGGAAAATTAAATTTTAAAAAAAAAGAGGTAAAAGAAAGAGCTTACTAATTTTGGTTAATTTCATTTTTATTTTCTGTCTACTAAAATTTGAAAAAAATTAAACCCACAGAAATATTGGGACTCAAAAGTTCAACGTTCCCACACAAAAGCAGCAATGCAGGTTTTCTAATGAACAAAAACATACATGTTTTTATATGTATACATGTATGTATTATGTTATACAATATGAAAACCACATACGTTTATCAACATGAATAGTTTATTTCTTGATTCTATCTTGATCACACAGGATATGAAGACAAACCTTAGTCTTACTCAAAAATTGCTTTTCTCTTCTTCTGATACACATTTGTTAGATAATTAAAATTGCTATTTCATGTCAGAAAATAATGTGCATTGGCTCACGATATTTGAAATTATATTTTCTAATTAATTCTTTACATGATTTTCTACTTTATTGTAACTGAGAAAGATTTTCCAGTTAATTGTATATAACAATATTGTAACCTAACTTTGTAAATGGGTAGAACTGATGTAAGACTTCAGTTATTTGTCTGTTTAGCAACTTACATTTATCAGAATTAGATTTCAATAAAGAAAGTAAATTTCAGCTTCTCTGGAAATCTTACACAATTTCTGCAATCTTGACTAGTCTGAATAATGTTTTGCTCCTAGTAAATATCATGATCTTCCTCTTCATCATCTTTTTCCATGTCAGTAATGAGTATATCTGAGTATAACAATCATATTATTCATACAACATTTTGGGAACTCCAGTTGTTAACTTGTTTTTCGTGCTAAAATTAGATCTTTTATTCTTAAATCTATTTTCATATCACAAGACAACTATCAGAATTTAGGATGACTTCTAATTTGTGGAATAGGTTTCTCCTTCTCTCCCTTTATTGAAAATCTGTTTTTCATACGAGCCCCTGCCCGAAAACATAGCCTATATAACAATCCAGTGTGATGCAGCCTACCTATATTATTTTCTCTCTTTAGGAATTTCTCTTCTTGGTTGATGTACATCATCTTCTACATTTATTGTCTTCATTTGTGATAGAATTCCAAGGAAAGAAAAAGCATCTAGTTTCAAAGCAATCTTAAGCTAGTGAAACATTTCTAATTTTGTTCTGATTCTCCTGTAGTTTATCTAATGATATTCAATAATATTTATTCTTCTCCATTAAGTGTGGGTTTATAGCTTTGCCAGCATATATCTGCATTGAGAAAGGGCTTATATTTGCACCTTGAAATCTAGTAGCTACAGAGTAATCTAAAAACTTATTTGGTATTTGAAAAGTGAAAGAAAACTGCCTTTCAAATTAAGCAGAATTCAAGAATTTTGTGTCTCTTAGTACTTTCAGATGAAGGCTAACTTTCCATGACTTTGATACATGTCACAGGATTTTCATAACTAATGAAGCAAGGTCACTTGAAGAATTTCTAGTAAATTAGACAGAGGCAAGGGACTTTTCCGGGCTCTGAAACTCTGCTGTTCATATTTTAAAATTGTGAGAATGATAAAATGCTTTTGCTCTTTGACAGGTAGCAGTTCCTGGGCACAGTCTGGAAACAGAGGTCAGAGAAAAATCTCTGAATGGCAGATACCTGTTTTGGAGAGCAACAAAGTTGAAAGTATCAATGCGAGATGTTTCCTTAGCTGGGCTCAATATGAGAAAATGATCTCTTGTTTTTCGTGGTGGCATGCATAAAATTTCACCTCATCTTTTGAATAGCAGTGGAAAACATATTTTTCAGGCTGTCAAAAATGTTTCATTTAACTAAATTTTGGGATTGTCTACTCAAAGGAAAAAGAAACAGATTCCTAAGATTTAGCCAATTAACATTTAACACCTAAACCTGCTGAATTAATATGAATGCAAAATATGTTTCCCCTCAAGTTTCATGAGACTAACTAGTATAAATTCCACTGGACTTGTAGAAGCCTATGTGAGTCCTTCAATCTTTGTAAAAGTTTTCTGATCTGGATATCTTTGTAATTAATTTCTCACTCTGGATAATATTTTTTTTTTCTCTTTCCGCTTTATTTATTTTTCTTTAACCCAAACAAGAAGGTGTTTATGTGTATTTCCAACAGGCCACAGTTTTCTACCTTTTTATTTTAAGACACTATTTGAAATTTTAATTTGAGGTTTACGGCAGGTCTTTAATGACTGTTTATCCTTAGCTGAGCTATTGACAAGCTGCCAAGTCATTGTGAGACACAGGTCTCTTTGTCACCCGGAAATGTTCAAGGATTTTGTCACATACAAACTTTATAGCTTACATTTATAAGATTTGTTAATCATATTTCTAACAGTTGCATGAATAAGTTAAAAATATATCTTGGAAACGACCAGAGATAATGGTAGTCATGATACAGACAAAATAATGTTTTAAGGAGTTTAACCTGGTTTTAGTGATAATATTAAAACTATTTAACTAATCCTCTCTAGTAGAAGAAGAGAGTTTTGATTTTACTCACATAATTTCTAGATACTCAGTTGTAATTGAATTGTTAATAAACAATTTCTATATTTATATGTGCTTACATACCATCCTTGTAACATGAAGCAAGCTATATGTTACATTATTTTTGTTCTTTCCATTTTCTTCATAAAGTGATACAAATGGTTCTTAGTAATTATGGAATATTTCTTTCCTCTTCTCTCCTGAAAAAAATCAAATCCATTAACAAAGAATAAAATTTTGTTTTCTCTCTTTAATCTCCAATGGAGAAATCTGTTGATGATTAAATAAAATGTGATATATTGTCAGGAAGAGGGAACAGATTGACACTACTTGTCTGACAAAGGAAAACTTTCTTTTTCTGGAGTTGGACATTACACATTTGGATCACAGATATATATGTTATATCTATCACTAGCTTCACTTCTTATACAGGTTAGAGTACTTTAAATGTAAGACATGCAATTTAAGTTCTTTACCCATGAAGAATTTAATTAGTTACTAGCAGAATTGTCTTAACAGTATATGCCTAGCCACTTGCTTAAAGTGGAGCTCACACATTTTTTCTTCTCTTGCATTAAATAATTAAACACTGATTGTCCCACAGCAGAAGATAAAAAATGAATGTAATTCTCTAGACTTCTTTTTTAGACTATTTACTGGCTGTCCTTTAACCCTTTGAAAATGAAAAATATAACACAAAAAGACAAATAGTTGGAAGACTCTCTTCTGAAGGGACAGCATTCTTTCTGACTTTTCTCCAATGACTTCTTAGAGTCAAATACATAACGAACTGAGATGCAAATCCTTTCTGTCTGCTCATTACTGAGATACCTGAAAATAAACTGAAGAGTCAAAGTTCTTGCAAATCTGTCTACAATTCTTCTATTCCTTTCAACATACTGATAATTTGGAGAAAACTATGACCTTTCTTCTTATCACAAGTACAGCAGCACTTGGCGCACTGGTAAGAAATACAACGTTTTGAATTTTCTTAGTTCAAGAAAAGCCTGAATTCTTCTTGATTTAGCTTTCTAACAGTTGGTTTATCAAATAAATAGGAACACAGTAGTCACCAAAGCCCTGACCACGTTCCCTAAGTGAGAGGAAAAAACTTTATGCAATAGAGAAATATCTAAGGGTGAAACTTTGAAAACCAGCTTGTAGTTTGATATTTCAATTCTGCTTGAATTACACTCTGTGTAACTAAATCTTATTTCTTTTATGTATCTGGGTCCAAATTTTCGAAAATGCAATACTGATTACAGCATATATACCTGCATTCCCTTGCTAAGTTTTCTTTCACATACTCTTTAATTATCTAGTTAGGGCATTTTAGAAATTTAAAAAAAAATATTTCAGTAAGAAATATGTAATTATGAGATATTTATGATTTTAGTGTGCATCTGTCTTACAAGGAATTATGCTCCTGACAGTACTTGTCATAAATTTTATTCATTAAATGATATGCACAATACATTTTACAGTCTCACTAATGTTGTTTTGCATTTAAAATTCAGGTCAATTATATCAGTTACTGCAAACATTTTCAAATAATGGTTAAACAGCTGATATTAATTTTTTGTACACGAACTGACCATCAATTGGACAGGATCTTCATTCATGGGAAAGAGGGCTAGTCAATTTTTGTGAGTAATTATTGTATCTTTGGGCTGGGAGAGGTAATCTCTTCATTAATCTTTCAAATATTGTTATACTGTAATGCAAAAAAAAAATTAGCAATTAGTATACTGTTTAAGGTAAGAGGTCCATATCATTATATATTTCTGTATGAGAAGAAACACACAGTCTCTTTGAATTAATCAAATGAGCTAACAAATTACTGTGGATAATTACGGGCATCTAGAAATGTGAGACTCCCAGCAATCAGACACTTGTAATGCTAAGAGAATAATTACATCTTGTGGCTTGCCTTGGAAATGATTGAAAAGAGTTCTACTAAACTAGTATGTTGAACTATTTTAGTGCTCACCAATGATCACCTGGGACACAAGGGAAATGAAATGTTTTACTATTCTTCCTGAAAGAATATTAAGTGTTTTCTAACAACGCATTACTTAATGAATATGACAAAGAAATTAAAAATATTGAAAAAGAAAGAAATTGGAGTTTCAGCTTTTATCTTAAAGTTTTTATGAAGAGGGTTTGTGATAAAAATGGTGAACTAAAACTGAAACAGATTAAGAGGCACTCATGTAATGTCATATCTGGCTATATTGCACAAATAGTAAATTTCAGATTTTATGATAGTGCTAGAAGGGTATCTGTTTATGTAATTGTTCTAGATTGATCAAGATGTTTTGATCAGATGGGTCAGGTGCCAATAACTGTTTCTGTTTATTTGGAATTAATTTTAGATCAAAGTTAGTCATATCTGGCTCAGTCATGGGTCTTGCCTACCCCAGTCACAACATCCTCACCCATTTGCTGAAGAATCCTTTCTTCCTCCCGTTATTCATAATTTAAAGGTTTCTTTACCAAGTTGGCCAGACTGCTGTCAAAAATACTTTTTCCCTGCTTAAAACAGTCAGGTGGATTCCATCCCTTCCAAACAGATGTTGACCTTCAAACAGAGTCCCATGGGCATTGAAACTGAAATTCTGCTGCCATATCAACTGTGCTACCAGTTGTTGGTATATAGGATTCAAGATCCTCTTCAGGCCCTTCCTTCTTACAAGCAGGACAGAAAAGAACAATGCCTACAGCCCCTTGAGCTTGACCACTGTTCCCAGACCCATGTAGTAAAACTTGGTACGTGCCAGGTCACCTCTGGCATTAGTGCCTAAGCGGAACAGCTCAAGGGATAACAGAGAGCCATAGCCTCCCCACAATATCCTGTATGGGATTCCCTGAAAAGCATCAAACCTTGCACTGAGAACATAGAAATTTTGGAGAAAATAAAACCTCTTGCTTTCCAGCTGGTCCTCAGAGATCAGAGGGTCTGGATGTGGCTGGGTTGATTAGAACCAATTCAACACTATAAATCCAGTCACATCCATGATCCCAAATGCACAAATAATGTAGCTTACACTGTGAGTCTGATCTCATTTGCAATTACAGATTCACAAATAGTGTCATTTACCAATGTGACACTGTAAGTCTGGTTGAGTTCAATAAGAATTTTCATAAACAGATTCACCAATAGCATGGTTAATTATTCCAGTGTGGAGCAACAGATTAGAGTTTCTTTTAGATTGCTTGTGATAAATCTGCCAGACTTGCAAAACATAATTGTATAGCCCTATATATAAGTGTTCCTGGGTATACTCCAATGCAGTCAGAGGTGCAAATCTTACCAAAGAGTTGCTCCTGCTTTGATGAGGAGAAAGGAGCAAGACTGTTGACCTGTCTGTAAGCGGGTCATGTTGTCCTCTTCTGCCATGGAGGATTTCAAACACCAATTTATACTTTTGAGGGAAGTCCCCTTATGTATAAGTGAGGAACATTGGAAGTTGCAAAAGTGAGAGATTACAAAGGCTGTGCAAGGGCAGAGCAGAGTTGTGACACCTTAGCATCACTCCGTCTTCCATGAGGCCAATTGCAGCAATAAGGGTCATCCACTCTCCACCTCAAAATCTGTCACTCCTTCAGCAATCAGGTCCATGGAAATCCCATCACCACATATCTCATGATTGTAGGCCTTATTCGTAGAGTCAGGTTACCTCTGCAGTAGAAGGTTTCCTACTACCTATCACTCAACTCTCTCTGGTCCTGAGTGGCTCTGGCTGCTCTGGGAGAGATGCTTCATTTTATGGCACTCTCAGCTTATCAGCAATGACAGCAGTGAACCCATTCTGTAACTGAGTTCTCAAGTCATCAGATGGGGTAGGATTCTTCCTCCTGGAATTCAAATAAAGCCTGGATGAATATGTCTTCCTTTGATAAGAAAAACAGACTTTTAAAAAAAATTGATATCAAACTGTGTGTGGAGTCTGTGAGAATCTCTGGGAAAGAAGACATCTGAAGACAGAGGTTCTTCAGTGTAGTAAACACGTGCAATATATACTTATGAACTTGTATGCATTTTAATTTTGTCAGTAAAGAACTAGATTTATGCTATTCCTTCCTTGTATGTATTTGGAGGACTGTAGACCTATGTCTGTTGTTTCTGAAGTGAACAAACTGTTCTGTATTACACTGATTTTAGACATATTTATATAGTTAAGTATTTTTACTGAATTAATATTGAAATGAAATCAGCTGACTTTGCTTAGAATGTACTATATGTCAGAAGTATTTATAGGCATTCAATTATTTCTAGGTCAGGCAAAATGTATTCTATATCCTAACAATCTTAGATCATCTAAGATTGTTAGGATATAGTATACATAGAGCTTGGTTTAGATCTATCTCAAAAATACTTCTTTGACTTTGAGCAGTGAATGGAAAAATCTGCCACCCTACTCTTTGGGCAAGAATTTTTTTTTTTTAATTTATAATCTCATTTATTAGGCAGTTTTCTAAACAGCATATAGGAATACATTCTCCACAAAAACTGTGCAGCAACTCAGCTAACTCAGAGTAAAGAATTCTACTAGGTCGTGGTGCATGTGAAAGTCAAACATTGAAATGTTTAATTGCTACATCCGTTCATCTACTTTGGGGCATTGCTAGAATATCCTCTGTCAACTGAATACACAGTTATATATGAAGTTAATCAATGATTCAGATGTTCCTTTGTTTGAAACCTCTGAATGGCTCAGTGCAGGAGGTATTCTTATACGTCTGATAGCAGAAGAAATTAACTGTAGTACTGCATTTTTGACTGTTTGCATTAAAAATAATTTTTTTTTAGGAGACTATTTTATAATATAGTTCCCTGAAAGGAGACTGACTTATTACATGGATGGGGAGAAAACCGTCTCAAAACGTGCTAGTGACAGACTAGTGACCTTTTCAGAGTGAGAAAATTCAGACATCCAGATGTTATGGGTTCACCTAGGTGGGCCTAAATTTAGGTTTTTAAAGTCCAGACTAGGCCTGGAATTGTCAAGTGACTTGAGCTAGGCTGGGCTAGCTAACAGCTGACTTCTTCTAACCAATGAT
>JAOXXN010000471.1:52018071-52028112 GCA_026770055.1 Myrmophylax atrothorax
TGTTTGAGTTCAGGGAAGTAGAAACATTTTGTTGTTACTCTATCTGTTTTTTGCTGGGTGTCTTTTGGGGTGCTTATAAAATTACAGTGATAGAATCTGTTTTTACTGGGGAGTGGGGAAGTTACTTTTTGTTATTCCTAGCTTGTGTAAGTGTATGTTATATTGTAGTTTTCTCTTGAATTTCTCTTTTCTGTATAAATACACATAGTTAGTTTAGGCATAAACCTAGTTTGGAAGGGTTTTTTTCCCCTCTCCCTCTTTTTCCCTTGGCTAGTTGGTTAGAGGGAGGAGGGAACCCTTTCTCTCTGTCTTGGACAATTGGCGTTTTGGCACTCAACCCAAGACATACAGCAAGGCAACAGATAACTGGATTAATCAGAGCAGAAACTGTGAAGGTCTGAGAAGCCGAGGAGCTTTTTAGTTGTGAGGTATCAGCAAGTGGTTGAGAGCATGTCAGGTCTTTTGTCACTAAAGTTTCAGATTCATACAGAATCACTATGTTTAGACTTTGCCTTTTCCAGATCTGCTTGCTGGTTTGGGTGGAGTTAATGCTGAGTATGAATCATACCATGCTTTAACAAATATGAGAGAGCTTGTTTGACAGAAATTGTTAGTGAAGCAGCAGTTAAATTGGTGAAAGTGCTGAGATTCCAAAAGACAGTAGACACAGTCTCTCTTCTTATAGTCTACTTTCAGCTTCCCAGAAAAATGCTGTGACACAGAAATTCTATTGCTGATAAGAAGTGGAATTTTTCTAATTTGGTATACCGATGGTGATAACACAGGCTGTCCAGAATGTTATTACATGGTCTTTAAGATGATCTGTGTTCTCTGAGAAAATATGGATTTCGCCCATCTATACTTTAATATGATCAGATAAATCCCAATATCACAGTAAAATGGACAAAGCATGAATATCTCAGAAAAAATGTCTAAGTCATTAAATAGGCCAAAAAGTGTAAACAATGCTTAGTTCATTTGCTTTTCCTCTGGAAAGTGGTTTTCTATTTATCACCTTACTAATTTTGCCAAGCTGTGCACTTGCATTTAAGGTGTAATTTGCAAAGACGTCTTGTTCTCTCCTTGTTAAAGACAGTCCGTTAACCTGAATGTTTCATATCCAGTATTTGTTTCCTATTGTATTGACATTTTCTATTTTTCTGGAGTTTTAGAGTCTTTTACTCTAAGAATTGACTGAACCATTGTCATTTCTGCTGAAACACTGAGGCAGGGAATGATAAAAATCAAATAGATAGAAATACTAAACAAAGAGTCCTCATGTCTCTCAGCTTTAACTTGAATTTGCATCAGTTATAATGCAAAATGTCATAAAAAGCTTGAAATTTAAACATAAATTATAAATGAAGCATAAGCATAAGGTTGCACCAGAAAGAAAAGCATAGTAAGACAATTTCAAAGTACTGAGAATCTTGTTTAACAAGGCCAGGGCAGGTTCAACGCACTAAGAACTTGTACAATTCTGGAAATAGCTGTGCTAAACTGGAACACAGGATATGATTTCTGGATTTCTGTGGGCTGGACCTAGAAATGAAGTAACTTGAGTCTTTACTAAATATATGAAATCTCTGAATCTTGTTTGGTAGGATGAAATAAGAGTCCATTCTTTGGCAGGATGCTCAAGTCATAAGGTTTTATCATTAGGCATAACAATTAGAACAGTACTGGTGTAGGACTCAACAACCTGAAGTAGTATTGGAAAAGACACAAAGACAAAACATGTTGAAAACCAAAAGAGGAATGTAAAAAGAAACTTAAGAGCTAAAGCAAATTATGAAATTTCCTCTTTTAGTGCTATGCCAATGAATGGTGATGTGCACAACTCACACCTGGCTACAATTTTTTTCACTATAAAACACTAAATGCGACTGTTTAAGTAGTAATATAGGAAATCCATGAAATCACTTAAGCCATTTGCTCCCCAGTTGGAGGAACAGAAACATGGCTGGATTTGTTTCTGGTGAAGGACTTTGATCACACAAGTTACACAATAATCAATTGAGGAGACAGAAACTGTTGCTTCATAGATTATTTATGGTATTATTTGGGGATTTTTGCAAAAAATGAAATAATTCCTAGGATAAAAAAAACATAATAAAGCAAGATTATTTTTTTAATATGAAACTAGGTCTTGCAGACATCCACGAGTAAAAAGTATGAACAATTCGCCAATAAAGTTTTTGCCAGTGTAGCTTCTAGTTATTGCTGTGTGGCTGGCTGTATTTAATATAACGCTTAATTTTCCAAAGTCTTTTACTACACTTATTTCTTTTAATACTGCATATGCATTAATCTTTCACTGGTCTTGCAATATGACCCAACTTGTGAATTAATATTCCTACAATATGAGACTGTATGGTCATTTTCTCTCAAAACACATAATCTCATTAGTGGTTGAGGCAAATTTCAGGTATACTATTAGCCTCAAAAGTAAGCTGAGACCTTATTTTCAGGTAATATAGTATCCACTTATTTATAGACTTCTATCATGTTTAGGACCACCATCTCTGGCAAGGTCTTCTGCAAAATATACTTTTAATTCATAAAATGGTTTGGCTTGGAAGGGGGCCTTAAAGATCCTTTAGTTTCAACTCCCCCTGTCATGGGCAGGGATACCTTCCACTAGACCTGGCTACTCAGAGCCTCATCTAACCTGGCTTTGAACACTTTCAGGAATGAAGCATCCACAGCTCTCTGGGCAACCTGCTCCACCCTCACAGTAAAAAATTTTTTTCCTAGTATCTAATCTAAACCTATTCTCACCAATTTCTTGCTTGCAAAACTCTTGCACTAGCATGTAAGATATTATCCGGTTTTTAAGTAGGTATTTTAGATTATTTGAAGTAGTCTAATACTTCAGCCCTTTTTTTCCAGATGAAGGACTAGATATTGTTATTAAAACATTAATATAAGCTCCTCTCAAGGTATTAATTGCTGTATGAATGATATGAAAACTATCAGTCCAATAAATAGCCCTTTTTTTCTTCTAAAACTTGAACCATTGGAGCCAATCTGATACACAAAGCATGAGGTGAGAAGTTTCAAAGCAGGCAATACTAATTTTGAATGTGCTATTTGCTTCCATATGTACATTTCTTTATATTATTCTTAAAAATTATATTATTTTAAGCTCCTACCATGGCAAAGTCCTTTTTAAAACAAATTAATATGATGAGAAGATTTTAAAGAATAATCTGAAAAGGTTATACAGAAAAAAAATAGGTAAAATGAAATATCATATAATGATTACACTGAAACCTAAAGTTTATAGCACAGAATTGTTAAGGAGAGGCACATCAGCTAAGGTCTTGAAACGGAAGGAACTACATCAGTTTACTTTAATAATCAGATTATCTTTATGTCACTATGAGTGAAATTAAATGCCTATATTTCAATAAGAATTTTCATGTTAATATACATGTGTCAATTTTTGGAATATATATTTTCAAAATCAGGTTGTCTGCCATTTTTCCTTCTAATCCAATTTATCTTAAAGGCAAGGATATCTATCATTGATGTAAATACTTGGTTAGGCCAAAACTGAGCATTTCTGGAAAGTATTGCCCTAACATTAACTTATTAAATTACCATACAAGTGAGTGTGTTGTAGGATAAAAGAAATTTTATATTAAAATGGTAATTAGATGGTTTTGTTTTCTTTCATGTTGCTAACATTTAAGTACTTGATACACAATTAACTGCAGTTAAATATTTATGGTCCTTTCTAATCTAGTGCATCTTAAGAATGCATCTACTGAATATAAAAATGACATTCCTAAAAGGCAGACATTTCATTAAATACTAAACATTTTTTCCTTCTTAAAAGCATATTTTAAGCTTAAATCTATTAAATGTTTTCTTGAAATTGTCTGTGGAAGACACAGAACAAATAAAGACTAATCAAGCTGTCATATTTATTAAATGTTTGACAGCGGTTGCTGAGTGCCTAAATTCTAATTAACTGCACATGTTTTGAAAGCTTTGCTGTGTTTTTTTCTCTCACTCAAGTGCTATTCTGTGAGAGAGAAGGTTGTTTGTAATATCTAATTGAAAAATACAGAATTCAAGCTGTGTGTAGGTGATACATGAATTTTTCACCCCTGCTGATGACCACATTGGCTTCTGTGTAATTCTTTAAACTGATTCAATCACACTCATGCTGTTTATGCTTTTAATTGATTGAATTGAAAGATCATTTTAAACACTTAATCATTCCATTAGTCAGCACTGAGTTTGCCTATTCTGTGCTCAATCCAGCAGAAAATAAGCACAGATTTCTTATGTGCAGGGGATGAGAAAACATTCCTTGGTGTTACACACCAGATCAGTGATTATTGGGCCACAACCACCCTGTGTGCGTGTGCGTCTGTGTGTGTGTGCGTGTGCGTGTGTGTGTGTGTGTGTGTGTGTGTGTGTGTGTGTGTGTGTGTGTATATGTGTGTGTGTTTCAGGAGAGGGGACCAGCTCTGCAGCACAGCATCCACATGGACAGCCAGGATGAATGCCAAGGTCTGTGGCCACATGCATTAAACAGACATGGGGGGGACTATCAATCAATAAGGTCCATCTGGTAATCCGCCCACACCACACCCTCTTATTTGCTGTGGTGCCCTCACTGTGCCTGGGGGTTAGTGAACCAAAGATCCTGCCTGGAGGGAGCGGCCACAGTGACCAGAACAGATAAGGAGGCAGCACCAAGTCTCCATTGTGAGTCCTGGCCTGTTCTCTTTCAAGTCGTCAACATATGACCTTCTGAGTTGTAACTGTGTTTTTTCTCCCCTCTCTTTCTTTCTTCATTCTTTCTTCTCTTAGTCTCTCTTCCTTTATTTTTTCTTCCACTAGTGGGTAACTTAAACACTTATTTTCTGTAAGTTATGGGTACCTCCCTTTAAGTGACATGACGTTTGTGTCTGCTAAGTGTAACAAAGGCTCTCTATAGCAATGTTTGCTAATCCTGGTAACCTGTTGTAATGCTTTTGTGTCATTATCTTTGTAAAACCCTTTTTGCTAAAATGTCTATATTATCACTAAATTCAAAGAAATCTCTTAGAGAAAATTGTGTAGTTATTGTCCAGATGTTAACTCAGGGTACCAAAGAACCAATGGTTTTGCAAGGCCCGTGTGGGTGAAATCTCTCGGAGTCTGAAATTAAGGTGTACACTTGGGCTGGGTGTACTACTCGGTTACTCAGTCTCTCTGGTTTGGTAGCCTCAGGAAAGCATTTTGCAAAGGAGACTTAATATGGGCTCTAGAAGCACTGTACCTGTGAAGACTATGAAGACTATCCTGTTTTGGAAAACTGGACATGAGCATTGACCCATCAACTCAGAATGAACTGGTTAATTAGCCTCTTTTATTCCATTATATTTCCATTCTTCTTGTTTTCTTCCTTACATCTTAACTGTTTTCATCTGTAGCTCCTTCACAAAGGTGAGTTTTTGCCATTGTTGTTTTTTAAAAAATAACCTTATTATGATTTTAATGCTGCTTTTTGCATATTTCCATATAGTATGGCATCCATAAATATTTTCATTTCTCTGAAATGGTTCCATAAACACATTTTTAAAATATTGACTACATGGATGGTGATAAAAATCTTTTGATACGTTGTAGAGCTCTGTGACAAAAAATTGTGTGAGAATCAATGAGGGTGCCACATGCATTTTCATCCGTATACTTCCCCTGAAGTCAATACTTCTTACAATCAAAATTCCCAGAAGCTTAAAATATTATCCATGCACATATATGACTTTGCAATACAAAATTCGTCTGGCTTTATACAAATACTGATACCATTTTTTGAATTAAAGTTTTATTGGCTTAGGAGGGGCATTATTCTCTTCTGAGATGGTAAAGAACTTTCACTATGTCTTTGTTCTAAGGAGTCACTTTCTCATGGGTTCTATGCCTGATACCTCTCAATGATATCAAATGTGCTTAATTACAATGTTATTTTATTTATTTCTAGTTTCACTCCTGAAATCACAACCTGAGCTGTCAGTCTCAAGCTGTGTTCTTCTCTTTGTATCTGTCATCACTGCTAATAAAGATTTGCATGCCAAATTAGGCCTTTGGCTACAGATTAAATTCCATTACATTTGTATTGTGTTCTCAGTGATAATTCCATAATTTCATAGGCTTCATTTTGGTGATGCACCTGTAACTAAATAGATTTTAAGCTTGATTCAAAGGTTATTGAAAACAAAGCGTATCTTTATACCCACTTCAATAAGCTTTAAATAAGACCTATTATTTAAAAACTCTGTTAATGAAGTGCAAGAAGGAATAATACCATTTCCTTTTGCTTAGCTATATTGGTTAGTAACAACAACAAAAAG
This sequence comes from Myrmophylax atrothorax, assembly GCA_026770055.1. Lineage (NCBI taxonomy): Eukaryota > Metazoa > Chordata > Aves > Passeriformes > Thamnophilidae > Myrmophylax > Myrmophylax atrothorax. The sequence goes on from JAOXXN010000471.1 coordinate 52,024,428, forward strand.
TAATATTGATCCTTTTTTAAGAAAAGAAATTTTAAGCAAGTGTCTGAATTCACAAATTAAAAGAATAGTGTCTCACAAATACTAAGAGCAATGTAGTAGAGAGACACACAGAAAGATCACTGTTCTGAAAAAAAGCATTGTTTTCAAGTAATCGATATGTGTAGTAAAATTTTAATTTAGGTTCCAATGGGAAATTCAGTGCAGAATTAGATGTCTTTAATACCAACAAGAGAGTAAAATTTCATTAGCATATATTTTTGAAAGAAAACAATAGAGAAAATTGTCTATCATAAATATAAAATGTACATGAATGTTCAAAAAGAACTTTAAAATATATATTTGTTATTGTCTACTAATGTGAAAACCTGTTTTTTAGTATAAGCCCTTCTGCAGTAGGAACATGCTTTCTGGAAATACAGAAAAGAAAAATATAAATTTTAAAGTTCTCTTGAGTTGGTTAGTAGATTGTATATACAAAAAATTCTTTGGGATAGTCCAGCATATTCTTAATTTCAATTTTATCTGACTTTGGATTAACACATGTTCTTTATAAGAAGTTGGCTGTGTGTTTTTTTAAAGCTTAAGGTCAGGAGGAAAAAAAGCCCTTATGAGCTGCTTTTATTCTAAAAAATACCGTTGCTATGACTACTTGAGTAGCTTTTAAGGTGATGTCCTTTTTATTTAAAGTATTTTTAGAACTTTAGTTACCCTAACAACAGGATTCACTTAAAATAGCAAATTCTAACCAGTTAGTTCTTGTTTGCAAAAAGAAACCTCTTGTCTCTGTTTTTCCTGATGAAGATCTAGTTATTAAATGGTGGAAAGAATGAAGAAACTAGACTCCAAAACCACGTTTCACTTATTTATCTTCCCTCAACATCTTGAGTCCACACATCAGCATATAATCTATACTGGTAATTTCACTGGATTTTTATTATAAACAGATCAGATGACCAAGAAGGAAGAGTATGATGGATACTTTTGACTGCCATACCATAGTATCTATTGTATTTCTGTAGATACATATTTTAAAAATAGGCTGTAATTTTTTATGTAGCCTCCATTACTTCAATTAATAATAGGGAATAACATATTATCAGGCTCTTTTTCGGTAAGAAAAAATATTTACTTTTTCTTACTGAAAACAATGTCTTTAGAACACATAAATGACATTGGGTGCTAAAAGAAGCATCCTTCTCACTAACTATCTAATAGTCAATGGCAATGTCAAGGAAAGAGTATAAGAACTGGTTTGATCATTCTTTTCTAATAATTTTTCCACTTTACGGTGGCATGTAATACAATTACTCTGCTGAGTAGAAATGCTAGCTCCTGTTTTGATGAATTTTGCCGTTTTCTTTTTCATTTATTCCAATGTGGATTTTCTTTTTCTTCCGAGAAGAAGCTAGGGTTTTTTTCTGAATTTACACCACCTTCTTTCAGCTTATGACCCTTAAAAATTATATTGGAAGGCCCAGGGAATAGCTGTCTATTCAATTTCTCTGTGTCAGTCTTTATTTTAAAGACTTCTATCATGTTCATCTTCAGTTATGTCTTCAAGGCTGAAGAATATTATTCTAGGAAATATACACTGAATATATAGAATGTTAGATGGATTTAGAACTGGGTAGACTATCATCTTCTAAAGGTAATGGTTAATGGCTTGATGCCGGGTGGCTGATAATAAGTGGAGCATCCCTGGACTCCATATTGATCAACAGGAGCTTTATGAAGCTCATAAAGAGTAAACATATGTATCATTACAAGCTGGAAAAGGGGCTGATTGAGTAAGAGCTTAGCAGAAAAGGATTGACCAAATTACCCCCCCCCCCCATATTCTGTAAGGCCAGCTGTTCTTTAAGCAAGAACCCCCTGGAAGTCAAGGACAAAAGTACATCCATAAGGGCAGGGATCTTGCCAGTCAGAGGTCTGATGCACAGTATCCAAGTGAGGCATGCTGGGCCGGTACAGGTATGGCAGTGAGCTTCAGCCATGCCCAATATCATCAGGCAAGTCCATGGCTGATGAAGAAGGTTCAAGGTAAAGCTAGGAAGTCAATCTGCAGCAGTCTTGTGACTGATGATGGGGACTATGCTCAGACACATCCCTGTGACTGACAGGAAAATTCAGTCACTGGAGGTCTAATGGCAATCCTGGAAGTCAGTCCACAGGCAGGGGTTAATGGTTGGACACAATACTGCACACATATGTGATATCTCACGCCAGGACTAAAGGTCCCAACGTAAGCTTAAATGGAACCCCTGGGCCAGTGGAAGTGGACTTGAGGAGTGGAAGCCACAGGGGCTGTTAAAGGCTATTAAGGCCAATTAGTCCCCTCAGGGAACTGGTATTATTCCCCTCTTCTTAAAACTGGGAGGTCATACCTAGCATGTGGTATGCAGTTTTGTTATAAATAAGAGGATTTATAGGGCTAAAGCTCCAGAATGTTTTTTTTTTAATTTAATTTCCAAGGTGAATGAGGAAGAGACACCCTTCTAGGCTTCTTTCTGCTTTTCACAACAATTCTTACTGGAGTGTTTGAGCACAGCCCATTACACTGACAGAAAGCATGCAGGTGTGTGGGAGAATGTTCTGTCCCTGAGCTCATGGCCGAGATGTTCATTGTGCATTCATCCATGGGACAAAGTAACAGTTTGGAGTTCCTTGGTTCTCTGACCTACAGGAATGATGAAGCCAAATTCCTCTGCAGTAGCAGATAGTATGACAATGGGCAACCATCACAGTTTGTGGCTTAGAAGTTTGAGATTGAACATAAGGTAAATGCTTTTTCCTGTGGGAGGGTAAGGCAGTACCATAGCTGTCTAGAGAAGGCTGCCAAAAAAGGCTGTGGAATTTCTTTTATTGAAGTTTCATGATTTGCTTAAACAAAGCCATAGTTATTCTGATCTAGAATTGGCAATAACACTGCTTTTAGCAGAATGCTGGACTAGATAACTTCCATGAGTGTCATCTAACGAATAATTCTATGATCCCATGATTTCACTGCCCTCCTTACAGGGGCTGTTCTAGATGATTTGTCTTTTGTGTCACCTTCTCTGAAATTTTTCTAGCTGTAGTATCCCTTTTTTTCTTCAGCTAGTCTACTATATTATTTTTTCTTGTGAAATCTTAAATTTATTCCAAGTATACAATAAGTAATTAAATACAGCTTAGAAATAATGAAGTGATATTCATTGACTATAGTACATTGTAAATTAGGTCTTTAAGAAAGTATACACACAGAAAAGCTATTATTCATTCATAAAAATTGTTCTTTATTTCCTAAATATACATTTTGAATTCATTTAAAGAACAATATTGCATAATTTTCTTTTGTCTGTAATATATTCTGAGGATGATATAGTAAAACCTGATATATTGCTTTATTTCTTGGACTGCAAACTTACTGCACATTGACTCAAAAAATTAGTTTATTCATCATTTGGAAGGACAGCCAAAAATGTGCCCTAGACAGGAGACTTATGTACAGGTTTCCTCTCAAATCTACAAATGCCTCTTTTAACATGATACTTAAGCACATATTTCATTTTAGGTATACAGAAAGCCTAAGATTCATGTCAAAGCAATATGGTAGTTTCCATATAAAATCTGTGAAATAATCCAGGGATCACTCTTAGAGCTACTGGTTCATAGGGCATATAGGATACCACTGACATTGTTATTA
>JAOXXN010000471.1:52028506-52044102 GCA_026770055.1 Myrmophylax atrothorax
GCCTCCTTTATCCTGCCTACTAAAAACCTCCCATTTTAATGTTTTTCCAAATACCACCCAATTTAGGCTTATAACCCTAATGTGGTCAGAAAACTGTACAATTACAAGGAACAACTGCAGGTTTTTTTAAATAGATAAATAAAACCCCACATATTTTAAAATAAGAAAGGGAAAAAGAGACTAGGAAGGCATAGTAATATGAGTGCATTCATTTGGCAGATTATGTTTTGGTGGGGTTTTTGGTAGGTTATATGTGATTCAAGGCCGTCATGCCCTTTAAAGTGTATTTTTTATTTGGAATGTTTCTGAGTACTGCTGGCACCTTCTCAACAAGGAAAGAATTGGAAAAAAAAAAAGGAGAGAAGAAAGGAAATTAATGGACAGAGGATAAGAGAAAATGATCATAGCATTAAGATGTAAACTCTGGTGTTTACTTGGGAAGATAGAAATATGAGAATGACTGATATTTCCAAAGTAATGTACATTAACGTGCATCATGTGCAATAAAGAGGGATCTACTGAGTTTAGGATTTTGAGAAGACTGCTGTGTAAACCTTGAAACAGAACATTCTTCAGGATTTATGAAAACAAACAAATATGCCAATGTGCATAAACTAGAGAAAGTAGTATGAAAATAATTGTAAAATATGTTATTTTAAAATTACAATGTTATCAAGGTTGCTGCACATATTAGATATGCATAGACCAATAAGAAATACATAGTCAGTTTATAAATACTTTCCTTACTAAAAATTCCCATGAGAAAAGAGAATCATTGAGAGATTTATTTGTAGGAAAAACTGCACGTTTGGTTTGCAGAGGAGAAAAAGCAAAACACCATCCCTTGGTCACTAATTTAATCTTCACTGCAGGTCCTGAGAAACATCAACACTCACTTCAAAGAGATTTTCTGTGCACCTTATTTTGTTTTCCAGTAGGCAAATAGAAAGTCTTGTCTCAGTAAAACTGGCTTAACACTAGGGTAGCCTTGGCAAAATATGTCGGTAAAGAGATTTAGAGATATCCTGTGGTCCCTTAAGTAGGTGTTAGATACAGAGATGGGTTGCAATCCTGCAGGTCTGCAAAGTCACTAACATCTTTGCACTGATCAGTCATTTAGCACAGATAGCTATCAGCATGCTATTCATATGAGGGTTATTGCAGGGAAGCAATAGAACAGAAATTTATCTGCAGCAGAGGTAATTTTGCTCATGTCATAATTAAGTACAAGCTCTACATGAGTCTGGATTGTCTCAAGTGTTCTAAAAAAGGTTTTTTGGGTTGCCAGGATCTGTAAGAATGGAAACTCTCAGTGGAAGACAGGTAGTATGCTTATCATCTTCTAAAATAAGTGTTCATGTCATAGTTAAAATAAGAAAAAATAATTTGTCCAAGTCCAGAGACTCCAAGACAGACTTATGTGCTGTTGGTTTTACCTCATTAGTGGTATGTTTAAATCTAAATGTGCAATTTACCCTTACAAATACACTGGATTTTAAATGCAGGGGTATGAAATATCAAACTAAGGCAAAATGGGCATTTGTCATTAAAACTACTATTATAATCAGTTGTGCAAGGCTCAGACAGCAACTTAAAGGTCTTTAAAAAAAAGAACAGGAATGATTCACATACAGATGTCATTTCCTTGAAATACCTTCCTATATTTTGGCAGCAAGAGGTTTAGCAGTATAGAGATGAATATTTTCATCAAGACCCCTGATTTCATAGGTCTTCATGGAACTCTCTTACACAAATGTGTTTAATTTCACTTAAAGACATTTATACTGATGCAGGAAAGGCTTTTGATTGTTGATGTTCACATTTGATAGATTTTAGGAACACAGTAGCTGTAGCAAAGTATATTTAGTGTGTTAATATTTCTAGCAGCTTGAGTTTAATGTCTTTCTATTGCTACCCCGGTCCCAGAACAGAAAGCTCAAATTCCTTAGCTGTTTAGTCTTTTTTCAAGGCAGAAGGTTGAAGAATATCAAAACGAGACATAAACACGGAGTGACCCAGAAGTCAGAACATTGGAAGAACTCCAGAAGCCCAAGGAAGAGGAGGACTGATGAGAGGAGGTCTCACTGACCCCAGACTCAAATTCTGGGGGGGTGAAACAGGAGTGGGACCTGGGCGGGAAAAAGTTGAACTGAAGATGTGTAAAGTAATGATTGGATAGATCATATTATAAAAGCCATGGAAATTAGAGCTTGCCCACGCACGCTTCGATGTATTCCTGGGTGAGCCTGGGTGCTCATCATTAAAACCACTACCCTCTTATCTACTACCAGAAATTTGCTTAGAGTCTTTTTTACAGACTTAATCAGGCAACAATACTAAAGGTCCCCACAGCATGCTAAACTCCATGATGCTACTGTCTAGCATACGAAAAAGTATTTCTTATTGTTTCAACTGTTTGATTTTTACATTGATTGCTGCCTACTTCTTGAGTTAAGAGTGTAACAGATAGACTTTTGCTATTCAACTTTTTTATATCACATATGACCTTTTGTGACCTCTATAACAGCTTCTTTTGACAATATTTTTTCCTGATTGCCTTGAATGACACATTTGATATCCCCTATCATTTTTTTCCTTTTTTCCTTCCCATTTCAGGGAATCTCAGAAGTTGATTTCTGCTTCAGTGATAATTTTGTCACTGTCTTCTGTACCTTTTTTGGTTCATTTGGAAACAGGGACATTAGACTTGTTCACAATATTGAAGATCCAAGTGCATCAAAGATTAATCTCAGGGTATAATTATGTTGGGGTTTGCTTCTGGTTTGTTTCTAGCACTCTAGTACCACTGCCGGCTGTCACTGAAAATTTCGGAACATGATCAAAAGTCTTTCTAATGTTTGTTTCCTGACTTTTAATGACTGACGTTAGACTCATAGCTATGCATGCATAATTAGACTTGCTTTTCTAAATATGCCTTATGTTACTTTGGGGTAGTCCTGTGGTCCTCTGGACTCTGAATCCAAAGGACCTGAGTTTGAGTCTCAGTCAGGACCATTCCCTGGCAGTTAAATGCCTCCCTGCCATCCGATCCCATCAGATTTTGGATGCTAAGCAGGATCAGCCCTGGTTAGTACCAGGTGCTGTAGACAGTCCCGAGGACTTCACTGTCACTCTCCAAGCTTGCTCGGCTGAGGCAAATGGGCCTTAGGACTTAAACAGTGGGGCCAGTTCTGCGCACACTGTGCCTCACCTAAAAAAATCCACTGTGCAGGCTGGAAGGGCACATTCACATGGGGAGAGCCCTTCCCAAATCTTCGTTTGCAAAGTCTGGCCATATATATGTTGCTTTATCACTCTCTAAAATTACAAGAAAGGAGATTGTAGCAAGGTGAGAGTTGGTCTCTTCCTCCAGGTAAAAAGTGACAGGACGAGAGAAAATGACCTCAAGTTGTGCTAGAGGAGGTTTAGATTAGATATCAGGAAATATTACTTCAAGCAAGAGGGTTTTAGCATACAAGGAATGATTCCTTACCTATGCACATACACTGCATTTGTATTAGCAATCTGTACAGCACAAAGGAAGTGGATATGTGGAGTAAACAATGCATCTGGCATTTCTGAATTGACATTGATTTCAGAAATTCCTCAGATCTATCTGTTGCAAAGGAGTCCCTGATGCCAGTCTACAGTGTCGCCTTAGTGGTAGTCACTGGGACAAAGAATTATATTTCTCCTGTGACAGGGAGTTTTCTTTTTGGCTCAATCCTTCTACGTCTTTATCATCTGTCAGCCTCATTGACTGTCTGAAAGATAATCCTTGTACTGATGGAATTTAAATGTTTCAGTATTGGAGATTTTTATGTTCTTACAAAGTTGCTCTTCAAAGTAATTTTTTGGCTTGTCTTTTTGTGGTTTGCCACATAAAATAATATATGATCCTTTCTGTTTCTTTTCTTTGGATACAGTCTCCAGTTTTTGAATTATGTTCTTTTTATTCTGAGTCCTTAGCTGCTAAAGCGCAGTGTGACTTTTTTCGGTTTTGTTTCTATGTAATTTTAGAGATTTTTCTAGACAAGTAGGATATGCTACCTTTGAATTTTAAATATATCTTGTAACAGTTGCTATGCTGCCTGTAAACTTTCTATCCTGTCAGTGGATCTGTTAATTTCCTTTTTGCAAGTTTTCTCAATTTAAGGTAGTTTTACTTTATGAAGTTCTATTGCTTGGATGGACTTCTGCTTTTGGCTTTTCATTCATATAAAATGATCAGCTGACACTTTTTGTGATCAGTGTTATAGATTTTTTTTTTCAATAGTTGCACCAGCTTCCAGGGTCAGAGCAGTACTGAAACAGGAACTAATTCACTTGTTTGCTAGACTAGTTGTTCCAAGTAAGATCACTTTAACATGGAAGAAGTTTCCTCTCTGCATTTTCTGCAAATTTTAATACTCAGAAACTGGTTATCGTATTTGCAGGTTACTACTACTGCTTTTTTTCTTTTTTTTTTCTTTTTCTATTCTTTTTTTTCTCTTTATTTCTTTCCCTCTGCCCCCTCTCCCCTGGCCTTTGTGGTTTCTCTAATGTCCTATAAAATGTCTCTGTCACTGTCATATTTTTGGTATAACAGTATTGACAGTGCCCCAAGAATTTTCTTTTCTTACAAAGGGACTAAACTTAAATACTTCAGTATTCTAATTTAACATTTTAAATAAGTTAATTTCTAGTAAAATTATTTCTTAAGATTTTGGAACACTTCATCTATAGCAATTGAATTTCTCCTTAATATATTTATTGAGATATTTACTGAGGTTTTCTTACCTTCTGTCAGTAATCCACAGTTTTGAAGTTTCAATTTTAATATCTCCCTGTAAATCAGCTATTCTGAGTATTTTGCATAGTTGTAGTGTTGCTTAGAAAAACTTATGCATTCAGTCTTGCATTAAAACTGTTTTGAAATTTCTGAAATGCAACTGAGGTTTATTTTTAGTCCTGGTGCCAGGAACACTTGAATATATCCTTCTATACTGCTTTTTCAAAGTACACAAAATTGTCTTTCTTCATGAACTAAGAAAAAAAGGATTATTTAAAAATCATCATGTTACCATCTAAATGTAAGGAATGGTTACTTGTAATACAAGAATATACCTCATTCATTGATAATTACACAAAACATAGATAAAATATTTAATGAAATACTGAAAATGGTCTATAAAGTTTTAAATGATAGTATGGATCACTTGATGTCAATATTAATAACTTCCCATTTAATTTTTTGTATCATGTTTTCTCTTTTATTGTTTTTGGTTTTTTTTTTTTTAAAATTTCCTCCATCTCTTTGCTCTTGTAATTAATTGATCAAAACCAGATTATTTTTAACATTTTACCTCACTTCTTGACTTCCATGCAGAAAAAAATAAAAAAGCTTTTATGTTACTGCTCTCAAAAAAGTATCTACAATTAGCCTGTTTTTAAAATAATGATAAATAACCTGATTTTTAGAGAACAAAAGTTGAAACTGCATATTTTAGGAAATGAATTTGTTATTTTTGCACTTTAAAAATGAGTGCTTTGCTGGGAATAGGGCAGGTAACACCTCTTATGAGATTAAAAATTATACTTCAAAATATAATTCATAATTTAAATTTATGTTTTCTGTACTCTAAAACGGACAACAATTTATTAACATAATAAATTTACAGACTTGGGTGAAATTAATGCAATTTTTTGTTTTAATTCTACAATTGTTGATTGTGATAGTGGAGCTTGAACTGAACAGTATAGCATTCTTTTTAAATGTTTTTATTATTATTTTTTAAAACAACAGATGTTACCAATTCTGTTGTCAAAGTAATTATGTTAGTTTTGAGTTTCCTGGGAAAATGTTTTAAAAGCTTTATATAGGTTGACATGAGATATGCCTTCCTTAAAGCCAAATGAAAATAAACAACAGGCCATCTAATGCATCTTATGAGAATCAATTCATGACAGGGGCCCTTGAGCAGAAGCTGTAAGTGGCTGTTGTAGAGTTTAGTTTGTAATAAACTGGGAGAGAGTGGACTTGAAGCTAGGTTTCAAACATGTAAGGGAGAAGAAACAATGATCAAGAGAAATGGTAAACTTTTAAAAAATACAGAAGATACAACAATAGAATGACACCCCAGGAAAGTCCACCGAGATTCAATATTTTGCAGCAGAATAGTGAACTCTGATAACTGTAAAACTGATGTGGCATATATAAACATATATGTAAGACATCAAGTCACAAATATTTAAAATGCTTTTATCCTAAAAATATACCATTAAGCTGCTGAAACATAGTTTATGTTACAGATAGTCAAGACTGAGGAATATAAAGAAGATTAAAGTGTGGTCTGGACTGTCCCCCTAAATAATTGAAATAGATTTTAGGAAAAGAGTAGACTCATTGTGTTCTACCTTTAAAACTCAATCCTTCAAAGACTGTGATAAGTCCTGTGCTACTGACAGAACCACACATTCTAGGAAAAAAATCTGTTTAGGAAAGGTGGACTAAAGAGTTTGTCAAAACTTTACTATGGCATTATGATTTTATTAAGAAACTGTATTCAACTGAAATGACCGAAAACAAGTATTTTTTCTTTTGATTGGAATCAATTGACGTCATATGTCAAATGATAAGAGAATACATGCTTTCTTCGAACACTGAAATATCACATCAGTGAGGATATATTCTAGTCCTGCTGCAGGCTGACATGCCCATGATATGCCGATAGCTGTAAATATTTGTTCTTTATTTGATGCATTATTTCTATTCCCATCTGTTGTAAGTGTCACTTTATGGGAATGAGTTCTTGAAAGAGGCAGTTTTTCTGATTATAGTGTGATGCAAACAGGATCACATTACACTTCAAATAAAATTGAGTTAAAAATATAAATATATGCTTTCGTTTGTGTAGAGCTGTGCAATTTATATATAGTGTTACAGAAAATCTTCAATATGCTTATGATATAAATGACTATTAGGTCATTTGTATGACTACCACTTAACAAAAGTTTTGACCTCATTTGTAGTAAAACATTAATTTACTAAGAATTATTATGTATTGTATGCTTTCATTTAAGCAGTTTCTGGGAAAATAATTCATTAATTAATCACACTGCTTTTTTTTTCTCCCTGCTTTAAATAAAGCATTTAGACTCAATTCTTACTCAGCAAAGCACACTTTATTTCCTGAGAGTTCTAAGTGCATGTGTGTCTACTCATCTCCATTAAGCAGAGTGCTGTCATTCACAGCCTGTTCACCGCAGCCATTATTCGTGTGTGTGAAGACAGTGCATTAATGTAAGTCTTTTGCAGATTTTCTCTTACAATTGACTATTTTATTCTTTATTTTTATGATGGAGAAGGTGAAGCTAATACATGTTATTGTTTGTGGATAGTCTTTTTAATGTCTACTTCATCATGGTTTGGATTGATTCATTCTCACAAATTTGCATGTTTAATTTTGTCTCTCAAATTTCCTTCTGTTAGCTTTCAGTGGAATCAAATGGTATTAGAGAGAACTGAAAAAATAAGAGTTGGGGTTTTTTTAGGTTCCCTAAAACAATGAGTAAAATGCTGAAAGGAAACTAAAAAATACACTGAACGAAAACTGTCCAAGTTTTGCTCAGTCAGATGGGAATAAAACATTTGTTTAATATGGAACACAATGTTTTGTTTCTTGTGTCACTTGAATTTTAAATTTACTTGAAAAATTATTAGGTTAATATTTAAATTAAATTGTCATCTCAAACTAGGATTTAAAAAAATATATTCTAAGGAAATATTTAGCATTTCCCAAGGAAAATGTCTTAATTACATGACACTCTTCATTTACCAATAATTTTTTTTCAGGTAAATTGATGCGTTATGTTTGATCATAATTCACAGGAAAAAAGCCTAAACCCTAGTTAATCTCAAATATCTGATGAATTTACTGTCCTCTTGTCTTTCCTTCTGAGGCATATTTCATGAGGAAGAAGTTTTAAATGGATTATTTTATTTAAGAAAAAATTTCTAACTCTTTACCACATCAACTATCCTGAAATTGTAAAATTATAGCAAACATAGTTTGAATTTTTCAAAAGATTAGAAATTAATTACAGTCCCTTAAACCAGGCAAACAACCAGCTGTAGGGAGAAATGTTTCTGAGGAGGTGCTCAGAGATATTAACATTCATGTGAGGGTCAACAACAGCTGAATCCAAGACAGTTCTGCTGCTGGCTAAGGCCAAGTCCATCAGCAACAGTGGTAGTGTTGCTGGGGTGACAGAGTTGAGAAGGGAATAAGTTACTGCACATGAGCAATAGCAGCCAGAGAAGAGAAGCGTGAGAATACATGAGAGGAATGACTCTGTACACACTGAGGCCAGTGCAGAAGAAGGGGGAGAAGGCGCTCCAGGTGCAGAAACAAACTCCCCAGCAGCCTGTGATGAAGACCATGGTGAGCAGGCTGTCCCTCTGTAGCCTGTGGAGTTCCATGGGGAAACAGAGATCCACCTGCAGCCCATAGAAGACCCCACATCAGATAAGGTAAATGACTGAAGCAGGCTGTGACCCTGTGGCAAACCCACAGTGGAGTAGGCTCCGGGCAGGACCTGTGGCTCTTGTGGAGAGAGGAGCAGGTCTGATGACAAGGCTGGTGACCATATTGGGGACCCAGGCCAGAGCAGTCTGTTCCTGAAGGACTGCGCCCTGTGAAAGGAACCCATGCTGTAGCAGCTGATGAAGAACTCAGCCCATGGGAAGGATTCATGCTGAATAAGTTCATGGAGGACTCTGCCCTCGGGGAGGTACTCCATGCTGGAGCAGTAGTCCTTCCTGTGAGGAAGAAGGAGGGTCAGGGACGACATGTGGTGAACTGTCAGCAATCCCCATTCTCTTTCCCCCTGTGCTGCTAAGGGGAGGCGGTAGAGAAAATCAGGAGTGAAGTTAAGCCTGGGAAGAAGTGAGTGCAAAGGTGTTTTTAAGATTTCGTTTTATTTCTCATTTTCCTAATCTAATTTAATAGGAAATACATTCAGTTTATTTCCCCAAGTTGTGTCTGGTTTGCCTATGATGGTAAATGGTGATTGATCTTCCCTTGTCCTTATCTGGGCCCATCAGATGTTTGAGACTATATTTCATTATATTTTTCCTCCCCTGTCCAGTTGAGGAGAGGAGTCATATAGCAGCTTTGTTGGGCTCCTGGCATCGAGCCAGGGTCAGCCCACCACAGAAGCATAGAAAATTGTTAGCCTGGTCGTGTTTTACAGTTCACAGTTGGACTTTGTGAACTTAGAGGTCTTTTTCAACCTAAATGATTCTATGGTCAAAAGTGACAGTGAACACATTGAAGTCAGACACTGGCAAAAAGAAGTGAGGGACCATGAATAACCATTCTTTTCTTATGCTTCAGTACTTTGTATACTGCTTATAGAGAAAATGACACAATCAGAAATTTCTCTACATAGGTGAAACAACTTGAATTACTTTTTAAACATGCAAAGAAAAATATATGGCTCCATTTTTATTGAGATATGCATGGCACTGACTTGAGTAGGACTTTTCTCCACACATTATTGTATTCCTTTTTTTAAAATTTTATTATCCAGTTCATTGATATAAATTGGATTAAATAATTACATTTTATTGAAGAAAAAATCAGTCTACTGATATATATATAGATAGATATAAATCTGATTTTTTTAACATGTGCTTTAACAAAGCTTGTCAAATATGCTAAAATACATGGGAAATTTTAATTTAAATTTAATTTGAAAATAAAATTAATAATTCCCATAGATATATTTGATGTTGGTTGTTCAGAAGACAACCAGGAGTGTAACAGTAGAGAGAGAAGTTACTTGAGTTAAATCTGAAGGCAAATGCCATATACCCTTTGGATTTGTCAGAGTCCAATATTCTCAGGGTTTGTTGAGAAACAAATGCTTTCTTTCTGACCATGTTAACCTTAAGAAAATGTGATTTTTGTTTGGTTTGGTTTGGGGTTTTTTAATGAAGTTATCTGAAAGCAAGTTACATTTGATCCTTCACCTGAAATTCATGCAGTGAAAATTTCAAGCTGCTGAGAATATTTAAAAAGTACTAAAATTACATGTAAAAACTACAACAAATTATGGAGACTCAAACAACCAGCCATTGCATTTAAATAGGACATTATCATGCTAAAGTGATCTTACCATCTTGAGATATCAAACTCTTAATAAGAACAGGCTTGTCCTAATTGAAGAATAATGCTATTTTGTTTGCATAATGTTTATCCTAAAGGATTAAGAAGCATTAACAGTATTAAAAGCTGTAGAGTGAGCTAAAACCAAAAAGAACACTTTTTAAATGAAAAATAATTAATTTTAAAAGAACTTCACTGACAAAACCCCCCCAACTATTTAAAAGAATCAAAATAATGTAATAGAAACGGTGCTTGAAATCAATACATAAATGTTAAATTTATAAAGCCGAAGAGAAATATCCTCATTTTAAAGACTTACTGATTTAAATTAGTAAAAGTTCTCAGGTGGATTTTGTGTTGGGAGTGATCTTTCCCAAGATATTATTCTGTGATGATATGAACATCTCATTGCTAATGCAGATGCAAACTTCATAAACATACAAAAGAAACAAAACTTCAGAACAGAGTCTATTTTTATTACATAACCATTAAAATCAAGCTCTGTGGGATGTGGAGATATCTGTTTTCTTGTACTGACTTTAAGCAGACACAAGTTAATTTCCAACATAGTCCTTATATACTGTTGTTATTTAAACTAGCTTGTTCTGTGGCTGGTTGTACATTGGAAGGGGAAAAACAGTTTTTCCAGTCTTTTGCAGGATTTAGTTTTCAGAGAATCATAGAATTTTTTGGGTTGGAAGGGACCTTAAAATCATCTAGTTCCAAACCACTATGCTAGACAGGGGCACCTCCCACCAGACCAGATTGCTCCAAGACTTGTATATCCAGGAATAGGGCATCCACATCTTCTCTGGGCAACCTGTTCCAGTCTCTCACCACCTTTGCAGTAAAAGAACTTTTTTCCTAATATCTCACCTAAATCTGTCTTCTTGCAGTTTAAAGGCCTCACCCCTTTTCCTGTCACTGCATGCCTTTGTAAGACACCCCTCGTCAGCTTTCAGGTCCCCTTTAGGTACTGCAAGGTTGAAAGAAAGTCTTCCCCAAAGCTTTCACTTCTTCAGGCTGAATAACCCCAACTCTTAACAGCCTGTCTTTCTAGGAGAGGTGCTCCAACCCTCTGATCATCTTTATGGTCCTCCTCTGGACTCGCTTCAGCAGGTTTGTGTCCTTCTTATTTTGAGGACCCCAGAGCTGGATGCAGTACTCAAGATGGGGTCTCACAAGAGCCGAATAGAGGGGGATTCATCTCCCTCAGTCTGCTGGTCACAGTTCTTTTGATGCAGCCCAAGACACAATTGGCTTTCCACGCTGCAAGCACACGTTGCTGGATTGTGTCGAGCTTCTCATGAGCTACAACCTCCAAGTCTTTCTCTTCAAGGCTACTCTCTGTTCTCTACCCAGCTTGAATTTGTGCTTGGGAAGAAAAAGTTTGGACACTGTAATTTGTTTTTGATTTAGCTAAGCTGCATATGTTGTGGGAATGGGTGGAAAAGCAGTAATGCTAAGTTGCCTCTATCTACTGTTTGGTGAATAAAAAGTGTGACTTAAACTTGTTGTAGTAAAAAAGGTAGTCTAGTATCTGGAAACATGGAAAAGGGAGGTCTCTGAAATTTCCTACTTCAGGAAACATTCCATATGAAAAATAGTTAGGATATATGCAATTCTTATTACTGGAAGATAAAGCACTTTTAGATCAATATACGATTTCTTTTATATAATGTAAAATATTAACTTATGTGAACTGTATTTTGCCTTCTGGTATTCTGTAACCAGCACTGGAAAATTCCAATAATTTTACCTTTATACTATATAACAAATATGTTTGGAAACAGATGCAGTTTATAAATCTGTAGGTTAGGATTTGTGGCTAAATTGCTCTGCTTGCAAAAGAATCCTCACATTTCTAGTAAGTGCTAATTTAAGAAATGATCAATGATGACTATTGCCATTCTTATACCTTTAAACTTGAACTATTTAATTAGGTTATTTGTATGAAAAGAGAACCACAGAATAGAAAAAAAAAGAAGTGATAGATGTAATTCAGACATGCCTAGAAATCCTTTTACCTGTCAAAATGAAGAACAAGTAGGATAAGACAAAACATGGCAAACTTCAGACTCAGGCTATAGCTCAGTGATAGGAATATACAGAACCTAAAGAAATTACTGTGAGAGGCAAGTCAGGAATTTCCAAATAGTATTTTTCCTCCTTGCAATGTATTCAATAGTATTTTGTGTAAAAATACTACTGGAGAATACTAGTTAAATGTTCATAATACATTTTTGAAGAGAGCAAATGTCATTAATCCTGCTGAGGCTCAGTTATCGCAAGGGGTGTGGATTCTAAAAATCATTTTGGAAAGTCAGGTCCCCTGGTACATCTCATCTAGCTATCCCTATTTTAAAGACGCAATCTTAAGTCTACCTCATGTTTGAAAAATGAAGCACATGAAAAGTGTTAAGTTCAGTCAATAACAGAAGTGCGGCTAAGACTGCAGCATCAGATGTCAATCCTATTCTGTATGTATTGTCACTGTTATCATCTCTTTATTGTACACCACCTTCTTTGGGACACAAGACTTTGAGGGAATGTTAGATTAATTTCTTTACTATTGCAGATGGTGCCTTTTCTTTTTCTTCTCTTTTTTTTTTTTTCCTGATAACTCAAGGGAAATACTTAAAACAATTCCCACAACTATATCTGAGTATGTCTATATAGCTTCTATTCTGGCAAAGTGTTGATGTGATGTGAAAAAAGGTTCAAAGGGTCCATTTGAAGGAATTATATGACAACTGGAGGCTGTGGCTTTTTGTAGAGTTGTATATTAATGTCTCTGATGGTCACTGAGCTTTAGCTGCTGTAACGCTATTGTTTGCACACAAATTTGAAGATGCACAAATAAATTGGTTATGCTGGATTTTAAAGCTGACAGATTGTTTCACACAATATTTTCTTCCCAAGACAGTAGGTTTTGACATCTGCATGATATCTCTTACCTTAACCAGTGTATCTTAAACATGAGGCCATTCTCATCTAATTTGATGATTTTAATAAATTTTATGCAATTAAAATAAAGTTATGCTTGCCACTGACAAATTCAAAATCAGAAAATAGTTGCATTTCTTGTTTTAAAATATAAAAATAGCTTAATAATCCTCATCCTCTTAAAAGGAAATTTTTATTATTCTACCAATACAGTTCAGTAATATGTCCTTGTTTTTTATGCAAAACAAGTGATGTCAATGAAAATGCTTCACTAATTCACTGGGAGAATGGTCATACCTGGAGAGTAACTGAATCCATTAAATGCTTTAAGTAAAGGAGAATGCAAAACCTTTCTTCACAGTATATACTGCAGTAGAAGTAATTTCAAATATCATGGCAAAAATTCCTTTTCTCCTCAGTGTGTCAGTATACAATGAATTTGCTGTTTGACTATGGAAATAGGGTCACTTCTTTAAGTCCTGTGCAATTATACTGTGTTCTGAAAGACTAGCTTGCTTAAGTTCATGGAACTATTATGTGGAAAAGTTTGAGGTATAGACTAAATGCTTAACACTATCTTAAGAACTTTAGACTAATCCAAGTCACATATTTAGGCATTTAGGAAGGTCAAGGTATACAGATCTCACCAGAATTACTTCAACTAGAGCAGTTTAACTGAATGGTTGCCTCCAATATGAACTACTTCCCTAAAATTTGGATGCTTGCAAATTTTCAGAAACATCTCTAAACATAGGCAAAATTATCTGATACTGTGATATGCATGGAAAATATGTCAAAATAATTGGATTGCACTCTACTTGTCTTCATCTGTGAAAGTAGATTAGCAACTCCAACCATTTTTATTCAATGAAAAGAAGTGCAAAACATAACATTCCAGTAGAAATATTTTCCCCAAAGGAAGAGATCTTATTTCTCAAGAGTCAAGTATATGATATGTTTCTTTTTCCCTTGGAGGAATATTTCTGTCATCAGGCTACAGATGCATTCTTCTTCCCTCAATCTGAATATAGGTCACCTAAAAAAATAAGTTTAGAGGTGTTTCTATACCAGAAGCCACCGTGCAAACATCAACACAGATTTCAGACTTCTTAGATCTCTCCTCAAATTGGAGCCTAAAACATGGTGATTCTGTTTTAAAGAGGAGGTGGAAACACAACCTGATTATTCACTCCAAAGTAATAATTTGTGCTGAGGAGGTGGAATAACTAGATTTAGTAATTTTTGCCAAGATCACTTCTACTTTGCTGTATGATACCCTAAAAATCAAACATAGTCAAAATTACTGGGGATGCAATGGAAAGAGAGGTCAACCTCTATTACTTTATAAAACTTTGGCTGGTTGTAGTCAGGTATGGACAAATTACAGGTTCAGATAAACCAAATTTAGAGGTTATGGGGGAGGAAGAAGGGAGCACAGCATTTACATATTTGCTTCCAGGTCTTTCAGTGCACTTTTTAAATTCAATGACTAAAACTCCTAAATTATATATGCAAGAGAGTTAGATTTCAGCTGCTTGCATTCAGGAAAGAGTGATGTAATTATCAGTCTAGGGCATTCATGATTCTTCACTTGAGTGGTCCAAGATTAAGAACATTTTCTTCTCCTATCAGTTCTAGATCTTCATTTTTTAACATTATGGAACCAATCAGCATGGAGAAATCAAACACATTACACACTCTAAATAGACTGTGGCATATTAAAACTGTACAGAGTTTGTAAAGCAAAACAAAACATAAAATACACTTGCATGGAATGTGCAAAACACCATAGACATAATTGAAAACTCTGTCCTATATTATACTGTCTTCATTTACTACACAATGATTAATGGAATTCAGAATAAATGACTGTTAGGAGAAAACCATCACAACTTATACTTGTTTGAACAGTCTCAATATCACAATCACCCCCTCCAATAAATCATTATTTCTGAGAAATATGTGGAGATTCTAGAAATAATGAGATGAATCCAAGCATGAAACATTTCTATGGAAAGCTGTTTTCTGCTGAAGTCCATTAAACTACCTAGTAGATTCCCTTGGAAAATGTAAGAACCTGAATATTATTTTAACCTGGAAATTAAAATGGCTGAAACAGTTGAAGCACATCTCTTTTGGTAGCTCTAGAAGACCACATGAACAAGAAGCTTGGTGGGACTCTTTTAATTTCAACTTCTATTACTATAAAATAATTTTCTTTCTGCTAGTCAAAGCAATGCTGTAGTACAAATTAAGTTTGACTCATATCTAAAAAGCTTATATATATGTAGTCTATTAAGTCAGAAAAAGCAGGGAAAACTGGGGAAAAAAGTTTCAGAGAAGAGTGGGATGAAATGCAGTATTTATTAAAAAATATTTCATTTTGCCATGCTGTTTATATAAATGTATATCTAACCATCCTGTTAAATCTTCCAAGAATTGTTATTAGATATTTCCAACCAAGAATATTTTTTTCTGACTCCCAGTCCCCTTTAGACT
>JAOXXN010000471.1:52044202-52056836 GCA_026770055.1 Myrmophylax atrothorax
TAGTGAAGGATTGCACACTAGACTGATGAAAGTATGTATACCCACATAGTCTTTCATCCTGATCTCTGCCATCTAGAAGAAGAAAAATGCCTTTCCAAAATTTGAATTTTACATTATTTTGAAAATAAAAGCACTCTTTATTACCGCAGAACACTCACTGTTGAGGACCCAAGTAACTGACTCTCATTTTTAAGCTCAACTTTCAGAATAAGGGGGTCCCTGAGTGAGCTTTGCCTTTTGTTGCTCTATTCTGTCATTGTGTCAGATCAAAGTAGATGACTTACAGCTCTGTTTCTCTGAGAGCAGATCATTCATGCTAAAGCCTTTGAAGTCCATCACCTTGACTGGTAACTTTAAAGTTAGAAATAGTGTCATTTTCCTGATGTCATGAAGACTTTTTTCTCTGAAAACCTTGGAAAGCAACAGGATTGTGCAACTGAAGAACAGATACTTAAAAATGAAGTGTGGTCCATGTTGCTAAAATATTTAGAGCAGCTGATGATGATTCTGAAGCATAAATACAATTATTAACTGACTTATATTTGACATTCCATTCAATCCCTACACAAATGTGGTATATACTGGTGTTTGAGAACTCAGTAAAAGTTCATCTATTGCAAATCTTGATTCTCAGTAAGTCCCTGTCAAGCCTGAAGAAGCTGACGGCTTCTGCCTCACTGTAGGGTTCTCCTCTTAACAGGCTGCTGTCTTTTGATCTTACTTTTGACCAGAGCATAAAATCCTCATCACCAAGAACTGAGGAGTAGTGTCTTCCCTGCATTAAACTTAGTTATTGTTCTTGAGTGGATTTTTCTTACTAAGACTTTTTCCCTACTTCTTTTCTGCTTAGCTTGACTATAATTAGGGGGAAAAAACTGTATTGCTATTCACTCAGGCAAGGCAATGCCTCACATATAATTTTGAGATGCATATTACTTAAGGCAAAATGAACACATCTATCCTACACAAAAATTTGAAAAATACATTTTTTTATCTAACACAGACCTCTAAAACAATCTAGCTTGACAAAGAAATTCAGTACATTCCACAAAGGATTTAATTCTTCCTATTATAAGTGGAATTTTACCAGATATCATCAGACTGTTAAATATGTGTGGCTATTCTAGAAGGACCTTTCTAGAACCACCTTCATGGATATTCTAGATGGACTTTTTCTTGTCTTTAGGTAACTGTTCAGGCATAAATTAAAGTGCTGAAGCTCTGAAATGCTTATTTTCGTACAGTGAACAAACAAACATGCATATTTACAGGGAATAAAAACATGTTTAGGAAGGCAAATAAAAATGCTCAGAGTACAACCCCACTTCCGCTGTGCATCACCATGACGCTTGTA
Source organism: Myrmophylax atrothorax (assembly GCA_026770055.1). Lineage (NCBI taxonomy): Eukaryota > Metazoa > Chordata > Aves > Passeriformes > Thamnophilidae > Myrmophylax > Myrmophylax atrothorax. Next base: position 52,045,557 of record JAOXXN010000471.1, read on the forward strand.
CCAACAAGAAAACCTAACAGACACCAGAAATCTTCCTGATTGCTTGCTTCCTGCTATGTGGCAACTTTGACAGATGTCAGAGGCTAAAGTCCTTTATGAGAACAAAGACTCTCCATTGAAACAATTCCTTTCACCCTTCTGCCAGCTTTCCCAGCTCTGATTTCTGTTTCTATCTCTAGGCATCTAAGCTCCTTGTTTACTGTTATCTTAACAAATCTCAAAATTATTTCATAAAAATACCTGGACTTTGTATTTTCATACTTTAGCACTGAATTTTAGTTACAACCAATTCTCCTTATGAAGTGCAGGTAAGAATTCTGTGATCAATATTTTCACTTTGTGACCAGTCTGAGCGGTCATGTAAGAATATAATGGAAAGAGATATCAATCCATCTGTGCTTTTGTAGGCTCTCTGAGTCTAGCTTTAAAGAAACATAATTTTCTTCCTTTCTTGTAAAAGTTTCCTACAGCCCATCCTGGTGCTGCCCATTCCCTAACTAGGTGGGAAAGGGGGTGGAACATTGAACTGGTATGGAGTGACTTCCTGGCATCAATTTGGTTGCTTCTCCTTCTGCTGTGCAGCTCTGCTGCAAAAGGAGAACCTCAGGCCTGATCCTCACTTGACAATGCTCCTGTCAGATCTCTTAAGAGACAACTTGTGAAGCTTAATCAGCCAGTCACTATAGTAGGGTACTATTATGAGTTAGGTGGCTGACTATAGGGTTTGACAGAAAGCTGTGGATGTATTACAGTTGCGGCAATGCTTGTACTGAGGTTTGCAGGCAGACTACAGGTTAAAGAAAAGTCTTTTTCTCTGAGAACAGTGAGAAAACTTTTTCATTTCTGAACCTTTAAAATCCTGTTTCAGAAAAAAATGAGAAAATGCTTCTGTCAGAATAGTAAAACAAGCAAATTTGGAGGGGAGGAAACACTTTAAAATGACAGTTAACAGTTGCACCTAGATGCACCCAATTTAAAAAAAAAAAATGGTGTTTTTTCAAATTATACAGGCACTCAATAAAACCTACCCAATAGTATCTATGCATCCTTATCCATCCATGCACATGCATGTACAATAATGGTAAAGGAAAAGAGTTTTTCTACATTATATTAGAATGTATATTATACTTTATAATCTGTATGCCTTTTACTTTCAAAGTTTGTGTTCCTCTTCCTGACACTGCTCTGCTATAAATGATATTTTAAAAAGAAAACTCAGTAAAAAACCATTATGATCCTCATGTGCTACTGACCCATACTTTCAATAATTTTGTTATATACTATTGATGTTAACTCTGTATATCCATTGTTTTCAAATATAAATATAATGTGTTAATTGCAGTATTATAACTGGTTATATTCTTTTAACTGTGATTATTACTTGATGAAAAATAATATGGTGAGAAACAAATTTAAAGACATGCCTTGCTGGATAGGTAGAAATTAATTAGGAACTTTAAAGCAGTCAAATTTTAAAAATTGTCTGTATGATGGGGGTTTTTGGTGACTTTTGCTGAAATGCATGTCTAGTCATGTAATTACTTGAGAACCTGGAGTGAACTGAAGAAAAGTGTTCAGAATTGATATATCTCTTGCAAACTCTGCTCCTGGGCAGAACAAATTCACTGGAGATGAGAAACCTCAGAGTTGATCATTGAGGCCAATTAAATGAATTACTGCAGAAGAGCAGAAGATAATTCATGAGTGACATCTAATCTATTCTAATTTAATTGCACAAAAACTTAATGTGGGTAGTTTCAATGTATGTAGAGTATTATGTGATGTGAGTATTACGCTTATAGAAAAACATTGTCTGCGACCTGCAGTCAGTTTAGTGTTTTGTTATAGATTTATAATACGCTGTTCTCCATTAGAGATGTTAGAGAAACCCCATGAAGATAAATGTCATTGTGTTGTCTTTGTATTTTGTACAGGGAGACAAAGGGACCCTCTGACCTGCAGACACAAATTGTAATTTATTATGAAGAGCATTCTTTTCCCACAGATAACACTGCTAGCTTTTGTCAGTTTAAGAGACTATGTCACAGACAGAGAAAAAAATTGTTTATATTTTAATTCCTTTCATTGAAATATCTTGCAGCAAGCCAGACCTTGAAAAAAACAAAAAGGCAACAAAGAAAGCTGCAGATGCACAAGGAACAGAATAAATGTCTATACAGATCTTCTGCCTTGCTATAAGCCAAAGCGTGGTTTCGTTTGTACATGTCTGCTTTGTTAAGTGAGACATAAGATACTATTTTTGCTGACATGCTAGTTGCTTGACCTAGATAGTAAGTAAGTAAGAGCAGGAAAAGAACATTTTTGTCAAATGGTTCTTTACTTTCACTTTCAATATTGAAAATGGCTAAGTAGTCTTTGACTTTGTCTGCTATCACAGTACCTTAGAAAAAGACAGCATGTGCTGTGTTCTAGAGGAAGGAAAATGCAATGCAGTTAATATATGCACAGTAAATTTCTGCTATCTCTTATGCTGCCCCTTGTTCAGGATAAGGCTACATTTTTTTTCCATCTTTGTTCAGTATGGCCCTTTTTATATTATGGGTAGATACACATTAATCCTGAATGACAAGAAGTCTATAACTAATGTGTCTCAGGTGAATGTCACCACTGAGGTCTCAGTCATTGTCTCCTTTATGAATCTTCATAGATCACTTAAGACATCTGCCTTAATATCTTCTGAAACCTTCATAGTATCATAGTATGGTTTGGATTAGAAGGGACCTTGGAGATCATTTATTTTCAATGCCCCTGCCATGGGCAAAGACATCTTCCATTAGAGGTTACTCAAAGTCCCATCCAACCTGACCTTGAACACTTCCAGGGATTGACCATCCACAACTTCTTTGGCAACTGTAGAAACCTGGACAGTAAAGAGTTAATCTGCTGCTAAGATTCAAACACTGATGGCCATTCCAGCATGTAAGTTAGAACAAGATGTGGCTGAAAAGAGGAGGTAGGGCAGCACTTTTCTGAAATAAACTTCCGTATTCTCGTCCATCGACACTGGACAACACACAAAAGGAAATACCAGTAGAGGGGGTCAAGACCACCAACAGATCCTCAAAGCTCCCCAGCCTATTTCCAGAAAGGTCCATAAGAACAGGCTGTGCATGCTCACTCATTTACATGAAGAGTGAGAAAACTAAGCCCAGGGTGGAGAAAACTTACCTATTGAAAGGTACACACGCAAAACTCAGGTGGCATGTCTCAAGGACCCTGGACACCCTGTCAGCTGTTGAGGCTGGACCCATGACTGGTGATTTCTTTCCTCTCCTATCTGACCTCTCGTTCAGTCTCTCCTTGTTCCCTCTTTCCTTTTATTCTTTTATCGTTATTAGAGAGTAGGGGCAAAAAATACACCAATTTCCATGCCAGTATGTAGTTTGCTATATAAAACTTAGTGAGTTGCTTTTTTTTTCTTTCTTTTAAACTGTTTTGGTCTTTGATGTTCTTTTTCAACCATGGTCGTCTGTGTATCTTGGGTGGTCCCTTCCATGTAGAAGTGGCTGTCCCTCTTTCAGTTCGTTTCTCTTCTCCTAGCACTACATGCTATTGTCAAAAGTCCCTCTTCAACTTTCTTGGAGGCCCCATTTAGGTGCTACAGGCTGCTATAAGGTCTCCCTGGAGCCTTTTCTTCTCCAGTCTGAACAACTCTCTCAGCCTGTCTTCACAGGAGAGCCGCTCCAGTCCTCTCATCAGCTTCATGGCCCTCCTCTGGACTTACTCCCCAAAATTGTTTTACATCTTGTCCATATTGTTACAGCTAGATAATGTGTCTCTGGATTATGATTATGTTTAACTGTGACCTTAGCCACAGACAAAAAATACACTGATCTAGATGCTCTTACAGAAGTGAAATAGTTTTCTTCACTTTGCACAAAATCTTGGAGATACTTCCATCAATAAAGTTCCTTATATAATTATTTAATGTCACCATTTTCCCTCGTGCTGAATACTCTTTGTTAAGTGATAGGTCATGAATATCTGAGAGTACTGAGAAAATACATCTATATTAAATAAAAAGAAGTAAAACCCCACTAATTTTATTTTCACTGCAATTTGGAGTTACAAATATAAATGATTTCCTTTCACTTAGTTTGTGAACCATACTACAAAAGTAATAAAGAACAACACTTTTAAAATTGTGTTTAGAAACAGACAGCTTTACTGCATGAAGATCTAGTCACATAAAAGCTGTTTGGAAATCTGCTTATTTCATCTTCAAATGTAATTTATGACTTTACCATATAGAAAAAAACATGCTATGGTCATCCATGCAAAGTTGTTTTGTTCAGAACAGTTCCTTGCACCCTCCTGATTGTGCCTGGAGATTGGGAGAAGGTATGAGTAGTGGAGTTATGTGATAAATAATGAAAAACATCTCCTCAAAAGCATGGCTTGATGCAGACTACATTAAATTAAACAAGGGACAAAATAATCAGAACTGAAGTTGTACCCATTGTCCTTTATCTCTGATTACATTTAAGAGGACAACAATGGAGGATGTGATTATCCACCATTTTTATACCACTCTCATATGAGTGCAATATTATTTTCAATATAGATGTATGAGTTTATGACGGATCTGCATTTTAATATTTTTTATTGCTTGACCTTAAATTGACTTAAAGGGATTTGAATACATTTTATAGGAAGGGACAAAAATGAGATAAAAAAGAATCCCTCTGCAAATTCTCTTACCCCTCCCCACCCCCAAACACTTTAACATTGTTACTATATTAGGAATGAATTATAAAAGAAATTATACTTGGTGACATTTCACCCACAAGTATCCAGTTATGCAGATATTTCATATGATGGTATTGGAAGATCCTACAATTGAAGAAGATAAAATAAAGGAAGATAAAAAGATAAAATGAGCATTATTTTAACTAATTTTAGTACCTGACTAAGAAGAAAACATTTAACAAACCCACTTAGCCCTACAAATGTTCAAAGTTTCTGACAGCCTATTCTATAGCTATGATATTAGTATGTGAAAAAATTCTTATCCACTAATAGTGACCATCTGATCAGACCTGATTAGTTTCTTCAGAAGGAAAATCACTTCTCAGTGTTTGATTGTGATGCACTGGCTGGAGTTAGTATAGAAAAGAGAACATTTTGCTGAGGATCTGGGGACTGGTGATTATCTTACTATATTTACTCATGGAAACTCTGAAGCTGTAGAACATGTTAGGACCATGAAAAAACCTATTTCTTCTTCTACCTTGAGTAGTGAAGATCATTATGACACAAAATAGAGTCACAAAAGAACTACTCTGCATGGATTTAGTTCAGGATCAAGGTAGACATGAGTGGAATGTCAAATAAGTGACAAAGTAAAATGAGTAGCATTTTACCCAATTAACATGTGCACACTCTAGTTTTTTGCATAAGTAAAGACTTACTTGTCTCTCTACAGAAGCAACAGCTATGAAAATTATGTTTCAATTGCTATGCTATTAGAGGTTTCGATGCCTGGCATTCTAAATCCTGAAAGACTTGCATTCCACTTTAAGATTAGGAAACTGCAAGACATTTGGTACTGCCAGTCTTCCCAGGACATCATGTCCTCTTCTCAGGCTGGCTGTACAGAGCAGCTTCTTTATCAGATGCTGTGAGAAGTTTGCACAACCTCCCTGAGTGACAGCATGGGTTGGAGCACATGAGGACCTTGAGAAATGTAACTGGCATGGTGATGTGCTTCCTCACTGGTGAGAGCATTAGCAGATTACAGGTAATGTCATAGGTCTGTGTAAACCTGGAGCATCCAGGTCTACAAGCTACTTGCACACATCTCCAGGATACTACAAGCTACATAAGTAAATGATACTAGCAAAATCAGATTTGTTTTGCCTGTGAGATAATAATAATAGCAATGGGACATGATTTGTAATAAGAAAAATCTGGAATAAAATCCATTCAGGGAAATTCAGTAGTTCTTTACATTTTTTTCTCAGTATCTTTCCTTGAAAACATGACAAATATTTCAAAAACTTACTAAAACAGCTGCCTAAATGTACAATGCAAGCAGCATTCTGAATAGTTTTCTAGTTTGTTTTGTATTTCTATTTTCATTTTATAATTAAGTGTATTTATATTATTTCTTAAGAAATTTAGATTTTCTTGTTTAAGGAAGCCACAGAGGTAAAAAAAAAAATGAAGAAAATGTAATGATATTGTAAAGTGTAATTGGATAAAGTTACCTGACAGAAGCATCAGTCTGGTGACTTTCCAGATAAAGAAAAAAAGTCTTAACTTTTGTACTGATTGTCTTCAGATCATGCAACATGAGCAGGTTCAGAATGAAAATTTCAGCAAATTTTTTTGCTACCCAGTAAGATTTCTAATTATCTTTTACATATTCAGTTACAGAAAGAAAAGGAAAAGACAAGAATAATAAGTAAAGATTAATAAATATTTTAAGCTTTCTGTAAACATAGTATCTCATCTTAAAAACAGTAGCAGAGATATTTTGAGACCCTGGAATCCAATCCTTCCTATTTTATTAGTTGTATTTAGAAAATAATGATGTTTAAATTATAAAACCAAAATTATATAAAGATAAAACATGAAACAAACTTTCTTTTATGTGAAACAATTCCACACAAATGGGTATTTTCACAAGTATGCAAAAGTTCTTTTGTTTCTTTTAAATATATTTTTTTATATTAGGCAAACTTATTTGCAAGCTAACTTTAATGGAAAAATGCAGTTTCAAGATTTCATACTGTACATATTCTATGTTTTGTGGACAATTTTTTTTTGTTTGCTCTTCTTTTGAGATGCTGTACAAGTGGAATAATTTTCTGACAAGCACATTTTTCTGTGTCACCCTTATGGGAACACACTTTTATGGGGTTTCTGTGGTTTTTTTGGGTTTGTTTCTGTCCAAAGAAACCATTGTAACTGAAAGATGAATATTTCATGTGTGTCCTGAACATGTCTAGAATAAGGTTTTCTGATAGAAAAAAACAAAATCCTGTTATTGTTGTTATTATTAGTATCTGTACAGAAAATAATGACTTTTTCAACAATGTATTTACCCTAACATGAATGTTTGAAATACATTTTCTAAAAGCAGATATGCCTTTTTACTAACATAAAACTGGCTGACACTGGTTTTATTTCCATTCATTCTAGATTATGTCTATGTGTTCCCTGGGGAAAAATATAAAAAGAAACATTTTTTACTTCAAAAAGAAATTAAAATATTTGTAAGTAAAATGCCTTATATATTGTAAAATAGTTACTTTCATCAGTTGACCTTTTAGTTCACTGGGCTGCATGAAAGTAAGCATATGCACTAAGTCAGCCTCTTGGAATAGACTTTTATTATTCAACTGTATGTACATTAGCAGATGCATGATTAGTGAGGAAGTCCACATCATTGATTAGATTGGCCAGCCTGTGATTCAGCTAATCCAGGTTCAGACTTTTTGCTGTGTGATGAGTTTTAAAAGCAATAGCTTCCTAAAAATACAGATAGAAGATGAATGGGATTTTTTGAAATCACTATAGCATTTAAGTACCATTGAAATCAATAAATACCAGTAGCAAGATCCAAAAACGCACTTACACATCTGAAGTGCAAGATAAGCATTTGAGACCCAGAGGGTGATTCAAAAGCATTTAGGGACACAGAGTCACAAGGTATTTTAAGTTTGCACCTGTTTTGTTGCAGTGAAGGCCCAGGAGTTTCTGTTGCTACTTTGGCAGAATGGTGCATTGCGGGGTGCTTTCACTCCCCATGGTAAGACTAGGCTGCTTTACAGTTGGGGTGGGCATCCTATGGCAGGGGAAGACAGGGGGACAAGTACATACAAAATGTATTATTTAGACTATTTTGAATGAAGGGTCAACGCATGGCTTGTCATTTTGAAACTGCTTCTGCTTTTAGCCAATATTCCATACAAAATATGGATTAGTGTCAGGTAACAGTGTTGCCTTGTATTCTGTGACACAATAGTCTACTGACTGGAATAGACTCCTGCAGACTAACAAGGCTGACTTGAAAAATAAAGCCAGAGTTGCTGATTTATGGGACAATAGAAAAAGTGGGTATAAGTGCTCTCCTCATATTCTGCTTCTTGTCTTCTTCAAACAAAAAAAAATGTCAAACAAATTGAGTCGCCTCTAACGAAATAGGCACTTCAAGCTTATGTACCGTCAGTTCATTGCCAAGCTGTTGCCTTAGCCACAGCTGGCTTTCAAAACCTTGCCATACTAGACATTTTGCTCTTATAAACCACTTTGCCCTATTTTACATTTTTGTGTACCTAGACATTTGTAAGTGATTTGCTTTTTCTGGATCTGAGCTTTTCTATTTGATATAACAATATTTCCCAAACTTTCTTTGGTATTTTGAGGATAGTAATTATATTTTTTTTGTAAAAAGAATATAAATACCACATATAAATTCCTAGTGTTACATTTCAAGAGAAGACAAGCCCATTCCAGATAATTGCAACACAGATAATCTGGGTCATCACAGGTATAACTATTGAAGTGAGCAGTATTTTATCATTTTGCCATGAAACTTTCTGGGGCACATCTAGACTTGGTCTTACTCTGTCCTTTAATGAATTAGAGACAGATATACAGTTGTTGGATTGGAGACAGCACTTTTCAAAGTTCAGGTAAGGTTAAAATGATCAAATTGGAACAGAAGCATATTTCTAACAAATAATGCCTTCTAGGACAGGAAAAGAAAGCCTGGTCCTTAAGCATGGAAGAGCAAACTGGCAAAACACCAGCCTTTAAAAGTAAAGAAAAAATCAGTCACATGAAAATTGTTCTTCATATTTAAAAGAAAGGACTGTACAAACCCAAAAGATGAATTATTTGAATTGGAGAAATTAGTAGCATATTAATGCTAAGAATCTGAAAGGAATTAAAGTTTGCTTATATCCTAGCATGATTTAGAGTTCTGCTTGATACATCTCTATAAATATAGATGGTAAAAATCCAGGTAGAAGTGGGAATGATGATGAAATTTACAGAATGTGTGCTGTTTTAGAGGTAAACCGGCAGGAGAAAGGAACAGGTCTTCCTGTCAAGGATGTCTATAGATTAAGATGGTTTGGCTTGGTTTGGTATAGAGGAGAGATAAATGAGGATGAATGGTATAGAAAAGCTCATTAAGGAGTTTGGCATTTTTCATTATGCAGAAGCTAGTGGTATCCTAAATTAGAAAGGAGTAATAATAGGGAGTAACGGAAAACATTAAGATTTAAAAAAAAAAAAAAAAAAGGAAGTACTCTGTTCTCATACAGAGAACTCATAGGCTATCTGTAAACTCTTTCCCCACCTTCCTTTTTCTATCCTTTCTTTTCTCTCAGATCTTGAGTTTAATACTTGCAAGAGTGACAGAAGGGAAGTTTACTCCCTATCTCCCCCTTAAAATATCCTCCTGTATCTTTGCTTCTTCAGGAAAAGAGTTTCTGTAACTTATTGACAGGATTGTTTTTCTTTGAAAATGAAGCAATTTAGGTAATAAAACATGTAAAATATGAATTCTTATACAGTGTTCCTTTAAATTTTTGTAGAAGAGTATTTGTGTGTGTACAGATACTATACTGCATTATATAGAGAGAGCACATATATAACATGTACATGAGCTTTCAAAAAGAATACGGAAGAATATTCAAACAGTGATGACTGTTGAAGAAAAAAGCTAGATTAATTTCTAGCTTTGAAAGCTATTAATCTGCTGACTGGCAGAGGCTGGGACAGTATGTCAGGGAAGTCACCCTACACTGCTCCTCCTCATCTTTCTCTAAAAATCATCTACATCAAAACAGGGCTATGCATTCCTAGATTCTTAGTTTGACAACTAAGAGAATACTTTTCTAACATTGAACAATGTAATTTTAGAATTATGATCAGATTGAGTCTCATGTCCAAAATCAGTCTGGTTTCCTTGGAGTTTTTTTGATAGTTTAGGTAATATATATCAGTAATGGTGTATAGAGCTGGATGGACCTTCAGATCTCATCTAGAACAACTTCTGGTGTCTCTATTTAAATAACATTGATGCAGCCAATTTTAAGGTAAGAAATTTACTGTGTTTGAGTATCCAAAAAAACAACATCCTTTTAAAAGATAGAAATCAGGAAAAACATCAAAGGAATAAAGACTTCTAGGCTGCACTTTCAGAGAACTAAGAAAAATAAACAAATCAAGATGTCCAGATGTGGCACATGGGGACCAAGCTAAATGATTCGATTATTCTATATTGTGATTTGACTTGCTAACTTTCTATGAATCAAGTCAGTAAAAGACTAGGTATTGCCCCTATATTTTCACAGAATATGCTGAGATGGAAGGGACCCAAGAGGATCACCAAGTCCAGCTCCTACCCCTGCAAAGAACCATCCCCGAGTGTCTCAAAATTGAAGGAATAAAATACATTAGGCTAAAATTCTCAAAGCAAACCATGATTTAATTTTTGTAAAAGAAATCCTGGGTAAAACATCTTGATGTTCATAAGATGGGAAAGAAAAACAGATTTACTACAAAATGAAAAAAATATTTCAACCCTCTGGTTTTTTTCAAATTTATGTTTTCAGGGGAAGAAGGTAATTTAAAAACATCTTAAATAGTCTAAAACAGTGCTTTCCATTGAAAAAATGTGTGTGTATTTTAAATAAATTCCAGTGTGATGTCTTTGAAATTCTCAACATTATGGTTATCGCTGTTTATCTTAGGAATAAATGGTAAAAGCTAAACAGACAAAATCCATGTGATATCTCTTTTATCTGAGACAAAAAAGAAGAAGGTAAGGCAACCTGAGTAACAGATTGCCTATTATGTGAAATGTGTCTAAAAGAACTGTATCTATCTAAGAAACATCTACATTTCCTGGCAAACAGTTCTCAAAAAAGAAATGCAGCGTTACTCAGTCAAGATCACATAAATAAGGAAATCTGAAGAACCAATATCACAAATATTTGTTTAGAAACTCTGGAGAAAAATAGAACTGCCTCACATTTGCTTAGTAAAAGGTCATCATTCTGCATTATGTATAAATGCAGTCACTTTGAAATGGAATGAAGAACTGATCTAAAAGCCATACTATTGATCTTTCAGTTACCAAACAATCTTTCTCATCAGAGCAAATTTTCTCTGGATGTAGAAAATCTACATCTGCTAATGATGCAAAAAATCCAAAGCATGCCATGAGCAAGCTTAAGATTTGCTGATTTTTCATCAGCTCTCTTATATTGTAAGACACTAATTGACATTAAAACTCAA
>JAOXXN010000471.1:52073456-52100103 GCA_026770055.1 Myrmophylax atrothorax
CCCAAGCAGTGTAGGGGGACAGGGAATGGGGGTTACAGTCATTTGATGTTTCTGCCAGTGTCAGGTAGAGGAGTCCTTCCCCTCCTTCTCATGGAGTCCCTTCTGTGGGAGACAGTTCTGCACACACCTCTCTGGTGTGACTCCATCCCATGGGCAACCATTCTTCATGAAACTGCTGTCAAGTGGGTCATTTCTCCATGGAGTGCACCGCTTTTTGAACAAGCTGCTCCAGCGTGGGTCCTCCACAGAATCACAAGTTCTAGAAGGGAAAGCTGCTCCAGTGTGGACTCCTCTCTCCATGTGTCAGCAGGTGTCAGGGCACTGCTCCATCATGGGCCTCCCACAGGGTCACAGCTTCCTTCACACATCCACGTGCTCTGGTGTGGACTCCTCCATGGGCTACAGGGGCACAGTTGCTCCACCATGATCTGCACCACAGGCCACATTGGAACCTCAGCTATTGTGCCAGCAATTCCTTCTCCCCCTCCATCTCCACTGACCTTGGTGTCTAATTCTTCACATGTTCTCACTCCACTCTTTCCTTGCCGCAATTTTCAACTGCACAATAATTTTCTATTCTATGTTATCACAGAGGTGTTACTATCATTCCTAATTGGCTTGGCCTTGGCCAGTGGCAGGAAGCCCATCCTGGAGCCAGCTGGCATTGGCTCCACCAGACATAAGGGAAGCTTCTAACACCTTATAACAGAAGTCACCTCTGTACCCCCATCGCTACCAACAACCTGGTCACAGAAACCCAAATATTTCTTTTAAAGCAAACTATTTAGAGAATATGTACAAAGGACCTTGCCTTCCTTAGAAGCTGTAATTAGTTTTTATAAGGAGGCACTTAAGACTATTCTTTCTGAGGCAATTTGGGTATATTTAGAGATTCTGGAATATCAAAGTGACAGGGCTGCTTTTTGAAATACTGTTCAACAGCTGGATATACTAGCACAAATAAAGTGTAATATCCTTGCAGTTAAATATGTGCCACTACAGCTATAAAGGTCAGCTTACTTTCGTGTTTGGAATGGAGTTCTGAATGCATTTAGCTTTCATTTTAAAGCAAACACATTGACCTCAAACCTCAGCCACATATTTACCTTCAGGATGAAGTGTTTCATAAAATAAACATTATTTATATACCTAACACACTAGATATTAATTTAGATGTCTTGTTCATCAATTTGCAAGTGTAATCAGCAGCCATGTCTACCCAATAGCTCAACTCTAGCTATAATAATATTTTGCTCTTAACTGGGGGCATGGATGTTAAGCTCATGTCCATGTTGAAATTCTGAAGAAACTATAACTGTAGTAAAAAGTGTGCCTGATGAAACTCTTGTTTCTAAAGGAACCTTTGAATAAGAGATACATTTTGACAGTACAACCATCTACTATAGACCACCCTTTAGTCTACCTACACAACACATCTGAATGTATTTTTCACCTAAGAAAGTCAGACTCTAAGTCTACTTTTTAACAGTTAAGATTCTTTCAGACAAAATTTTTCATTTAGTCAACTTTGAAAAACATCTGCCTTTATTTAAGTTATTCCTTTTCACTGTTGATATTTCTTTTCCCCTCTGCATGAGAACAAGCATAATAGAGTAAGGCAATATCTGCTGTTTTAAGGATTCTGTCTTACAAGGAACAGGAAATGAGAAGCTTTAGTGTAAAAAGAAAAGGGAAATAGAAAAGTTTCCCCTCAGAGATCTCTGATATGCAATTACAAAATATATGAGGATGGCAAACAAAAACAGAAATCTGAGAGGAACTCTAAGCAGCTGTTCTCCAGCTTGTCCTTCAGGGCTATTTTTACTAGAACCAATTAAATACTTTAATTCTCTAAAAAGAGGGAAGATTTTAATGTCACTGCAATTGGCTATTCATGTCAGTAACAATGGATTGTGCCTTTGTGCAATGAAGTGTTGTTAGCTTTTGTTCTATTTTTTTCTATCTTATCAGTAATCTGAGTCAAAAATATATGCAGATAAACAGGAATCTACTGAATATATTTGGTATCTTAATTTCTTTGTCTAATATACACTTGGACAAATATTGAAAATCATTTAAAAAAAAAAAGACCATAACATTTTTCCTTTACCTGCTGATTCTTCTCTTTTAATTTGTAATGCGTGTATGTGTGGGGTTTTTTATGTGTGCTTCTATATGTGAAAAATTTAACATGTATGCCTTTGATTTAATGTGAAAGAAATGCTCAGTTGGTCAAACTAGTCATATACAGTGTAAATTAATCTTCTTAAATATAAAATTACCTACAAGAAATTCCCTAATAGTGAACTTTAGGAGCCTGATTTTGATACCTTAAATCTCAAAATTCCATAAGTTTTCAATGTTCAAGAAAATCAGTCAAAGGTTAAAAAGATTAAATCAACCAATTCAGGAAGGCAATATGAAATGTAGCATTTTTTAGATGAGGCAGATATATACGAATTATGTCTTTTTAAAAAAATCTTTACTATACCTCATGCAAAATTAAAGGAGTAATGAAGTAAAAGGTAAATTTCCATTGCCTTTTCTACATTTTCCCTAACAAGTTACTTCTTTATTTCTGCTATACAGAATTGTTAGTTCTTTAAAAGGATTTTGGGGTTTATGGGTTTTTCGTAAACAACAAAAAAGTATATGTTATTTAAAATTTTATTTCAGAGATTGAAAATGCTCTTGCTGTTTTTTTAATATAAACCTTAATTAAAAAAAATCCCAAACCAAAAAGGATAAAAAATTTTATCAACAAAAGAACTTTTTCTGAAACTGGAAATTCTATTTAAGAAAGATGAACTGGAACAACATTCTGAGTAATTCTGTTCCTAACGTATTAAGAAAGCATTCTCAAAAATCATGGCTGTCTTTAACACAGCTCACTGGTAAAATTCTCTAGTGTAGATGACAGTTAACATACAGATTATAACAATGGGAAATAATTCTGGTCATCTTCTAACTTTGCTCATAACTTCAAATAAAAGCTTTAGGAATGTAAAAAGAGCCTTAGGTCAGTATTTGTACTACCAAGAATGTAGGAGTCCTAACTAAACTAGTACTTTATTAAAAATAAGCAAATAGTAAGAAAATGCATTATTCTTTTAAGTACTTCAGAATTTCCAAGTTGCTCTATGTGTGTTTTCTGGGCTTTGAGGATTGAATTGTTATGATATTAAATAATAACACCAATAATAAATCTTCAGAGATCTGTATTGTAAATATCCTTATCCTTTTATTTGTTCTATGTCAAGTGCGTGCTGGGATGCTCAACTGTGTAAAATCAAGTCATAGATCATCTGCTTACTGCCACATTGTCACAGAAGAAGTTAAACTGAAGGCAAAGAGACTTGGCCATTCTAACAACTTCTGAACAAAATGTGTTTCTGTATAAACAAAGAAAAGACAATAAAATTTTTAAATCTTAACACTTTATGTCCAACAATATGCAATGTTTCCCCTTTGTGAAGATCCAGTTTAGAAGAGATAACATGCAAAACAAAATAAACCCCAAACTATTTTAGGGACAAGACCATAAAATAAATGTCTGCTTTTGGTAATTCCATTTAATCTCAAGTGACTAGTTATCATACTGCTTTTCATCAGGAGCCATTTTATTCCTCATTTATTAAGGTAAGAACTTCCACTGAGCCCAAGAAAATTTGATGGGAGGAGCACTGAATTTGAACTCAGTTGTTTGGACTCCTGTTCTAAAATATACCCCTGTTATGTGCTTTTTAGACTAGTCACAGATACAGTGTACACATATAGACTCAGAAAAAGAGATCTCTGTTGGTTTCATTTAACCTTCAAACAGTGTCAGTGGGAACATGCTGTCTTGTTATATGAGTAGCCGTCCTACTGCACATTATCCTGATCCGTATCCCTATTGGTAATAAGTTGGAAAAGAGGTGATCATTATTTTAAATCTAAACTCTCTTACCACCTACTGCTAAATTTAAGGGTTTAATGTAAAAATGTATCCTTTCATTGTGTTCTTGTGCACAGGTAGTACAAGAGCCAGTAAAGATATCAATGCTGAATCTGTGATAACAAATAAGTATATGTAGATTTATTTCAATGGTGATTAAGAAATTATTCTAGTATTTACTGCATATCTTATACAATCAATTGTTAAAAATCCAAGCAAACAAACAGAGAAGGGCATGTTCTAGTGTCATCATGATGAACACTTGGTAGTTAAGAAAAACTTTTGTTCTTTAGATATTCTTCCATTCCCGTCTCCAAAAATTCATTTCACTGGTACAGTTGAACTCAGAACTGTAAAAAAGGTTTTTGTTCAGACCATGCTGTTAGGCATATGAACTTCCTTGCATATGAATGTGTTAATTGTGTTTACATTTGTAGAATACTGTTCTTGTAGTACATAAGGCTTATAAAAAAACCAAAACCAAACCAAACTTGGTTTAAAATTTTAAAGCATTCTTACAGAATTCATTCCACTCACAAATACAAATTAATTCAGATGCCATGCTGCTTTAGTACATGCTGTCATTCAGGATTACAGGGGCCAATAGACCAACTATGTCCTTAGGGTGTGAACTGGGATGAATCAATCAATTTACAGAGATTTGGCAAAGGTTGAACAGCTGGTGCTGAAAATCTTTGTTGGAGAAATGACCAACCCACCAGAGACTACAGATTTAAGCCAAGATTGATGGTTAAACCTTGGAAATAAAATCCTCTTCAAATGTGTTCTGACTGATTAAAAGCTAATTTAAAGACATCACTCCACAGCACTTTCTTAGAACAAGACAGTCGTTAAACATCTGGTGTTAAAAAAATTCTTTCTAAGGCCTGTTACTAGTAGCAAATATATTAGTGTTTTCATTTGTAGATTATTTTTGAAAGGTCTCTCTTGACCAATTTTTATTTTATTTAAGCACTCACTAGGGTGAACTTAGGTTATCAATAATTACTTTCACCTACTTAGCACAAGAGAGGGTAAGATTTTTTGCCCTTTGGGCACTTGGCACAAGCTCTCTGCTAGCTCAGCAACTTTCTAAAGGGTTCATGAGAAAGTGTTTTTTTGATGTAATAAAGTTCTTTTAAAGGAGAGGATGTGATTTTCAGTTCAGTTGAACTTGGTTTACAGCTAAAAGGGGATTTGAAAAGAAACAGAAATATCAGGAGAGCAGGCCTGAGAGAGTGAAGGTAATAAAGAGTCTTGGGTGTTGTGCCTTAACCCCAGCTGACAGCTGAGAACCATGCAGCTGCTCATTCCTTTCCCCTCCCCCTCCGCTCCAGTGGGATGGGGAGGAGAAGAAGGGAAGGGATGGGAACTTGTGTGTTGAGATAGGAACAGTTTAATAATTGAAAAAAAGTAAAATATAATTGTAATAGTAATAATAGTATTATTAATTACAGTAATAACAGTGATACTAGCATTACAATTATTAATGATAATAATTGTAATAAAAAGGTGAGGGAGAAAGAGAGTTAAAACAAAGAAACATGTTATGTACAACATAGTTTCTCATCACCCACTGACCAATTCCCAGCTCATCCCTGAGCAGTAGTTGGCCTCCCTTCTGGGTTATGGTTTATATACTGGGAATTAAGTTCTGTGTTCTGCAATATCCCTTTGGTCAGTTCAGGTCAGCTGTCCTGAACATTCTCCCTCCCAATTTTTTGTGCACTTCCTCACTGGCAAAGCAGGACACACCAAAAGCCCTTGATTTAGAATAAGACATCTGTGTGTTATAAAAATTATACTAAAACAAAAACAAAGCAGTGTACCAGCTATGAAGAAGAAAACAAACTCTCTTCCAGTTGAAACCAGGACAATGGGACAAGAAAATTTCATTAAAGTATAGAAATTAGGATATCTGAAACAATGAGGTAGCATACAAGTTTGTGGAGTTTTTTAGGGAATAAGGAAAGGAGACCATTTTGAATGAGAAACTAGAAGGTATAGATAGGGATAATGGGAGAATAAGAGACACTTCAGAAAAGGAGCTGAAATGTGTTGTACGACAAGCCATAAAAAGTCAGGAATAAAGTCGTCCAGAAATATGTAGAATTTTAAGGGAAATAAAGAAGGCCCCTTTATCCTCCTGGAACAAGAGCCTTGTGAGGTACTAGGGATGCAAGTGCCTACACAAAGAAGAAAGTACACGCTCCTATAGTCAGTGTGATTTGTGTATCATTCTGTATTTGTAAGCATCATTATCTCATAAATTTCATCAATAATAATGTATTGAATCATCTTCTTGACATAAGGAGGAATTTCCTTTTATCAGTTTGTTTATAGATAGTTGGGCTGGATAAGCATAGTCAAAAGAAAGTTGAGGGAATTAAAAAAGAAACCTAGAAGGAAGATTGAAGATTAAGAATGAGTGAGATTAGTAGCTATTTGAAATGTTGAATTGCAAAATCTTAGATCTTGTAAAGAAGGGTTTATGGCAGCAAGATTTTTTCTGTGTAAAATTTAAAAAAGAAATTAGTATGTTCCACATCATATTTTCAAATTCATTATTTTCATTTCACTCAAATTGAAACTTTGTCAACATCAGAATTTTCTGTAAAAAGTAAAGATGTCCAAGTTGTAAATAAGCCTACAGTAAACTGTGGCAGGTAGAATATGGAATCTGAATTTCGACTTCCAACTTAAGTGAGAGGGTATGAAAAATGTTTATAGAACGAGCTGTAGAGCCTCGAAGTGTTAAAGTGATTTATTATTGATTAAAAAAATCATGGCAGGAAAAACCCCACAGTCTATGTGAAGAGTGGCTGGGCAGGGAAGATAAGAAATGATGCTTATAATTTTGTGTGTAAGGGATATGTCACTAGACTAATGATTCTGCTTTTTTTTCAATATTTTGGAATGCAGATTCAATATAAATCTCTGTCCTATTTCTTAATCACAATAATTTTTAAGGTATCTACGTGGGTTTCTTTAGTTCATTATCTTCAGTTCTTATAACCTAAATCATATTCAACAGCCTTTCCTCATGTCTTCCTTTATTTGTACAAGTGGCTTCTCAGTCTGTTTCAGAACCTGAGGACTGGAAAGACTTTTGCTGTATTCTTGAAGTTATTCTCCCTAAATGGTATTAATCCAGTTCCCTTATCACGAAACCATTTCACACTTCCAAATTGCTTTCTGCAATAGTTAGCTATAAACTTGCACACAAATAGCTTGACAGTTACCTGAAGAGGCAATAGAGCATTATTACTCCAGGGCATTACAGAAACCTCATTAAGAAAGAGTTTTGTTCCTTAAAAAACCAAAGATAGATAGATAGATAGATAGATAGATAGATAGATAGATAGATAGATAGATAGATAGATAGATAGATAGATAGATAGATGAGAGAGAGATATGTAAAATTAACTGCTAGGTATCCATTTATTCTTCCTCTAAGATAAATTTCTTAAAGAATCAGGTCATGTGAATACCAAAAAATAGAGCATTTTATCTGAGTTCCCACAACAAAAAATGTACCTTATAAATGAAGTACGCAAATCCATGAATGTGAGATTATCCTCAATCCAATCTACTGCATTCAACCCACAAAAGGGATTTATAGAAATGAAGTGGGCAAAATAAAGCAGCTAGGTCCCCAAAATATTGTTACAGAGAAAAAGTTTATCCCTTTTCTTTCAAACTAGATATGTAATATGTACTTGTTATCTGATTTCTCTATGAGTTCAAGAAAAAAAAAACACAACTGAAATTTATCATATCTGTAATTTTTGGTGCTTTTCTATGCATAGTTTTCTTTTCTACCCTGCATAGGTAAAGTGCTGGAACATGGGTGATTTTAGAGTGCTGATGCTCAGAATTCCCGAAAGATCAATTTGTGTGAGTGTTAGTCAGGGATGAAGGGTACTGCATGGATAAGACTATGTTTACACATATGCTTAAGACAATTCTTCAATTTGGTAGGTAAACTGGAACACAAGACACAGTATTTAAATACAATTCTTTGTACTATCTGAGAATGGGGAAACTGTCGTCTATGAAGTATTATGAAATATCTGTGGCTACAGATGAATTTTCAAAAATAAGACTAATTTCTGCTCAGCAGAGTCACAGAAACTCAATTTTATGAATCAAATAAGACTCTACCACAAAAATATGAACAAAGACATATGATTCAAAGTTTGACTTTGGGCTGAAACATAGAATCATAATAATGAAACATGAAAAATCTAGCTTTCCATCACTATCTTTGGCAAAATTAACACCTCACTGAAACATGAAATTTTCATAATCAAAAAAAACCCTCTAAACAAAGGACCAGACTTCCATGAGATAAAACAATACTGACATTTTATACTGAAATTTACTATGTACTTCTGTCTGCAACACCCTTATGCCTAGAAGAAACTTAATAATGATTGCAGGTTTTAGAAAGTAAGCCTATAACATGTTGTAGAATTAACATTTCTGATGCCTTTTAAAATAACTCATATGGTTTGTTTAAAATGTAAAAATTAGAGCTAAGGATTAATGAATTCGATTTCAAGTATCCTCAAACCTGCAACTTCTTCTGACCTCATGACTCTTTTAAAAGTAGCTTAAAATCCATGCTCTTGCTTTCTAGTTCTACAAAGACAAACCTAGAGGGAAAATTATAATACGCTGTATGAATGAAACTGTAGCTTAACTGAGGGCATACATAAATGAAGAAGAAAATAAAAGTTTTTATTTTGAAAAGAAATAGATACACTATTCTAATTTTCAGCAATGTAATTAGTAATTTTCTAGAAGGTTTCTTCATCTATTTGTTTTGGAGAAAGACGTTCCCTTTTTTTTGGGGGGGGGGGGAGAGAATGTAATAAAAAGTTGGCTTCAGCATTCTTTACCACAAACACAGCTTAAAATGTGAAGACTTGCATAAAACATATGTGCGCACACGTTATGTACTCACACACACATGGTATAGGCCGTAGAATTTGAATTATCATTTCTGGAAGAGATGCAAAAGAATCATTTTTCATACCCAAAAGGATGCACACTGCAACTTGAACAAGTATGTTCCCTCTGACAGCCAACCATTTCCAATGATGAGTGCCACAGATCAGCAGAGCCATGTCTTTTACTGATGGCAATATCTGGCAGTACCCTTAACTCATTTGATCATTTTAATTATTCCTACATTACTCTCAAAACACCATCTTTAGGAATCTTCTGCAATTCAACATTACATGGCTTGTCAAAACCTAGCTTTGGGACTCCAATTAAAATGCAGAGATAGGCTTAGAATAACATTTTATGTAGTTACAAAGAATGGATATATTTGTGTTCTCTGAATCCCTTTCACGTCATATAGAGTCTTACTAAACATTCTTCATGCAATCTGCTTATAAATGATTTTCAGTTTGACCTGAAAACCTTTGTTTTGACCTATCTGCAATGTTAAATTAGTTTTCCATTCTCTTGTTGTTAATAAAGTGATAACAATAATAACAGCAAAAATAATATTTGGAGGAGTATATAGATTTTTTTATCTGTAGATCTCCTGCATTTTGCACCTGTGATAAGAAGCTAATAATTGTGTTGTATGTCAATATCTCCTTTTTAAAGTGGAAAGTATTTAATGTTCATCCTTCACATTCTCTCTCCAACTTATTATTTCTGCTCTGTGGGATTTTATATTATGTTAAATTGAGTTTATGTAATAAGACACAGTCATACTGTGCTCATGATTATATCAGTGGAGTACAGTATCCCTCTTTGTAGCAAGAGTCAAATCATGCCTTTACTGAAGTGCCTTATTTAGTAAACATGATTCACACACAACAGTTAAATATTTTTCATATATTAGGACCAAAAGTATAACTTCGGTGTTAAAATATAATAATTAATTCAAGTCACCTGGAAATTTATTTTGTTAATTAATATCAAATCCTCTGTTTACAAATTCTAGTTGTTCTTCCTTTAAATGCACTCTGTGGGACTCACAATCCAAGGTTTAACACAGGATTTATACTTTTTTTTCAAAGTAAAAGCTTGTGTTTAAAAAAGAAGTGGTAGAAGGCAAATCATCTTTAACTGTTATGATGTGAAAAAAAAAAATAAAACGTACATCTTCAGACTGATATGCATTTTATGAGGTGGATTTCTTTTTATATATATATAGTTATAGCTATGTAAATAAGGATCCATATATAGTTGTATGTACATGTGTATGCCTTTTTATGTATACATATACATGATGTGCATATGTAAATACATTCATCATTATTTGATGATGAACTATGTCATCATCATTATGATGAAATACATTCATCATTAGTCATCATGATCATATTTTATGATCTATGTGTGTTTTAGTTTCAGATTGAAGAAAATGCATATGTGTATGTTTAGCTCTACTGCAAGTTATTGAATATATGCTTAACTTTGAATCAGTTATTGACTCCCCAGCCTCAAACAATGGTAATTTACAATGGAAGAAGACCAATTAGCCTTTTTTGCACTTACAGTTTCCACAACTGGAAACAAATTCTAGACACACTTCAAGGAACAAAAGAGTACAAGGAAGACTGGTGCCCAAACCATTTTTCTTTTACTAATCACATGTATTATCATGGTGCAAGACTTACCATAAGAAAAGACTGTTCTGAAAAAGGACATGCTCCATATTCAGTTTTTGCAATTTTTCTTTCAGCAGCAGCTTAATGGCAGACTCTAGGAAGCAGGAAATATACATTGATCAATCTTTTCTTACTTGGAACCAGAACCACAATCAGAGTATCGTTTTTAGTAGCCTTGTTTTCATAGAATACAAGCTGCAATTTGGGATTACTGGTATTTTGTGGACAATATAGTTCCTAGTCACATGCTTTCCCATGAAACCCACTATTTATGGAATTCTGAGCAGCTTAATCATGAATAGCTGTCAATATATTGAACACTTATTTATGCATACAAACAGAGTAGCTGCATATTTCATTTTACCTTTTTGTTCACTTTTATCCATTTTCAGAACAATGTATGCAATAGCTGTCAAAAGAATTAAAAAAAATCCAAACCACCATTTAGTTTTCAAATTTTGTTTTAATGCCAGTGTTCTCTTTTTCCATTCTACACTTTCATCTACTGATTTTCTGTGAATAAATCTAGGTTTAACATGAGTTTATTTACATGCTACTTTCATCATCTGCTTCAATAATTCACTTTATATATTTATTGCTCTCTGCATGAAATACAAAGTAATTTAGTCTTGATTTCTGATTTTAATATTAGATCTCCTGGTTTTAGGATCCCTTACCACATTTCTGTTTAATAAGTACAGTGGTTTGATGAATGATCAAATCAGAAATATACTCTTTTGCACTTATGCATGTCCATTACGCTCAGAACTTTACTGATATGACACTGAAGCAACAGAGAGGAGAATCTTGCCCTGGATTTTTAAAGGAATATTGTTGAGTAAACCTTATTCCAGATATTTTGACAAAGTAATCAGTTCATTTATTTATATTTTCCAGTACTTTGTCTCACTCAATTAAATATTCTTTTTGCACAGCAATCAGAATTGCATTTTTTTTTCATAGAAAATGAAACTGGCATTACCTGATTTCCTAAAAACTTTTCAAATCTGAAATGTTTTTAATGTTTAATATAACCACAAGCTCTCAGTTCACAAATCCACCTTCAGTGGTTTCCTAGGATACAAACACACAAGCACAAACAGAAAGTGGCACAGAAAAACAAGGTAGAAAGCCTGCAGCACTTCCACTTTTTTGAATCTATTGAAACGCTTTGCATTCTCACAAACATATCAATGCTAAGAGCATGATAAACCTCTAGCAAAACAGCTGGTGATGGGCTTAAGCTGTAACTCATATCTGTGTCATCTGCAAAGATAGGCAAATTTCTTCTGAGAATTTTGAAAAGAACAATTGAAACAAAAAAATAAGAGCTTTTGCACAGAGTACATCATGACTTTGGAAGAATGAAGCAGGAACAATTAATTTCAGGGCACTGTTTTATTAACAAGTGAAATAAAAGGGGACATATTCATTGACTCCAGCTGCTAAAGTGGTAGCCAACACATAAAAGGCAATTACAGCATGTGTTATGGTGCTTGATGGATGACATTTTCAAATAAAATGCATTTTCAGTCAAAAGCAAGGTTAACATTATTCTCTCAGTCTTCAGATTCCCAGTGCACACATGAATGTGCACACAAATTTAGGCAATAGCTACATTATTTTTAAAAAAAGTTGATACTGAAAGGTGGCAGAAACAAACAACACCAATTTGTGAATGTATAAAATAGCATTTTTCTTTATTCAGCATGCTGGATGTTTGGAAGATAGCTCCTCTAATTGAACAGGCCAAATGACAGATAAACAGGGCTTTTTATTACACATACTGTTTATATATTCGTTAGATAGTTGTTCTTAATACATATTCATTAGTTTGCTTTAGATAGTCACACCCTTATTGGAAGTCTTATTTTGGTCTTTCCAGGTCTTCTTCATTTTCTTGACCTCATTTCTTAGTCAGTCACATCATCATTGTGCTTCACCGCCAAAACCTGTTACTTTTGTTCTTTATTTTATCTTGTTTAGGTACAGAGAACTTAGTTTACATCCTGTCTCTTTGAGTACATCTCTTATCTAATTCTCTAAGACTTCCCTAAGCTTATATTGTTCTGTCTTGGGTTGAGCTGGCAAAATGCCAACTGCTCAATACAGAGTTAGAGAGCCTCCCTCCCCCTGCTGGGAAAAGGGAGAAAGGAAAAAAACCTGGAAACTCAGAACAGGCTTAAACCCAAACTAATTATACGTATTTATACAGAAAAGAGAAAATTAAAAGAAAACTACAATATAATACACTTACACAAGTTAGATGTAAAACAAAAATAACTCCCCACTCCCCATCCACTATTCTAACTACAAATCACTTTGGGGAACTCAATTCCCAAGCAGAGAGAAAGACTGAGAACAAACATTTTACTTCCCTAAGGTAACATGATGGTAAGCTGGGGCGGGGCCTGGGCTTCCCATCCCTCCTGGGACAGCACAGTGCCTCCTTCTGGGACCACAGCTTGAAGGAACTGAGTAAGCCACTCCCACACCGACTCCCACACTTTGAGATGATGTCAGAATACGGTATGGAATAGTATTGGCCAGTAGTCAGCTGTCAGCTAGCCCAGCCCAACTCAAGTCAGCTGACAGTCTCAGGCCTAGTCTGAAATCTAAAGCCTAAATTTAGGCCTACCATAACACTCAATCCCTTATTCTATACTATATTACACCACTCATATCTTAAGTCTATCTAATTTCCGCACTTAAAGTCTTTGTTTTTTCCAGGACTGTCTTCTACCCTTTTATATTGTAGGCATTAGTCCATTAGGATGGAGTAGGCACTTTGGGCAGGAAAAACCAGTTCATTATTGGACACTAACACTGGTTCGGCTCAGGTTTCGTTCACTCGATAGTTCATGTCCTGGAACACACAACTCAGAAAGCAAGTTATTTTTTGCTCAAGGTTAAATCTCCTTGAGTCACACACTGGGTCATCCCATCTTCTCTCATTACCCACCAAGTGCATCTTGGTCCCTGATTAAAAACAGTCCCACAGATAGGTTTGCTTTTGTTCAAGGCAGGGTTAACCCAGACTGCTTTACCCAGCATACTTCTCAAGTGAATTAGAGGAACTTTGTCTCCATCCACAGTGTGAAGGGACTCTGACTGGTCAGGACCAGCTCAGTTGACAGAATGTCTAGTGTTGACTAGCCATGTAGCTTTTGCTAGGTGTTGATCCCAGTTCTTGAAAGTCCCACCACTCAATCCTTTCAAAGCGGTTTCCAATAGTCCATCACACCACTCAACCTTCCCAGCTGCTGCTGCATGGTATGAGATATGGTATACCTATTCAATGCCATGCTCTTTTGCCCAGGTGGTAATCAGACTGTTCTTAAAATGAGTCTTATTGTCTGACTCAATTTGATCTGGAGTACCATGTTGCCACAATACTTGTTTTTCAAGACCCAGGATGGTGTTCTGGGCAGTGGCATAAGGTGCAGAGTATGTCTCCAACTATCCCGTGGTTGCCCCCACCATAATAAGCACATAGCGCTTACCTTGACGAGTCTGTGGCAGTGTGATATAATCAACTTGCCAAGCCTGTCCATATCTGTACTTGTCCTATCGCCTACCATACCACATGGATTTCACTCTCTTGCCTTGTTTGATGGCAGCACGTCTCACAATCATGTATAACTTGGGAAGTAGTGTCCATGGTTAAATCCACCCCTTGGGCTTGTGCCTACTTACAGGTGGCATCTCTGCCTTGATGGCCAGGGGCACTGTGGGCCCATCGAGCCAAGAACAACTCTCCCTTATGTTGCTAGCCCAGATCTACCTGTGACACTTTAAATCGGGCAGCTCTGTCTGTCTGTTCGTTGTTGTGATGTTCTTCATTAGCTCGATTTTTGGGCAAATGGGCATCTACGTGGTGAATTTTTACAGTTAATTTCTCTATCTGAGTGGTGATGTCTTGCCATATATCTGCAGCCTAGATGGGTTTTTTCTACATCTCCAATTGGTTTTCTTCCATCGGCTTAGCTATTCCCAGAGTGTGTTTGCTATCATCCATGAGTCAGTGTAGAGGTAAAGCCTTGGCCACTTCTCTCGTTTAGCAATGTCCAGGGCCAATTGAATGGCTTTGAGCTCTGCAAATTAATTCTTTTGAGCGGATCACCATAAAGAAGTTCTAACACTGCCAGTTCCTGTAGTTATTGGATGGCTTAATCTGCAGTTGTCTACTTTCTTGGGGAACTCTATAGAGACTCCCTATATGGGTATGCTTCAGTCACACTTCTGAAAAGTCATATCGAAAGATTGCACTCACCTTGTTCCTTTCCAATCTCCTTTTTGATTTTATCATCTCTGGCAATAGTGTCCAGGTGTTGTGCTTCTTGACTATTCAACATGTAACTTTCAGCTCCTCTGTCTTGGCATCAGAGCAGCCAGGTAAGAACTCATTCACCAGACAGGTGACTGTATTCTTTCCATACGTCTTGAATTTCTGCTGGGGTGAGTGATCTGAATTCTATGCTTTCCTGTCTAATTTCCCCTGGATGTTCCTGTTTTCCCAGTGGTTGTCTGGCCTCACCTGTGGAAGTTCCTGCACTTGTGTTATCTGTCAAAAAACGTATCCTTATCTTTTCACCAGTTCTTGCTGTTTCTCCTTTTGTGTCTAGTCAGCCAGCTCCTGTAGACCTACATAGTCTTTGTCTATGACTTCTTTTTCACTATGGGAGCAACAACAACTTCAGGTTGCATGGTCTGGGTACACATCTGAACAAGAGTAGCAGGTTGTGTGGTCTGAGTACTTATCTCAAAGGGAGTATCTTTAATGTCTTTCATCTCAGTTTGGGTCCCTACTTCTTCCATAACTTGGGTTTCTACTCCTTCCTCTATTTGGGTTTTTGCCTCTCTTGAAGTTTGGCTGGCTCTATGATGAGGCAACAGAAACATTATCACATTCACTAGTCTCCATAAGTTTACCACAGCATTAGCTACCAACAACATCATTAATAGTTTGCAACTGAGTTAGGATGAAACACTGGTAGATCTGGTAATTATGCTCTGAGGTCATTTATATCAAAATCAAAACCAAAATCAAACTCAGGTGGGGAAAAGTAGCTATACGCATGTTTCTTAGATCTGGGCACAGGAAAACTGCCTGAACTCAAAAAGACAGTCAATAGAAGGATTAATGCAGCTGGGAAGCATATTGTTTATATTTGTGTTTCAGAATGTACTCAAAACAAGCAGATAAACCAGTGCTGTTTACATAAACAATCTAGGAATACAGCCAAGTTCCTGGGAAGCCAGTCAAGGTCTTTGGTTTTTCCCTGTATGGGTCACCACTATCTATGTGTTAGATTGAGCTGGCAAAATGCCAGCTACCCAACACAGAGATAAAGGGTCCCCTCCAACCAAGGGAAAAGGAGGGAGAGGAAAAAAACCCAAACGCCAAAGTAGCAAGATTTTTATATACAAAAGAAAGAATTAGAATATGATATAATACCTGTGAGAAAAGAAAACCAGACTAACAACAATAGCTACCGAGTCACCCAACCAAATAATACAGATTCCAACCACCCAAATCCCACAAAACTTCCCAAGAACTCTTCTAAAGAAAACTCCCAGCAAGAGAGGAGAGAAATTAACAAGAAAATGTTCACCTCCCAAGATAGTAACTGCGGGGATGGCGGCAAGGCCTATTCTCGGCAGAGGTTTGAGGCAAAGACCAAAAGAGACAGAAGCTCATTATCTCTCTCTTTTTATACTTCTTCACACTACTTGATGATGTCAGATGATATGAAATACCTCTTTGGTTTCTTGAGTCAGGTGATGCTTGTCCCTTCTAATCTATATCACATCCTTTGAGCTTGCTAAATTTAGGCGTAGCTGAGGCCTAAAGCCAAAACTACCACATGTTCCTTATTTGGGCATTTTGGGATACTGCGAGTAAAGTTTCTGCTATCAAAGTGGAACTTGAAAGAAATTATTAAGAAGTCAGAGTCAATAGCACAGTTAAAAAGTTGGAGTGTGATGATAGATAAAGAGAATGAGAGCCTTAGACATGAAAACCTGGTGATATGGATGCTGGAATGTTTTATTCAATTTTATTATTGTCTTTTGAAGAGGAGACAGACACCTAGAAGACAATGTAGAAAAAACTCCAAACCAACAAAATAATATATGAGCTAGAAAAAACATTTCCACAGCAAGAAATGAAATGTATTAAGGCTTGTAGTTAATCCTAAGGAAGTCAAGTGAAGAACAAAAGGTGAGGTGACACAATTGCAGTATAAAAGCCACCATAAGTACATTTAAACAGGAAGGTTTAGCAATAACCAAAAGCAGGATCTCATTCTGGCCCATAGCTATCTTTATATTTGACTGTGACATAAGTGAAATCAAGGAGTAGTGACATTTAAGATCATTAGATAAGATTTTTGGTTTTCCAAGACTGAAAGCTACAAATATCTGACTTAATGGAGACCTGACTACCTACAGCCATGTTAAAATATTAGTAATTCTGATGTCCGTTGAATTTAAGAAACTTTAACCATACTTGTTATTTACAGCTGTTCTTAGTGTTTCAGTTTTATTTCAAAGCTAGTTACTTGTTTTCAAGTTACTGGAACTTTCCTAATGCAGGAAGTAGCTTTGATAAAAGACAAGGAAGGTTTTACAAAAATTGGATCTGTGAGCAACATACTGGCATAGGGAAGTTAATGGGTATTGTAACATTGATTCATTTAGAACAGCATTTCACCCATCTTTTGGATAAGTAGACAGAACTAAATTGAGAAAACCTGTGTGAGAGAAGGGAATAAAAAATTCCTTAAAATAGGCTAGTATTTAAGTGAGAACAGCACACAAAACAACAGGAATTATAATAATGGATTTTTTTAATGAAAGACCATCATAAAATCATAGAAGGATTCAGGTCAGAACAGACTTTAAAGATCATCTAGCCAAACGCCCTGTCACAGACAAGAACATGCTCCAGTAGAGCAGATTGCTCAAAGACCTATCCAGCCTGACCTTGAAGACTTCTAGGAATGGGTCCCATCAATCTCTTTCTGGGCAACCAGTTCCAGTGTCTCAGTACACACATCACAAAAATATTCTTCATTTATATATTTTAGTTTAAAACTTTTCCTCTTGTTCTATAACTATAGACCTTTGGAAAAAGTCTCTCCATCTTTCTCATAAGCCTCCTTTAAGTATTGAAAGGTTGTGGTAAGATTTCTCCAAGACTTCTCTTCTCCAGGCAGAACAAACCCAACTCCCTCAACATTTCTTCACAGGTAATGTATTCCAGCACTCTAATAGTTTTTATGGCCTTCCTCTGGACCTGATTTAACAAGTCTGTGACTTTCTTGTGCTGAGGGCACCAGAGATGAATGCAGTACTCCCAGAGGGATCTTACAAGAGTGAAATAGATGGGTAGAATCACCTCCCTTGACCTGCTGGCCACACTTCTTTTGAAGCAGCTCAGGATGCAATTGACTTTCTGGACTACAAGCACACATTGCTGATTCAAATCTACTATTTCATCTACCAATATCTTGAAGTCCTTCTCCACAGGGCTGCTCTCAGTCCAATCATTACTCAGTCAGTATGGATACTTGTGATTGCCTTGATCCAAGTGCAGGACTTTGCACTTGACCTTGTTGAGTCTCATGAGGTTCACCTTGGCCCATATCTCAAACCTGTCAAGATCCCACTGGACGGCATCTCTTTCCTCTAGAGCAACAACTGCACTAGTCATCTTGGCGCTAATAAGGAGTGAGGATCCTGAATACTCCTGCATATGAATAGTGAGAGCCAGCAACAGATGGGAAAAAATGAATTATTTCACAGTTTCCATCAAACAATCAACAGGAAACAACAATTCTTTTGTAAAGAAAACAAGACTGCAGATTCATCTTTAGGGTTATTAAATGCCAATCATAAGTGGAGTGGCTTCTACCACAGTGGAAAACTGTCAGCTGCTTTGAAACACAAAAATGTATCTCTGAAATTATAGTGACAACAGAAGTGTTTATATAAGTCAAGCTTCCAGACCATTTAACTTGATTCTTACTCATTAGGGTTCAGTCTGCAGGAAATCTTTCTCTTGAAACTCCGGATGTTACCAAAAAGCATAGATTTTATGCCCTTAAAAACAGTTCAAGTAGTAAGTGATTTTGGGGTGGTAGCACAATAACGATCAGAAAGGAGACTCTAATCTAACTATCTTCATGTTATTCAATGATAACACAATGTTTAAGTAAAACCCAGCTGATTTTTTCCCCCAGTGTCTCTCATTTTCCCAAGTCTTCTTGGACTAAAGAGAGTAACAAAAATGTTGTATGTTGATATCAAATTTTACCCAAGTACCCTAATTGAAAATACCTTCTGTGTTTGAAATTTGTGGGATTTCAGAATATAAATGTACATGCATATATTAATGTCACTCACTGCACTTCTGTATTTAGAATGTGAGGTAGATATCTATTATATCGATGCCTCTAGATATTTTCCAATCTAAAAGAAATCAGTTAAATTTATTGTCCCTAGTACATAGTTAGAATTTAGAATACACAAAAAAATGATACAGTTGTTGAATACCGTACTAATTACATTTTTTATTTTTGCAATTATAGTACAACACTAGATATTGACCAGTAGCAAAAAAAGAAAAAAAAATCCACTTGTACAAATTTATAGTTTCTAAATGTTGGAAACAAAATTGTGATGTCTGTATATGAAATTATATTGCTGAGGTATGTTTGCTAGAATTAGCAGCTCTAGGTAGTGAAAAAAAATCATATAATAGTGTAGGAAGTTTTGAACACGAGTCTCTTCAGTCTCATGAGAATTATATACAGCAAATATGGTGAATTAAGAAATGCGAAACCCCTTCATACTAAATATTTGCTTTTGAATTGCATAGCATATAGGATAATCAGCATATATGCATATAGATTTATTTAAATTAACTGGCTTCATTATTGAAACTGCTGTTTAATAATAAATAAGTTTAGTGAACTTCTTTTCCAGCAATAGAAATGAAGAGATTTATGTTGTATTTCTTTTAAGTTGGTTGTTCTTTTGTTATTGTTTTCCCCTCAGGATTTTTATGTTTTGAATTTGGCAGCTATGTACAATTATTTGTGAGTTGAATGAAAATATATGGATTACTCTGTGTTGGGAAATGATCATGCCCATGAAGACTTAGTAGTAAAAAATTGGGAGGAACATTGTAGTTAATCAGTCTAATTTCTATTGTTGTCCTTTCCTTTTCTGATGCAGCATCATGCAAATAATCAAAAGGAAAGAACATATTCTGCACACATGAAATTTGTAGTTTCTTTCCGTGTAATCTCAAGGGAAACCAGAGTCAGCAACAGTTTAGCTCAGAAGGCATACGGGTAAGCACATCGCATGTGGAGGCAGTTAAGATAATTCCTGGAAAGGATGAATAATTAATCTCAGGTAGTTAATATTAAAATCTTGAGGTTTAAAATACTTATGATGTATCTGACCTTGATTACACTATGTAAGCCATACATACACCACAATCGAAGTGGGATATGTCAGAAACTTTGTTGTCAACTGTTGACATGTACATAAGGAGCATGATTTTTCTTTTTCTTTTACCTTATCTCTGTATAGTAACTTTTACTACTGAGGTATTCCTAATTACTACTAAGTGTGATAACATGTTTAAAGCTAATCCTATACTTTATCATTTGTCCTGGATGGATTTGTAAAAAGGAAAGCTTTTTGTAAGCAGACTGTTTTCCATGAGAACTTATTTCATTTGGCATAATTTTCACATTTGGGAGTGAATAAGGAAGATGACTACAGAAAAAGGACACAGAGCCTTGAGGGCTAAAGCATTTGAAATCTGCCTTTTGCCATAGAATTTTTACATGTTGCCAAGGAATATTTTTACTAAACATTTCATAGTTGGTCACTAATTGTGTATTTTTCTGTCTCTTGGGCACATGATTAAATACCTTGGAACTGATAGGAAAAGAAAGTAAGAATGTTAGAACTGATTAGAAAAATAAAAGAGGCAAATAAGAGTGTAAAAACTGCACTGTATTTGCTAAACCAGTCTAATGTGGATAGTCATTTAGAATACTACTTGCTGCCGTTAATCTCAATCTATTATAAAAGATGTAACAGGTATGAAAGATATTCAAAGAAAGATAGCAATGATGACCATAATTATGGAAAAACTTCTAAGCAGGAACACTTAAAAGGTTAGAGAAAAGACACCTTAAAAGGAATATGATGCTGTCTCTGAAATAATGGAAAACATAAATAACAAGTAATTGTTGCTTTAGAAATAGAGAAATAACAAAACTATGAAATCCAGATGTGAAATTGTACAATGAAACAACTTTGGACAAAATACGGTGTCTACATAAAATTAAATTAGGTTAAGAACGGTTATATACCCAGAAAATTTCATCAAAGGGAACTGATTAAAAAGGATATCTCATCGAACTCAAAAGGTTCCTTATCCCAAAACAAGAAAGCTAGGTGATATTTCACTGTGCTTGCATACTTCTTGCACACTAACACAGACACTCAGTGTTGTTCAGTGATAGGCAGAACATTGCGTGAAAGTTTCACTTCTAGCCAAAGGCTGTTATGACCAATTTTTAGAAACAAAAAAATATCTGCACAAATTCTGACTTCTTACAGTAGCAACTAAATCTTTGGAAGCTGATCTTCAGTTTTCAGACTGAACATTGAATACTCAGAAAGTGTCCATTTATAGTCAACTTAAGCTGGATCTCCAAAATAAAATGAAATTTTTTGTCTTGAGATTCGTAGATTATGTATAGGTATCACCATTAAGGAGATCAGTGTGTCAAGTGTGAAAGAGCCCTGTTTTTCAGTGAAATGAGTATCCCTGTAAAATATATCTGGGTAAAATTATATATAACTGAGTAGTCAAGTAGAGATTCTACAAGATTGAGTGTGTCTTTCTTAGGGGAGAAAAAAAAAAATGACAAAAAAAATAAACCAAACATCCTTCGGTTTCCAAAGGCATTAAACTCAAGGCTGAAGAAAGTATTAGAGTCCTGAGAGCAGCACCAGCCCCTAAAAGGGGCCTCCTTCACTTACCTCACATTCCAGGACCTCATTTCGTGCCAGCTTGGGGCTACTAGTTCCTGCCCCAGGGATGATGTAGAAATGAAAAACTTCAGTGCTGTCTCTGATTTTGTCTCCTGTATTGATGTTGTAGCTAGCCTCAGACCAGTGCTCTGACCTGGATGGACCCCTTTGTTTCAATATTTGATTCTCACTGGTGAAATTTTTGCACATTTGGCCTCTACATTTGCTCACAATGGCTAAGTAAATACAGATCTTTATCTAGTTTTTTTAAAACTTGAACCTAAATCTATGTATTCCAAAGATTATGCTTTCAATACAGGCTGAAAATAATAAGTAAGAAGTCGGAAAAAAAATATTTTGAGAGTCCAGGTATGCACTTACAAGTGTTGCCTCTTAAATACCTTTCTGACAGTTGCTTTTCTGAGATCTGATCTGAAATAGTTGACATTCTTTCAACAGACCATCTATTACTGAGAATGTAAGATCTGACTCAGTACTTTTTAGTTGTTTTTGATCTTGTTTCACTTAATGCCAAGACGAGTCGGAGCAAAAAATCTTTATTTATGCTTTGTGCTAGCCTGTTAAAAAACATACCATATCACTGCATTCCAGATGTTTTCTTAACTGTCCATAGAGAAGATGTATGCATGAACCTACCTATGTCTATGTAATTTTAGTAATCTTCATTGGAAAATTTCATTTAATTATTTTTTTATTTTTGCAAAACCCTTCAGTTTACGGCGGTTATCCTAACTTTGTCTGAATTATAAAGAAGAACTCATCTGATTCTTGTGATCAAAACCAGCCCCATTCATATTTCAAATAATATTAGTAAATATGGTAATAGAATTCAAATCTGCAACAAGAAAGTGATAAACATGGAATAATAATGTTTAAAAAGAAATAATTGTTTACTGATACTTGTAAATCACCACTAGAGGTATTTAAGGTTACATTATGCCAAAATAAAAGTATCTACACTGATTCCTTGCATCTTCCTCAATCATGCTTACTATTATCCATTGTCCTATTCCAACTTCCTTTTCCCCTATGTTAAATAGCCCCTAATAGGTGAGCCAAAAAAGCTAAGCAAGGCTTCCTCAAAAGAATTTGTTATGGTACATGTAATTTGCTTACAGTTTTGCATATGACTTTTTCCATTATTGTTTAGAATATATTCTTAGGCTCTCAAAAAACTCCTTGTAAATCAGGTTAATATTCTTCTTCCCCTCTCTCCATTTTAGTTTAATGTAAAAACATACAAATTAGGCCACCCTCACTTTCAGCAGCACAGCTCTGGAAACTATGTTGGTAGTTGACTTCCTGTGCTGGTTCTACACTTGAATGTTAATGAACAGTTTATTAATGAACTTTATAGCTGATAGTAAATATTGACTGTGTTTTGGAAATTGTTCTTTGCCATTTAAAAAAAAAATTATGGTTAAGAGTGTATCTTTTAATTACAAAAAAATCCATCCCAAACCAAACAAAGAAAACCCCCCACAAAAACCCAACCAACCAACCAACCAACCAAAGAAACCACCACTCGAATTTTAGATGTAAATTCTTCCTA
Organism: Myrmophylax atrothorax; assembly: GCA_026770055.1. Lineage (NCBI taxonomy): Eukaryota > Metazoa > Chordata > Aves > Passeriformes > Thamnophilidae > Myrmophylax > Myrmophylax atrothorax. The sequence continues at coordinate 52,096,672 of JAOXXN010000471.1, forward strand.
GTCTTCTCCATTTATTTAAGGTTCAACACTGAAAAGATTTTTCTTCTTACATGTCTTAAGACATAAGTTCATAGTATTTTCTGCAAATTATGTAAGTATGTAGGTTTATGTCTTTCAAAGTACTTTCACAATCTTTAATTGCAAAATTCTTCTGAATACACTAAATTATTTGTTCTATATATTTTCATACCTAGGACCCATGGAAAAATGTCTGTCTCCTTTACTGTTGAATGAAAATTAAGTTTTGTCATTTGGTTTCCCTGCAAGTTGAAGCCTTAAATTTTTTGCTTTGTAAGTTTGACTTTCACACTGCCTTAGTACCTGATTTAATGCCTACTGAATTTATATATTCTGATAGACTCAAGAATCTGATAAAAATCACTGTCCATGTTGTGCCACAAAAATCCCATAGGTCCATCCTGAAGAATTCACAGTATATATTTAAGGTGGTGCATGAGGTGAAAAAGTTTCAAAGGCGATTACATAGGAGGAATGACAAAATAAATTATGATCAGTATGAATAATTTAATCCACCACTGTGGATTTGTACAGTTAATTCTTCCTTTCTGTGGCAGCTCTTCAGCTTAATTTTCAATAGCCAGCTGATTCTTTTTCTTTAAAACAGAATACCAGAATCACAGGTTCTGAACAGGAAATGGACACATTAAGAGATGTCAATTCTAAAGGCAGCAACAATAAAAAGAGGGAATTAAAATAAAGGCTGTAGTCAGAGCTGCCTGACATGATATTTCAAAATCAACTTGAGCAATATAAATGCAAGGTTTGTAGGGTGACATACCACTATTTATTTTAACATATAACTTAAAATTGAGCAAATCTGCTGGCAAGAAAAATGGCAGCCACAACATTATCAGTGGGTCCACAACTGGTCGCTCTAAAGTGAACACTGTTCATTTGTACCAAATAACCCTGCAACTACTTAGGAGCTGTTAGAAGATAAGTTCAGGTAATGAAAGAAATTACAAGTGACGCAAATGTTTTGAAGTTACTAGACTTGAGATTAGCTGTTTTGCAGAGTTTCAGATGCAAGGATACATTATTTTTCAAGATAGAAAAAAAACATGTAAGATGCTCTATGTAATATTTATAACTTTAAAAGATCTTTGTAATTTCAAGGCAATTTCAGAGGGGTTTTTTGTCAGGACTAGAATCAGATAGTGTTTATTATTTTGTATTCAAAACAATGAATGTTCTTGTTTATATAACTGCAGTAATTAACACAGTTGTTACAGTCAGATACTGGTAGTTTAAAGATAGGATTGTGATGTCAAGATTACAGACCTTTGAGATGGTTACTGATTCTGGTGAAATGGAGCTGTTCTTAAATGTGGTTGTGTTTTGTCTTTTTTTTTTCTTTTTTTTCTTTTTTTTTTAATGTATTGGGGGAGGTTGTTATTGTTGGTTTTGTTTTAGTTTTGTTTTTTTCTTTTTTTAATGTATATCTGCATTGTAAACCATCTTTCATATCTGCCATCTTATCTGCTCTAGGCAGAAGTGTGGTGGTTAATTACAGTGTCATAAATTCATATGTCATGTGTAACTTTAATGGCAAATCATCAGTGAGATTTGTTCTGCCAGCACTATGGCTCTGGAACATTGAAAACAAAATTTCACAAGTTAATGGCCTGCCCTTTTCTGACAGCACACCAAGCTTTCACACTATTAACTAACACTTTGCTTCACTCAACCACTGAACTGTTGACAAAAGCACTTTAGCAAGTCTGAACAGCAGAAAAAAAAAATCAAGTAAATCAAAAGCCAGTTTGGAAGGAGGTAGAAATACAGGGGGAAAATTGAAATCAAAGGAAAAAATTTAACAAGCAAAACAAAGCAACTTGATATACTTTGATAAACTTCATCATCAATGCATCAATACGATGAATAGTGGCTGTTATAATTTTTCAGTTTTTGAATAGTTTTTTGTCTCAATACTGAGGAAACAATAATTGAATAGTCCTGAATTATTTCAGTTTGGTTTGAGGGTTTGATTCTACATAACTGAGGTAATGCTTATTTTATTCAACTAGCTTTGAAACATGAAGAAACTCCAAAATTTTACCTGTGCAAATAACTAAATTTCACAAAAAATATTCAACATGGAAATACTCATACCTATAGGGATTGCAGAAAGAGATCTTCTATGAGCATGAAAGAGATAGTAAGTTTTTATTAATAAATAAAGGCATATGTTTAGATGCAATCATAAAAACATGGTTTGTGCAAGCCCAGTAGGTGGCTAACACATAGAATAGAGACTTCAGTCTGTGACAATCTATCTAAAATTGCATATAGGTGTATCTTTATCTGTTAAATGCATGCACTCAAAGGTATCTCTTCTCCGACCGCAATGTACTTATGTACAATGACAGATCACCAAGAAAACCATGTATGTGTTTTTCTTCAGAATATTCTTGGAACTGAGTGTAACCTAATTCTTGTCCAATAGCAGAGACAACACTACATGAAGATTTTGAGGAAGTGGAGGATTGTGTGATTACAGCTTCAGACTGAATTGTGCATAAAAACTAACACATAGATGAGGTTTGCAAAAAACCCTCAAAGTTTCTGATACACCAGTTGGAATCTTGTGAATATAAATGCTAGGAAATGCACTTACCTCTTAGTTAAGTGATCTAGTAACTCAGATTTTTAGCAGATGTCCCCCTTCTTGTAGTCAAAATGGCTTAACATTTGTTTGTAATAATGGTTCATAATGTTTTTGACATTGCATCAAGCAGAATTTCTTACTATCTGAAAGTGTGTTGGAATATGCATCTGATTTCAGTGAGATGCCTGTGTTGCACGTGCCACTGAGGAGAAACTTAGCTTTCTAACAAAATAATTTCTGGTTTTGCCTTCTTCTGTAACCATTGTAATTTTCTCTGAATGAAGACCAAGAATTTGCTGCAAAGTACTACCTTAATGGGTTTGCTGCAGCCTATTCACTGGTCAGTTCAAATAGTTAAAAAGTACACGAGGGCAGGGAAAACAGTACTTCCTTTATATTGTTTCAAAATTTCAGCTTTGCTAAATTTTGACATCTATATGGATGTCTTAGACTCCTTGTATAAAGTAACAAAATGACACAATATAATTTGCAAATGAATTAAAAATATTAATGATATAATGAAAATGACATAGGATTAACCATGTAATTTCCTAGAAAAGCCAAGGGGTCAAAGATTCCTTTCACAATTGAAAAGCTGAGCCACTGTAACAAATTAAACTTCAGCAGCTGCTAACCTTCAACTTGTCATATGCAGTTTAAGTACTTAGTACAAGGCGGTCCAGTGGTGTAATGGAGAGCACTCCAGACTCCGAATCCCAAGGTTGCGAGTTCGAGTCTCAGTGGGACCGTCCCGGGCAGTTCAATGCCTCCCTGCCATCCGATCCCGTCAGATCTCGGATGCT
>JAOXXN010000471.1:52131563-52148198 GCA_026770055.1 Myrmophylax atrothorax
CACTTCAAATTCTGTTTCTGATGGTCCCCACAAGTGTTTACTCTTGCCTACATGCCAAAATTTTACACCAGCAGATAATATTGGTATAACACACTGCTAATAGATTTAATTTGTATATTATCAAGAACTTAATATTTTTATTCAAACAAGTAAATCCTTTTAAAATGTGTATTAATCTTTTTCTGGCAACACAAAATTTATACAGACAGTTAAGACCATAGTGGTCAAAGGCTGAAAGAAGAAAAGGGAAATCAATTTCTGCTACTTAGATCTAAGGTATGATGCTGAAGAGTTAAAAATGCAAGATTATTGATATAAATGACAGAACAACAAAAAATATGTAGTTTACTTATCAGTGCTCTCGCTGACACCCACTGAGAGATACTCCTGAAGTGGCCCATTCACCTTTTCCCTTCTCTCAGGATATGCTTTTCAACTGGGCTTTTGCTGGTCCATCTTTGAGCTATGTTGCAGCAACACAAATGTGGACCCATGTCCTTTGTTGATCCAGGCCCTTAGTCTGGTTTGACTTCCCACCAGCCCCATGATTATAGACTCACTGATGGTCACAAGACTGTGGCTAACCTTGGCTACTCCATCAGGCCTGAAACTCACTCTTACTTGTGGAATTCCTGTGTCAGTTTCACATTGTAACCTTCCTGATCACTATTGACTTGTGATCTGAATTCTTGAGTGACCTTAGCTGACACTGCTGGGATTGCCCAGCTCTACTTGCTGGGGTGCACTGGGTCATGGCCAACTTCTCCTATTCCCTGCCAAAATCATTCTCTTGAAAGTTGTTAAAATATCTTTGAGCAAAAACGCCCATGTTAATATTAATTGCTGAGTGAGTTGGAGATAACACCCTTGGACAACACACCTATTTTCTGAGTAAGTTGTCCAATGATGCTGTGCTATGACAAGAAAGGAAAACACAGCCTTCTAAAGGAAAATGGAGCAACTACTGCCAGAAATATTATCATTGTATTTGGGAAAATGTCCACTGTTGCTAGAGAGTTAGACACACTTTACAAATGCCTAACTGAAAATTTTGAATGGAAGACTGCAGTCTTTTCCTATCCCCGTTACATCAGTAATGATAAAATTCAAATATATAAAACTGAAACAACTATTGAAAATGTACCTCAGTTCCCCACTGATACTTAAAGGCTAGAAACTGCCATGACTCTGAAGCTGCCACAGCAGATAATAAGTTTTAGGCTGAGTTACTGAAATGCTATGCAAGTTCTACATGAAAAGAAGATCATGCTTACCCTACACAATGGAATATGTTATAGAAATATCACCTCCAGATACATAGCAGTGTATCTGCATATTTTCTGAATATGTCTATTTTAATTAAGCATGTTGAGAAATAAGGCTGATTAGTCCAGGCACCGTGTCACCCTCCCATGCCTATCTTACTTTTGGGACCTGAGTTCACCATCCCTTATGGCATGTCACAGCATGAGGCAAATGATGATACTAGCTAGTGGTTGTCTCATGAAATTATTCTTCAGTTCTGCATTATATAAATTATGAAATCTATACAGTTTGACTTGATAAATACAAAATCTGAAATAAAAAGGAATCAAATCTGGAATAAATAGGATATAAGATATAGTCAAAATATTTCTGATATAGCTGTGATTATGTATACAGGGATTTTTTGGAACTTACAGTATGATAATTCTTAACAAATAAAATATTAATAAAATATTATAAATTACTGAAAAGAGCATGACGAAAGAGGAGTCTAGATTGTTCACAACTTCTAAGACTTTATTTGAACCATCACCTTTCAATGCACTAAAATTTAAGCTATTTTGTTTTGTATTAGAAGATTCTAGTTTGTCCATACTTTCCATTCCACTTTTAAACAAATCCATTAAACATAATTGACCATTATAATTTGTGATAAATTTGTGAAGAATTTCTAGTGTGAATACTCAGAAACTGCACAGACATTAAGATATAAGCCTTAAGTAGGCTTGCAGATTGAAGAGTTTATGTATCACACATCTATTCAATACCTGCATGGCAAAATCAATGTCTAAAAATCAAATAAATGTATTTTCTGTAAACTTTGTTAAGTTTTCCAAAATTTTATAAATATGCTTTTTATCACAAACATTTTTTTATATCTCCTTTTGATACACACAGACTGTGATACATTTCTTGTTGTGAACACTTTCCTGCATGAGTGACTGGATAGTCATGGTAAAAGTGTCATTTATTACAAACCCATTTTTATCATTTTCTTGGAAACCAGACAAACAAAGAAGTGTTTCTAAGGTGTCTAAATGGATCAATCGTCAGACTATACTTTAAAAGATGAGTTGAAACAACCTTTCACCTCCTCAAATGCAAAGAATATACATGAAAGTAAAGAAAACAATTTTTTTCAATATTATGGAGAAGTATAAGGTCAAGGATGATCATTAAACATCATAAAGAAAGCAGTTTCTGCTGTGTAGTTTTCATTTTAATGCACATTTATAGCAAAATTCAAATCCATATATTAAAGACAAATGTAATATAAAGTATTTGTTTCATGAGGTTCTTTAGACTTATTCCATAAAGCAAATAATAGCAGAACTGTTTCTTATTTGTTGTCTGATGATTTTGTTTTCATACAGAAAGGTAAAACAGGAAAGTTACTCTGTATGTGTCACATACATATGAAGACATTTTGTCAGGTCTGTAAGAACACATACACAAAAACCCCCATCATAATCAGTGTGAAAGTGAACTTTCATAATTATAAATGTCTACCTTCTTGACAAGAGCATCAAGAATTCAAAATATATAATTAATAAAATATTTACTATAGAAATGTGAGTAGAATGGCAACAGACAGATACATTTGGCAGAGGTCCAGTAAGATTCCTAGTCTTTTTTTAGGTGTTGTGTTACCTTTTGACATAATGTTACCATGAGTAGACATGCTCTTATACCCTGTTTTGAAAAAAAATAATCCTAATGAGGTCCCCCCAAAAACAAACAAATAAACAAAGTTTGATTTACATGTATAAATTCTAAAAATATTTTCAAGTTCCAACCCTCCCTTACTTCTGGTTGCTGCATGAAAATTCTGTTGCAGAATGTGTGCCTAATTTTCCTGTATTGTGCATCCAAAGCAAGAATATATTGCATCTGAGGTCTAATGTTACCCACAGTGATATGAGAAACAACTTTCTTTTCTTTTGAAAATTACTGTTGTCTTGGAAAGACATTAAGAACCTCACTTTGATGGTATGGCACTTTTTTCAGAAAATATTAATTTAATAATAATAAAAAAGTAATATTAAAATTTTGTTTTAAAAGTTTGAAACTTCACTTTTCTCAGTTTCCAGTCAAGTTATTACAACAATTCTCAGAAGTCTAGCAGGGAATTTAACAGCAAAACTATTCTGTTGCAGTGGCTTCCCTAAGTTCTGCTGAAGTAATTGCTGATTTGCTATAAGTTGGAACAGTTCAGACAAATGCTTAGCACATCATCTTCCTGTCAGGCTGTCAGTTTTGTGTATCTCAGATGGTTTTAGGAACAAGCTGATTTTCTACATCAAATCAAAACAACTGAATAGTTTTTTGTAAATGACAACTTTGGAATAAGACACCTAAATTCCACCTGAACTGTGTTTTCCATCATTAAGCTGTATTCAGATTCTGATTAATATTGTATCCAACCCTTGGATCATAATTCAACAAACTAATCAAATGCATGTTTAACTGAAGAGCATTCTGTATTGTAAAATCACTTGCACATGTATAAAGTTGAGTACTTGCTTGTGTACTGAAGAGGTCTCAGCTGCTAACATACTGAGGAGGTGCCTGCTATGATGGTTAGGATCTTGCAATAGTAATTCCACTGAAATTTCTGGCTAGCTTGTACTCCATTGCTTTAGCTTACCAGAATGAGTATCTTTGTGGGAGAAAGTATATGGAATTACTGTCTAATATTTCCTTTTTGAGTTAATTGCCATAATACAAGGATGAGTCTTCTGTCTTCTAGCTAATCAACATTCCTCCTGACTCCTCCCTTGTTCATACTTTTAGGTGCACACTCACACACATTGCATCCAAATGAAACCAAATGTGATGAGTGAATAGATCAAGTATCCAGTGCAATTTCTGTGGGCTAGATAAACACATCTTACAAATTTATATAAAATGTGAAAGGGGGTGGAAAGAAGATGGATCAATCCTCTTTTCACAGGGCCCAGTGACAGGACAAAAGGCAAAGAACACAAAGTGAAATACAGGAGGTTCATTGGAGCATAAGGAAACTTTTTTTCCCACTTAGATGGTGACAAAGCACTGGAAATGTTGCCAGTGATGTTATGGAGTGCCCATCTTTGGGGACATTCAAAGGCCATCCAGACAGAGTCATGGACAACTGTCTTTTGTTGATCCTGCTTTGAGTGGAGGGAAGTGGACTAGGTGACTTCCAGAGGTACTTTCCAACCTCAGCCATAGTTCAATGACCTTCCATGTGAAAGGAAAAACTGACAGTCCATCTACGTATTAGTATTAGCAATCTAATAAATGCTAATAACATTATGAAACTATTTAAAATGATACCAACAGCTAAAATCCAAAGTATTGAATTGCTGAAATGAAATAATAGCTTTTGGAAATATGGAAATTAAATAACTGCATTTCAAAATAATCTTTCTGCTTTTCTACTACAGACTACTCAAGAAATTCTACAAAAGTTAGGAATTTAAAACTGTTTTAAACTTTTTGGTTGTGGTAGTCCCAGATAAACCAAGAAGTTTACAAATTGGAAACCAAAGAACGGAATTCAGATCTTTAATAAGTCTAACATGGGACATTTAGGACAAAGTTCCCAAATCTGAACAGCTGGGAACCTAGCCTGCCTAGAATTATACTTTAAATGTTTTCCAGTTCTCCCTGTGTAAGAGTCAAAATTCTGAGATGTCTAGATGTAGTTTTGATCATCAGAGCAATGACATTGAGATAAATGTTAGGAAACTCATCAAACAAACAGACAAGCTAAAAATATTCTTGTTTCAATAATAGTATTTTTCATAAACAATTTGCCAATGTCCTGTAAACTTGAAGGATTCTGTCACAGAAGGATGGGAAAAAAATGGGAAGGAGACCTCATACTCTTTTATTGGTCTGTATTTATGATCTCGTCAACAATACAAAAGAGGAAAATTATAGAAAAGCGAGGAAAATTATAGAAAATCAAGGAAAAGAACCCAGTGCTATCTCTTTTTCCCTGTTGAGTAAATTAGTGAACTTACCAAGAAAAGGGTTGCTTTTTTCTGGTAAAAATTACCTTTTATAAGCATTTTATAATCTTTTCCAGTTATTTCCATACCTGAATTTCATATTTTTTTACATTATTTTTGTGTATTTCCATTAAAGCACAGAATTCAGATGAATGGATCTCTGTTTGCCCATATCACTTTTTTCCTCCTCTTTTTCTTAAATACAGATAATGAATTTACCAGTCTACTGACATTTTTTTTCTTAGGTTTAACCTAGCAAAACATATTCATTTAAAATGACCTTCTGATATTGATCTGATCTGAAAAATCAGAAATCTGATTTTATCATCATTCTTTGACATCAATTCCAACAATTAAATACCTCACTTTTAAAAATGTGCATATTTCTGCTTTAATTTGTCCAATTTAGTTAAAAGACACTGATTCCTTGTGGATTTTTCTATGCCAGATTAAAGCACTTTTTAGTACATGGTATTTTCTTCATTTGAAGGGCTTTAATTCTATGGTGAAATTGATAAACAATGAAGAGTACATTAGAGAACAAATCTAATGGGCTAACATTCAGCGCATATAGGTAATTACAAAATATGGGCATGCAGTCTTTTCCTATGCTGATTAAATAAGCCAGAGCTTCCCTCAGCTTTGAATGGATTTAGTGTTAGCCTAATGTTTACAACAATCCTATCCAATCGAGGTCTTAGATATGGTAATATTGTCCTGATATGCCTGGTGTTTATCTGTGTTTTTGAAGAAGAAATGCTGCTTATTTTACTCTTTGCTCTTTGCTGCCTCTTCTTATTTAGAGGCTTTGAAAAACAGTATTTTTATGTGACCTTAGCTGTGTGATACACTCACTATAGCATAGCTTTAAAGTAATCATCTTTAGTAATGGTTGAATTATTTAGGTATTAGTATTCCAAATTTGCATATATAGACTTTATTCATACTAACATTGGGGGGGGTTTATGACTACTTTTTTTTTATCCATCCAAGTGAGGAACTGGCTTCTATAAATCATTTTTCATTCATTTTTCCATGAACAATTACTAAAAACCTTTCAGATTTTTTTATTTGGAGTATGGGCAACAAAGATAACAAAAAGACATGGTATTGAATTAAAAAAACACAGAAAAAAAGGCGAAACATCTGTGCTTGGCTTTATTCTGCAAGGTTTATACAAAATGATTTCACAGATAGCAGTCAGAAGCAGTGATTATTGAACAAAGTCTTCCCCAAAGCACTCTGATTTTCCTTTACAATAACACTTCTATCCCAAGCTGAGCACTTTCATATTTGGAATATACACTCAACTGTGACAATAGGCATTCTGATATTCAGCTGATGAGAACTATAGAAAATCCTAATCCTAATATGGCTTTCCATGGAGATTATTCAAGGGTATTAAAAAAAAAAAAAAGGAAAAAGAGAAAAAAGGAAAAAGAAAGACAAGTAATATTCAAAATGATTTTTTCTGTATCTAGGTTGTGCTTTTTAGGTAACACAAGAATTGAATAGTTGTAGTTCATAGACTGACTGCCCAAAGGACAAGGCAAACAAAATCTAGAAATTATCTCTTTGCATTTTTAGCCTGTGTTTTCATTACTTCTGTAGGACTATAGGGCACAGAGAGACTCAGTGGATTAGACTTTGTACATGATGTATCTTTGAATCTGTTGTTCAGAATGAATTGTTATTACTTTTCAAACTTTTATAAGTTTTATAGAAGTTGGGATTGGTTTGTTGGGGTTTTTTTGTTTGTTTGTTTGTTTGTTTGTTTGTTTTAGTTCCATTAGCTTATTTTACCTAATTTGCCAGTTTAAACTTTTAAATTGTTTTACTGGTAGTAAAATTTCACAGGCTCACAGGCTTTCTGCCTCTCTGTGTTTGGTTAGTTTTGGGGGTTTTCCCTAGAAGTAAATGATATAGAGTTAGGGTGTATAGCTAAGAATAACTCGCATGAATCTGTGGAACAGGTCATGGTCTAAAATCTGCCCTGGAGCTTGCTTGACTGATAATGACCCTTTTGTCCCCCATATCTATGAACCTTCCTCTAAACTGGTAACCATTTTCCTAAGAGACCATAAAATCTTCAGCTTGAAGCAAGTATAAAATTTCTCATGTTGGGAATGATTTCCACATTTCTCAGTGAGATCACTGCACTATCAGCAGCCCTGGGCATTTCCACTGGCTCATGGTGCAGGGAGGTCATAGACACCAAGGGCTAAAAGAGAGGCTGAGAGTGTAAGCAGGATGTGCAGAGCTTTCCAAACAGGAGTCAAGGTGAAGATGCTGGCATCTTTGCCCTGTGTGACTCTGCTTCAGGTGGCTCTTCGTGCTGTTGAAAACAGCTTTCTCGATTACTACTATTCTCAACAGCCTAGGGCCCAAGAAATACCTATATTGTATTCCTTTTGACTCACAGTACTCACTTGAAGTTAACCTCTGCCTCATACTGTTACTCTTTCAGTCAAGGTCAAAAAGGATAAATAGTAAAAATGTACTTAAGAATAACTGAGCCAGTGTCAGCAACAAAGGAATATCATAAAGCTCTTCCCTGCAAGCTATGAACTGATGTGGCAGAGCAGATTATCAGTCCTGATATCAGTCCTCCTTATTATGCTAGAGAATGAAGGCTTCTTTCAAACAGAGGTAACAGTGGGAGGAAACATCTCATATTAGACCAAATGGAGCAGCAGTGGAATTTTAATTATTATGCCATAAGGAGATGAACAAGAACACTAGAATGTCTATGATGAACAGTGGTATTTCACAAATTGTGAGACTCTTTAAACAGTGGTCATGGAAAAACATTATTTTTCTTTTTGTTGTTTTAAATAATGGAAATTATTTGGAAAATAATAAGGAAAAATGTTCATTGGATGATGAATAGGTCTGGAGACAGGACTTTTATAATCTCTGAGGTAACCTAGCATTTGTATTAGTGTTCTTCAGGTTTTGTAAAATACAAATGTAAATGCTTCTTAAAAAAATGTTTAGTATATGGGTATTTGAAGGATATCTGGGTTTTGTTATTGTTTCTGTCATTTTTCACTGCAAATTCAAGGTTTTTAAACTCCATGATTTTCTCTTTACATGTGTATATATATTTAAAAAAGCAATTGTATAATTTTTTATTTAAAATTCTAATGACTACTTTTATCCCTAAGGACTTTTCTAAAGGCAAGTAATTTGAAAAACCCCCCAGTTAATTAAGAATGGACATATTGTTATTCAGATAAATAATTGAATAGGAAATTTATAAGCAAGTTCTGATTATTAAGAAAAATAGAAAAGAGGTAATACAGAAGTATTTGCATATAATGCCATTTTTAGCTATGCATATAAGACATCATTTTGTATAACCAGGTAGAATATGAAACAAGTGTAAAGTTTAATGTGTATGTGTGAAAAAATGCTAGGAAATTTTAGCATCTTTTCTGCCTTGACTCTTGGATGCTCTTATTCTATTGTTCTTGTTTCTTCTGTCATATTTAATGTAAACATAATTTAATGTTAGAATGTCACACTTTTTTTTTTGATATCCCTAATATTTTTATCTTAATTTTTGCTAGAAGAGACAAATAAGACATTGGTATCAGATATAATTGCACAGCTTACAGTAGAGGGAAAAATCAAATTGATAATTATATACTGAAATCCCAGTATTCCAATAAAAATGTAATTTTCTCAGTATAGATAATCTCATTACTCTTGAATGGTGATCCATAAATACTCTGAGATTCTCTAGGTTCTGTAGGTTGTTGAGGATAGACACATTTTTCAGCCATAACATTATGCTGGAATGAGAGATTAATATTTCTCGTGTATAACATAAGAGTAGAGTATGTAATCTATCTTAAAAAATAGATTTGATGAATGATACTCCACATGAACAATTTATAACTAAAATCCAAATAGTCCCAAGGAAAATTAGTTTTCTAGGTGGTCCGGGAACACCCCAGACAGACATCATGTATGAGAGAATGGCCAGGTTTAAGACAATTAAGAAATTTGGTACTGGGTGAATAACTTAGCTCTTAGTAATCCTCACAACTTAATTGGTGCAGAAGTTCTCTAGAGAATAATTTCAGACTGTCCTGAAAAATTCCTCCAGACTGCTCCTTCTCTGCAAGGACAAAGTTGTGTGCTTAACTATGTTAGCTAATTTCCTTAGTGAAGCATCTCGCCTTGCCTTTCAGACTCCCACCAAGTGGTTCATGCTGCAAAATTCATCAACTTGTATATAGACAAAAGACTTGTAAAGAAGCAATAAAAACTTCCTGAAAAATGCAGAAATGGTCACATAGGACAGTTTGTGTACATACTTAAGAAAGGTAGAACTTGCTTTACATGTGGATTTAGAAAATCCATGGCAGTGGATCACACATATACTGAATTGGTCGCATAAGACTGTGGGACACCTGCATCATGAGACTTCAGCTGAAGACTCAGACCTGATCTAGCTGATCTTGCAACAGAGACCCTATTTCCATCTGCACACTGACTGTCCTGTTTTAGTCATCCCCCACATTACCTTTAAGAGACCAAAGAAATCAACTTTGTTTGCTTGCTTGCTTCCTTTCAAACTGTCCATAGTGTGTGCAACATGGAGAGAAACTATCTGCCAACTTCATACTGATGTCAGTTTAGTCATAGGTAAGTTGCATGGGAATATTTTTCATAATTACTGTAATATATACAAACAAATTCACATTGACCAAACTATCTTACTGTTACTACTGCAGAGCTATATAATATCCCTGTTCTCTGCATTTTGTCTATGTGTAATAATCACACAGATTCTAAACCTTATTCTTACATGTTTCTACAATGCTTAATGTAACATTGTTTTAGTCTCTATTTCTTAGAAGCTGAAACAGCAACACAAACCAATATTATTTTATTATGAGTATAACTGAACACAGGACATGAATCATCATGAAATGAATCATCATGAAACAATTGTCTGCTTACCTATTTTCTTTTCAAATACAATTCCAGCATTCTTTACAATAATTACTTAAAAAATGAGATGTGTAAAAGGGTAATTTCTCATAAAATTGTGTGATTTCAGAAAAATAAGAACAAAATGCAAATAAAATTGTAAATAAATCAAGTATGGGCATATTATAAATATCAGTCCCTAGACACCTGAAAAAGAGTGAAATATTACACCTGCTTTTTTTGTTTTTTTTGTGCAAGATACTTGCTTTAACAACTACAGTTACAATAGAAAGAAACTTGCAGACATTAGTGGAAGTTATGTTAGGGTTTTTTCATCAAATACAGAACAGATCATGAAATATATAATGTTCATTTAGTTCTATTTTTCTTCAAAATAAATATGCTTGAAAAAGGACCCATAGGATTAATTTTCAAAGTCAAATAGAAATCTTATTTAACATGTCTGTCAAGAAAATATTTGAAAGTGAAGATAAGCAAAATCTGAGATTGCTTTTGAAACTGAAGAGTAGCATCTGCCATTTTAGTCACAGTAATCAAGACTAGTCTTTTAAGGGACTCTAAATAGCATGTACCTGTTAAACTTTCAGACTAATCCATCTGTCTTTTTATATAAAACAAACCCCTATAAATATTTCACTCCAAAAAAGAATATTTTATTAATTAAGCCAAAAGATAATTTTTGCAAAGAGTTAATAAACATTTATGTTAATTAAACTCTTGGAATAATTAATCTAAATATTTAATTTTAATTCTGTATTAAAATTGTTACTATTATGCCATAAAAATGTCAACATTAATGGATTTATTTCAAGAAAATGTAACATGGTTTTATAAAAATTATATCCATATACCAAAGTGCTGAAATAGACACAATGGTTTCAGTTGGTGGAATGTTTAGATCTCAAGGATTTAAGAGTGTCAATTCCTCTCCAGTTTTCTATTTCATGGTTTAAAAATCTGACACTATGCAAGCGATGTCAGTTTTCACAGGCAATGTCTGAAAATAATGTGATGGTAACTTAAGTCAGCACTACCTCATGCATTTGCTGTTTTATCAAAGTCACTTGTTTATTTGATAGATCCTGCTGACTATCATAGGGGTCCTAGACCTACATATTACATATTCTAGTTGATATAAAGTGTGAGCTTTGCAGTGCTAAGTGTTGATAGTATCTAAAGTCAATGTTTTTCTGATGCAAATTAAACATTTGAAAATTATTGGTTCAGTAAATCGGCAAAGTAAAATATGAGTGAATCAACAGGTTGAAAAGGCTGGTGCTCAAGTTACTAATGTACCCCTTGGGGCATGACATTCTGTTTGTTGTATTTTGGGGGGGAATGAGAAGCTTTGCAGGATGAGATACAGTTTACCTGGTGCCAAATACATCTACTACATAGGTGGTTCAGAGCATTGTAAACAGAAGATATCTCATAAACTTTTCATTCCTCAACTCTGGACTCTTGTATGAAGAACCACATTTATCTTTTATTTTTCTCAAAGAGGGGACAGCAAAGTAGTGTCTCCATCTCCTCAGTAACTAAGCCATACTATTATTCCTCTCTGTGTTTTTTCCTGCATGGCTGCCTAGTACCTGACGACCGACCAATCTCCCAGCTATGACAATGGACAATATGCAAGCTAGTATGGTGGGAGTGTGTTAAAATGAGTTGAGCAACTGCAGCTGCAATTCTGGGAGGATATTTTAAATGACCTTATGACAGTTCTCTTTCATGTCCTTTCCTGTAGGGAACAGGTAACTGAACAAGTTTAAGTCACTGCTGTTTTCTCAAATTTGGCTTAAGAGACAGTAGAAAATATCTTCATACCCTCTTGCATATCAGTTCAGTTATGATCAGCCATCCCTTTTGGATACACATGGTTGCTGTGACTGTTCCCTCTGTACAGTTTATGACATTTCCTGTGAACTGACAGGAAACTGTGACTAGTGTATCTTCATCCCCTAAGAAAATATCTTTTCTTACATCTTGAGCTGTGGCTGCTTGTTGCACAGGCCTTGACAGCAGTGGGTTTGGCTAGCAAATGTTACAGTCACGGTCAGTAGGAGGTTAGTAAAGGCATTGACAGATGAATGTGAAGTTCCATAGAAAAAAAATGGCAAAGAAGTTAGAGATGTAAGGTACATGTGTAGATCATTAGCCCATGGTGTCTAGAACACAACACAAGAAGGATGTTCTCTCTTCCTCCCATCATTACTAAGACAAGAGCTTTTATCCTTTATAGTTCTATGGAATTTTTTATCCTTTGTGCTATTCATCCTTTATCTTTTTAAGTTCTCAGGAGACATAATCCATCACTACTGTTCCTAGACTTTGGCTGTTCCTTGGCTTTTTGTTGTAGCACTCTATTCAAAGAATAACCATGGTGACGCATCAATAAGCCTCGGGTGGTGCTCCTGACTCAGAGAGTTCCCACAGCTGAACTTCTTCATTCTAGGAGCTACTCTCATTCTGCTGGAAGCGAAGCCCTTACAACAGAAAGTCTGTTCTCTCTGTCTCTGTATTCCTTGCAAAGAGTTATTCAAAGGCACTTTTTGCTGTTTGATAGACTATCAATACACCTCTCTGCTGTCATTTCCCCCCTGTAAATCCAAGAACATATATGCAAAAAATCTTACAGCTTCAAATGAAAATCAAGGATGAGATGAACTGTAGCTGAACAGAAAAATGTCAGAAAATTTTTTCAAACAGTAAAATATTGATTTCCTAAGAAGGTAATATGGCCCATTACTTGCATGTGTGATTTGGTGATTTGGGTGTGGATGAGTGAAGAAGAAGGATTAGGAAATCTTTTTTGAGCAAAGCAATATTCAAAGTCTGTATGTTTTTATTAAAAAAAAAAAGAAAAAGAAAGTTTTGATGAATCAACATTTTGTAAAGAAAAAATTGCTAGCATATTTCTGATTAGCTTAATAGCCAGCATTCCTACTACTATATGTGGAATAGATCAGTAATGAGGGTACCTTAGTTAAAAATTGCAAAAGTTCAGGTGGAATTCACATAATTCAATACAATATTTGACCAGCTCCTGGTTTAATATATTAGAACTCCATTTTTGTGCAACACTTTAGAGATAATTAACAGCAAAGAGGTACTTAAGTCCTTAAGTGTATATATGCTATTTCAATATGAACTAATAAGTGAAAGTGTTTGCAGAACTATGGCATCAGGATTGAATTTCTCCTGCCCTGCAGAAAGTTAAATAACAGATCAGTCCCATGAAATGCTGATAGATTACATTTCTTCTGAGACAACTTTTTGTTTGTTCTTATTTGTCAGATGGTCTAGAAGAGTGCATCCTTAATCATAAATTTTATAAGATTTACATCTAGTGAGCTGATTATATAAGATATATTTCAAAGTTCATATTTTTTTAAAAAGCATGGTCCTTGACCTCTTCTTGCAATCTTCACTTAAGTTATGCATCAAGAACAGTTTTTTGTAATTGATATTATTTTTTAAAGTAGAGGTAATAGAGGCACCAAAAGTGTGCCTGATTATAACCCTTGTCATTGTCCCTTAGGATTATTTATGAAGCCTGTGCCTTTTCAACATGATAGCCATACATCAATCAGTGTTATGATGGCATCTTATCTAGTCAGTTTTTAAATAATTACGATAGTAATCAAATCATTCTGATCTC
Source organism: Myrmophylax atrothorax (assembly GCA_026770055.1). Classification (NCBI taxonomy): domain Eukaryota; kingdom Metazoa; phylum Chordata; class Aves; order Passeriformes; family Thamnophilidae; genus Myrmophylax; species Myrmophylax atrothorax. Next base: position 52,145,454 of record JAOXXN010000471.1, read on the forward strand.
TCTCTCTAGTATTTCTGTGCAGTTAATACAATCCACACCTTAAGTATGACATTCATGTCTGTAGATTCAAATTATGGTGGGTTTTTTTTGTTTGTTTGTTTTTTAACCAATCAACACTCATAACTACATATTTCACACATGTATTTTCATGCAGTGGGTTGTATAGAAGAAGCAATTGAAAATTTTCCTTGTGAGCATATTAGCTGTACTTGTGATTGTTGTATAAACGCTTTCTATAATTCAGAAACTTATCCACTGACTAGCTGAACCGATTCTTGTAGATTTGTGCCTGAAATTTTAGGTATTAATAATCTAATCTTGATGATGGAATTCCAAACCATCTTCTTGACATATTATTGTGGAATGCATACCAATAGCAGGTCAATCATTGACCTTTTGTAGTTATGCTGTTTACTGAGATGATGAACAGTATGTCCTTGGCACATATATTCCTTTCACAAGATGCTCAGTAAAATTAATATATATATTTTTCCATGGATCCTACAAATAATGTCTTAGTGTAATATAAACACTAGCGAATATGAAGTTGTTGATATCAAACTTTTGTCTGTCTCTTCCTTCCTTCCTTCCTTCCCTCCTTCCTTCACAAAGCCTAAACTTGCAAATTGTTCTTGCTTTTTACTACATATATTTTCAGATAGGAAATATATTTTAACATGATAATTAAATTCTGTACCTCAATAAAGTTCATATACATAGGACAAAAAAAATGCTTTTCAAGTTGTCAAATATAGACAGCCTGAAAATGCTTCTGCTGGCAAATTTTATCATCATTCCTGCCTAATATTAAGATCAGTGGCACTTACGATATACAATTTAAAAAAAAAAATTATATTCTTGCTCCTCCTGCAATACATGTGATGCAGAGAAATAGGAGACTGCAGAATCTCAGGTACATACCCTCTCACATTTGGTTGTGAAGAACAAGCTGAACTGTCACTCCAGCAGCAGCATTCTCTGAATGGTTCTAAAAGCAGAAAATAGATAATTTTTTATTTTTTTCTAGGTTTCAGGTAAGAGCAGAGCTATGGCCTTTCACACTTTCTGACAGGACAGTAGGGAGTTTCTTAATAATAAAATACTTTCTGTAAGCACAGTTCATCATTTATTCACTATATGAAACACATAATAATGATGGCAATGTAAAAGGGCTAATAAATTGCTTGTCCTTCCATAGCTCTAAAGTAACATAAAAATAGTGATGGAACATTTATATATTTGTCATGATGCAAGATGTGGAGAATATTACTATCAAAGATTGATTTTATTTGGAAGATGTTACCAAGGGCAAGTATATCACTAAAAACAATTACAAATTAAACTAGATATTAAAAAAAAAAGACAGACAATTCCTTTGTCTTTATTGAATTGACTGTCTAACCTTGTATGAGAAAAAATAAAAAATTACTATGCATCCAAAGGATTAAGACAGGCACTGACAAATTGATGGAAGTCTGTCAATGAATCGTTCAATCTGTCATTGAAGAACTCTGGATTGTTTAATGGATTAAAGTGTTCTAACAAGCTAATCCTTTAGCAGTTTTCACAGATCTAAAATGTATTTTGCATATTTAAGATATCAGATCATATGATCTTATAACTTTTTATCTCTGGGTCACAATGCAGGCACCTGTTTCATGTTGCAAAGAGATTTTGTAGGAAGTTTACATATTTTAAGATTACAAAGCATTTATTTCTTTCTGCAAATATATTTAATAGATGGCAAGAACTGTTTAACCCCAGATTAACATTCAATATGCTTGTTTTTTTGAGATAAGACCTGTCATGTATCTTTGCTGGTAGACAGTCATTAGTCAGAGGAGGAAGGGTGGCTTCTTCTGCTCCTTGGAATTGGCAGATCCTTGATGTTGTTAAATCATCATATTTACACATAATTCTTTTTCTTGGGATTTTGTACATTTCCACATCAGTACTTTCTGTCTTTCATCCCTGAGGCACTGGATGTCCTATCTGAATTATCTTACCTCTTCCCCAATTTTTACCCTTATGATCTTTTATGTTTTTTTCCTATGCACTTTTTTACAGCTGCTTCTCACAACTTATCAATCTTCTCAGAAGTTGAACCAAACTTACTTTTGGATTGTATCAAAACCAGACATTGGATCACAGACAGTGGAACCACTCAGAAAATATTCACAGCTTTATTCTATTTGCATAGATTTAGCAGCTTCCATAAACACAAAATCTAGAATAACTATAGTCTATATTGAAGGAAGAAACACATCAGTGGAGAATGATCTTATACATTGCTTTAAGACAGCCTTACAGTCTTTTGTTCCAAGATTATCTCATCTATCTAAAAAGCCATTAACATTGCTAAAATGATTCCTTTCAATCAGTGAATATTTCTTCATTGTCTTTGTTTGACTTTGCACCTGATATAATTAAATGGATTGACTTATCACAATAACTAAAGAAGAGTAGTTTTAAAATTGACCAATAGCTATATTGGTTGGAGGGGAAGAGGAAAAATTATTTCCAACTCTACCTCAGTTCAGAAGTTTGATTTCATGGTCTGTCTCTTTAAACACATGTAGAACTTAAATTCTTTAAACAGGAAGTCAGCCCTATACAGATGGGTTGGAAATGAAATGGTCTGGGTTTTTAAGTTAATGATCATTGTGGGTGTGATAGGTTTGATTTAAGCTTCCTCAGTAACTGAGGGTAACTAAGGAAATGGTCATTAAAAGTATTCCACACATA
>JAOXXN010000471.1:52164467-52174467 GCA_026770055.1 Myrmophylax atrothorax
TCAGCCTAGACTGGTGTAACTGTAAATCTAACAGAACACAATAATTTTTGATTAGTAACTAGTGTGAGTTAATTTGAGGTCTTTGTCATATTCTCTAAAGAACTTTTAATCAAAGCACAAACCCCTCATTATTTCTTGATATACTTCTGGAAGAGAGTACTTAGTAAATTCACACCTTTGGTTTTATTAGTCTCAGTAGAAACTTTGTGCTGTTAATTATTACTGATATTTTTTTATTAATCTCTTTGCCAAAAAATGAATTGTTTTTTGTTGCAGTTACAGAAGTTTCTATACCTTTTCCTTACCAACTGAGCAAAGAAATCTCAGGTTTTGGCTTAAACATTTAAATTGCATGGAAAGAAAAAGCTACAATTTATGTCATGGTTCTTATGTCTTATAATATAAGACATTTTATGCACAAGAATTTTCTCTCAAAGAAATCAGAGGGACACTGAAAGTGTTGCCTAAGGCCAGGTAAGTTTCTCTGGGTTTCTTCACGACAGCGAGCTACTTCCTCTGATATAAGGTGCTAATTTTATCAACATTTATCTATGTACTTGTTTACGCAGAAGAATATATTTTTTTGATAAATTTCAGTTACTGCAATTGGAAATACGTCAAATACAGTTTTTTTAAAAAAATCTTCTGCTGAATTTCTTTTGCACACCAGGAATTTTAACACTTCAAAATTTATAAACAATTTTCATATTTCCTATTTTGGGATTTCATCAATCTAATGGTTGGATTACTGTTATCTGGCTAATGCCTACTTCAAAACAAAGTTGCAAATAAAACTGCAAACATATTTTAGACAATAGAAATCATTAATGAAATTGACTGCAGTTGGCTCTGAAGGACATTCTTATAAATAGAAAGTTAACCCACATGCTACTACTTAAGAGATAATATATTCACATTTTAAGTTAATGCATTTGTTACTGGAAAGTTGTCAGGATCATTCTGATGCCATTTAGGATAAGCCAATATGCACTACATTCAAATTTTGGTTTTTCTCATGTGCAATTTTCTAGTAAATTCTCTGAGAAGAGGCCCTCTGAAAAAGATTTCAAAGATTTTTTTTTAAATGCCCTGCTTATTCAGTTGTATTTTTTAAAGTTTGACAGTTATAAACTAAGATAATTTCACTGGTTATACTAGTTAGTGGACCAAGTATTTTCAACATCATGTACATGAAAAATAGAATGAATATATCATTTACACTCTCCTTTTTTTTTTTTTTTCCCATCTGCTGTGAGCTCTTTCTCATTCTTTTCTCCTTCAGAAACAGCTTATGTACATTGGGCCAGTGTTGCTAATATCCCACTATAGAAAAATATGCAACTTATAACAGACTGTGATAAAATGATGATGTATTCCTGAAAAAGTCGTATGTTTAATTATAGTAGATAGTTCCACCCAGTAATTAATGATGACACTAGTATCACAGATTGAATTTTTTGTCCCACTTGAAGAGATGAATAAGTACTAGGCAAACAAATATTTATTTTATTGTTGCTTGAAATGAATAAACACAATTTCAAGGCTCCAAACTTGGAAAATTCTACTTAATAAGGTTAACAATTCATGTTGTTAAAAACAAACTATTATTTACCTCTAACAAGGACAAAAGAATTTGGCATGTACTTGAGTGAAAATGGAAATTTCATGAATCAGTAATACTTAAAAGAGAGGAAAATCTATTTGGTTGGTTTGGTTTTTGTTTTCCTCTTTTATTAATGTCCTTGGTTTCACTGCAGTATATCAAGGTCTTGAGGGCACTATCAATTGTTCTCATTCAACCTCCTTGGGGTTGTAAGTCCTTGGCCATGATCCCACACCCACTTTCATTCCCCCTGAGCCATCAGTCCCTGCCTCAGTGACGTCAGAGCAATGACAGACTCCAGCTTCCCACAGGCCTGCCAAGCTGGACACACCTGTGGGTCCATGTCCCAGCCCAGCTTTGGCCCACTGCTATCTCCAGGGAAGTGCCCAAAGCCCAGGGCAGGGATTGTCCCTGTTACCCTCTGGCCCTTCCTTCTCTCCAGCTGGGGCAGGGGTACAGACCAGGCTGCCCAGCTATGTCCTGCTGCCCAATGGGGAGCCTCTGCAGCTCCTGGTGCCCTGACTCAAGGGATCTGCCAGCCCCCAGCAGACAATGACATAGTAGAGAACATTCTCATTTTTTTGTTCTCAGAGAAATTGTCTTTATTTCCAGTTTGAACAAGTCTTGCTTCATTTTATGGCTTTTCATTCTCATCCTTCCGCCAGATAGCTCTGGGAAAAGCCCCACCCTGCTAGTTTGGTGACAAACTTCTCTCAAATCTGTCTCTTCTCCAGACTGAACAAGCCCAGAACCCTCAGCCTCTGAACAGAAGTTGCTTCAGTTTATTGATGTCCTGATGTATTTCCAGCATTATGTTGCCCTGTGCAATTAAGAATCTTCAAGCACTGCCATGCTGAAAGTACAATCCACAAAAAAAAACCCCAAAACCCCAACCCCAAAAAACCCCCAAACAGTAACTATACTACTCACCATGCATCCAAATATGGCCTGGTACAGAATAGAAATCAGATTGCATCTGTTACTAGCAGACAATAACATCTGGAATTCTCATCGAAAGATGTGAGCTTAATGCATTCAAACTCTGCAAATGTACACAAAACTTCTCTATAACACAATTAATTAAAAACTAATAGGGATTTTTTATTTGTTGAGTTATTTATTTGGGAAGGTTGTGGTTTTTTGTTGGCTTTTTTTGGTTTTTTTTGTTTGTTTTTGTTTTGGTTTTAGTTTTGGGTTTTTTCACAAGAGGTGGAACTCTTTCTCAGATATCAGGAGAAAAACAGTTGCAGAAAGAGATGAATTTTAGGCAATATGAAGATCAGCACATCTGGCTGCTAGATTGCACTTTTTTCAATTTTTTTTTTTTCAATATGGATTGTGACAATTACAGAGGTTTGATGCAGTAAGGTTTAGGGCGTTTAGCAAAATGAGCCTGCTTATGGAAATAATTTGTGAAAATAAACTTTCCACATTTTTTCAGAGAGTTTATTTGTTATAATGCAAATACAATTATGCAGGATGACCATGGAAAAACAGCATCTTCTGCTGACAGCATAACTGTTGCTTGATATATTATTGTTTCTTGGCCAGTTTACTAGACTAGCTTCTTCCAGTTTGCAGTACTAAAGTGAGAACAAATGAAATAGAAAAAACTACAAATCCAAAATAAAGGTTTGATTTTATTATAAGGGAATACAGAAATTCATATCACATCTTTTTCAAAATTTTTGCTTTTATGATAATGAATGAATCATGCTTTGGAAATGCCCATCCTCTCCTTAGACTGTGGATGTAAATTAATCAACTGTTTGTGAAACAACAGGTTTCACTATGCCTGTTTAACTGTTTTCAGTTAAACTCCTACAGTATTTTTTCTGTTGCCTCCAAGCAACATGAAAGTTTTATGGAAATGGTGCCAATTACAAACTCAGCATTCATTAATTAACTTTATCTGAATGCACTGCTCAATATCAGGAATGTATCTGACTTAGCATGATCTTATCTTTTTTCTTTTTTTTTTTTCCTTTTTCTCTTTTCCTTTTTCTTTTTTTTCTTTTTCTCTTTACCCTTTTTTCTTTTCCCTTTTTTCCTTTTCCTTTTCCTTGTTAAAGCAGATACGTTTATTGTACAATAACTATACAAGATTATTCTCTTCTTATTCTCTTCTTCATTACAGGAGCTGCTTTCATATTTCCTGTAAAGCACTCTATTTCTGCCTTTTGTTACTCTCAGTTTCTCTTTGAGACCAAAATACAGCATGAGAGTTATAAGGAACATAACTGGTTTTGCAATAGACTATTTATTGTCTTCTAGGGACAAGCAGAAGTGTATGGAACACTGCACTAGATGTGCAGAGCCAGTCTTCCATCACAGGACTCCATGTACTATCTAATTTACCCTTCCAGTCAGTGAAGATTAGTGTCTTGTGCAGAAAACATATTTGGTTTGGTTTTGTCCTTAAGATTGGATTTGATTTATTTTCTTTTTTATTTTGTTTCCCTTTTAAACATATTACCATAGTTATGGGTTTTGTAAGTTCAGAGGTTTTCTCTGACTTCCTCTTTATTCCTTTCCAAATGAGAAGAGGATGATAATCTTTTTGCTTCCATCCTGAACAAGGCTTTTTTGGAAATTTTCTCTTTCTTTCTCCCTAGGATCTTAGAGCAAAGATCAACAAACTCAAAAACCACTGTAAAATGTTACATGCTATTGCTGCTTGCTTTAAAAACTATCTAAAATGAAATCTTACATAATATAATTGACAGATATCATCCAAGTCATCTCTTGCTCTGTTTTAGCACATCTAGTAGAATAATGCTGTGGAAAAAAATTGTAACAATAGTGTTCAGAGGATTTTAGATGGATTGAACTTATCAATATAACCATTTAAGGGTAGAGAAGCTACCAAGAAAGAGATAAAGAATAGAATCCCGTTTCTGCAAAATTAAGATAAAGAGCAGGAGATATATGGATTAATGTTACTCTGCCTATGGTAATTAAAATAGAGTATTTTGCCAATTAAAAAGATTCATGACCAGGACTGAAGCTGCCACTTTTGGTGCCAATTCACAAAACTAAAATAATTTATCACTCTGAAGTCTACAACTTGTTCAACTCTGCCGGATAAACAACTATTCACATGGTTTGGTCAGAATAAGAAAATCCAAGATGTCAGAGGAGAGACACTGGTGATTTTTTTTGTACAAATACATAATTTACTTAATGAACATAAAACACTGACATGTTTAATCAAACTGCTTTCTATAATTCCAGGTGAAATTAAACAAAGCTAACTGAAAAGTCTCCAATTAATATTATGATAAATAGAATTAAATTCTGCTTAGAGTAAAAAAAATGGATTACTGGTATTTTCCTATTGATAACTATTGCTCTTCCTGTTATTAAATCAAACAGAGGAATAGAGAGTTTATCTTTTAAAACATAATGTAGGTGGTCAATGAAACTAAATCATGATATGTTTTGAACCCAGTAAAGAATTTAGCAGATTGCAAAAATTATTGTGAAACAATTTTCATTGAATTTATGATAGTCCAGGAAACAGCAAAAAACCAGAAAATCAAATAATAAGTTATATGTTCTCACTGATGCCTACAAAACTCTGAAAGTGCTGTTGAATATGCAAGTGGAGCTTAAAAACTAGCATGAATAAGGGAGTTCCTAGCAGTGCTAAATGGATAACTAATGTACAGCCATTGGGGTTGTGAGAGTCTATGATACTTCTTATGGCCCTACTCTAAGTGATCTGACTGCAAAGAGTTTAATCCAGCAAAGACAAGACTCGTATAGGTATTTTAAGAACAACAAAAGAGTTAAAAAAAGACTTTGTTGATGAGCAAAATTAATTTTTGGTAGGTGAGGGCTATTTCACTCTAGAGACACCAGTCAATAAAAACAAATCTTTGGCAAAAAAGCTACACCTCTGGATCTCTGTATTTTGAAACAGGGCACTTACTGTGGTAACCATTATAAAATTTTACATGTTCCTATAAAATTGATATTACTGAACATGCATGATATTATTTGAAATACAGTGTTTCATCTAATGAAGATGATGGTCTGACACAAAATTCAAAACATGCATAGATCTATTTCAAGTTTCTATATACAAGACAGCCCAGCTGGATTCAGAGTAAAAAGTCAAACCAGTTTGAACTGATATTGTTTGGGAGCAAAAATGTTTAAAACAGCTTATAAATTATTTTTGAAAATTTTTGGACAATAGAGCATCTGATTTCTTCATAATGTATATTTTCCTGGACTAAATTTTCACATATAGAGACACATATTGAGACATTTGACCTGTATAAAAGGGTTTTTCTCTGTATACCGGCACTATTTTTATACATAAAGGTGCAAAACTAAAGTGCTTTAATTTTTTCTCCTGCATAAAAGTTAAATACTTTTTACTAAATAACTGAAAAAGTCAAGCATTATGTTCTTTAAATATGCAATGAAAGGGGAAGCATACCAAAACATACAATTGATTCTGAATTAATGTAATAAAAATTTACACATAACTGAACAACATGATGGCTAAGAAGTTCATGAATTTCAGAAATAAATGAAAGAACTGAATATTAATTCCTATAATCTCTTGGTCAGTGTGTAGCAGTAATTTATCAGAATAATTTTATTTCCCTGAGCTGCAGGTGTAAGAATTTTAGGGTTTTAATTTTACATTGCAATAAGGAAAGAAAGCAAAGAATCTCTCATACCTCCTCAAAATCTGCTGAGCAATTAGGTGTCCAGACAATACTAATGATATCAAATACATTGTTTGCCAAAAAGTCATGTATAACCTTAGAGAATATCAAAGGCAGATTCCATAAGGACGTATTTTTCACTCCTGAAAGAAAACCACCACCACAAAACAGAAAACCAGCAACAGAAAAAAATCCCCCCAAACCCTAACAAAAGTAAAACAAAACAAGTGCAAAATCTACATATTCTTTAAGAACAGCAATTTGCTTCCATGCACTGCAGGAAAATAGTCAAATTATTTAGTGATTTTTCCAAATGTAATATCACCTTTTACTCCTTCAGAACAGTTATTTCTTTTACTTAATTACAAATAAAGCTCTCTATATAATATTTTTGCTGTCTTCTGATGAACAAAAGAAGAAAGGACACTCTCTTTACCTCATGTCTTCATTTCCAAATCAATTTTTTACAGGGAATAACCTTTTTGCCCCAGGAGAAACATTCCTTTTTTTCAGAGATAATATCATGTTGTCAGGAAATCTGTTTTGTTTAATGGAAAATCGCTACCAAATTTGGGCTTGAGATTTATGAAACAGGTCTTATGTCACTGTGATGAGTTTCATGACAATTAGACACAAGAGACACTGATTCTTAAAATCACAAGGTGGATTCTTAATTCTTCATGGTACTCTTGATTTCAGTAGGCTTTTTAGCAGACACTATAGTTGCATACTGCAAGGCCACAGCACATGTCTGGGGATTTTTTACTAAAAACTTAATCCAGTAGCAGGTGAACTGGAGCTAACTACTTTAATCCTACATCTGTCATTAAAATGCTACTTTTCCTACAGCTGTCTGTGTGACCATGTTTCAACATCTCTACTCCAGAGGATTATTTTGTCAGCACTTAATACTTATGTTCAGAGAGGTATCTCACTGTGTATACATTGTAATATTTTTTCCTTTGTTACCTTCATATTTATTTTTTCCAGCTTATATCTTAGTGCATTGAAATATTTTCAGCTCCTTTAAAATATATAAATCTTTGATGTTCTGTTAAAAAAATCATCATCTAAGTAACTATATACCTATAGCTGGGCTATAGACATGTAGCTGGGCTTAAGGCTAATGAAGAGAAACAAATAAATAGTACCTAACATACATAAAGGTCAAAACATACAGTAAATTTGTATGCAAGCTGGAGCTGTAGGCCAATGAGAAAAAGAAAGTGTAAAAGGGTGTTAGCAAACATAAAAGTAAGCCTAAGCTGACCCTTGAGGGCTGAAGGAGAAACCAGTATCATCAATATCATATTTCTCCCAGTGAAGGCCTCCAGATGCTGACAGTGCATCATAACACTCCCTCCTGTGTGAAACTACAGATCTTAAGCCCAGAGGAACAGGGCAAGAAAGAGCAGAACACTAGAAAAAGGGGTGGAAAATAAGAACTCTGTGTAGAACAACTTTAGTTGCATCATTATTCTTTGTTTTTAATGGAACAATTAGATCTGGGCTAAGAATGATTAGACTTTCAAGATTTCAGTTATAGTAACAAATAATTATTGATTTTATTTACTTCCAAGATGTGCTTCATTTTTGCCCATAAACAAGATTTTGAGCATAGCATCCTTCAGAACCTAATTCACTACATTCAATCTGTTCTAAATACTACTGCTGACAAAGTGGAAACAAGGTAAGTAGAGCACTGCTAATTAGTATAATGCTAACCAGAAAAATCTTAGGTGGAAAATTCTTTCATTAAATCTTACAGTTATCTCAGGAAACAGGTATAGTTGTATTTCTGTTGAAGAATGACACTTACAGAATCTATGTGGAGATTCCTTTCACAGCTTCTACTGTAAAGAATAGATCCTATTTGCTAATTTTGTGTGCCAAGAAAAGAGCAAAAAATATATTTTTATGGTGCAACCACAGTTCTATATATAGATAGCCATAACAAGAAGCTACTCAATGCACAATAAAACATTTGACTCTGGCACAGTGACACATCGCAGAGAAATCCAGACTTGTGTGACAGCAGAGGCCTTGAGAAGTGGATAACTTTCCACAAATATTTAAAACCTTCATGCTCTATAGACTGATGGTGTGTTATAACCATCTTTTATGGATAAATGAAAGACAATGCCATTCTTGAATTAATGTGAAGAAGTCCAAGTATCTCAGTATGATCACAGTACAGAACATAGGTCATAAAAACGATCAACAAATCAATAAAAAATTAATTGGCAAATTAATTTAATAAAACACAAGATGAAAATAGAAAAATCTGTGGAATACCCTAGCAAATTGCAAGAGAAGCTCACCACTGAATTTATCTTGAGATCTAAGTTAGAAACATTTCTACAACAGTAAAGGTTTCCAGCTCTGAATCTGAAGGGAACAACATGCTAATAATCCAGTGGCTGATTAAGACCTGTTGCTCTGCAGTTATATGATAGTTGTTTTCTAAAGTATGAGAGAAGATCAGATATTAAGTGGATCAACAGAATAGTGAAAATAAGAGTGTAAAATTAAAAATTAAATAAAAATTCAACTAAATCAGAGCAAAAAGACAAACAAAAAGCAAAAAAATACAAACAACACAAAAACACACAGGAAAAACACAAACAAACAAAACAAAACAAAACAAACAAAAAAAAACAATAAAACCCAACCAAACGAAAACCCAAACTCGAAAAAATGCAGAAATAAATATTGGCAATACTGAGCTTCATATTTACTACAACAGACATTAAAATATTCCAAAACAGTGGATCATTTTGAACTTAAATTCTGAGCTTTACAAAAAAAAGGAAATATTAGGTATCTCAGTTAGACATCAATTATTCTTTGGTAAAAGTATGTTTCAGGCATTATTTCTATTCGTTTTAGCCTGACAGCCATTTAACCAATGTATGAGAAAATGACCAGGAGAAATTGGAAAAAAAGTCCTGAGTTCAGAAAAGTCCTTCATTTCTTGATCTACCTACATTTCAAACACTGTGGAGGTTATACTAGAAGAGGTGTTCAGGGCATATTTTTGCTTGCTCTAAAAGTTTCAGTCTTGTGGGCTTGCACTCTCCCAGAATAAGTATCTGATCTTCTGGGCAGCTTTCAGGAGTGAAGGAGCAAGTGCACGCTAGACTGAGAAAATGAAGGCAATGATGCCTCAAGGTAAAGCATTTTGTGTTCCCTTGCAAAGGAGTATTAACAGAGAGAAGCACAAAGAGCTATTCTACAGCAGCTGCTACAGCAATTTTTTTTTCTGTTGAGGTCTTAAGTTTTTCTGTCCTTCAGCTCCATATCCTTTACAACATACAATAGTACTTTCCAGTCCCACAGGGATATATTAAGGGCAAGCTTATGAAAAGGCTATTAGATGTTTTGAGCTTTTCTTAGCACAGACTGTATAGGTATCTTAGGTCTGTGTGCACAAGAAGTTTACAATGTGCATACTAAATATGGCTTTGATAACTGATGCACAAAGTGTTAAAGAAAAATAACCCACCAAAACCAGAATAGCAGCTAAACTTGTTACTTTTAGCATAATGAAAGTGCATTATTCTTGCATATATTAAGGTTATACAAGATTGTGATTTAAGGGGCAAATCCTTGACTACTTCTGCCAAATACTATGTTTTCTCTTTATGTAATCTTTTGGACTGTTACAAAGCACAGTAGGTCACGGAGTTTTGATTTCACTTTTTGACCAAGA
>JAOXXN010000471.1:52176865-52192349 GCA_026770055.1 Myrmophylax atrothorax
ACCTGGTGGAAAAAAAAAAAAAAAAGAAATTAATTTACACTGACTTTTAGACTACAGTTGATAAAACACTAAGAAATACAGACTAAGTCATAAAATTCTGACACATCTAGAAATCTTCTGCTAGTTTATTGATTAATTGAGGACTACGCCTCAAAAAGCGTCTAAATATATGACTATTTTATGACTACTAGCTAGAGTTGCTTGTGATCATTCAAAGCCATTCAGGTTTCCACTCATTCTTTAGAAACCTCTGGAACACAGTAAATTTTCAAAGTCAAATTTTTATATATATATATATATTTTCTCCATCATATATACCCATGAAAGTACTCCAAATTTCCCTGAAAAGTCTACCAGAAACAATTTCAAGTGAAAGATGTTTCAGATAGGTGTAAAAATAAGGGGGAAACCATCCTTTCCTACCATAGACTTCACCCTTTTGTCTGGAGACCTCTAGCTGTCTCCTTAAGCTGTTGAAACTGTTGTTCATCACCATTCTGCCCAGTTTTTTCACTTTTAAATTCATTAATGATGCAAGAATTTTATCAGTCAGATGTGCATTTTGTTAAAACTTTATTAAAAATTGTAAATTTCTTAAAATAGTGAACAAAGCAAATCATACCATTAATAACTCATTTTCAACTTCAGATTTTAAACCTGAGAGGTTTTGGTTTTTTTTTTCCTGTGAGACTTGCCATTATTCAAGCACACTATGACATTAACTTCTGAACTGTATTTTTCCTTTGGAAGAGATAAATACTCACCCTAAATTCAAACTAAACTGAGCAACCAGATGCTTTCCCTATCAATAAATGAGGCTATTGGCAGACTTTTAGATCTCAGTATAATGAGCATTGTGGTACTTTCCTCCTAGTTTCTTATTAAAAGGGTTTTATGCATTTCTCTGATTGAATAATAGAATTACTATCTACCTAAATATATACAGTGGACCTCATGTAATGAATTTTTGACTGGCCATTTTCTACTCTTCAACAGAGCTGTTATTTTTGACATAACATCGAGGTGCCACAGGTTAGTGTAACTCAGCATTCAGCAGCTTTCTGGGAGGTGTATACAACAGTAGCGTGCCAATCTATTTAAAATAGTTAGAAATTGATTTTTAAATACTTAGAAAACTTTATTGTACTAAATATTTTTTCAAGAATTCTGACTTGATCAGTAATTAATATGTGTCTAGGCTTTGGATACTGCAGTTCACTCACTATTAACCATTATACTTGTTTGGATTTTGCAGACAAAATTTTGTGCCATTTGAGATCTGATTTTGAGGAAGAGTTTTACTAGATCTTGCAAACGATGTGATATTTGTCACAGGCAAGATGTGAAAACTATCTGCTGATTTTGGACAAAAACAAAGGAAAAATATCTCCGTTTAAGCTTACGTTCTTCAGATCTTTTCTGAGGAAACACCTGAGATTTGGATGCTTCACAGAAGGACGTATTTTACAAATGTGTCTCCTAAACAAATAAGAATTATTCTGTTCTTAGGAGAAATTCTGCAAGGTCCAACATGTAATATTTGGCCCAGTTATCAAAATGACACTGCCATTTGTTTTCTTTTGCAGAATTATGTTAGGGTTTACCTTTCTTTGCCAGTTAATAGCTTGGAGATCATATGATTTCTTGACATGTTCTCTGCTGGAAACAGGGCATTTGGCATTTACCCATGATTTGGGTATAAGGTTCACACTTTTTACTTCCTTATAAATTAAATTGCCTTCGCTAAGCCGCAGTTATGTGTGTTTCCCTTGTTGCTAATTCTGTAACACCCATTATTTTTTGGTGCTGCACCTTTAGATAGCAGTATTATCTTTATACCAGATTGGTCAGGGTTAAAATGTATGAGCCTACATGCAAATGTTTCGTGAAAAGAAACCCCCATAAGAAAAGATATAATTGGTAAATGAGAAAAGCAAGAGCATGAACACAGACAAAAACGACAATTTAGAAAAGCTGAAAATGAGAGAGAATTGAGAGTTCAGGAATTCAGTACCTCAGGAGTCAGAGAAAGGGTTAACAATCAGCTAACACATGGCATAGGGCTATGTCATATTCATATGTCAGGTTTTAACATATATGCTGTATTCCAGTCAGCTCTTGGAGTGCATTATAGATATAAGAATGTGTGGTTTTGCCTCTTGAATATTTTGGTTATCCTGGTTATATGAATAGCAAACAATTCAGTACCACCATCATTTAGCTTTCAGATATAATGAAGTGGTAATAGACCTTCCTAGCTATGAGAACATTTGAGTTTCTATGTCTAATTACAATTTTTTGAACCGTAGTCATGAAAAACTAATCATTGTGACAATAGTCTTCTGGAAATTATACTGTAGAAGCACAAAATGCAGGCAATTTAATGTTTGCTATGGTTCATCAAATTCAGACTCCTCATGCATAACTTGGTCACATTTATTTGAGCACCACAGGGGCGCAACTCCAAAAGGGAAAACCAGACCCAGAATGAGCTTCACAAAAAGATGTCGTTGCCTTGGCAACTAATACGGTACTAAATGTTCTGACAGGTAGCATATCTCACAACACTGAAACACATGGTTCTTGTTGCAGCAAATGTATGCAACACAAAATCCAATACTAAAAGTGAATGCAGTAGGTGTTCCTTTGTATTTTACCCCAAAATACTTGTCTTGCCCGTATAAAATTTTCTCCCATTTTTCTGCCCCTCTGCCATTTAATAATTGAGTTTTTTCCCAATACATTCTTTTATCTAGTCTTTTCCTCCTATTATTTCTTCCTGTCTCTTAATTTTCTGTTTCCCAGGTTCCCTCTGTTTCCCACATGCATCTCAGTTTGTTTCTCTTTTCATGTGAGCTGAGAGACTTCTTAGGAAAAACCTTTCCCTTTGAATTTCAGTTCCCTTCCATTGCCCTGCCAATAACCTTTAATTTAGCCTGAAGAGGAATTTTCAGTGCCAGCATACGATCTGGGTTCACAGGGCCAGCTGGGACTAGTTTGTTGTGCCCAGAATCCTATCTTACAATGCTTGTTGAATAGTCTGAGCTCAGAAGTTGATCTCTGTCAGACATCCTGGATCAAAGTGATTATTGGAAAACATACAACAAAGGAAATATGACAAAGAAAATTCTGTGAATAGAAAATGGAACAGTCTTACCAGTGGTGAAACACATCAGAAACATGGAGGAGACATATATTCTGTATTTAAAGTCAGGGGGTACAAGAAAAGACTAAGAATAGGGCCACTAAGGTGGCTTTCCTTTTAGGTCTCCATGGCCTGGTTTCGCATGGGATAGAGTTCATATTCTTCTTAGTAGCTGGTACAGTTCTGAATTCAGTATGAATTCAGTGTTTTGAATTCAGTATGAGTAATGTTGATAGCACTCTGATATATTTGTTATTGCTAAATAGTGCTTACCCTAACTTAAGGACTTTTCATTTATCTTGCTCTATTAATGAAGAAGTACACAAAAAGCTGGGAGGAGGGATATCCAGGACTGCTGGCCTCAACGGGCCAAAAGGATATTCATATAGTCATATAATCAGAGAATCATACAATGGTTTGGGTTGGAAGGAACCACAAAAATCATCTGGTTGCCATGCACCTGCCATGGCCAGGGACATCTTCCACTACCACCAGGTTGCTCAAAGACCCATCCAGCTTGACCTTAAACACTTCCTTGAATGGGTTATCCCCAACTTCTGCGGGCAACTTGTTCCAGTGTCACACCACAGACACCGCAAAGAATTTATTCCTAATATCTAGTCTAACCCTCTCCTCTTTCAGTTTAAAGCTATCATCCTTTGTGCCACCACCACATTTCCTTGTCAAAAGACCTTCCCCACCTTTCTTGTAGGACCCTAAATACCCTGGAAGGTATTCTGTGTTCCATGCCATACGAAATCATGCTCAGTATATAAAATGGGGTGAGGTACCGCAAGAGGGCTCCTCAGTTCTCAGGGGTGGGCTGGGTACTGGTCAGCAGGTGGTGAGCAATTATATTGTGTATCACTTATTTTTCTTGGACTTTTCCCACCCCCCAATTCACCTTCCACATCCCACTGAGGCAGGGGTAGAGTGAGTGAGTTGCTGGGTGTTACTTAGTGGCGGCTGGGGTTAAAGTGCAGCATTCCCATACCACATTTTTAGTTTCCTCAGTTATGAAAGCCTAAGTGTGACAAAACACTTTATGTACTCCATGTGGCTTTCTACAAAGAATGTTGCATTTGAGGCACCAGTTTTACATGATGGAAATATCTATTAGCTATTAAAATAGAGATTTTTCTGTTTTAAGGATTTTTTAATTGTTAATTCATTTGTCACTATCAACATGTTTACAATATTTTTTCTCTTATTTGTAGGATAGGTGTTCCTTTCTGGCTGTAGGATTTTTTTTCTCTTTTCACACTATTTATTTTCCACCTTATTTTTTATTGTATAAGTTTTTAAATGTTGCAGGTTTAATTTTTTTTTGCACTCAGCATTTAGCTTTATCAAACTTTGATTTAAGGAAACATTTAACATAAAAAATTATTTTACCTTTTGTTCAGTGTTTGAGGTTTTTTAAAAAAAGCAAGCACATACAAGAGCACACAGAAACTTCTTAAATTGATTTAATTTAAACTTTTTCTTTGCTTTAGGATTAACAGTTTTTCAAACTACTTAATGCCAAATAGCTTTCTGATTCTAAGACAAGGGCAAGAGCCTTTATCTTTTACAATTTCTGTCTGAAGCTGAAACATATATTTCCTTATGTACAGATAAGATTCTTAAGTAAAGATAATGGAAACATTTAGGATAAGCAGTGATTGTCACACTGTAGGTTTTCCTTAAAGTTCAATAAAATTTAGTTAAGGTTTTCTATTTACCCAGCCACATACTTAGTTTCTCTTTCATTAGCCAAAACTAAAATCTAGGGAATTAATATGCTGCAAAAACCACAGAATTTTTATTTTCTAACTTCACCAGTGTCCTACTATTTCAGCAATGCCACCAATAAATGAATGAATAAATGTAGTCTTAAGAAAATATGAAGCATTCCTCCTTGAAAAAACACATGTTTTGAAGCTTTCCACGCAGCCAAAAACACTGGATAGCAATTTGGAATGCAAAAAAATTGCAGTTTCTCTCCTTTCTCTTTAATTGTTGGAAAGACAATTTCCACTTGGAAAACATGCAATATTGTTATTTCATAGATTATACTTCACACAATTTTCCCAATTGTCATATATACATAACAGGCAAAGCGCTGCTGTTGTTCTCTGTCAAACTACTTTCATTTTCAAAAAAAATCCAAGCCTCCAAATAAAGAACAAAAAGAAACTCAAAGCCTGAAGATTCAGTATTATCAAACAAAAGATTCACAACAGACTTACAGTTTTCAGCAACACCTTCTGTAAAATATGCAAGTAATTACCAATATGCTTTTAGTAACTGAGAATTGGGAGCCTGTCACATAAAAATTCTTGATATTTCAAGTTTCAGAGCTCTTCAGAAAATCTGTGTTTTGTTGCATAAGATGTAGAGAAGAATAAAGTAAACTAAGGTTGCAATGAGCAATGCTTTAGAGCCCAGGAGATCAGTTATATTAAGTAGATATTTTAGTTAGATTTCTTAGCCTAGGAATTTTTGTCAATTGGTATCTGTCTCTTTTTTATTTTTTTCATCTGTCTTCATCTCCTGTCAGGAAAAAGAGACATCCCAGGAGTTTGAAAGTTGGGAATTTTGCTTTTTGCAAAACCATGTATATAAGGGTATCAAAGTTGTTTAGATGTCTAAGGAATATAGTATGTATCCAAGGGAATTTAAAAACCAACTAAACAGCTAACATTCATCAAAATCTGCTCTCTGAAATGTTTGTATGATGATGGCTAAGAACTGTACTGGCCTTTATAGAAGGCTATGAGTAAAACCATACTCTAAATCAATATTTAAATATGTTACCATATATAGAGAATGAAATTAAATCATGCATATTTCACCAAATGGGTAAGTTGGAAATGACCACAGTTAGTCCTCTGGTCCAACCGCCCTGCTCAAGCAGGGTCATGGCAGAGCACATTGCACAGGATTGAATCCAGGCAGTTCTTAAATGTCTCTAGTGAGGGAGACTCCACGACCTCTCTGGTCAATCTGTTTCAGTGCGCAGTCAACCTCATAGTAAAGTTCTTCCTCATATTAGGGTGGAACTTGCTGTGCATCAGTTTCTGCCCATTGCCTCTTGTCTTATTGCCTGGCACCACCAAGAAGAGCCTGGATCCATCCTCTTGACATCCTCCCTTGAGATACTGATATACATTGATGAGGTCGCCTCTCAGTCATCTCTGGAGGCTGAACAGGCCCAGGTCCCTCAGCCTTTCTCTACAAGAGAAATGCTCCAGTCCCTTAACCCTCTTTGTTGCCTTCCACTGGACCTGCTCCAGGATCTCCATGTCTCTCTTGTCCTGAGGAGCCCAAAACTGGACAAAGCACTCCAGGTACACCTCACTAGGGATAAGTAGAGGGGCAGGATCACCTTCCTCTACCTGCTGGCAATGCTTTTCCTAATGCACCCCAGAGTATCATTAGCTTGTTTTGTTGGCCACATAAGGAACACTGCTGGCTCATGGACAGCTTGCTGTCCACCAGGATCCCCAGGCCCTTCCACACAGTTTTGCTTTCCAGCCGATCGGCCTTCGGCCTGTACTAGTGCATGGAGTTATTATTCCTCAGGTGCAGGGCCCTGCAGTTGCCTTTGTTCAATTTCAGATGATTCTTCTCTGACCATCTCTTCAACCTGTGGAGGTCCTTCTGAAGGGCTGCACAGTACTCTGAGGTATCAGCCACATCTTCCAGCTTTGTGTCATCAGTGAACTTGCTGAGAAGGTATCCTCCCCTCCATCCAAGTCTTTGATGAATAAATTAAACAGTACTGTGCTGAGTATTGAACCTTATGGGCCACCACTAGTGACAGATTTCCCTGTGCTACTGATTATGGCGCTCTGGGATCTGCCATTCAACCAGTTCTCAGTCCACTTCACTGTACTCTCATCCAGTCTGTATGTAATGGGGTTTAATATATGAACTGTTACTAGTCTTAGAAACTATTCTGATCTATAGCTTTTATTCTAAAAAAGGTATTTTTTAAAACAAGAAGAGAGAAGCACATAAAGAACCCAAATAAAGAACACGGAGATAGACTTTTCAGTGGCATTTAATAACATGGTAAGAGGCAATGGCTACAAATCAGAATTCAGGGAATTCCACTTAAAAAACCAAAACATTCTTTTTAGTGAGAGAATGGTTGAACACTGGAAAATGTTCCCCAGAGACTTTGTGAAGTCTCCACCTTAGAGATATTCAAAAGCCACCTGGTTACAGTCCTGAGCAACCTGCTTTAGGTAACTTTACTTCAGGAGGGGAGCTGGACTAGATGATCTCCTGAAGTGCCTTCCAACCTGAATAACTGCAGTTCTATAAATTTTGGAAAAGATGTTATGGTCTATCAATATTTAAAAGGGTTTAAGTTAACCACAGGTTTAGGTAAAAACCACAGGTAACTAAAACAGCACATTGGAAACTGTATTTGCCATTTGTTTCCTTTCAAATTTTATTCTTTTTTTTTAATGAAAGAAATTAAAATTACAGTTACTAGTAGCACAAGTGAGTGCAGTTTGCTTGTAAGGCTCAGAATGAAGGTAATTCAAACTCAAGGTTTTAAGTAACCTGTCAGAGCTTGTAGATTTATGACACTGCTTTTGCTATCATATTGCTGTGTTATGTGTTAAACATGAAACTATGCTTCTCTTGGAAATGTGTCTATTGGTCATGAAAGTTAGAAAGATGGTTAAATCATATTTGCTCATTCTGACAACTGACATGGTAAATGAAGAAACTTTTATTCTTATTAAATTGAGGGTTTGGAAAATCTTTAAAGAAATCAGAAAGGCCAGAACCCACCAGCATAGCAAGTTAAGGGACCTCATGTTTATAAACATTCAGTGACACCACTATCCTTTCTAAACTAACACTGCCTGATATAGCTAAAATTAGTCATTTCTTGTTTTTTTTTCTGGTCAACTCTGACTGATGGTAAACCGTGGATGTTGGTTTATTTTTTAAATAAATGATTCATTGAGAACTTACCTTTCTTTCACATACAACAACTGTCATGTGTAGCTCTTTAGAGAAGCATGTTTTTCAGCTCTCAGAAACCTGTTTATGACAAAATGTAATGTATTGTTGAAGCAAACTGTATTGGACATCTACTTTAATGCATATTGACACATCCAAAACAAAGTTAAAGCATTTTTAATACAGTTAATAATCAAATACAGTAGATCCAATATTATAGAATTTTACTGTTAAATCTCTAAGTCAGTATTCAAATAAAAGCTAGCTGAGTTTCGGTACTGCTTGGCAACACTTCTTCCATTTAGCTAGTGAAATATCTTGGATGCTGTGACACCTAGAACACATTAAAGGATGCCTAAGGACTTCATTGAAGATTCTTCATTTACCTTAAACTCCAGCTGTTCTATGAAATTAGTCTTATAATTATTTTAGTTGTCTGGTTCTGATTGTTTTGCTGAATTGTAAGTGTGCAATTAAAAGTAAGTAACTAGGTAGATACTGATGGCAACTTACATCAAGAAAGCTGGCTATTTTGGAGAATAAGTAGTACTAGACCCCATAAAGAAAAAAAATTGAAAAAATAAAAAGAAACAGGGCACTGATGTGAACAATTTATCGATATATTGTTTTTCATGATTACTCAGTAATATATTTTTTTTAATTTGGCAGAAAATAGGAATAACTTGTGTGTGTGTGTCCATGTACATTTAAGGAAGAAAAAATAAAGGTAAAAATCACAAAGAATGAAATTTATTATTCAACTGTCATGTACATGAAGTTCATACTACTTCTTAGGGAAGACTCAGAGTTCAGCATGTTGAAAATCTAGTTTCATAAAATATGGAAAATATGTCAATCTGCATATGTTTTCTTTGATCTTTTTTTAAGCATATACTTTATGCATTTTTTTTATTTAACTGTGAACTGTAAACCCTCAGAAGAAAAGACTGTCTCCCCAGTGTCTAAAATATTTTCGATGTTGCACAGTTATTGATTAAAAACACTGTAATATATGCAGTTAGATATTCCTCTTTGTCAATATTCTGTCATGCACATAGTTTGTCAAAACCTCTGGAATAGTTTAAAAAGTAATACATGATTATTAAAGTGACCTGAAAAATCACAAATATTTTTTTTTCTTCAGAATGTGTTTTCGAAACTGAAAATATTGTTAATAAGGTATTTTGCACCTTTTTTTTTCTTTTCTGTAGGGAAAGAAATTTTATTTTTCAAAAGCTAATATGGCCATATAATAAAATTTTGTTACATTGTTTTGAATTTTTATTAATGCTTATGTTCATTTCTATTATGTTTTAATTGGTTTATTTAAGATTCCAATTTAAAAGAACTTAATTTCTGCATAGTGTTCCAGCATGCTCTTTTATATACTTCTTTCTGACTGAAGGAATGTTTATAATTTTGATTTTGATTCTGGTACATGATAGAATTCTTTATTCTAAAGGACAGCTCATGAGACAAAGATGGAGAGAAAAATCTATTCTTTACTAAAAACTTATAATTTAGCTAATGATCAGTCTCTGAAACTTCTGAAATTGTTTATATCTACAACAAAAAGTCTCTGACTTGCTCAAAATTTGAGGACACTCACTCACAAACTTTGGATCGCAGCTTGAATTGTGACTCTTGCTTTGTGTGGACATGCAAGCAGCCACCACTCAAAGTCCTAGAAGAGGCTGGAGATAATGAAAACATGAAATTTACTTTAGGAAATGTTTACTAACATGAACACACTAGTTAGAAATTCCTCTCAAAAGACTCAAACTGCCATCTTTTCTTTCAGCTTTTCTAGAGCTCTGTTAACTATTTTCACTTTCCCTCTATCTCCAAAAGGGAGGACAAAGAAAGAAGGAGGTCGTAGTGCCACATGAACAAGATCCAGAGGAAGGAAAGCATATTTGTTAAACTCTTAGCTGAAGGAGAGCAACCCCCCCCAAAAAGAAATACAGGGAAATGCTATTTGCAAGTGTTTTAACCTTCTGACTGTGAGAAATGATCAGACATAGAGCTGTTGCTCCTCTGTAACTGATAGTCAGTTGAAGGCATCTTAAACAGTGCTATTGCCTTTCTCACAACACTTTTTGTAAACTAAAGTTCATTCATTCAACAATGAATAAACTGTTTGCAAATAATGCCATTTTAAAGCTTTCAAGCATTACTTGATGCAATTTCTCTTAGTGTTTATATTTTTTAAAATAGTAACATTTGTATTTTTTAAAAGTTAATCAAAAAAAAGAATTCAAATTTCCTGTGTAGACAGATGCGAGATATACCAGGCCGAAATACAAATTGCCATATTGGATGTTACAACAGGGAAAATCTCAAACGTAATGTCTATGAAAATACATTTTCCAGCCTACCAATTGTTATGTAGTGACACTGTGTATATAATGGGACTACTCTAAACTCACATATGTCAGAAAGCATGCATACTGGAGTCAGCTACTGCTTGATCTTAGCCAAAAAGCTAAGCTCTTTCCAGTGGTGCCTAGTGACACTACCAGAGGCAATAGGCACAAACATGGGAAGTTCTATTTGAATATAAGGAAATGCTTTTTTACTGTGAGTGTGACTGAGCACTGGTGCAGGTTGTAGAGTCTCCATCTACAGGAGTAATTCAAAAGCCATCTGGACAATGTTCTGGACAATGAGATCTAGGTGACCCTGCTTAAGTATGTTGGCTGGACCAGATGACCTTCAGAGGTCTTTGCCAGCCTCAACTATTCTGTCATTCTGAGTTTGAAAGCACTGAACCTAAATCCCTACTTAATTATCTTATATAGGTCTTAGAAATCTGTCCAAAATGAGAACTTGAAGCCTAGATGACTTACATCTGTGTCTTAAAATGTCACTGTTTTACCTAGAGCTTGAGTACCTTAATGCCAGCCTCTATTCCAGTTCTTACTAGTCACTGTGGGATAACAGTGGGAGCTGAAACACTGGGGGAAAGGAAGTATTGAGGTGAAGCCAGGGCATATGACAATGCAGAGAACAGCAAGAATCACAAAACTTCCTATAGGACATTTTCCTAAAGGAAATCAGCCAACACACAGATATTTGCTATTATTTTTAGTTATGAATTACAGACTAACTGCAACAAAAATAATCAAAACTTTGTTCCTTTTTTCCACTGGATATATGGTGATTTAGACTAACCAGCTTCTAAAGAACTTGAATGAAGTTTTGTGCCTGTATAGTTGAGAAAAAAAGATTCAACGTGTATTTCTTTGCTCTATTTGCAGATTACATAGCCGTGTGAAAATGAAAATTAAAAAATTAGCATGAACTTTTAAAGTCTGATGAGAAAAAGAAAAAAATGGTTGCTTTTGTTTTACCTTTTTTTTCACCTTCCAACAAGAAAACTAAGCTTCTTACTCATTATCATGGGTAAAAATTTTGATAAAACTGACAAAGAAAGGAGATAATCCATGAAGAAATGTTAGAACCATTTTGAATTGCAATTTTCATGTAGTCGTGAATGCCATAACTAAAAAATCAATGTGATTAAATTGCATGCAGCTAAAGCCATTTAGAAAGCTTAATAAGCCAATAAAAGTGTAGAGAATGTAATTTCTAGATAAATTGCAGAAGAAAGCACTTTTTGCCACAAATATTGCAGGTGTTCATAAATTATTTTGTATGCAATCTAAAGGTTTTCATATAGATTCATACTATATCAAAGACACTTTTAAGTCAACAGATGTAAACTGCACTTGTACTACACTTGTTTCCATTCAAATCATATGAAATAGGAACCTGAAATAACCAAAACAGTTTTCAGCAGACTAGAACACATTGATTGAGAATACATTTATTTTGAATCTCTGTTAGGTCTGTGTCAGAATAAAGAATTAATGCAATAAAAGTCATATTAGTAATAACTGCATGTGGGAGAGAATGTTTTATGAAGTCCATGGAGAGACAAAGATGTGAATTCTAAACTGTAATTTTTGTGAATGCAAAACACTTTGTCTGAAATGTACAATCTTTCACTTAAACACCTTTTTTATCAATATTTATATTCACTATTTTATTTTTAATTTCTTATTTTTTTTCATTCTGTTTCACTGCCAACTTATTAAAATTTTCGTGTAAATAGGTCTTGAAAAGTTTGCCTTTGCATAGTAGCAGACCAGTGAACAACAGAAGAGTTTAAGACTCAATGTCCATGATTAGACAATAGAAACCTGAAGAGAAAGTTGAACAAATAGTAAGTGCACTATTTATCTTGTTTGATTTGGAAGGACAGTGAGCTGCACTTTATGCAATGTGATTGATTTTTTCATAGATACCCAGGTTTTATGCCTTATGAAACGAAATATGAAGAAAAGGGAGAGGTATTCAGAAGCATACTGCTGCTATAAATACAGATAGTTATTCCTAAGCTTGACCACTTATTTGATGAGATTTTTAATGCCAGGAAAGATCTTTTTACTAAAGTCTTCTAGCTGGCCTTGATTGACTAACTGCTCTTTTCCTATGTAGACTGTTATAATTGTTCCTGTGTACTCCTCTTTTTTTCTCCTCCAGAATCATTCTTTTTGGAAGTAATCTGTCCACCACTTTTAGAAGGAGACTTTCCCTGCTATCTCTCTTTCTATTTTATGGGGCTGAAACATGAAGTCTCATTTCATTTCTTCTACTATAACTAGAAATTTGCCAAGAATATTGAAGCTGAGCACATTCCAGCCTAGACAAAACATGATTTACCTAGCACAGAAGCTAGGAGAGTTGGAAATCAAATTAATAGCATTTTATACATTAACAATTTAGTAACAATTTAGCAAATTAATAGCAATTTATACATTATGGGCATCCATGGCAATGATTCCTTTTCACAATGTTTAGAATGATATTTCCCCCCAAAATCCCTTACTATTATTGGGAGAGCTTAAAGATAGCTTATGGTTTCTACTTTATTGGTCTTTTGGGTAAAATTACTATCTGAATCCTTATTTTTTCCAGGTTATAGGCTGAGAGTAAAAATAAGGCAGCAAGCAATAAGGCATATATATGTGACTGTGTGTATCCATGCGCTCTGATACTTTGGATGGATAAGATCATTTTAACACTGAAATTAAGAGTTAGAAATAGATCATCTTAGGCAACACCAAAGAGTTTAAATTCATTACTGCTATTTTGAACAGACAATAAGGATTCCTGGGTAAACCTCCATAGGTGTGCATGAATGTCCACTGAACGTAGTGTACCAGAGGCCAATTGACTAGTGCATCTGGAAGCAAATAAATCATAATGTCATGCATGTAGCTGCAGAACAAGAATCAGTGTAGTGAAGTATTTTGGCTAATTAATATTATTTCTTGGGTAGGTTGGTCAGCTTTGCTATGGAAATACATTTGGCAGAGGTATGTGGATGTGACTGAAATTTGTTCTTTTATTACCTGCTACTTCATCTCTTATGCTCCACTGAATGATGCAAGCATACCCTTTTTGTGTGTTTGTTTTGGTGTGATACAAGCTGTGTGTATGGCAGATATGCTGCAATAATCCTCTTTGGAAAAGGATCCCTCCCTGATAAGCTATATTTTCTTATATGGTAAGCATGTCTTTTCTGTGAAGAAAGAATCCTGGCTTTTTAGAGAAATTTCTCTTCATGGTTATAGGTCCTTTGGGTAACTTTGAACACCTTTATTAACAAGGACTTTTAGTCTCTATTTGTTTTGGATTTTGTTTTGGGTTTTTCCCCTCCCCTCTGTAATTTTGGAAGCATTTATTAACATTTTTCTACAACTGAGTGTTTTGATGTTTACCTTCACATTTGCTTACACATCTTGCATACTAATGCCTGTCGGTGAGGCAAAACTAGGTTGTCCTATGTAAAATGAATTAATTCATTTAAATTTGAGATAGATACAAGGGTTCTGCTAAACAATAATGGATATATGATTCGCCTTTAAGGTAAATAATCTAGAACCTACCATTTTTACAAGAAATCAGCGTTAACCCAAACAGATATGAGCCTAGATTTAAAAGAAGACACCAGGATAAGCAGCTTGATACAGGTATGAAGTGATGCAGTTCAACAGAAAAAGAGAAGGTAGCTACCATTTGGACAAGTGATGTGTCCACAGTATGGATGGTAAGACAGACCCTTAAGCAACTATAACCTTAGCTGAATACATTGGGCACATCAAAGTGTGGCACTGCACATCTACCAAATTGATACTGAAAGTGTCTCAGCAGGGTGTTTTATCTTTAGAGAATCATAAAATAAGTTAGGTTTGATGGGATATAGAATAATTTAGTTTGGCATGGGGAACCCTCACTCCAGGCAGAACCAGCTTCAAAGCTGAATGTATCTTTGAAGTTATATCGAGTTGTTCAGAGCTTTGGGGCAATTTTACTTAGAGTGGTGTCAACCTATGGACTTGATCCCTGCAATGTGGATGTAACCTCAGTGTCATTGTCTCTGACCTAGCTATATTAACAGGTTGTTCTCTGTCTCTTTCATAATTATATGCTGTCCTTCTTCCTAAGCTTTACTCTGTTTGGGGGAGAGTGAAGACAGTTCAGCTTCTGTTCCTGGTGGTTTGATGAACAAATGGGACATTTTGTTGGATATGTATGTATTTTATTATTTTTATTTCTTCTACAACAACTCCTACTAGAAAACTGCTTTATTTACTTTTAATGTCTTCATCCACAAAGTTGTCACTGAGAAATTCTGGCATTGAAAAAATTTAGATCTCTCTTTTGGCCTAAAAGGTATTGTATGTTATGATGGAGATCCAATCATGGAATTTGGAGTAAAGTGACTATATTCTTTGATGCATATTAACATGGGAAGCTATGTGAGCTAAAAAAACCCCCTACCCTAACTCTCTAATTTTCTACCTGCACTTTAGATAGTAAAAAGACAAACCTCAAAACCTTATCCCATACTGGTGAGTGGGTGGACAGCTGAGCACAGGAACGCATTGTGAAGTCCGACTCCACAATATACTAGTACCCATTTTTTGACCCATGAAAGGAACTTAACTGTGCCAGAAAAAAAAATTGTAATTTCTTTTCTTGAAAATTCAACTAAACTGTAATGCATCCTTTTTCTGCCTCAAAAAGGAGAAGAGAGAAAAGAGAGGAAAAGAGAGAGAGAAGGAAAGAGGGAGAGAGAGAAAGAGGGGGAGAAAGAGAAAGAGAGAAAAAAGAAAAAGAAAAAAGAAAAAGAGAAAGAAAAAAGAAAAAGAAAAAGAAAAAGAAAAAGAAAAAGAAAAAGAAAAAGAAAAAGAAAAAGAGAAAGAAAAAGAAAAAGAAAAAGAAAAAGAAGAAAAAGAAAAAGAAAAAGAAAAAGAAAAAGAAAAAGAAAAAGAAAAAGAAAAAGAAAAAGAAAAAGAA
>JAOXXN010000471.1:52207828-52227113 GCA_026770055.1 Myrmophylax atrothorax
AAATTTATTCCACTTATGACCACTACAGACTTAAATAACAAGGTGTGGGTCCTGATCTGCAGAGACATGAATGGAAGAGGAAGATCAAACAAGAAGCAGTTTACCTCAAAGGTTTCTAAAGACCAGCACATGTTAGGAGATAGACTTTGAGATCTGGAAGAATGCTTTGATCTCTATATTTCTGTAATCCTAAATTTTAACTTCCAGACATAATGGATTCAATGACTTTGCCTTTTGAAGAGCGAATAATTTAAAGTTCCAGTACACAGAAATTTTTATCTTCAAGAAGTGATGATGGTGTGTCATATATCTGGTATATAGTATTGTACTGTCATGTTATTTTTTGAATTCATTTAATGGTGACTATTTTGAATTTTAATTCTAGTGACAAGTAGACTCCCACACACAGCTGATAACTAATGATAGCAGAAACTGTCTAAATACAAATTGATAGTCTGAACCTGAAGCAGTTAGTCTGTTTACTAGGTAAGCTAAGAGAAAAATAGTAATGACTTATAAAACCTTGATAATTTTCAACTTTTTTCTTTGTCAGTTTGTTTTAAAATGTGGTTTCATTTGTTCTTACTTTGCAGTTGGACTTTGTCATAATGAGACAAGTTTTTCTTGAGCTTAGCAAATGAAATAAAAAAATAAAAATCAATGTCTTGCCATTTTCATTATTGCTAAGATAGATTCTTGAAAATGTCATGCTTATTTCAAAATTCAGCCATTCTATTCCTGATTGTTCTTGCTTCTCACTGTAGTTAGCTAATGACTTTCTCCTATTTCTACTTCCAGAAAAAGAAATCTCACTGACTCTAAACCAAGCAAAGCCAGCCCAATATCCAATAAAAAGTTACAGTGGGTGGTAGAGTAAAAAGTCTCCTCATGTTACTTTTTTTTTGCTGTATTTGAAGGGTACTAAATTTTTCTCCTGTTCATTTTATTTACATTGTTGTATTTTTTTTTCTTTGTCTTTTGAAAGTCACAGTGAAATCAGAAATTTTGGGAAAAAAACCCAAACCAAAAAACAACCTCCCTCCCAAAAAAAAACAAACAAAAAAAACAAACAGAAAGAGAGATCCCAGACCTACAAAATGGAATTTTCAGTACGTTACTATAGAACTTCAATATTGATCTTAGTAGGAAAATACTAAAGACTTTACAACTTCTTATAATGCATAGTGCAATGATAATATAGACACAATAGTACCACTAGGAAATGTTATTTGTTCAGCTTAATTTATCTTCAGCCTCTAGTCTATTATTGTGTAAGAGTGTACTGAGGTTTTCCAAACAGAATTATTTTATTTTACTCTACACAGTTCATCCTGAGTAATTCTTCATTAGTTGTTGTTTGCTATTGAAAAAATCAACACAATCTTGTAATAGTTAGAGCTCTCATCCTGTCAGATTTTGCATAATTTGAGAATCTAAAAATAGCTATGACAACTGAGACTTTTAAGTGTCTTGTTAAACTGAGCCCCAAGACGTAGGTCAATCCAATGATGAAAAAGTTTCTCACATAAATTAAGAGGATCCAAAAAAACTCTAAAGAAATTAAGAATTCTTCTCCAGCCATGTTTCCATGCATTATCTTGTATGCATACCTCTAACTCACCTAATTTTCAGTAGATAGAATTGAACAATGACAATTTTTAATGGTTTATACAGCCTTTAAATATTCTTATTATAGATTAAGCAACATTGTGAATGATTTTTGTGGTTTTATTTGCTTAATCTACCTAAAGCACATCATGTAATATTCAAATACATATAACAGCAACAGCTTTGGATAGAAATTCAATTTGTTTGGGAGCCACTACCTCATTAAATGATTCCTGAAAAGACAAAGTTTGCCAGTTGTTCTTGCTGGTGTCATGCAGGAGTAGGTGGCTGTTAACAGCAGACCTCTATTAATAAGGAAGAAATAATTTTTAGTTAAATAACATTCCATTGCAAATTTATTTTTTAAACAACTAATAAACAGATTAATAAACAGATTTAAGAGATGGAAACATCCAATCCAAAATTGCTCATAACAACTGTCTTTTAGTCTTAAATATTTGTCTTACTCTAACTGCTTTATCAATGCCTTCTGTTATTTTTCTCTTTATTTTTTTTAAGTTCTGCGCTTTGAAAATAGTTCATTGAATGAATATATGCTATTGTCACCATTTTATCATAGTAAAGGTTACACATTTTGTCTGAGACCAAGGCCCTGTTGCACCACAGAGCCTATTGCACAAATATCTAAAAGATACACAGCTTGTGTAAAGTAAACTGAGGACAAAAAAAAATAGAAGGTGATTCCTTTCTTTCGTAAATTAAGAAAAAAATCAATGACTTGCTAAAAGTCATATATAAGAGTTTTTGCAGAAATTTGAGTAGATTATAATCTTTTGAGGAGAGCAGATCAAAGCCAAGGTCTACAAATTTCAGCAGTTAAGTATACCTATTTGTAAACTAGATACGTATTTAGATTTACCTAGATTATCTGACATTATTTTGTACATACAGTTTTCTTTAGTTGTTGTATATTTAAAATAAAAGATTATATATATAAAACTATTTTCTGCTGCAGCTGTCTACCCATCACGAAACTCACTAAAATATCAATTTCACTGAACATCAATTCAGGTTCTGTAGTTACAAAATCTTTTCAGAGTCATTAATCTTTAAAGCCATCTCAAGACTGCCAATTTGTTTCAGTGTACAACTTCACAACAGGAAAGAGACCACGTGCTTGACACCCAGACGGCTCTGGTTGGCTAGGAATGCTGAATTTTGGTTCCTAAAGATTACTTAGATTACTTATTTTTCCCCAAGAAAAACAGTCTGTCCCATAATTAAAGACTCTGGAGTCCTGTCAAGTCCCAAGGGACATGAAAGTGAGATAACTTCAATTTTCTTGCGGTTTTTGTGTTTGTTTTTTTGCTTTAACTGCAAGAAAACATTTTATTTTTTAAATAGTCTCACTTACTACATTTGATAATGCAACAGATTATTTGGGAATGAAAATAAAAGACTATGACATTTTAAAAACTTTCACTAGAATATATTACTAGCATACAATGTGGATTAGCATACATTCATGTCTGATGTTAAATTATGAAAAAAGTTATAGTTCTGGCTTGTTCAAATTATTATTCAGTTTGTCAAGAGTAGAATATATCAATGCAAGTAAGGCTAGTAAAATAAATTATGTGCTTTAATTTTCATCTCTTACCATGTCTCTACAGAGCAATGAGATCCTTTGAGCATTCCAAGTTGGCTGGATCCACACTAGTTGAAGCATGAAAGACATATATTTGGGTTAGCCAGTGCTGTGAACACTTTATCTACATTTAGAAGCAGGGTATTAACAATCCAGTCACTACTAAGAGAAATGGTATACTGGCTTGATCATATTAGAGCACTTACATAGTTTCCTACCGAAAATTTTCTTGTATCAAACAGACTGAGAAAAAGGGGAGAAAAGTATGAATATGTTTAAACCCTGTCCTGTAATTATGCATTTTTATGTTCAGTTACCTTGCAGCATGCTTTATACTTCACAGATAATATTTATTTTCTTCTTCTTTAAAATATATCTAGTTTGTTCCCTTACATTTTTAAAAGATTTGTCCAGTTTCAAGATGAGGGACAGCAGAAAGTATTCTTATGCATTTCTTTCTACTTGTCTTTCCTGAATGGCCCAGCCATTAAGGGGTAGAAAGGATTTAGATATCCTATTCTTCCTGCTCAAAACAATAAAGCTGCAGAAATTATTTAGGAAGAACAATGGACAGATAACAAATACATTCAAACGGAATTTTGGAAAACAGGGTGTCAGTTCAAAGCATAGATCTTTAAAACTTCCCTCTCCAGGTGGCATCTGGATATTCTGCATGTCTTTATATGTTTAGGAAGGTGAAATTTCTGTATCAAGTTTTCATGGCACCTTAAGCTCCTGTTTTGAATTTTCCTGCAAGTGCTTCAATCCTGCTGTAGGCTATTCTGCTTGGGATGTAGTGACTGCCCAAACTTGATCAGATTGCAGAATTTTCCCAGTGGAATTTGTATTGGGGAAGAAGGTGTGAGGCTGCTTAAGCCTCTAGCTATGGCATAAACTGCAGGAGTCATTGCAAGTACATTAATCTTTCTCGCCTGGGAAACACACCTCTTCCTCTTCTGGTGTTCCTCTTCAGATAGAATTTCTCATAAATAAAGCAGTAATGCCCTGGGCTTCCTTTGAAAATAAATAGACTCAGGTAAAACTCTTGCTGCCTCCTATTTCCTCCCTTCTCAAAGATCTGTTTGTGTTACTTATGTCAAATGATCCATGTGAAATTATAGCCACAATAAGTGAACAACTTTAATTCCAGATAGGATGGGATTACAGTGTGTGTCTGTATCAGTAAATTGAGAATTTAACCCCTGCTCATTATAACCGCTTGGCTTTGTGGGGTTTTGTTTGTTTGGTAAAAGTGTTTAACAAATTTAAATAGTAAAAGGTATGAAATGAAGATAAAAAAAAAAGTCCTCATGAGAAATCATTTATCTTAATGATAAAGAGATGATTAGATACAGCTGCAATGAGTTCATAAAATGATTTAGAAAATCCCATATGGGAATATAAGAAAGTTTTGAACACAATAATATGATGGATGTATGAGTGTCTATCTGTGTTTTAAGCTCCTGAGGATATTAAATACAAACTTGAGGTTTCTTAGGATAATGTGAAAGAAAATGAGATCAAGCAGTGCTTAGGCAGTTCACAGAAGTGCTGACCCTTCTTTCTTGGCTCCTGAGTGCTCTCTAAATGCTATGCCTGAAGATGTACATTCTTACTTAATATACGTCTTTTAGATTTTAATTATGTATTGCATTTTATGCTGCTCATAATGAAAATTGCAGAAGCAGTTTTCTGCCATTAAGCAACTTCTGCTGCTCGACTGGAGTTTAGCTAATGGCAGGTATCTATATCTACGCAGGAAAGGAGATGTCAAATTTAACAAGCTGAATAGGACATGGTCAGTAAAAAACTTTGGTTTCTTCTTTTCATTTTTATAACTCCTCCCCTATTGTTAGCAGAGGCCTCTGAAATAATACCACTAAAGAATATTGGCAGCTACTATAAAAAATGTAAAGCTATTAAAAAAGCAACAATCCTAAAATAAAGTTGTTCCTGAGTGCACAAAAGTAGCTGCAGAACTGATGTTTGCAATCAATTACTAGAAGGCATTCTCTCCTCTCGAAGAACCTATCATTTTGAAACATAATGCAAAGTCACAGCAGGTGTCATAGTACTGGGCCATGTATACCACATCTCAACCAAGTACAAAGAGCCTTAAACAGGCTAGAGTCTGAATTTAAAACCTCCCCAAAACCAACCAAAAACCAAAACAAACAACAACCCCCTTCTACCAAAACAATCCCTATACTAAACTGTTTTAGCACATTTAGTGTGAGGATCATGACATTCATTATTAAGACTAAATCCTTCACTATGCAGTTTCATGGAGTGTTTAAAGCAACACATAAACAGAAAAAGTGGAATTCATTTTCAATGGCTAGCTTCGGAGTTTCAAGAAGTTGACATATTTACATGCTTAAATGCAGGTACTATGTATGGAAATGTCACTAATCAGAATTTTGCAAATATGTACTGGTTTTGATACACAACGCAAATGATAGGTATTCCATTTTCAAAGATTTATTATCAGATATAAATAAAGGGCTTGATTATTATTCTATTTTTCATTTAAAAATAATATACAAAATAATTTGGCTATTTTGTTGTGAAATAATAAAGTGGATAATATTAAACTGACTGGCAAAAAAAAGAGTGTAGCTCATCTTTGAAAAATTTAAATTATACTATATACATATTTATACTCTCACTAAATAAGATTGGATAAAAATATTAAATATTTGAATAGGTTTCAAGATTTGAGATTGTAATCATTTCTATTGGGTTTCATAGTTCAAATGAATTATTTATGTGCATGTGTGTATATATCCCATATATATATATATCACAGTAGTAAGGATGATCCTCAAGTTCACAGAATCACAGACTATTCTGAGTTGGAATATATCCAGAAATATTATTACATATTTATTAAAATACATCACAGTCATCTAACTGCACCAGTATTTCAAAGAGCATGTAACGATCCCTTTTTAGTGTTAATATCAATGCAAGAAATAAGTTCAACAACTTTTTGTTGAGATATGAACTACAGCTGTTTGAACCTTTGAAAGGTCCCTGGCTCTTGGTCCTCAAACTACACCAATATTAGGAGTAGAAACGTTTCTATACATGACTTTAAAGATTTCAAAACATAGCAATATGATTTTAATTTTCCATTGATTCTTAGAGACTTAAACTGTGCCATGTAGACCTTAGAGACAGAGAGGTAAAAGATAATGTTTTTCACATTCTTAAAATACTATCTGACAAGGTATTTTGGTCCTTTTTTTCTTTTTTTTTCTTTTTTTTTTCCTTTTCGATAGACTTGTCTGCAGTAACATACTCATTTGCATTCTGGATGAACTATAACTTTTTTATCTTCCTATTACTTGCAATACTGTGCCTCCACTTCAGAAAAAAACCCAAACCAAACCAAACCAAACCAAACTAAAAAAATCCCAACCAACCAACCAAGCAAACAAAAAAAGCAAAAAAAAAAACCAAGAAAACAATAACTCATAAAATCCCTTAAAACTAAAAGATACTCACCCAACCAAAAAGTGATAAAGGATTTGAATAAATGAACAACTGAACTCCTGCTCTACTATAGCTCCGTTAGCAATCTTGATCCCAGGCAACCTGTGACAAATGAGCTTTATACATTGTAGTAGTTTAGGCCTTAATTTTAGTAGGCCTCAGTTTATTTCTTTGGGGTGATTTTGTAGCCGGAATAGTAAAACTTGTGTTTGGAGGGGTTCAGTCTTCTGTTGGGTGGGGAGGTAAAGGAATTATTTGTTATATCTAACTTGTACAGGTGTGTGTTATATTGTAGTCTACTTTTAATCTTCCTTTTCTCCTGTAAGTATATATCACAGTTTCTGTTTCAAGCTTAAGCGTCCAGGTTTTTTCTCCCTTTTCTCAGCTGGGGGGAGAAGGGAGCCTTTGTCACTCTGATTTATACTTGGTATTTTGCCAAAGTATTCAAACCAAAACATCTATGCATAGAAGACCTTTCACAAGAAGTGCATGGTGAAGTCAAAAGCACATTTGTCCTTTACAACCAATATGCTAAACAGGGCAACAGAGACACATATCTCTTTGCTACTTTTTGGTATCAATAAGGGCTGCTCTCTCAGTATTCATCCTTGATTCTTGTCATTGCTTCTATGTCTAAGTATAATTTGAGAGTATTAAAAAAGGGTAAAATTTGCAGTACCAGGAAGTAGGCATAATTTGCTGCAAAATCATGTCTGCTAAGACTATTTCTATATTATGCTGAAATGTAAGTAATTTGAAGACCAAAAAAGGAAGTTAAATTTGTCAAAAAAAGAAGACATGACCTCTGAAGAAGACAATTTGGATAAATAAAACAAGGAGATAATTAAATCGAATCAGGAGGCTATCGAATGCAGTTTTGAATAAATGACCTCTTTTTGTAATTCCTATCTGATATATCAAGTAGATGATTTTACTGTAAGTGATGTCTAAAGGAGCAAATTTACTTGTTTTAAATATTAACATGAAAGAATCTTTCAGTTTACATGAATGCAAGAGATATTTCAAACTAATGTCTGTGAAAAAATGTCCTTTAAAATGTAAACCATGATTTATGAAACCCCACTCTGTTTCTCATAGCATCTAACCTGGCAAAAAAACCCTCTCTCCCTTGTGTCCAGACACATCACCTCTCCTTGAACAAATTAACTGTAAGCATAAGAAATTATTTTATCACAGTTTAAAGAAAAATGTTAAATTGGTAGCCTTGGTTTATCACAGTTTAAAGAAAAATGTTAAATTGGTAGCCTTGGCTGCAGCAATCACAATATTGTGTGGTTTGGGATCCAGCTGAATGCGCTGGTAGTTAGTACAAAGACAAAGGTTTCAGATTTGAAAAGAGTAAACTTCAGCTCATTCAGAGCCATCTGGGACAGATAAAGCTTCTCTATGATGTAATTGCATTTAATTTGACACCTTTCCGATGACAATGTTTTAGTTTCAGTCTCAATATGCTCTGGAAAGCCATATATTACTTATTTATTCCAGTGATTAGCTTTTTTTTTTAATAAAAAGTCAGAGTTTCAGTGAACCTAGTCAATTGGGTTTTCAGAAATTTACAACTATAATAAACAATTTCCCATCTTTTTAGTCTTAACCAAGATCTCAAATTGGAATCATGGCTGTAAATTATAGTAATATGAAAGTTAGTATGACTAAGCCTCACACAAATCTATTTTTGTATTCTCAGGAAACTATTCAGCATAAAGTCCAGTCTCCTCTCATTGCTATTCTCAGCCATCTCTCTGTAAAGACATAAGGATTTGAGGATCCTGATTTTTTATTGCTGATTTTTGACATTGTTGCTGCAATACCAACCCGTAATATTTATTTTTCTTTCTATTTTTTTCAGATTTTATTTAAAGAAGGAGTATTCACACACTCATATCAGACTTCACAGTAAAAATTTACTTACACTGTTGCAAGAAATAATAAAGGTGTAGAACCTTGTTGGGCAAATCTTTTGTTTCTCTAGATATCCACAACAGCAAACAACAAAAAACACCTCTTTTCATTCAGACTGGAAGAGATTTCCCCCAGAAAAAATAGCATTATTTCACCGAGACTTTTCACAACATTGATCCTTCTTTGTATGCCTCATGCATGCCTACTCTAGGAATTTCTGTATTATTTTCATTGATGTCACACTTATAACTCTACTCTGTATAAGATTATAGAGTAAGTAATGTTTTCTTTCATGCACTATTCCTTCCAGAAATAGGTATATATTACATGCTAAGTAACTTAAGATATTAAACCATTATAGTCAAAGCAGTAGTCTGTGATGCTTCTACATTAAAGTGCATTAAACACCAAATAATTAATCTTAGCTTTCCTTAAACTGAAATATAAGCATACAGAAATAATGTAAGCAATGAGCATATGTAAGAATTTTGTAATACCGTGATAGCATGCCAGACACAACACATAAGCTTTTTCTATAAGTATGTGATCATTGTGACCAAAAAGAGAGAAATAAGTTGTGTGTAGCATATAGGATGCATTCAAGCATTAAAAAAGTGTTCCTAGGCAAGGACAAGAAAAATACAAGGTACTGCAAAAAAGGCTGGACATCGCAAAATATACTAGGCAGATGAATGACATAAAAAAAGATAAACAGTACTGGGAGCAGATGAGTTGCAAAAGGATGAGGAGAGAGCAAATAACATAAAAATGTCAAGCAGGAACAGGAAAGATGGGGTAAGAAGACAAGCTTGGTTTTGGTCCACCGTCTCACAGAGAACTTTCAGACATGATCACTTCAACTTATGTGAGTAAGGCCATAAAGCCATAGCTGTCTTCACTAACTGTATAGTAGTAATATCATTATATGTATACTTGCAGCTGATATAGAGTATAAATAGTAACAGATTTCTGTACTAATATTGTGTAAGAACTAACCTTTAGCATGAAATATACTGTTAAGGAGTGAACTTAGGGTTTTCTTGTGTGTTGTTGTTTGGTTGGGGTTTTTTAATTTTTTTTTTTTTAAGATTTTTATAACTACCTCAGTTGGTCTTATAAGTATTCCTATCAAAACAATTTCTGAATCCCTGATATCTGAATGTATGTATTCAGCTACATTATTATACTCTAAAGTTCTATGAACTGGAGTGTGATTCCATTTGATACAAAAAACTTTGAAAGGTTAAGTAAAACATTTGGAATTAGTATTTTGTCTACATCAATACCTTCCTAGGTTTTGGGGTTTTTTTATTATTATTTCCTTATTCACACTGAATCATGTTTTGTTAATAAAAAAACTATGTACTATTAAATTGCACAGATTGAAAAAATATGGCTATGTGTTGACATATATAATGTAGTATAATATAGTATCTATAATTAATAAAATATAATTATTATATTGTTGCTTAATATAATGCAGCTTCATAATAAAGTGAACACTGGATTTTAAAAATAGAGATACAGTGATTAACTGATTCAATATAATGAGTGTAAAACACTATAAAATGTCAATATTCTTTGCTGTTCTGAAGATCAGATCAGGTCCTAACTGTGGGAGCTCTAGGCCATTCCAACTAAACTAGTATCTTGGTTTTGGTGGGGGAAAATAGCAGATATTTAGGACATGAATGTCTGTATATAGACACATATGAATATACAGAGAAACTATGTGACAGTGGTGCTCCTGACTTTCAGGGTCCTGAGGGCCTCACTAGCCCTAACTGCCCCTGCTTAGCCTCTCCATCCTGCCCATGAGCCCAGGACCCCAGTATGGCTGATCCCATTGATGCCACAGGAGAGTCTGTGTTCAGTCCTGCCTCTAATCCTGCTCCCTGGATGTATCTTATATCTCCCTAGTAGCCTTATTTTTAGTCCTGCCTCCGGCTGCTCCTGAGTATCCAAGTCCCCTGGATGGATCCCAGGCCTGGATTCTCACTTTGCCTTCCTGGGTCTATTGAGGAACCCTGTTTTGGCATCTGGCTATGTCCACACTGGTCAGACCTGTAGGGCTGTTTCTCATCTGTAAGGGCACAGCCTGTGCTGGGGTCACCCTTGATTCCAGCTAACCTTCCCATAGAAACCAAACTTGCCTCTGTTGTTCCCTAAAAATGACTGCATGACTGTCTGAAGACGTATTATCATAGTACTTTCGAAGTGTCAACTCTGTAAAGAAAATTAGAGATCAAAATAACAGTTTGGTAAATAAAAAGCAGAGTAAAAGGTTGAAGAGGAGGTCAGGAGACTTGCAAATTAATCCTTTCACTGAGGCATGGTTGTGATAGTTCAGAGTCATATTATCGAAAACTTCTAATCAAAGGTTTAATAACTTGGAAACTGTTTCAGCATCCCATTGTGACAGTTAATGGCTTCCTAGTATTCACTCACAATTTTGTTTCTGGTCATTTTACATGGTGAAATCAAATACCTTAAATTTTTATAAGATTATTGTAAGAATGAAAGAAGTAATGCAGAAAACAAAGCAAATCTAGGTTCGTTATGTCAAAACAGTTGAATTTAAATATTGTTTTTGTCATTGTTACACAGAAAATCAACACATGTATGCTGCAATAGCCAGAATCTTCATCTTGGTTGAAAACTATTGTCACTATCTTGGCATTCGTTGATTCTCTGCAGAAAATTGGTCTAGATTGCTAAAAGATAAAAAGCAAAATATAACTGGGGTAATAAATTCTCTTTTAAAAGAGTTTGTTGACATCATAAGATATTAACATTCTTTGTTAGGACATATCCTTAAGTACTGCAGAGTTGTTTAATTAAGAACTCTGCAATAATTTATCTAATAAACAGTTGATTGATTGATTCTTCATTCTGCTATGTATAGGTACTCTGATGTTGGATAGTGGTACCTTAATCATAAATCAATTAAAAATTGGAAAGAAAACAATGACCAGAAATCACCACTAGCTGTCAGAGAAAAAGTCAGATCAGGGATCTGAGTGTTGGTGGCTGAGAGAATAATAGGAATCAGGTCAAAAAGTCACTTCCAAAATTAGCTACTGCTATACTTTTTTCTTTATTTTTGAGAACTACACAGCCAACTTAGTTATGCCTTTTAGACTCTATGATTGCAAACAAAGGTGAGTGTTTTCATGTGTGTGCAAGTGAGACAAGTATGAGAATTGATTCAATTGATAATAATCCTCAGGATTTGTAAGAGCAGTTTTTAGTTTTGGTAAATAGTACTTTTTGACATTAGCTGCATGTATGCAAGTATTTCCATTCATAAAATATTCAAGACAAAACATAGTCCTGCATAAATAAAATCTAATAAGAAAGATAATATAAGAATTTTCTCTTTTCCACTTGATCTTAAACATAAGGGAAAATATCAGTGGTTGTGTGTTGTATACCTAAGTTGATTTCATTTAGCAAGAAAAGCTTTTTCAAAATCAATAGGCTTTGTCTTCTACCTGATCTGATTTCATTTATGTGTATTTTAAAATTTGAGAGAGAACTTTTATTTCTTATTCATTAAGGGAAAAAAAAAAATAATATTTTTCACAGAGAATAGTGAAGTTGATGTCCTCCTTCTAACAAATTCATCAGGAACTGGGAATAAAATGGGTAATAGAATTTCAACCTGAACAGCTTATATATGTTTGGACATATTCAACTGTGTACTGAGTGTACATAATACTGGTGTTAAAAGTTGAGTACTCATCACTTTTTTCAGCTGAAGTAATTCAATAAACTAAAATTTATAGCATAACTCAAAATGTAATGGCAATAGATCTAGAAGCTTATTAACTTGCTCATGATGTCTGAAGAAAATATATAGGGAAAAATAGACTAAGGATGTATTTCCCACTGTGATTTAAATAGCAAGAAAAATCCATAAATCTGTTAAAATCAGGAACATGGTTAATACCACTGATTTTGGCGGTGCTTAGCTTTCAAGCATTATTGTAGAGCATAGTTTCTTCTGAGGTCATAGTCAAAACGATTTGGATACTATGTTCTAACAAAATCTTCTCTTTGCAATTGACTGATTAGCCTTTTGATGGTGTGAAAAAACCCAAAAACATGCTTTATAACACTGATTCGTGATTTTCCCCAAGTCAGTTAGAAAATATATCCATTCAGTTTTGGAATCAGCAACTCCTATCTCTGAGACATTGATGATCC
Source organism: Myrmophylax atrothorax (assembly GCA_026770055.1). Classification (NCBI taxonomy): domain Eukaryota; kingdom Metazoa; phylum Chordata; class Aves; order Passeriformes; family Thamnophilidae; genus Myrmophylax; species Myrmophylax atrothorax. The sequence continues at coordinate 52,220,676 of JAOXXN010000471.1, forward strand.
TTTTTTTTTTTTTTTTTGAGATATGCACTGTGAAAACCTGTGACATCTCTCTCTTTGCTGTTAGGAAAAACAAAATATGAATTTGCTCCCTCAGGACATTTAATATTATGCTCTAAATCTTCCTAGTAGTACTCCTAGACAAGAAATTTAAAAGAAATAAAAATGTCTTATTTTGTTATGCTGAATGGAATCTATTGAACTTTACTTTTGATAGAAGTAACAAATCCCATTAAAATTCAGTAGCTATGCTTGGGTGCATTTCTTTTTCTGAATGAAGAAGAATCTAAAAACACCTGGATACTCAATATACACACACAAGAGGCTGAGTTGCCAGTGCAGTATAAAGAAAATTCAAAGCCTAACGGGCAGCATCATCATGACACCACTGTAAAAATAAAAATACACTTCACTCAGCTCCAGTTGCTGCAAGTACTATTGTCTCTTGGAGGGCAGACTGAAGAGATAAATTAGCTATGGTTCTGAAACTTTTCAGTCTGGTACAGTTTCGTTTTAGTTTTGGGGTTTTTTTCTGTCTGAAACTTATTTCTGTAAAGAAATTTAAACCTATACCCAGTGCCATATAAATTCTAGAGAAATATCATTTGCTGAGGAAAAAGTCTCACAGAACTCCTCTAAAGTCAAATTTTCGACTGAAAGATCTATCTGACCAAATAAAACTGGACATATATGTTTCTCCTATTTCAAAATTTCAAAGTTCAAAATAGCACACGTAATACCATAAAAACATATAATCATATAGAAAAATATTCCGGAAAAAATCATGATGAAATAGTATAATTTTTACTAACAAAGAAACTTATATGCGTTTTATGAATTTCTTTTGATGCACCACAAATGACAAATGATTTGGAATATAAAAAAACTGTAGGATATAACAGTCTGAAAGTAGTTGTCTTGTTTTTAAACTTGTAGGCCTATGTTGAACTTCATTCAGTCATGGTGCCCTACTGCACTTGTTGAAGAATGCATTCAGTGCCAGTAGCTCAATGAGCCACTGCAGTGCAAGCTGCAGGTTGAGCTCTGGGTGGTGGGACCTAAAGACAAGAGGCTGTGACTTTTTGCAAAACAAGGGCTGTGAGGTCCTGTGACTCAGACAGGTGAACAGACACTTAGAGACATGGCAAGAGTGGAGGATTCCAGACTATCACGTGACAGGATAAAAGCTCAGGGTTTCCTTTGTTCAGGGTCCCTACTTGGAGGCATTCAGCTCGAACTGTCATTTTGTTATTGCACCATGATTAAATTATTTTAAGGATCAGGGAATATCTGAGACTTTGCTATGAGAAATGTGGGGTCAAGCCAGTAAGAAAATCTAGTCTGACTATGTGAGTCTGGGCTGTGTAGCTGCCAAGGGGCCTCAGTCCCAGCACAGGTGGTATAAGAGTGCCTTCCAGAGTGGCTCATGGATGTCCAGACAGGGAAATTTTCTTAACACATAAAGTTTACTCATGGCAGACTTCAAGCAAGTACCTATTTGAATCATGGCCAGAGACCTCACAAACTGTAATTGGTGTTACTGGGAAGTTGCATGTATAGGTTACACAGAAATATTAAGCCAAAATCTTGTATGTTTACATTAATGCACCTTAGTTTCTGACATGTGATTCTATATACAACATTTCAAGCAACAAAAATGCTGATTATATAATATTGACTGACTGTTGTCTAATTTAGGACTGCCTCACTTTTTGAAGTAATCTAGAAGGTTGCCTAGAACTATGTATCATAAAACCATGTGTTTGGTTGGATGGGACCTTACAGATCATATAGTTCCTACTCCACTGTCATGGGCAGGAACACCTTTCACTAGACCAGTCTACTCAAAGCCCCATCCAGCCTGGCCTTGACCACTTCTAGGGATGGGGCATCAAAATTTCTCTGGGCAATCTGTTCCAGTGTCTCACCAACCTCACAGTACAGAATTTTTTCCTAATACCTAATCTAAACCTACATCTTTCAGTATGAAGCTGTTCCCCCTTGTTCTGTCACTATACGCCCTTGTAAAAAGTCCCTCTCCAGCTTTTTTTTCTAGGCCCTTGCTCTAGGTACTGGTAGACAGCTGTAGGATTTCCCCAGAACCTTCTCTTCTCCAGGATGAACAATTCCAACTTTCTCAGGAGAGCTGCTCCAAACCTCAGATATCTGAAGTTGTAGTAAATGAATACAGCCAATACTAGTAATAATTAAGCATTAAATTATTTCTATTTAAATGTGAGCAAAAGGTACTACTTGCTTTCATAATTTCATATGTAACAACGGGATAGACAGTACAGACAGGGATTTTGTCTTTTACTAAGTTGCAAATTTCCAGTAACTTGACACACAGTGACACTATTCAGTTATTAAATATAAAAATATCCTCTATGTGATGGGAGATTTTCTTCTATGAAAGCTATTTTTTTTTCCTTTAGTAATTGCTAGTAAAGGAACAAAAGGATAGGACACCACTTAAAGCAAACTGACTAATGCTGAATTAAGTTGACAGGGAAATAAAGTAAATGAACTTGAAACCATCAAAAGCACATAATAGAAAGGGTCAAAATGATCCCAAGGTCAATGAGCTGCACATTATCAAAATATTAGTAAAATTATAAACATGAATTGCTTAATGAAATTAGGCAGATTGTGTTTTAATACTTTCTCAGTGCAAATATGGTAAAGATTTTTCACAAATAATAATAGAAATTTACTTAAAATTTTCCAAGAAAACTATTGAAAAATACATTTGTTTACAAAGAGAAACACTAATTTCACGGGTTGTTTAAAATGCTTTCAGTTTTTAAATATTGCAAAATGGAACTAAAATTTTTTTTTAAGGAGTCATTTTATAAATTACCTTCCCAACGAATATAATCTACTTCATAAGGATATGCAGAGATAAATTGTCCTTTTTTAATGGATTCTTGCATCTAAAGCTGCAAGATGAAGATTGAAAACTTATAAAAAAGCTAGAACTCTATAGAAACTGATATAATGATACAAAGATTAAGCTATGTAAACCTTCCTGAAACAAATCCTGCAATGTATTTTTGTTACAAAAAGAACTCATTGCCTTTTTCAAATCCAGGATATATTTTGGGGTTTATTTTCAGATGCTGAGAAGGATTTCTCCTTTCCGCCTTATTCTCATTTCCAATAGTATTTTTTTTCCCAGTTGACATCTGAGGATTTTTCTTACTTTTTTCTTCTATGTGGCTTTCAGATGAAGTGAGACAGAACAAGCAAAAATGTCCAAACACCAGCCTTTCTTCTTGTTCCAACCTGGTAGCTATCACCCATATAAAGTATGGAAAGAAGGTGTATATCAGTGGTTCAAAAAAGCTCTCAAAAAGATAATTTTGATCAGTTCTATCAGGTATACTTTTGATAAACACTTCCAAGTTATTTTTATTGAAGTAAAAGTTTTCATTTCCAATCATGAAAACCAATTATATGTCCATAATCTAGATGCTGCAACCCCTCAAAGACAACAGAGAGCTACTGAGAGCTTTTAAACTGTATTTATTATTGACTTAAACAAACAAAGCTTTTTCTTTCTCATGCTCAAAAATGAGTTTCAGTAAGATGATACATTGGCAAGAACATTAGTGCTTCACTACTGCCTGAATCCTAAAGAGACAAGTTATTTTGTGTTCTTTAGAATGTGACACCTCAAACACTTGTCTTCCTGCAGTGCCATCATCCATCCATTTAAGTCATTGTTATCATTGTGATAAAAACTTCTTGAAAAAAATTTCATCTCCTTGGAAAAAAAATTAAGGAAAACCCCCCAGAAAGTATGTATCTTGAGATTTTGTAATTATAAAGAAAAACAACACACAAATTTAGATGCAATCTAAATTATTTTTATATTTTCCATTTCAAAGTAAGCCTTTTTGACTGTAAGAGGTAAATACCATGAAATATTTCAACCTTAAAATGTATTTATTGAGTTACATAGTTTCAATATGAAACTTTTAAAACTTTAGAGCTTATTTTTTGATCATTTTGGAAGAAATAGAAAACAAACACTTCTTGGAAACCACTTTGCTTTTATTGAAATAATATTTTCTTACAGAAAAAAGTTACATCAAAAAATTCCTAACACAGTACAACTCTGAACTCCCTTTAATTATATTTAAATTAGGCTTATAATTTTGAAAAAAGTTACTTATTCATGCTGATATGAATTAAGAATCCAACCTGCAGTGTGAAGCTCTACTGGATGAAAAAAATGTGCTGCAAAAAGAGAGTTCCTGATCTGTATTTCTGCTGTGTGAACTTCATTCTCACGATTTTTGTCATCTCATGAGCTAGTTAAATTATTCCTGTCCATTTCCTAATTCATCTGAAGATACAATAGACAGCACATTTCTATATGAGTATAGAATGCCTCAGGTGAATTTTTCTATCGCAGAAGACTGAAGAAAAAGTGACTGAAACTTCTCAAAAACTTGATTAATGACATTAAAAAGTGCTGCCTAGAAAGTCTTATTAAAATCATTAGAAAAAGAATGAAAAGAGGTTTTCACATTTACTTAGGATTATTAGTTTTGCTGTGATGTGCCTGACAATCAGTTAAGAAGTTTCTGTTGTGTTCCCTTTGGAAGTTTAGAACAATTTCATATTTAGTAGCATTTTTTAGTTGTTTATGCTTTGATGCGGGTGTGACAAGCTGCTTGCCTGAAGCAGTCTCTGTTATTAGGGATTGTCTCTCATTCTTCCTGATAAATTCACACGTGGTTAACAATTTATGTCCTTGCTTGTGTTTTATAACCATACAAAAAAATTTCTTTAGAAAGCTTAATATCGAGTAATGTTTGATATTATTGGATTTCCAATTGTGAGCTTTCTGCTGCTCTAGAACTTTGGGGTAGAATTCTTTTAGTAGACTTCAGGTGTCTGTCTGGGAGGAAGGAAATAAGTCTTTACTTAAACAGCCCCCTTCTTTGACAGAGATCTACTTATCTCTTCATTATGCATGATTAAAAAAAAAATCAAAAAATACTCACAAAAAGGCATGCATCTCTTCTTCCATTTAGAAGAGATTGAACTTTTTTTTAATGAAAATAACATTCAAGATAGTGATAGCTGCAGATATTCACAGAGGATCACATATGGCTACTCAAGCACTGTAACACTCCAGGCTCACAGGTGCTGCTGAGAGTTTTACTTTAATATCTATATATAGGGTTCTTCAATATCTTAAGAAAACATCAAGAGAATAAGCCATGGACTTGTTCCCAAGGAGTTTCTTTATTAATTTAGAGAAAGTAAGGGAACTTGGCAAAGGTTCAAAAAGAGCAGTACATAAGCTAGACAAAATATCCCACCACAATACCAGCTCAGCACATATTAATTCACAACACCCAAGTCAATACTCAATCAATTCACCACACTTAAGTCAAATCCAATCCCACCAGCTCCAAGCCACAGAAAGCATCAAGAAGGGATTAAAGCAGAGGGAGCAAGAGGAGAGAGGAGAAAAAGGGAGAGATAGCTACCACTTACACTTTGTGGAAGACCAGCTCCCATATGTCAGGTGTCAGGGTCACGACATGTGGCACTCCTATGCCTCTAGCTTTATCTGCTCTGATGTCTGCAGCCAACCCCCCCGGGTGGGGCCTCTGACCCACTGGCCACTCTGGAGTGGGCCAGGGTGAGGGCAGTGTTCTCACTGTCCCTGCCAATTTGAGCTGGGTCATGGGCTCCAGAAGCTGTCGGGTGTTACAGCTTTCCCAGGCTGGCAGCTGCTCCAGGGCTTCCCTGTGTGGGCTCCAGGGGCCAGTCCTGAGGGACATGATGCCACTCCACCTCTGTGAGGTTCCACCCATCCCTTCCATCTCCACACACACACACACATGCACCCCTCACAAGGTGGTTCTGACCCTATAATAACTGACCTCTTTGTGTAACAAGCACTGGCAAAATAATATCTAGTACTGTGATTTAAAAGACAAAAAAGCTTTCAGATATGACAATCTTATTCTTTTCCTATTAACACGTGCCCTTTTTTCAAGTCGTCCACGGGATATATGTATTTTCCTCTTCTCCTTAACATACATGAACTCTTGCTGGGCTTCATTAACAAAGTTATCCTCATGAGGATTCAGGTCCTAGCCATTTATTGTCTAGAGGGTTCAGGAAAGTTTTCAAACACTTCTTTCTTTTATGCACTCTATAAGTGAATAGCAATGCCCATAACAATGCTGTACAAGCAGATGGATCATTTTCTCTACTTCCATCTGCTTTTCATATATCTATCAATGCAATCAGTTCTCCTGTATTACAGAGTATCTATGGAATTTCCAAGGTAATACCCTCTTACATTATCATTTAGATCATTATTTAGTGTAATTTCCTGTTGGGGATGGGACCTACATGGACATGGACGAATGGAGGAAGAAAAGAAACCAAGAAACAGACTTTAATGTGTGG
>JAOXXN010000471.1:52227213-52239358 GCA_026770055.1 Myrmophylax atrothorax
CCCGAAGATCAAGACTGCGACAATTTCCCTCAGAATTTTACAGATGTAACCTTCCTTCTCAATTCTCATATACTTTTATTTTTTTTTTTAATCTAATCCGTTTAGCCAAGATATTAAGATTATGGTAGCAGTATCCTGCCCTCCTTTTTATTTGTTCTCCTCTCAGAGAGGGCCTGTGGTGTAATGAAGAGCACTCTGGACTCCGAATCCCAAGGTCCTGAGTTCGAGTCTCAGTGGGGACCGTCCCCTGGCAGTTCAATGCCTCCCTGACATCCGATCCTGTCAGAACTCGGACACTAAACAGGGTCAGCCCCGGTTAGTACCGGGTGCTGTAGACAGTCCTGAGGACTTCACTGGCACTGTCCAAGCTCACTCAGCTGTGGCAAATGGACCTTAGGACTTAAACAGTGGGGCCAGTTCTGCGCAGTCTGTGCCTCACCTAAAACATCCACTGCGCAGGCTGGAAGGGCACACCCAAGTGGGGAGAGCCCTTCCTAAATCTTTGTTCGCAAAGTCTGGCAATACATGCATTTATTTGCTTTCCTCTCAGTCTCTCTCATCATCATATTTTATTATCAAAGATATTTAGATTTTCAATCTAGATCATTGATAGAAGACCATTAGTTTCATGTCTAATATCAGTTCTTTAACTACCCCATTAGCGTATGCTATGCACGTTGATATCTCATCATTAGGAATGACAATTTAAAATGTCATCTATGTGATATCAGACAAAAAATCAGAATTCTACTCAGTGGGAGATAGAGCAACTGTAAAATATATTTCTTTTTTGGAGGAAAACCTACAAAGAGAAGCTACTAAAAGCTCTGTCTAGGAGATTAGGCAGAGCTATAGTAGAGAGTAACCTATGGGTTCCTCTCTATTAATAACTTGTACATGGACACAGATAAAAGGCAAGTTACTTGACTACTGATTTATGTTTGTAGATAGTATTTACCACTGTGTCTGAGACCAAAATAACCCACTTATATCAAAATAACTCCAGATTAGAAACTATAAAACTATACTGTACTCTGACTTATGAACAGGTAGCTGTAAGACCTGAATCTCCAAACAAGAGAGAATTATGTAATCTTAAAATCCACAGAAGCAGAACATGCACAACTAAATAAAATCCAACCCTTGATGAGAAGTTGTGTCAGAAAATTAAGATAAATGCCTATCTGTCTTGAAAAAATTCAGAAGAGAGGAAGAAGAAAGACAGCTGCAGCTAATGTATCTGGAGTTTCCTCTCCAGTTCTTTTATTACCATAATTTAAAATGAGTTTAGTGCTAATAAAGTTTCTAAGCAAAACAAAGTTTCAGATTACAGGCAAGAGTTTGATAGTCCAGGGAAAAAGGCTGATGACTGCATAGGATCCAGCCCTCTGTTCAAACACAGAATTAGATTAGTTATAGAACATTAGCTTTTTCTGCTGCAGAGTTTAGCAAACAAACATCTTTCCTGGCTTCACCTACTCACCTTTGCAAGATGCACAGGGAGCTTAGTAATGATATCTGCTAGGTAAGGGAAAAAGTGACATCCTCCATTCTGTCGCTTTATGCTTTCAATATATGGCTGTCTAGGAAATAAAAAAGTATACTAAATGGAATTGACAGAAAAGCCTGATGTTGATATTAGTGTGTTCAAAAGATCAACATTTTGACCAAATTTAAATGGGTAGTTGTGTTAACTTGTAAAAAAGACAAGAAGATTCTCAAACTTGATCTTTTTCTAATCAAATTAATATTGTTAATAATTGTAATAATTCTGTCTTGCCTCTAATATATTTTTTGCATAAGGCTATCCCATTTGACCTTTTGTAAATGTCAGTAATAATATTTAATATGAATATGCTTCACAGACACTTTAAACACTCATATAATGTTTAATATTAAAAGATAATAATCTTGGTATTTGTACTCAAAATGTCACTGAATATTGCATGAACAGTGATCATATCGGCTTAATAGCAAGGTGTGTATCCAAAGCTTGATATTATCAGATAGCTTAGGAAATTATTATGGAAGAGAATTGTTATTTTGATGCTACTTTGTTTTTTAATCACTGAGTGTTTATAGAATACTCGTCCTCTGTAAAGAATTTGGTTATAGGGATCAGTGTTGAATGATTATTTGGAAATATGTAAAAAAAAAAAAGAAAATATTAGTTCATTCTATTAATGAAGATGTATCTTAATGCTCTTAGACTTTAAAAAATGTTAGAAATGAGTACATTGGAGACAATACCCAGTGAAAGAGGAACCTAGTTCCCAAAAGAACTATGCATTAAGGCACTCCAAATAGGTAAAAACCTAAGATGGGTGATTTGAAAAAAACAAACAAAAACAACAACAAAACCCCAAACAACAAAAACAAAAACAACAACAAAACCAAAAACAAACAAACACCCCCCAAAACAACACAACCACAATTTAATTGACAAAGCACTTAAGATGAACCTATAGGAAATATCACTTACATATTGTGTGATTGAAAAAAATAAGTAGGATCCTCTGAAAAACTTGTCCACACACATTGACTTAAATCCTAGAATTACCTTCCAGTGGAAGGTACTTATAATCACTGTTTTTGCAATAATTCAGGAAGAGCCATTAAGTTAGTCTAAAATTTGAATTCTGAATAAAAAGCCTTTTCTTTAAATTTTCAGAGCTGTTACCAGGAATGGGGAGATATAGTTTTTAAGTTTTCCTTATATTTAGGACATTTAAGACCACATATCCAGATCATTTCTGATATGAAAACTGTCTTAAGGGGAAAGAAAATTCAAAAAGACTTACTCAACCATGAGGAAAAAGCATAGGAAGAGTTTTAATTCTACTAGTAGCTCCCTTTCTAAAGAGGGTGAATGTAAAATCTGAATTTTCAAGGCTTTGTACTTTAATATTGAGATTATAGAAGGAAAAATAGTATGTATATTAAACAAAATAATAAAGAACAAATGAAAAATGCTGCCTACAACAGGAATGAGGATTCAGATCTCTTTTCATGAGTGCTCTTACTGCTACATAATAGTATTATACTCTTGTCTGTGTTGAAATCCACTATTTTGCAAAGAATAACTAAATTCTTGTTGAACAGAGCAATGGCTTGGCACATGTTGGAAGTGTCTTTGTGTTATGCATGTGCTATTGAGTGACCAGGGCAGGCAAAATAAGTTTGAAGAATTTATGACATGTGCATGGTAGATGTTCTGAAAAACCCATGAAGAAAATTTTAATTATGCATATGCAAGCACAGGGTTTAGAATCTTAGAATATCCATTGACCCAATACTGAAGTTAGGAGTTAAATAAAACTAGGAGCAACATCATACCAAACTTGATACAAAATTAGTTGAACATAATAAACAGAAACATTCTTTAGATGTTCTGTCTGGAGGTATATAGGGTCTGGTCCATTCCTGAATTCAAGAAGGCTGACGGCTATGAGGCCCATGTCTTTTTTACCTCTATTTCCATAGTATTCTGTGTGTGTCTGGAAGTTTTCTGAGATTTTCCTCTGCTGCCTTGAGATTTTTTAAACAAAGTCTACAACCTACTTATTCTCTATTGAGAAAATAATTCTTTACCAGAAAACAAAGCACAAGTCACTATCATTTAATTAACACATCACATATTAAAAAACAAACAAACAAAAATGTCATTTGCCACAGGCAAATACTACACCACCTGTCAAGCAGGAGAGGATCACTCCTTAGAGCTGCTTCACATCTTCATATTTTTCATCATTTATTAATTTCTAAATTAATAGAGACTGGATTATAGTATGACTGGTTAGATATTTGCCAAGAAAAAAAAAGTGATTTGTGACATGCTATGGCCTCCACATAAAATAGATATGCTCTTAAATCATTATGTATGTTTCTATATGGCCAAAGGAGACAAAACTGAGTATTTGTTGTAATGACCTTCTTAGACACTGGTTTGTGTACCTAGAAGAAACAGCATGGATAACAAATAACATCCATAAACAAAATTTATGCTAAGGTCACCAATTGGTTTCTTACACTTGAGCTGCTTCCTTGAAAACTTTTTCTGTTAAAATAGTTTTATTTGCAAGAGGTGCACTTTTTTTGATCTTTTTTTGTTCTTTGTCTGATGGACTTGAACTTTTTTCAAGATCAGGTCACATGCATGAAATGGGAGATGCTTCTTATTTCTCCTTCTGACTTGGTATTCGCTGTTTAGAAAGATTAGCAGACCATGGTTTATGCTCCAATAAAGCTCACTGCCACTTTTTCTAGTAATTCACTGAAGTCACGAAGTCAGGAAAAATGTTGGAGGGTTAGACACACAGAAAAACATCTGGAACAGCTTTGGGCATGAACAATGATATAAGGAAAGGGAGGGAAGAGTGAAAAAGGAGAAATACCTGTGTATGTGAGAACCTTCTTTGTTTCTATTAAAAAAATCTCCTTTGTTTAGACTTTTCAAGATGCAGAATTAAAAAATCTCTCTCCATAGGTGTTTTTGAATCATATATGGAAAATACAAAAGATATTTATATATATATATATATAGTGCGTGTGTGTGTGTGTAAGGGTGAGTGTGGATGACTAGGTACTAGGTGCCATTCAAACTCCAGTCACACAGCTGTCATTTGGAGCATTTTATAGAGGAATCACTATTTTTTTTCCCTTGTACAATTAAACCATCTAATTGTTATATCAGAGATGTAAGTCTAAGAACAAGATAGATTGGATCAGTTATTTATAGTCTTACATAAAGGTTTAGTTCAGTAAGTGTAAGACAGGTAATTAATAAAGAAACAAGGAAGGCTTGATATTCAGCTGCATTTGCAGAATTTGTTTTTGATTTATATGCAGAAAGGTTAGAAAAATCTTACAAATAATGTTAAAATTAAGTTAAAATGCACGAAAAGAGAAAGAAAACACTTCAGAATATATTCTGACAAAACACTCATTTAAATTAGATTAAAGTAACTTTTTCAATATAATAAACTTCAAAACAAATAAAGAAATCTGGTATATTGCATGTACAAATAAAGAAATATAAAAAACAAACAAACAAAAAATCTTACAGGTGTCTGCAAAATAGTCTTGAAATTTGCCTTTACTAATAAAGAAATCAAATTCACAGGAGATAAATTAAAATACATTAAGAATAGGAAAAGTAAAAGTTTGAATTTAATATATATGAGAAGCTCTGAACACTCAAGACTGCAGAAGCAGGCATCTCCCAAGAGTTGCTACTGGGAACTAGAAAAGAAATCAGAAAAGCCAATAGAATACCCTTATTTAAGAAAAAGCCTTGGGACACAGCAGGAAATTAAAGACCAAATAGTTTAACTTCAATTTGCAGGAAAGTATTAGGAACTACTTTAAACCACCAGATCGGAAAATTCTTAGAAAAGCACAACTTGATAAAATGAAGGTTGGAATAAGAAGGTTATGCCTTACTAATATGTTTGTTCTATGAGACTATCATTGCCAAAGTAGAAAAATTACAGTGTAGACATCATATTTAATGGCTTCTTGGGAAGCTTTTTAATATCAGAGGTTGTATAAGGTGAAGAATCATCAACCAGAAGAGAATCTGGCATATTAACTTAGACAAAAATGGATAAAGGACTAAAGGACAGAGGGCAAGTCACTATAAACCTGGAACAATATCGTCTGAAGAAAAAAGAGAGGAAAAAGGAACGTGTTCCTATAAAAATAACTTCTGGACTAGTACCCAGAAATGTATTATGCTGTGTTCAGGACAAGATAATACAAAGGTTTTGCACTAAATATAAAATCTACAAATAAAGGAAAGGTCAAAATTTAATAAACTATCTCAAAATATTTTATAAAACTTTTTTTTCTTGTATGACAGGCTTTTCCCTACAACTTCTAACAGTAAAGCAAAACAAGTACAGCCTATCTTTCTTTGTGATACTCTGGAAAAACCTTATCTGCACTATGATAGAGAAGTGCCATAGATGTGCTTAAGGTTTTAGTAAGGGTTATAAATGTCAGTGTACATCAGGAAAAAATAAAATTCAGTGTTCAAAAAGCAAGTATTTTTCTGTAAGGTTCTATCCAGAATGTATTTAAGACTTTGAAGTGAGGGAAAAAAAAGTCTCAGAAGAAAAGTAAAACCAAAACAAAACAAGGAAAATGAAAGTTACCCACAAACCACTCATGTTAAATGGAAGTGAAAAGACCTCTTTCATCATGTCTTTGGAAGACTGATGTGGTTTTTACTTGTCAGAAGTTTCTAGTGAAGATGGCAATAATATCTCATACAGCCTGAAAATTGCTGGGGTCCTTTTTTTATCTTTTTCACTTTGTCTTTAGCTTGATGACAGTTACTTACCATTACAAAAGAGAAATTGAAACAAAAAAATCCTTCTGAGTTTATGGCCACTGGAATATCATAAAGTTTAGGAAACTGAATTAGATCATGGAAGTTTTAGTCCTAGAATAATACTTTCTATAAAAAGAAAATCTAAGGAAAATTCCTGAATAGTTTACAATTTGAAATTTGCTTCTTTTAATACAGATATAATATATTAAGACAGGGAAATAAAGACTATTGTACCAGAATTAATTATGATTTTTAAATAAATAAATCACTCTCTTATCTGTATTTAATAAATACTGTGTAATGTTTTATCTTAAGATAATTATATTGTAGATAATATAATTTTAGAATATCTTACAGATAATACAAAAGCTATAGAAATCTAGAATGCAATAGGTAGGGGTGGGGGGTGTGTGTTCCTATTATCTTTTTCTCTTCAGTGTTGGCTTGCTGAATAATGATTAATATTTGTGGAGGTTTGACATTGGCCAGCTGCTGGATACCCACACTTTCACTTCCTCCCCCTCAACAGGACAAGAGGGTAAAATTAGATGAAAAAGCTCATAGGATAAGATAAAGACAGGGAGATCAGTCACCAATTTCTGTCACTGGCAAAACAGAGTCAACAAAGACCAAAACTAAGCACCTTCCCCCCAGTCCACCCTGCTTCCCAAGTCTAACTTCACTCCTGACTTCCTCTCCCTACCAACAGTTCACAGAAGACAGAGAATGGGGGTGGTAGTCAGTCCATCTCCTCCATTCCTTCATCTTTATGCTTCCCCCTTATTCCAGTGTGGCTTCTTCTCATGGGTTACAATCTTTAATGATAAACACATTTCAGTGTTTGTCCTCCACGGCCCACAATCCCAGCCAGAAAACCTTCTCCTATGTGGAGTCCTCTCCATGGGCTGAAGCTTTCTTCAGGGCACACCATCATTCTGGCATGGGGTTCTTTCTCCATGTGCTACAGTGTGGATATCTTCTCTGACTTGGTGTTCTCCATAGTCAGGAGAAGTCTACTTCTGTAGTCTTTAAACAGAACTCCCACTGCAGCCCCACATATTTTTTCCACTGTTAGAAAATACCCACTGATTTTATATTTAGTTGACAGTGCAGGCATCTCAGCAATAGTCTGCAATTGCCTTGTACTAAGCTTACTTTCACCTGTTTCAGCTGCAGTTAAAATTGTCCAGTGGCTAAATAATCACTGTCTTGCATTAATTAAGCTGTTGTTTCTAAGAGTCACATAAGAGTAGAATCAGACTGAATTGTCTCCAGCTCTAGAACAAAAAGTGACATAAAAGAGTGTAACATGATACAGGAAAGGCAGTCTTGTGAATGAGGTGAAACTCGTCTAGAGATAACAAAGAAAAGCAGAAAATTAAATGCCTGTAAACTGATGAAAAGAAAGAGCACATAAGCAGGTTGTGTTAATAAATTATATAAAGATAACCCTGTGTGGACTCCAGAAGCGAAGTGCAAGACATGCTTACTGCTAATATCTAGGAAGGTTATTGTGACAACTTGGTTTCAAGGCCTTATTTCCCTATATTTTGGGACTTGGTTTCTCCTTGAAACACTTTGGAGGTTGGATTCTCTCTGGGCTAGAATGGAAATTATGCTGTGCAGTTCTTTTCTCTTGGATACTGTGTTCTCTTGGAGAACTGTATTAAGTGGCAGCTTCTCCAGTCAATTATTCAGACCCTCCAAGTTTTTTCTTCTTGCACCATTTCTGCTCCCTTTACCAAGCTACATGTAATCCCTACCATCTCCCTTTGCATCAAGAATTTTTGATGGTCACGTTTATGATAAATTTAGAAAGCTTCTCTGTGAAGGTGTTTACCTAGAATAGTCAGTGTGAAGGTTTCACTGACTTAAGCTGTAATGCTCAGGAAAAGATGAACAATGGTGAGGCTCATCTAGACACTTGTAAAGTCAAAACTCTGGTGAATCCTATAAAGACACCTGTATATCTATACCAAAGGATAGTTACTTGAAGCATTTATCCCTTGTAGTAATCCAAAGACACACCCTTCTAGTGCCCAGCAATATATGACTAGCAAATTTCTGAGAATATAGACCTATGTGACATTTAACTGTATGAGAGAAGTTGTTTTCTTTTTATTACAGATGTTTAAGCAAAATGGAATTAAATCTCAACTTATATTGCCTGTGCATGCTATGGATTTAGCACCTATTAAAGGCTAAACAAATAAGCCTGATTGTTCTTCACTGTTAAAATAGTTTACTTCATGGTTTAGTTACTCCAAATAAAATACTCCCATGTTTCAAACATGCCTCAAATTTGTTTTCCTAATGTTTTTCACCCATCTGGGTTAGGGGAGCACTATTGTAACATAACATAATTAACATCTAATTATTCAGTGTTCCTGGGATAAGATGAAAACATTTTTTCACGGAAAAGATAAGATGATAAGAACAAAACATCAAGGGGTTTCTGAAATAATGCATTATGATTACCAATACTGGAACTTAAGTTCCTGTATAATTCTAAAATATATTCAAAAGATATTCCTCAGTTGACCAGTAAAATGACTTTTTAACTAGCATTCTTTTGTAAAGAGGACATGCATGTTAAAACAAATGGAAGTTATTTCTGGCGAGTCACTAAAAGCAGAGGCTTGTGACACCTGTAAATCCTAATGTCCTAATCGAGTATCATTAATATTAACTTGCCTTGATCATGAATTCAAGTGTATTGAAATAGCATGGTTAACAACATATAAACACTTTGTAACACTGTGATTGTATAGTCAGACATACTTTTACTGTGTGAGTAGTGACCAATGTGACCAAGATGTCAACCACCAGCAAAGTGCAATTTTATACAAGAGGCTCTAAAGTAAACAGAAGTTTCCAGACAAAGAAAAAGATAAGCACAAGGAATTGCAAATAGACAAGGACATCCTTATTATTATGCAAGAAGACTGACTACCAAAAGACAAGAAAAAACAAGGTAAGCAGTAATGGGAGCAGATGAGACACCACCTTTCAATCCCTCTTTGGGGATCACAGACAGTCACATGCAAGCATTCGATATAAACAAGGGGAATTGGAAAAGAAAGAAGACAAACCCACCTTGGCTTTGACATCTCTCATCAAAAAGCTTTTAAGTATAACCAATTCAGCATTATAAGTCTGGCTGAATTCAATAAGAACTGTCATGAGCACAGATTCACAAATAACTTGATCTATCTATTCAGTTATATAGGTCCAATTGAGTTGTCCCAGGAGCAGCAGAGGAACTGTGAAGTACTATTCCTCAACAAAGCACTGAAAGAGGATTCGTGCTGAACTGGAGTACTACAACACTGGGACTCAAGTTGGGGTGTATCCTAAGAGTAATTCAATAAATTGTTGATATTGGAGACATGCAAAAAGGTCTATTCCATTACAGCGTATATGTCATAATTAGGTGCATATATAAATTTATATAAGATACATATATGACTTTCATAATACTGAGAAACTCATATAAGTCACAATAAGCAAAAAGTATTTCCTGTATGTGTAATGTACGCTTCATTAAGAGGGAAAGGATGTATTTTCAGCAGTTTTAAAATATGTTCCATATCTTAACTTATGATTTCAACCTTTAGTCTTGTAATGATAGTTACTGAATCAAATCAGTAAATGCTCATTTAGTAAATGCTCATTTAAGCCTTCAACAGTATTATAGCATAAGTCCTATGGGGAGAGGCTGATGGAGCTGGGATTATTTAGTCTGGAGAAGAGGAGGCTTAGAGGTGACCTCATCACTCTCTATAACTACCTGAAGGGAAGTTAAAGCCAGTTGGGGGTTGGTCTCTTCTCCCAGGCAGTCAGCAATAGGACAAGGGAGCACGGGCTCAAGCTCTGCCAGGGGAAATTTAAGTTGGATATCAGAAAAAAATTCTTTACATTCTTAGGAATGGCCTGCCCAGAGAGGTGGTAGATTCACCATCCCTGAAGGTTTTTAAACTCAGATTGGATGTGGCACTGAGTGCCATGATTGAGTAAATGGGCTGGAGTTGGACCAAGGGTTGGACTTGATGATCTTGGAAGTCTTTTCCAACCCAATCGATTCTATGATTCTATGATTACAATTGATAGAACACAGTAAAAATATTACATATCTAAGTTATCATCAAGATAGAAGTATTTTTTTTTCCCAATCACACTCGCAGGAAAGTTGCTTTCTACAAAAATTAATGAAAATGAAAAAGTAAAAACAAATAAATGAATGAATAAATATTTGAAGAAATGGCAGTCTGGGAGGTAGAAGGCAACAGGGAGTTAATCAACAAAATAATAATAATTAACCTAAGAGAAGGAGGGTTTAAAGTATCAGGAGAAAACATAATTACAGTTTATCTTCAGTCTGTTTCCTTTTTTGTCCCCCCAATAATTATGTATTTAATGATTTTAAAAACATTAAATTTTTTGAAAAATAAGGAACGATACAAAGAAAGAAGCATAAGTTAGGTTGAGAACAGAACATCAAAGTAATTATCTATATAGTATTTCATTATTTGTTATTCACATCCCCTAAAGTAGGGAGAAAAGGCAGGAATGCTAAAGCCTAATTTACTCTTCATAAATTGTGATATGCCTGCATATTTATCACTAATATTCAGATGTGGCATGAGATGGTATCTTGCTCAAAGATTTAGTGACTCAAGAAAATATCAATGTGATTACAATGTACAGAGATATATCTCCTACTAATTCTGATGTATTATAGGACATGAATTCATTAAAGAAGGAAGACCGATAGACTAATTAAAACTTTATTCTATGTAAAACTTGAAAACTGAAATTGCTGCTTAGCCTTTTATGGTATTTTCTGACAGTCGGCAGACAACTTCAGAAACTAGCTTGAACTGTCAAAATAATTTATATATATTAAATGTCAATGCAACTCATGAAGAAGATAAAATTTGCTTTCAGTATGACATTTATATGCCAGTGCTTGATTTAGATATGCAGAGGTAGCAAGACATGTTAGCTAAAAGTAGTTATGCAGCATATTTCTAAACATGATGTCCCATTTGTGTTCAAAATGATGTGGACTGAATCAATTAGGACAAACAAGTGAGTTCCAAGAAGTACTTTTAAAAAGCTGTGGAGTTGCTTAGTAACCTGATGTTATACTTCATTTCCCAACAGAACTATAAAGGTGTCAGACTGGTAATGGGGAGTTCCCCAAGATGAATGGTGCCTCATATGTTTTGCCAAAACCACAATTCTATTAAATATGTTACACCTAAGTGTTGGGAGTCATGGATACGCATATAGTAATACATGCAACAGGACAGTTATCAAAGAAATGGGTTTTAGTTGCACTTTGTCATAAAAATCCAATACTTTCTCTCATTAAGTGCATTATCTTGTCAAACAGAAGGCACTGGATCCAGAAGGCCTAAGGGGAAAACTTTAATCCGTCTCTTTCTTACTGCTATATTTACCTGGCATCAGCTTTTTTCTTCACTGACAGTAATCGAGCGTAATCTACTGTATGCATCCTAGACATGGAAATTTAGCTTTTTCTTCATGAAACTTCTTGGAGAACCCTGAAAAAGTCACCATATCTTCTATCATAGGAGTTTGCTTTCACAGTATAGCGAAATAAATGTGTCTTCAATTTCAGTGAAAAATTCAAATTATTTCAAGTCCATTTAGTTAAAAATATAAAAATACTGAAGGGAAGGATATCAATCTTTCTTTCTCAATAGCTGCAGTATCAGTTCCTAAGCTTACCCTCTTCTTAGACATGGAATCAATTTCTAAAACTGAGAGAATTAAATCTAATAA
>JAOXXN010000471.1:52275911-52294638 GCA_026770055.1 Myrmophylax atrothorax
AATGGATCAAATTGCATGTGAAATTATTGAAACTGTTTAATAAATTATATACTCTTTAAGAAATTGGTAGTCTTGTACAGGAAAAGATTAATTTTTACACAACCACTAAAACCCAATGTGAAATTCTAAATATATATACATATATATATATATGGATTTCAAAGATATTGCAATATTCTACTGTTTTCCCCTATAAGTATTTCAACATAATAATAAAAATTAATTTCTTAATTTTTTTTGTCTTGAGTGTGCCCTGACTTTTATCTTTGAAAAATCTTGAGTCTGAAGACTCTTGTGCATCTTTTAGTTAGATTTGCAGTGTAACTAACCTCTGCTAAATTTGACTGAACAAGAGAATTCTGTGGAAGTCTGTACTATACATGGAAATTGAATTTTAAATCTCCAGGTGAATCTTTATAATGGATATTGCAGTTAAGACATGAGTGTTAGATAACTTGCTTTTTGTGGTGAGAAGTGTAACTATATTTAATTGAGTTAGAGAAAATTATTAACAGCAAAAATCTTTAGTTGAGTTTTACAGCAAGTGATTGAAATTTTAGGAAACACATCCTCAGAATTTTCTAGATGTCTCATTAATATTACTAATATCCTCATCCAATACTGAAATAAGACTATTTTAGTAATTTTACTATAGATTTAAATTTTCATTAATTTTTTGAAGTAGCCATTGCCTTTATTGTAATTTGTTATTCAAAAAGGTAAACTGAAATACTGTTTTTGTATTTTCTTAATCACATTCTACAAATGAAGGACCCTCTGAAAACTAGATATGACATCAAGCACTCTACTTAATCATTACATTGTGACTAATCTTTACCTCTCTAAAATTAATTTAACATTTTGAAAAAATACAAATCCTCTAAATAATTGATACATGTACAAAAGCAGACACATAAACATGTGCTTAAGGATTACAAAGTGTACTTTTCAGTAATCACACACTCAGAGCTATTTAGTCCTCTCCTCTTAAGCACTGGATAATTGGTCTAGAAGAGGCTGAAGACAGAGGTTCTGTGGTTCTGTTAACAGCTAGAAAAAGAAAAGTCACATTGGAATACAAAACTTCCTTAAAAGCTGATTACAGGTTGCAAATGACATTGCTGCAATAGAAATGTCAGGAAAGCATGTGCAGTCTGTCTTTAAAGATGTAACTTAGACAGCAAAGCAAAGCAAGGAATACATCTCTCTAGCTGGAAAAAAAAAAATCAAGAGACAAATAATTTTGAAGTAAAAAATTACACCCAAATGGATTAATGGAACTAGGAAAGTCAAGACTGGAAGACTACAGGTCTGTGTTACATGAGCAATTGTTAAATGTAAGTAATTTATTTATTTACATGTAAATAAATGACTACTGTGTATGACTGCGATCTTCAGTTAAGACCATGCAATTTTGGGTCATGTATACTTTATGATCTTAGCTGCTTAATTGTCAGGCATCTTTCAAAGTGATATATTTAAAATTTTTTCATAAAAATCTGAAACATTATTACGACTGGAAGCACTGGATTGAATTCACTGCTTCTCAGTGTTATTTCTCTCAGAAAACTAAGGGGTTTTTTCCCCCTCATGTTTAAATAGGAAATTCTAAGTTCTATCAAATAAATAACAGTTCATGTTTTTTGTGTCTCAAATTGATCCAGACAGAGAGGGATATGTTAACAGTTAGAAAGTGGTGAAGGAGAATAAAGGAGAGGAAAATAAAACAAAAAACCTAACTAATTACAAGTTGTTTCAAGGGATATTTTAGTTAGTTTTCTATTTTAGTATGAAAATAATTCTCAGATAAAAGTTAATCCCTGCATTTTTTTTTCACCTATTAAAACCATATTTTTTCCCAGATAAACTGAAAATGTGCAAGATCTCTGAGTATCATGGCTAAAGTCTGAAACTCATCACTTCATAGCTAAGATAGTATCAAGAACCTTTTTCAAAAATATGACATTAAGGGACAAAATGGTGTCTGGAGTTTTCTCAGTCTTCAACAGTATTAAAATAACCAGTTGGCATTTGCAAGATAGCATTCAGATAGGTTCAAAGTTACCTAGAATTTAGATTAAACTACTTTCTTGAGTTTCTTTTAATAAAGTGGAAATTTCTGATACCCTGAAAAAAAGAAATTGCAAAAAATCCCCAAAAGTTAAATATAAAAATTAATTTTTCAATATATTTTCTTAGAATTTATTTTTTAAAAAAGAGAGAAAACAGAGATGCATTTTTAGAAGTAATTTTTCTTTTTTAAAAATACATTTTGAAGGAAATATTCCAACTTACTCTATAAGTTCTCAAAATAATATTGGAAGGAGGTTGGTGTTATTGCTCTGTATTGTACTTTGTTTCTTTCAAGACTAATGCTATAGAGACCACTAAACTTATTATGTTTCCTTAATTTTAAATATGTTTTCTGATAGTTTAGTTTTACACTTCTTTTTCAATTAGCTTTCTTTCTGTATGTGTGTCTCCATTCACTAAGAATGAGCCGCTTTCAGGGGTTTATACTGCACCTCACAATACCTTTTCATCTTATTCCAAGACCTTACTTGCTGGCCTCAGCAATAGGAAATAACACCTCAAAAGCAATAAAGGTGGGGGAAAAGAATGTATATCATTAAGCTGTTTTAAACAAGAGTTTGCATGAATGAGATAAAAAGAGACAAAGAACTCAATATTCCAGGAGGTTCCACTTATATATTCCTATATTCCTGCATCTAAAGAAGGAATAGGATTTTTCAAAACTTATTTATTAAACAGGCCAATAAGCAAACCCTCCAAAGTTAGATGTTTGAGTGCAGTTTAAAAACATTTATGTATGACTGGAATCTAAATTTCTCAAAATATTTCTTATATTTTTCTTTCTTGTTTTTGAGGTTTCTTATAGAATCATAGAATCATAGAATCGATTGGGTTGGAAAAGACCTCCCAGTTTATCAGAGAATCAGTAGGATGAAAAGACACAGATTGTTTTTGTGAGTAGTATGAACACTACTGACCATTCTGGGTATGAGGATGTCTTGGAAATCTAGATGGTAAATGATTCAAAACCTGCACTAGTAGCAAGATATTGTGATATTAGGCAACAGGAACTTTCATTTATACTTCACATTCCATAGTTATTACAATTTTATAAAGACTGTCAGCCGATTCTTTTGCAAACAGGTATTTGATAGGGCTTACATTTAGACAGTTACTAATAAGAAGATTAAATTATTTAAGTGGTTAATGGTTTGTGTTTTAATTTGCTTAATTATGTTTTTCTTTAGAAAAAATATTTTCACATAAATTATCTTCACTACTCCCTGCTTTTTCACTGTGTTACTGAAATGAAACTTACTATAGAACGAGTCTAAACCAGATGATGTAGACACTTCATCATGTAATTAGGGATGAATGAAGCTCAGAAAGCTTTGAGTTTTGGATAATCTTCCCAAAGTTAAGATGCTTAGCATGAGTTTTTATGAAGCTATCTGACTGAGGTGATGTTTTTGCAAGGAACATTTAGCTCCTATAAGTATTCAGACATTTCATATGCGTTGAGTATTTGCTCCTTGATAAGTATAGCATTTTCTAAAGCAAAAAAAGTATAAACAATTATAAACAAGTATATGAGGTGATATGCAAGGACTCAAAACAGTTCTGAAAGGAAATCAGCAAGTTAATATTTCCCATGGTAGGAGTTCCTACTGTTTCCCTACTTAACACTTGATCTTCTCTTTTCTCTGTCTTGAGAATTGAAACAGAAATGCATTTACACAGCCCTTTTGCACTAATTGAACTTTGTTATTTGCACTGAGATGACAAGCCTCTTTTTCCTTTTCCTTCTGCTTCCAGAATATGTAAAGATATGACCATAAGTGGATATGACCATTTTGTGAAAGGTAGAGGCTTGCATCATCACCTGTTATCCCAACATTTTAATCCTTGTAGATCAGACATGTTACTGTGCATATGATTTTGAAGCTGTAGCTATTAGCTTCAGGTGTAATACGACAGGACTCAGCTGTTGAAATTTCATCTCATCCAGAACAGCTTCTGACAGGAAAAGCTTAACAGTCCTTGTAATATACCACACCTACAATTCATGCTATCTTAAAACAGACCTCTGAATTAATCTCTTGATGTTTTTTCTTGTTTGCTTTTTTTTAAGTATATTTCGGCTTCTACTGAATTTGCATACCTATAAATTTAAAAAAGAATAGTGTCTCCTTGTGCATAGTGTCAAAATATCTAGTTGTAATAAAACTCAATCACTTAAAATATATCTGATTTATAGACAAGCACTACAGTGTGAGAGCTACATTTATTAGGTACATTTAGGCATCATGGGTATTCCTTTTCTAATAATAGTTCATCAGCTTGTACTGTAGCATGCTGACATTTGAAAGCATTTTCTCAGTCTTAGGAGGAGATTCAGTGTTCATTTGCCACACAGTTACAGACTAACAGTGTGAACATATCTCTTCCCTCATTTTTGTTTCTAGTAGAAATACTTCTCTCAGGACTGTTCACTCATGGCTAAAGAAAAGCTGAGTGCACTTTGTCAAATCTCAGTGAGTGTGATTCTGAAAGTGTTTGGTTGTTGGGGCATTTTTTTTGTTTTGTTTTGACTTTTGTTTTTATTTTTAAGAAAGTACCATTTTTATTATCTTGAAATGGCTTTAAAGGGGAAAAAAATGTGAAAAAGTTTAGAAGTCAGGCATTATGGACATCATTTCTCCGTGTCTGTGTGTTTCTCTGTGTGTCTCTGTGTTATGGATTTCATTTAATGTACTTTGTAGAAGAAAATGTACACATAAGAAACTGGTGTATAATCTGTAACTACATATATTTAAGCTTGTGCCTGATGGCATCCTGTATGTAACATATGGAAAAACTTCTGCAATTCCACATTGTCTTGGGTGTTATGAAGGTGTGGGATGAAAAAGAATACCTTACTCCTTCCCATACAATTTGCCTATTATTCTAAATCACAACCCTCCAGGAAAGATATAATATTTTGTCTACCATGTATATACATTTTTGTTGTTTTTTTTTTACCTGTCATACCATAAACTTATCATCATCTTAATATTTTCATGTGGTAAAGTTTTCCACAGCTGCTGCAGAGTATTTAACGTTGCACTTAATTTTATACGCCTTTAAATAATCTACTGCTTCTAAGGTGCAATAGTTTTCTCTGTTCCTATATGTTTTGTAAGAATGGTACACGCATCAGATCTCTTTTAAGTTCTTTTTTTTTTTTTTTTGTTGATCCAAGTAAATGTCTAGTGACTTCAAGGTAACTCTGTATCTTTAAAGTTTTCGTTAGTATTCTCAAAGAAATTGTTACGGCAGAAAATGTTTGTGATTGCAGTTCTGGGGAGATGAATTATGTATGTTAGGCATGGCAGGCAAAGCAGGCCATGTCCTCAAAATCTTTCTTCCTCCTGTGCCCACCATTGCTAAAATATATGCTCAGAATAATAAATAAAGAACAGCAACAAACGATTTTTCTTTCCTTCTTTGTTCCTCAATGCATATTCTCAACAGAAAGCTTTACTGATTTTTTTATTTGTTTTTTAATACAAATTTATGGACTCCCTTCTGATCCTAAAGCTACTGATTGCAACACTGTATTGGGCAGGATTTTTCTTTTATTTCTCTGGAGGTGTCTTATTATAGAGTGGATTGACTTATGCAAGGAAGAAGTGGGTCTTCATTTAAATAATATATGTTAATGTTTTGCTTTGTAATTTATGTATTTCCCCAAGAAATGTTGTTTTTTACTAGCTAATACAAGCTGGTAACACCTTTATGCTTTATACTTGTTTGTTTGTTTTTTAAATTGTATAACAATATACACTTATGCAGATACTTTTGAACTTCTATGTTGTTTCCAAGAAAGGAATGAAGACCTCCATTATACCTAAATGATGGCTCACTTTTACTATTAATTTTGACACTTTAATTAAAAAGGAAATTGGAATTCAACTATAAATAGAAAAAATAGCAGTTTGATAAATATGTCTCAAACACATTAGGAAAAGAAAAGGTATATCTAAATATGTTTTGGGTTTTTTTCAGTGAAAACTACTTGACTTATAATAAAGGAAACACATAGGTTAACATATTTATTAAAATATGTATAATTTTTCTGATATTTTGGATCTGTTGTTATGACTCCTTTTTATTCATACTGTGGAAAAAGCTTTCCTCTTTTTCAATGGTCCTTTGTGACTACTGCCTGCTATTAACTCAACAAACTGAGATGAAAGAAATGCTTTCTCTTTAAAGGCAAAAAAATGCTTAAAATGTCCAAGTCTTTTAGTGCATTTTATGACAACCCTGGATGAGTTCCTCTGAAATTACATGTCTCTAAAAAAATAAACAAATTAACAGATAGATGGAGAGATAAAATGAAAGCAGGAGATAGTTTAATATCTCAGAGGTAGAACATGCATTAGCAGAGTCACATGAAGTTTCAAACCACCAACACATCTAGCAGCCAACCTAAAGATACTTTACAACTTGAAAGGAAATGCAAAGTGTTTGATAATAGCAGAGCAAAGAAGGGTATTCTGTTTTCCTTACTGAGATTAAAATGGTACAAGGGGCAGAATGGAGACAAAAACTTTCATGGCCATGCCTACATGCAATTGGAAACAGCCAGGAGAGACACAAAAATGAATATTGAATGCAGCAGACATACTCATTGTAAGTAATAATCAAATTAATCATCATAGTAATAATAAAACAATGATAAATGAAAGGAAAAAAAAAACCAGCAAAAAGATTAATATGATTAGATAGTTACCTAGTTTTATATAAAATTTCTTAATTCTTTTTTCCCAAGTGTTTGTGCCAATTTGTTCTTTCCCAGGGAATCTCTCATATTTTCTGCCCCCAAAAAAGCAAAATTATGAATTAAAATACACCTTAGAATTAAATCTTATGGGGCAGATGTTGAAAAATTTTACTCAGTGAAAACTTAAATTTTATAGCAACTTGATGTGAAAAAGTCTGGTGTAGATCCTCAAAGACGATTAAAAGTTATAAAAATGACTAAAGATTTTTGGCTTTGAAGAAAAATATGTATGTCATGCAAGGTTATAATTTCCCTACTGATGTTCATGGTATGTTGTAGTATGTCTGTTTATTACATGTTTTGTCTTTTGATTCGTATTCTTTTAATTTAGTTAAAGTCAGTGTAAAGTAAGTGGAGCTGCAGAAGTGGGGTGAAAGATCAAAACAGGGCCATGGATGACAACAAGGCTCTCAGATTCTAATTGTGTAATAGTTAAACTATGTCTATGTAGCAGTTAAAATAAAACACTACAATATTCTGTACTTAGTTTTCCTATTTATTTTCACACTCATTATTTTTTAATGTGTTATCTGGCCTTGTCTGTATCAAAAATGTTTTCAGCCTTTCAATTACCCCTTTGCTTTAGAATATTACATGCCCCACTTCCTTTCAGATGAAAGGCACAGCCAGCCAGAGGTGAACACCACTTTGTTTAAGAGAGAGGGAAGTGGGAGAAGGCCATAGGTGTATGCATTTTAAACTATATTTTACCATGAAGGATTCAGCATCTGAACAGCATAGATCTAAATGGACAGTCTAAGAAAACCCAGTTCAATATGTAAAAATAATTATGTATATTCTTTAGATTCATATTCCTTATAGAAATTTTAACTATAGAAATCTTAATAAGCTGCTTTCCAAAATTTTACTTTTACATATAAAGATTTCCTTTACATGTTTGAACTAATAGACATTTGAAAAGCCATTATTTAATAATACATTATTCATTGACAGCAAAGCATATCTGCCTCATCCATATCTTCTGCTAAAGACTAAGACCTGTTTTGTAACACAAAAATTGTTTGTCTATCAATATGATAGGTTTATTGTACAAGGAAAACTCAGCAGTCAGACACTGTCTGGAATTTGAGTAATACCAGGAAATCCTTAAAAGCTGCACCTAATCTTTCATACATATTTAAATACTGGAATATTATGTTATGTCTAGGGCTTTAACTTACATTCACTTCAGTAGATTACATAGTGTCTGGCTATATAAAAGCCTGAAATCTGTGTTAATGTGAAATAAATAATTTTTATTTCAATTAGTAGCTGTAATTCAATTAATTAGTATTACCGAACTAGGTGAAATTCTAATTTGGGCATAGATACGTGTAGGTATAAAATAAAATTATCTCACTAATTTCTTACCATAAATTTCTTTTCTTTTTTCCTCAGCAGACCCATCTTTTTCTTCAATAATTTTTATAGAAACTCCCTTGAGAGACATTAGATTTTTAAATAGGGTATTAGCTGACAACCAATCTGAAAAGTAGAAGACGTGATTACCAATCAGCAGAAAGCCCAATCATTCATTGCTTCTGATTAGTTTGAGATTCTCATTTTTCCTCAGGGACCTGGAAAGCCAGTGAAAGGTTTCTGGGAAGTGATAGTTTTTTAAAAACCTCAATAGCTTCTAATCAAGAGCTTACCCATTGATCACTAAACCACAGGTTCATGAGATCATATGAGATATTACTGCTGTACAAAATAAATACTTTTGACTACTACAGTAAAATTATATTTTAGAACATGCTAAGGAGTATAAAGGATGCAGCACCTCTCCTATGAGGAAAGGATGAGAGAACTGGAATCATTCAGACTGGAAAAGAGAAGGTTTAGGGGTGATCTCATTGCACCCTTCCAGTACCTGAAGGTAGCTCACAGGAAACATGGAGAGTGACTTTTTACAAGAGAGCATGTAGTGACACAACAAGGGGGACTATATTCAAGCTGAAAGAGAGTAGGTTTAGCTTAGATATTAGGAAAAAATTATTTACTGTGAGCGTGGTGAAGCAGTGGAGCAGGTTGACAGAGGAGTGAATGCACCGTTCCTGTGTTCAAGGCCTGATTGGATGGAGCTCTGAGCAACTTAGTGTAATAGAAGGTGTCCCTCTCCATGGCAGGGGGGCTTGGAACTAGATGATCTGTCAGGCCCCTTCCAACCCAAACCATTCTATGGCTCTATGATTCTATACACTGTGAAAGTACACTGCCAAAGTACAAAATGTTACCATTTTAGGAAACAACCAGATTACCACTAAATGTGAAGGAGAAGACAATGAGACAATGACAAGTAGTAAATTCTGTGATAACAAATTGTTATCTCTCCCAAAGCAAAGAGTTTGACTGGAAGATTTGGTTGGTTGTGGGTTTTGTTTTGTTTGTTTGTTTTTTCCCTGAAGTAAGAGGAAAAAAAGTCAATCTATTTGCTTAGATATGCAAGTCAACGGCCACTGAGATAAAAATGGTCTTACAGTTGGGCCATAGGAAGATCTCAATATGTTTCTTATTCTGTATTTCTGATTGCTTTTGGTATAGCTACAGTTTGCCTTTCTAACAATCCGGAAAACAGGTTTTTAACTTTGGTGTTTTCATTGTAAACCATACATGATTATGTATCTAAACATAAACTGAAATACATCAATAAAATCTTACTTTTCATCAAAATATGACAAGTATAAGATGAGTTCAGTTAATCTAAACTATTCACATTAATTTATGGCTTTATAAATTTGGCTTTATTTCTATCCATTCATAATTTTCCAGATATCTTCTTTCAGCCAACTCTTCAACTGATGTATATAATCTACTTAGTCTCTCCTCGCATAGAAATTCCTTTATGAAATTGATAACTCTGATCACCTAGAATTAACAGGAAAAAAAAACAAACAAAAAACCAACCAAACAAAAAAAAATCCAACAAAACAACAACAACAAGAACCCCACACCTAAAATACTGAAGACAAAAAAAGAAAATAGTGTCTATGAGCAGAGAATTTTGTCATTCTTTATTATAAAATAACCTAGCATGGGACTATATTTTTCAGCCTGCACACCTATGTTATACATATTTAGGAATAGGAATATTTATACTTTTTATCTAATGATTCCTAATGATAATGCCTATATAGTCAGAGACATTAAGTTGGCTATGAAATTTAGCCTAATCTACAATAAGGAGACCCCCCAAATACCAGAAATACATGGGTTATTTTCAAATAGTGCCTTTAGTGTCATAACCCAGAAAACTATGGCAAGTGGGTAACACAATATCCGGAAACAGTTCAGTGGCATATGCAAAAACGTTTTCTCTCTCAGTCATGATAGTATTTCATGTCAATTTTGGATCTGTGTTGTGTAGGTGGCGTACAGTTTTTTTTAAAGTTGACATGTCAATGAAAGTTCTTCAATAAATGTGAATGTAATCAGAGTTTTTTCTTTATTAAACTAGACACAGTGAGTTATAGATTACCTTCAAGCTTTCAGATTGAGGTTGAAGTGACAAGGACTGATGAGCCAGCCTCCTGTCAAAGAAGAGGTCTTGATCCCTATTGCTATCCTACCTTCTACTCCTCCTCCTTCCTTTCTTTTGCCCTAGTTCTGACAGGACGTTTTCTTTCTCTTCAAATAATTACTAGGTTACTCATTGACTCAGAAGAATGGTGTTCATTTAGAGGGTAGAGGGAGGAGAAAGGTATTAGTTTGAACTAATTCATGGAAGAGTTCTGTTGTGCTTCAGTTTTAGTACAACATAACTGACTGTTACAAACAAACAGGAAGGCGTGCCATGGAGGAAAGGGCTGATTTGTTCAGTGATAGTATGATAGAACAGCATAGCCTACCATGTAACTGGTTTTTCAGATTATACATGAGTGAAAGCTAAAGTTTAGAGAACTTTTAGTTCTAAATACTCACCATATGTATATATCCAAAGAAGGGCAATGAAACTCCTAAAGGATCTGGAGCACAAGGCTTATGAGAAATGGCTGAGCGAACAGGGGTTGTTTAGCCTGGAGAAAAGGAGGCTGAGGAAAGACCTTATCACTCTCTACAACCACTTGAAAGGAGGCAGCAGGAAGGTGGATGTCAGTCTCTTCTCCCAAATAACAATTGTTAAGGCAAGAGAAAATGACCTTAAATTGTGCCATGCATTGTTTAGATTGGATATCAGGAAAAAATTCTTCACTGAAAGGGCAGTCAAACATTGGAATAGCTTGCCCACCAAGTAATGAAGTCACCCCTGAAGGTATTTAAAAGACATGTAGATGTGACACTTAAGGACAGGTTTTAGTGTTGGACTTCGCAGTGCTAGGTTGATGGTTGGACTTGATGGTGTTAAAGGTCTTTTCCAACCTAAATGATTCTATTCTACTCCAGCCTATGATTCTCTTGTCACACAGTGCGTTTGCACAATATTGAGTGCAGTGTATTATGGAAGACCAAGATAAACCTTTACCCAGTGCAAAAACGGAACTACATTGGATTAAATCCATGCGGACATAGTGATGATGGAATGTAATATGATTAATCAACTTGGTAAATATCTTTTGTTCTAGAAGAAGTTTCAAGAATATTAGGTTTATTTTAAAAGAGAATGCCACATTAGAGAAGTAAAATATATAGTTATGTTTATACTGCAGAATAACCCAGAGCAGGGGAAGAAACTGGATTGCAGGTCCCTCCACAGGGAAAAGTTCTGAATGGACTCACCATCTAGTGGTTTTCAAAGCACTGGACTAAGACATCAGTTTTGAGGTATGTGTCTTTATGAAGACAGGTGTTATTATTTCAGTTTCTCAATAAACATCTAAGAGAATTATTGTAACATTATAATTTGGTGTTTCATGTCATAAGTTTCTCTACAAAGTTTATCAGTTGCACATAAGGACAACAGTGAGGGAATAGCCTCAAGAATGAGTCAAATCTTAAATAGCTTCAAACCCAATAATGTGATATACTTTTTATTTTTGAGGTTGTATGTGGACTTTATTCAGCCTTAAGTGTCAATCAGTAATACCAGTAATTTGTGAAAGTAGATGCAGAAAATAAAAGGAAATTAGTAAACTACAGCTAAAAGAAATGCATTCTTTCCCTTCATGGAAACAGAATATATTTTGTAGCAAATTATTCAGGTTGCTATTATATGGTCTCCTACAGATGTCAAATCTCCACAACTGAGACTGGATTCTAAGAAACCATATAGTATGTCACCAGATGAACAAGCAGGGCATATAAACTGAGGCTTTGGAGAAATATATTACTGGAGACTAGATGCAAGCAGAAATACATAAACACTGGAGACATAAAAGATGTTTCCTTCTTCCTGTAGTGATACACTTTACAAAGTGCTTTCATTAGTGTGCTGCGTTTCTGTGTGACATTTGCTTCTGGAATGCTTTTTACTGTTCTGCTGATGCTTTTCTCTCCCAGTTTCTTTTCCCGCTGTAAACAACAAAAATTAGAATACTGACATAATTCTGAGAAGACTGAATTACATCTTTCTTTCAAATTATGGTCAAAGCTAATATTGGAAGTAAAAGTCTCCTTTGATAATACAAAGCTTTTTGCTAGACAGATTTTTATTAAATGTCCATTGTTGGAATGCACTGCACTGTGATGCAACTAAATGGCTTCTTCCATAAGAAACAGGCTAGTCATTCTCCTTATAATAAGAGGTTCAGTGACTATAGACTGTGGCTAGAACACATGATACAACCCTGTATATAAACAGATCCTGTGAATAATATCATTTCATGTAATACTGCAGGCATCAAATAAGTATTAAAGCACAACTAGTTGGCACATTTCCTGCTCATATCACACTTATGCACTAAGACATTAAGTAGGTTATATTGTTCAGTTTATTTTAGAACAGATTCAAAATTTGAGCTAATACACTTGTAATACTTAAGGTCCATGATTTCAAACAGGATTGTACAAATTCAACAAGTCTGCATTTCTAATGGATCAGGCCCTTGAACAGACTAATCTTACTACTGTTTAAACGCTCATGGGGTTTGTGGACTTAGATCTCTATTTGCTCCATCAGTGCAATTCTAGGCATGAGCCACACAAATAATTTCATGTGTTCAGGGAATTTTCTGGCCAAAACAAGCTGGGTGGTATGGCTGCAGAACAGTCACTTTGAATCACAGATGCTTATTTAAGTATCCAAAGATCTTCTGATTCTAACATGTGTTTAACAAAGAATTTAGACTATGCTTCCTAAGTAGCTGCCACAGAGATTTTGAGTGGCAAATGGAAGGCATTTGGAAGGTGTAAATATATGTAGCTGTAGCAGAGGCCATCTGCATTTGTAATAAAAGAATTATTTTAAGCAGCTTTTAACACTAGTCTGTTTTGAATGTAACCATTAAACATGCCAATATATTATGTTTCCGTAAACATTTTTTCACCCCGTGGTCCTGTGAAAATTGAATTTCCGTTCTTTGCTGCACAACAGAGTGCTCATGCTAACTGAACCTTTTGTGTAAGGTCCTAGTTGTAACCAGTTAGACCTGTTATCAACTTCTGAAAGCTCACTGTGTGAATTAGAGTTTGGTATCTCCTGTCTCTTCTAATGATGTACAATTTTATTATGGGATAACAACAAAGGTCTTGAAAATATGAGCATGGGTTTAAAGCAGAGACCCCAGACCAATAAAAATTCACTGATGGTCAATAATTCATCACTGAGAAAGCACAGCCTTTGAGAGCTGCGGTTTTGCTTTTAGAAAAGTAGCAGCTGAGCAAAGCTAAAAAAGAGCAGGGCAGCAGGAGAAGACACATGTCGTGGCCTGGGAAAACAATCCCGCCTCAGTGCGGCAGAGGGCAAAATCTAGAGGGATGGGAGGCCACGGGTTAGCAATTCTCTAGGAACTTCACTGTCTTGCCAAAGGAAGAAATACCAAATTTGAAGAGCTGGGGAACAGAAAAAAACCCAACTCACTGCATTTCTATGCGTTCTAAAGGTCACTACCCTGCTAGGTAAGTTTTCGTAAAGGACTGTAGCCTCTAGTTCTACATGTTGTTGCATATTCATGGCTAATATAGAATGTGATTATTATGAACTGACTCTTAGGAATAAGTATTGATAATATGTAAGAGCTTTAATGAGTGCCAGTCTAGTTAAATTTTAGTTTAAAGATGGAAGCCAATTTATCAGTGTCCTAAATACTCCTGTCCCAGCAATCTCTAATTTCCTAAGTGAAACATATCAGTAGCCACACTCAAAGCATGAGGTCCATGTGTCAGGAAGGCCCATCAAAGGCAACAGAATCCTCATACAAGTGAAAAAAAAACCAAAACATTTTATAGCTCTTCCTTGGAAGTCCTAGAGAATAATGGCTACAATATATGTTGGAGAAGTTATTAACTTTTGGTTCCAGGTTCTCACATTTTCACTGCCACTGGACTAGCCCTTAGCTACATCATTAGTGACCTCTGCTTTAGCTCCAAGGGACTTCTTGTTATGTTGCTTCATTCCCCTTCCTGAAGTACTTTTCCCAAAAGATGCTACTGATTCTAATCAATCAGGTACTACATTTTGTGGACATTATTAATAAATATTACTTGCTTACTATCTTAATGCTTGGGTGTAACATCATACACTAACTTTGACTACCCTTCACTAAATTTGTATTCCTAAATACAATGGACCTCATAACACCTACCTTTATATGTGTCACTACAGCAAGGAACTGGTTTTTTCCTATCAATGATTAATGAAAAAATATCAAAACTATTAACTGTTATCTATTTCCAAGGCCTGTACCTATTACTGTCTCTATTATCTATACAATCTGCACATTGCTTTTTTAGTCTAGCAGTTTTTCCATGCTGTGGTAAACGATTGTTATTGACATTCCTTTCATTTCTTTTTTATAACACATCACATAGTAGACCTCAACTGAATCTATCAAGCAGAATGAAATGTGAAGCAAATAACACATTCACAGACATTTCTTTATATAGAAATATGTAGGAAGAAGTCGCAAGAAAAAGTTTTACTGCATGAATTTGCGACCAATTCCTAGTTAACTTTAAGAAAAATATGCTATCTTGCCAATGTCTATTACCATTTATGCTTCATAATGAACTGAAGGAAACTTTGGTCCAGTTAAATAAGCATATACTAAAAGGAAGAAGTCTATTATAAAGGAAAGCCTTCTCTGCATCAAATGTAAGATGCAATAACGACTTCTTTTCAAGTACTTTTTTGTTAAAAATGGATACATTAACCATTTGCCAGAGCTGAATTTACTTACACAATTCCTGAGTCTTTTCAAATAAATGCCTTTTAAAAGAATTCAGTTGACAAAAGATAAACAAATAAATGAAACACCAAGGAAAGAGGACATTTCCAGCCTGTATTGTACTGAAAAACTGTCTTAGGTACTATATATTAATGAAGATGGCCTTTTAGCAATCTGACAAGTAACAATGAATTCCTCCCTTTCCTCTACTTCAGAAATACTGAAATTTCATATTCAGAAAAATTTTATCTTTATTTCTGTATTTATTATTTTCTAAAACTAGCTGCTGTTGTTGGTAGGAACTTGATTTTGCTTCATTTGTTAGGTGAAATTTAAGCAGTTAAATTGTGTTTCTTTTCAATGCAAGAATCACCTTAAAAAAGTTCTCTAAGTTATTCTGGAAATGCATTCTTCAGTAAGCTCAAAGTTAGTAATATAAATGCATTATTATATAATACACTACATAATATATCTTTCACCAGCCGAGTCAGGTCTGAGTCAGATCACATGCCTTATATTAGCCTCCTAGTGAACATACTGAGTATAGGTAGGTTCCCACCTGGAGTGCTGAACACACAGAAGAAACATCAGGGTGGTGGGGGTGAGGGTGGATTTCTTGATCTGTATAGTTTTTCCAGTGTAGGATTATTTGTTCTTTTGAAAAAAGTCAGTTCTTATACAATTCTGGAATAAGAATGAACTCTAGACTGCTTAAGAGGTCCTGGTGAATTGCTGTGGTTGAACAAAATGAAAGAAAAAGCTTCTTTGAGCCTATATATAAATTAAACTCTGACTAAACTCTTCTCTGAGTTGTATGCAACATAGACCCAACTTATGCAGAGGGAAGAT
Source organism: Myrmophylax atrothorax (assembly GCA_026770055.1). NCBI lineage: Eukaryota > Metazoa > Chordata > Aves > Passeriformes > Thamnophilidae > Myrmophylax > Myrmophylax atrothorax. The sequence continues at coordinate 52,291,881 of JAOXXN010000471.1, forward strand.
ACATAGTTTGGTCTGTTTATTTCAGTCTTAATATTCTTATGTTGCTATCTTTATATGCTACATTAGTATTGTCAACACAAAGAGATTTCTCTGGGTGATAGAAACCAAGCATTTTGAAGTCACTGAAACAAAATCAATAGAATTGACACATCCGTGGGAGGTCTGACTTGTCTTTCAGTGAGTGATGTCATTACAATAAGCAGTTAGCAAGGACAACCTTTATTCATACCTAATTATGATAAATCACATAAATTAAGGTCTGGCAGTCTTTTGTTCATTTATTACATGATCTTCCCACAAAAAGATTAGAGATCACATGATTATACAGACATTTATTAATGCATGTTAGGGATGAAAAAAGTTAAGATTGAAGGCTGTCATGAAGTCCAACTTTACACTAACAAAAGCAAATGGAAAACCTAATAAGTGGAGGTGATTCAGGATGCTGTGATTTCCTGATTGGTGCTGTGTAGTGTGTCACATGTTCTGCAGCATTTCAGAGGGGAGAAGCTGCATTATGTCATACCACACAACTCCTGCCTTCAATATGGCTAGACCCAGTCCTGAGTAATTGAGAAATGATAGTCCTGAGAGACAAAAAATAAATGACTAGAGCAAATCAAGGAATAATGAATGAATGAGATATGGTTGTCTAATAGGGTACCTAAATTACTCAGTTTTATACCAGCACTCCTTCCAAAGCACCAGAACAGTAGAGATGAAGAAGGCAGACTGCTGCTTGCAGAAGCTTTGACAGAACAGAGAACAGTAAGTGAAAGGATTTTTTAAAAATGCTGTTCTAAAATGTAATCTGTGCCCATCTCCACTGAAAACAGAACCTAATTACTCTCTGTTGCTTTTAATGGTAATCTTACCACTGTCTTCATTGTGTTCAACATCACTGTACTAAGTCAAAAGTAGCCAGCATGGTAAGAGTTGTACTGAGCAAAGTACTTAAAAAGTAATCTGTAATCAATTACTTCCAAGTAACAGCATTATAGGCTTGTAATATCACTTTCCAGATCTAGCAATCAGAATTTGATAACAGATTGGGTTCTGAGGGGAATTTGACTATCCCATACTTTCAATGCTTTGTGCCTTTGGCTGAGACAGCCTGATAGTTAAGCAAACCCAATTAGTCATCTCGTCTGTGATGTGCTAACTGGTCCAGTAAGGGCAATAGTTATAGGCACTAATAGTACTGTTCATGTAGACTCATCTTTTCCCTGACATTGCTGCTGCTGCTATATTAAAGGAAGTTCACCTGTTCAAACCTATAAATAAGAGAATTTCCCCGAACAAAAAGTGATTCAAACATTAAAATAATTACAGTAAAACAATTGTCTAATCATCAAATCAACTGGTATTTTTGATTCACACTTTGTAAAACTATAGAATATTTAAAATGCAACATTTTAATATAGAAGGACTAAGAAACTGTACACCCTTACAGAAAGTAATATTTGAAATTTAACAGACAGAAGGATGGGCCTTTATTTAGAACTACAGTACAAATTTAATTAACACAAGTTCTGATGAATATGCAAAAAAAGTTGTAATTAATTAGATTCCCTCCCAAACTAATACCAAAACCCCCAAATACATGGAAAGGGATGACTAATGTTCTTTGTATAGCCACTCACTGTATTTCTCAGAAACACTGTTATCAGCATTATAAAGCTGCAGTGTACATAATTAGAATCCCTATCAGTCCTTAGTGATACAATATGCAGTGTCCACCATTCCTAGGTCAGTGTTCATAAGGCAGAAAGAAATATCTCTGTAACTACTATATGCTCTAATGGAGGTCATAATTGGTTTGGAATCCTTGTCCCACTTCATTTCACTAACAATCTTTCACTAGACTTCATTTAATCCTAAGGCTACTAGAAGCATCCTGAATGTATGACTTCTCTGACATAAAAAACCAAACAAACAACTATTTGTCAGTTTAATATTCTGAATTCAACTACGTTTCATTAAATGTAAATGAGAAAGCTAATTTCTCTATATTTAAGTTCTGCTTCTATTATGAATTCTGCAACAGGCAGGACTGTAAAGGGGACACAGAGCTAAGCGAATATCAGCTGGTTGCATGTTCTGCATGTCCATTATGCAGTCAATGGTAAAGGTATACTCTGATTAGCACTGGTCTACTGTATGGCTTCCAACTGTCAAAGAAAAAAGGTGGCACAATAAGAAGAAGGAGGTGTCCAAATATTCCTTTAAAACCTTATAGGGCTTCATCCTCTGAAGTCACTGGGAAATTCTGAGGTTTTTCCAGCCTGCACATGCTGTACATCTTACTACATAAAATTTGTTCAAATAGCTGCATGTGCTCTCCTTAGAGCGTAAGGAGCTTCTGCAGAACAACATTGTGCAGATTTGAATACTAGATGCACAACCTGCCTTGAAGGTCCACATGCTTTCCCAGAGCATCTGTGTGATGCAGAATGTGATTAGGCCCTAATTTACATTATTTTCTTCATTTGATGTATTGTATTTCAGGAACTCATTACTCTTTATCCTCTTCCCTGAATGCATTCCATTTCATTTTCTGGTGAGACATCTGGGTTTAATTAATTATTGCAGATCTAATACAAACAATCTGTAGACAATTATTTTTTTGTGTACAATAGATCCAATGTACACTAAGAGAATATGCTTTGAACAAAGCAAGCCTTTCATTGTTTAGGCCCTAAATATATAAATAAGTATTTTATATTCTGTTCACATTGGCACAGCAGCAGGATGCAGC
>JAOXXN010000471.1:52294738-52317401 GCA_026770055.1 Myrmophylax atrothorax
ACAGCTAATGAAAATTGTGTTTCAGGGCTTTTTTATTTGTTTTTTTCCCCTCCCCTGGCACTAACAAGTATGGTAGTCTTTTTGGTTAATTTGCAAGTTATAGTAATGTTAATTACAATAATCAGGTTTTATAAAATGGTGTTTCATAAACACTTTTGGACTTTCCAGGAAGATTCCCAAGCAAGTACAAACTATCTTACTGTTAAATATTTTGTAACACTTTCAGTAGGAGCAATGGTTGCTTCCCTTTATCTTAGCCAAATGTGAAATAGAAATAAATAACAGTTTTGTATACAATCTTTTTTTAAAAAAAATAAACATGGCACTTATGTCTTCTCAAAATCAGTTTTGCAGTCCTTAAAAAAGACTTTTCTGGCATTCATATGACCAACAGCACAACAGGAAAAAATGAAAAGCAAGAAAACCCACTTTATGCTTAAACTCTCTGAGCAGCATTCAAGAAATGAGGCTGTTATTTTCAACTGTTTCTACTGTAGGATTTATGTTTCTCTTTAGATTTCAGGACAGGCCAAAGATAAAATATAAAATATAAAGTAAGTATTTCAGGGATGTAATACATATATTTGGCATGGAAATAGACACTAGCTGCTCATGTTAATAAGCTAGACAACATAAATGGCCTCTAGCTGGGATACCTCACAGTTCCTTTGTCATAGGTTTTGTAGATGTATTGGATCTGGCTGAGAGTGAGTTCATTTCCCCACAGCAGCCTTCACAGTGCTGTGCATTGCATTGGTAGCTAGAAAGGTGTTGATAACACACCAGTGTTTTGACTACTGCTGAGCAGTGCTGGCACAGCATCGTCACTGTCCCTCAACGTTGTCCCACTCCATCCAGTGGTTAGGGGTGTGCAAGATCCTGGGAGGGGACACAGGTAGGACAGCTGACACAAATTAAGCAAAGGGATATTCCATACCATATGACATCAGCTCAGACATAAATGCTATGGGAAGGAGGAAAGAGGTAGTATTTGTTATTTACAATGTTTACCTTCCAGAGCAACTGCTACATACACTGAAGCCCTGCTTCCTGGGACATGAACGGACATTGCTTGCTGATGGGAAGTAGAAAATAAATCTTTTTTTTTTTCCTCTTTGCTTATGTGTGTGCAAACTTTTGCTTTCACTTCAGTAAACTGCCTTATCTCAGTGCACCAGTTGTTTTCCACCTTATTTTCTCTCCCTGTCCAGCTGGGAAGGGGAGTGGTAAAATGGCTTGGTGGATAACTGGCATCCAGCTGAGATCAACCTACCAAAGGAGATGACTCAGATAAAAAGGCCTTCTTCAAGGCCAGTAGACACTTAAGATTAAGCAACTAAACTCCAGGCTAGATGTTTAATCCCAAAACTGAGGCCAAAAAATGTTGTGAAATCATATAGAATTTATTTGTGACTTGAACTTCTTAATATAAAAAAACCTCTTCCATTCATATTGAGTTATTTACTATCTGTTCATTGCTATTCTCATGTCTAAGCCCAGTTCTAGAAGAAAGACACTTTTCTACCTAAATTCTGAGAAATTTAATCAAATCATATTTAGCTAGCATGTTGGTATTCAACCAGATCTATTGTTCTGTACAAAAATAAACCACTACCATGGCTATTGTTTAAAATACAGAGGAGAAGTGGCACCTTTCACTCACGGTATGCAAGGGAAGGTTAAATCTATCAGTTTGCATTCAATTCTTAACAGAAATATTTCTATACTCTCCTGATTGTCAGGAATTAAAGCATAGGACTTTGTCCTCCTGTTTAAGTTTTTTTGTTTTTTTTTTTTTTATGAGTGTTGCCTTAAAAGTCTGTAAAAAGACTCCAAGCCAAGTTGTTGTAGGAAATAAGATAAAGGGTAGTTACTTTAATGAGCAATCCAGCTCATCCAGGAATACATAGACACACACGTGAGCAAGCTTTGATTTCTATAGCTTTTATAATGTAATCTATCCAATCACTACTTCACACATGTCCAGTTCCACCTCTGTCCCCTCCCAGTTCCCACCTCCTGTTGAATTGAGGCTGGGGGTTATGAGACCCCCTTCTTCATCCTCCTCCTCTTCTTCGATGTGCAGAGGGCTTTTGGATGCTTTCCAGGGCTTCAGGTCACTCTGCTCTGTGCTTGTTGTCCCTCTGATATTCTCCAATCTTGTACCTTCAGAAAAGACTAAACAGCCATGGAATCTTAGCTGTCTGTTCTGGAGCAGGGGTAGAAATAGAAAGACCTTAAACTTAAACAGTTAGAAATATCAACCCACTAAATTCTACTGTGCTACTGTATTCCTAAATCTACAAAATATGAAAATTGAAAAGTCAAAATCCTCTCCGGCATCATGAGCTAGCTTTTCTTTTTCTCACAAACATATATAAAAATGTATACATAGTCCTTTCTCTGACAGCCACCTTACAGGTAATCTGTTCTTATATATTGGTAACATATTCTGTGGCTGTGTTTCAGAATCAAAGACCGTTCCTTTTCAGTTTTTGAGAGAAATGAACCAGTTGCTTGCCTTCAAGGCAAGGTTCTATGGTGCAAATCCTAAGCAGAATGAGGAGCTTCTCTAAGGCCTAACTAAAATGCTTCACCAAAGATCTAAAACACAGACCACCTTATTTCCACTTTTTTGCTTATAAAACTTGGAACAAAATGGCTTTTTAAAATTCACCTCTGTTAGTCTGTCTTGCTTGTTTACTTTCTAAGCTCTTTGAATGCAGTCTTCCTCTTGCTGTTTTTCCAGAATGTGCAATAGACAGCAACTTGTGCTTACTTTGGACTGCTAGGCACTTCCCTAATATAAATGCAAATAATGATATTAGAACTAAGAATCCCAAGGAGGTGTTATGTAATTCAATGCTTTAAAGTCAAGTAGTGCTTCTCAAAGTCTTTCCTGAACAGAATGCTATTCCATTTTAATTGTGTAACTTTACTTTGTAGAAAATAAGAAACCTTAGAGCATACAAGGCAAGATTTTACAGCTTCCCAAAGGAAAAAACAAATAACTCCACATACAAACAAACAAAAATAAAACAAACAAGCATGCAACCATTAAAAAAATATATTATTCTTTATATAGGCAAGTACTTTGGAGTTAGTTCAGTAAATAAATTCTATCAATAAAGCAGTTCAGCCAAAGAAGCACCTGGCTACTTAGGTAAACACTCCTATAGTAAGAGAAATCATGTTCTCATTATAGTCCACAGGAAGGTAAGAGAACTATTTTTTTGCTACTTGCAAGTAAAGAATGCGAACTAGCTAGTATAAAATGATGAGGAGACATTTTTCAGCACTGTCAAACATTAATCATCTTCCATTACTTCAGACAAGTTGTTGCTTTCTTACGAAGTTTCAGAGACCTGGAATCTCGTACCTTAACACTTCAAAAGCTTGACTTCTTAATCTGAGAAACTCAGCTCACCTAATCTCCTCAGAGGATCCTAAGAGATAAAGAAAGAAAATGAGGATTGTATCCAGTGATGGGCTAGACTTTTGAGTATTATATGCACTAGAATTGGACACCTATGAAGCTTCTAAAAAGAAGGCACTGAAAGAAGTTAGGCAATGGGCACAAAATAAAAATGTTTTGTTCATACACTCTCCACATTGCACTGCCCAAGAAACCCTAGCATTAATGCTACTGCACTTAGTACATGGCTTATTTTTACTTGTGATGGTTTTAATATTTGAAATTATTTACAGTGAAGGTACAGCAAAGTTATGGTGAATAATATAATACAAATACTATCTCATAATCTTTTCCCAGTTAATCTGATCACAGAATCACAGAATTCTGATGTTGTAACCCCCATTAACATTAGTAACAGACTCAAGCTCATAATAATCCTAAATAATTTGAACTGGAGTTTTAAAGGAAGTTTAAAAGGTGGACATTCCTTCAGTTAATGATTAATAAAACAGCTGAATTATTTAAAAATGTTGGTGTTTACAATCAGCATTGCAATAATTAGCTAAAGTTAGGCTTAAAATTTTTCATTGGATATACTGTCCTGTATGGTTGAACACCTGATGAAGAGTTCTACTTTAAATGCTAGGATATTGTGACATCACAAAACCTGCAATAATTGACTATATTAAAAGGTCTTCAAGGCATGAATGAAATAGCTTTCAATGTTCCTGTGAGACATGGGAGATAAGGATCTATTTTTACATGAATTTAAGCAAAGTACTTTCTTCAAGACCTCTCAAAAGATTAATAGATGCTTCAAGAATGAAAATCAGATGTTCCTGAATTCTCCCTGTACAGTTCATCTGCACAAAACTTTTCCTTTTTTGGATGGTATAGGGCAATCTCAAGTAGCATGGAGACATCACAGTGTCTATAGAGCACCCAAAAGTAATACTTGCAAAAAATGCTAAAAGCAATAATATGCACAATTTTGAAATTCAGCAATTCAGTAAGGAAACCAACCTAATAATAAAAATTCCTATTTTGGCAGTTAGTAGCAATAAAATGCCACAAGCTTAAAGATGGAGCTGGTCTTACCAACCTTACCAACAACAGTATAGCACATTATTAATATCAGTTATACTATGCAGAATGAATGAAGTTAGTTCTTAATTTGCTTATCTGAACAGGTATTTAAAGCAAAAACCTACAGTTCATAACACTGTAGTGCTTTAGATTCCTATAAATTTTTTCTGGTTGATCATTTAACCATCCTCCATGTGAAATAAGTCCTTTTAGTATGTGCTGTTTCCAAGAATATTTTTTCAAATTATTTTACTATATTCTAGCTAGTAGAGACTGGGAATGAACTGTGAATGTCAAACATACTTTTAAGCCTGGAATAAGTGAGTATCAGCTTTCAAGATGATCAAAAGTCATGAAGAGAAGAACTCAATATCCCTCTCTTTCTTAGTTCTCTCATTACGAAACAGCTTAGGCTGAACTATAGAACAGTGCAATTTAAAATCTTACTGTCTTGTATGTGAAACCATCAAAAATGTAGTGAATCAATGGTCAGATACAATAACTATTACATTCAGTTTTTAAAGCATAGGAGGAGGTATAGAAACAATTACATTCAATTTTTAAAGCATAGGAGGAGGTATGATATATAAGGCCAAATAAGAACATGAGAAAACAAACCAGACCGCAAATAGTGTTCAAAACCAGACAAATAACAGTGTTCTAGTAAACAGATTTGCAGTCGTAGGATGGACTAAGAGTGAGCACAGAGGAAGCTATTACCTCCAAGCTGACGCGGAGCAACTTGATGCTATGTCTAAGTGCTGTGAAATAAAAAAGCCTCATGCCAAAAAGCATTTTCAGTGAATAGAGTGGTTAAAAAACAGGTTGCAGTTTTAAAAACATTCACGTTCAGAATTTATCCTTATTTTTTGACCACCATGTTGTGATTTAATGAAAAGCTGTGCTTCACATTCCAAGCAATTAGACTCTGAGCCATCAATTTTCTGCTTTTAATTGTTCAGTGAAATCAAGACTTTTTCTTAAGAAAAGTATGGAGGTTTTTTCCTAATGTCCCTGAAAGTAATAGATAAATAAATAATATTCTATAAAAATATATTTTTTTTAAAAAAGAAAAGAGATAAAAACCTGAATACATTTGATTCAAAAACTTCAAGCATAAATCAACTAAAGAGTATGTCAGCCACAGAGATGAATAGGGTCTTTCTGGGTAAGTAAATAGGTAGTTACGAGAAAGTAAAAGAAGGCTATAAGGATTTTTCAGTATTAAATATATACCTCTAAACAGTTGCTAGAGCATTAATGATATGTAAAAAAGTTTTAGTTTTCTCAGTTCAAAGGAAGTTTTCCTCCCCTAAGGATATAAATTTATAAGTGAAATCATATAATAAAGTTTTATAGTTCTATAATTCTGGACAAGGATGCTCTATAGAGAATTTCTTATTGCATTCCCCCATCAAAATATTTTATTATTGATGCCAAAAAAGGAAAGTCTAATAATGAAATAAGGTTGATGTAAAATGAACATCATAATTTTAATTTGCTTCATTCATGTGGGAGGTGTTCAAATAGTAGGATGGAGAGCTCTGCATAACCATCTTACCATGTCAAAATACATGGTATGTTGAAGAACTAGGACAATGTTACAGATTTCAAGAGGAAAAAGTAAAGCTTTACCAGATCATTTTCATTTTAAAGAAAAACAAAACTGTTATAGCAGGTTCTATACATTGATTAAATTAAGACCTTTAGTGTAAATGAGTTAGAATTTTAGGTACTTTTGAGGAAGAAAGAATCTGCAAAATTCAACAAAGATATTAATATCATTATTCCTTCCATTGTTAAGTTTTTTTGTTAATTTAGTGATGCTTATAAATGTATATCAATATCTCTCAGATGAAAACCACACAAATGTCTTATCTCAGTAGGAGACAGGCCATTTCATGGCTCACTAATTTATGACAACCCCCAACACAAATGGGGAATTAATACAGAGGTAACAACCTTTCCCTATGGACAGCTAGTCTCTCCATAGATATAAATACTGATTGTTTTAATTTAAAGTGCAATATATATTTACCTAATAGAAACACTAAAAACTATGTGTATAAGTACTGCTGTTCTCACAGTCATAACTGCAAAGTAGAATGAAGAAATAAGTTTAAAAAATATATACTATATGCTTTTTCAGGTACAGAAACCTAACCAGCAGCAAATACTGTCATAAAGTTTTTCTAGCAATCCTGTATACCAGCTAGTACTGGTTTGGGAAGCATTTGCCACAAACTTTGTTTGCTCACAGTTTATTTTATCTGATCTGAAACCTTTGCTGAACACAGCTTCAGTTTTTCACCTAGACTACAGTACTCCCTAGACATTCATAACCAATCAATCAGAGCTTAAATACCCAGCATGGGTGGCTGAGAGATCCTTAGGGATGTCAGATGAAACTAGAGCCTGGCCAAGACTTTTCTCCTTACCACTTCAGAGAGGTATTCCCAAGTAGCCACGTCTCCAAGATAAATCCAGCTCCTTGCTAGTGTTTTTTTCCTCTTAGTGTCTGAAACATTCTAAGTTTGATTCTGAGACAGTAGTCATAGATTCAGTAAAATCAAACTTGGGTTAATTATGCAATGGTTTTCCTGCTCCCCATCCCATGGAAAATTCTGTTGCCTAATATAGAAAAGAAACAATTTTCATGTTGTCTTGCACACTTTAACTTAACACCTCTCTGGTGTAGAGACATGAATCTGTACCATCTCTTCTTTAAAGCTATGAGCAAACTCTACTATCTGTCCCAAATTAAGAAATATAGCAGTCAGTCTCTCTTTAAATGCTACTATAGAAAACAAAGAAAACAAAACAAAAAACCAAAAGCACAACAACAACAACAACAACAACAAAACAAACAAAAAGTTTTGCAGTATTACTAATATTTCCTACAGTGAGAACGGGAATGTTTAGGTAAGGTTAAGAAGGTCAGCATTCCTATGATTTATGTTAAAAACTTCTTTAACACCTCAAGCCCTATAAAAAGGAGCTTTTTAAATACATGTACAGTTCAGTAGATGTTGAACTTCTAAACAGTGTGAACATAAATCTTCAATAATCAAAATAATTAAATCACTTGATGATAGTTCACCAGGCCCTCTGCAGCCTGCAGTACATTCTCACAAAGTGTTTATCGGACACAATGGGAACTTTTGAACTATAGAAACACCAAATTTTAGCAAAATACTGAGCTCCATTACCATATATATATATATTACAAATATGTATATATTTTGCTACAAAGGGTTGCTTCAATGAATGCACAACACATGAGCCCACTGAGGAAAAACATTGCTAAAATGTATTCGGTTTTCTTTGTGCTCAGACCTGTATCTAAATACCTGGTACAAGTCTGAAAGGTTTCATTAAAATATCTTATGACTGAAATAGGAAGCAGCTTAAACAGAAAATGCAGCAGGTTTGTTTATTCTATTGCAACAACAACAATAAAGTATACGAGTTCTAGCAGATTCCCCAGAGGTTGTTCACCTGTCTTTCTGAATTATGCTCCTCATTGCATATTTTTTTATTACCTATACATTTTACAGGTTATCTCTGCTGAAATCCAAACTGTTATTGGTTGCTGGTGTTTTTGACAACAACTTTCATTCTTTCACTCAGTCTTCTCACACACTTACTAATTTCTCTTGCATTATTTTGGTATATTGTCATTATCAAAAAAACTCAGGAGTGTGTCAGCTCTCATTAATAGTGTCCCGTTCTTATTTGTATTGAGTTGAAAATGTAATTCAAGCCATCAGAAAAGATGACACTTAAAATTAGTTTCACAGTAAGTATGACTCCTCAACAAATTCACTTTCATCAGGTAAGCTCCTTTAAGATGAAGTGTAATTTCACAATTAATTTTAAATCAATCCGCTTAAAGAGATGGCCCAGCTTTTCACATGTCCTCTTCTGTGTATAAACTAATAATTATTGAGTCACATGGTAAACATGGAGTTTGATGATTCTGTTAAAAATTAATTGGAACAAAAAAATAAGTAAGATTATTATACTGAACTCATCCCCTGCACATCCTCATGATCATTAATGTTAACATAAAGGAAACATAATTAATTTCCTGGGTGAGAAGAGAACAAAAGGTCAGTAGCACCCTTTTTGATATCCAGGAATCATATTTTGACAGTTTCCTTGTAGTCACTACCGTATTTGTTGCAGCTCCCTGTTTCTGATTTTCCATCCTGTGATTAGTTCTGTTTAATACTTGATAGTGCTGGATTTAAAATGCAAGCAAATAAGCAACCTTTCTACCTTCCTACCTCTATTGATCTTTTGACCTTTTAGCTACAACATGAACTGAGGGTGTCTAAGTGCAAATTTTGAAGTAATAGTCCCTGATGTTCAAGAAAATTCAGATAACTTTACTAGTATGAAGTAGCTTTTAATAAACTACTTGTGCCTGCAGAATTTCTCTAGTGAGAAAGAGCTTTCTTAAAAGGTTCTATAACAGCACCTAGGCTATCATCCTTTGGTTGTTATTATAGAAAAACTGCTGGAGAAAAAAATGTTGAGCTGGGTGCATATTGGACTTCATTTACACAGTATTGATTTTTGCTGGAAGGTTAATGCTATTGTCTGCATCACAAGCATTTTAAAAATTAGTTTGTATTTTTAAGAAGCTAGAGACAATATTAGAGACTAGAAAGTATATTACACTATCTTGATGTTTCTATTTGTAGTACCTTGCACAGGAACAGAATACATAGTATGACTTTTAGATTATTCTTCCAATTTATATATCAGTCATAACATTTTTTACATTACAGCGTCAAAAGCCTAATTTTTCTCTTCAATTGTATCATTAAATAAGAAATTCCTATAAACAAACATTTACAAAATCCATCTCATACAGCTGCTGCTCCAGTACACTACTGCTGCTGCAACTACCATTTCTATGAAAATTTGCACTGCATTATTTGCATTGTGAGCAAGATCTTGTTGACATCTGAATTTTCATTCAAGTATATATGTATCTTTCCAACCATAGCAAAATCTTCATTCCAAAATATTCCCTCTAAGTCATATCAGTTATTTCATTTTTCTGCATTTGAGACTAGTGCAGTATTCTCTTTTTGACAAAGCCATTTATTTTGTACTTTTCCAACTATGACCCTGAGATTAGCTCAATTGCTTACAGCCTAGTGTTGATAACTTCAAGGTTGTGGGTTCAGTGCCTCTATGGGCCATTCTCTTAAGATTTGGACTTGGTGATCCTTGTGGTCACTTCCACCTCAGAAGGTTATATGATGACCGGGCAAGCCTATAACTGTGATTATATGAGAAAGTAACTTGCATTAGTAAAAATATCTACTATTGTACCTAACTGTATGCACTATATATGTGTGCAAGTATCTTTATATGAAAGTTCATTATGGACTTTCCTGAAGTTCATCCAAATAATATACAAATTATGCTCCCATTTTAATGAACTTGGATTTGTTTAAATGATTTATTTTTTAATTCACAAGTTCATATTAAAAAAGAAATTGTGGGAGGTAAAAAGATTAAATATACCCAAATATGTCTAAAGGAGCTCAAAACTCTATTTTCCTCTTTAGATTAAAACATATGGCTTATTAAATTTTCATGTGAGTGCCTTGCTTACTCTTTTAGAAAATATGAACCGTTCCATGCAACTGCTTCTCTTTTCAAAATTTTATAACAAAGTAGAATATCTTGCATCATGATGACTTTGTGGAAAATCAATCTTTTTAATAAAGAAATATTTCTTTTCACACTAATCTGATAATCAGTGAAGCAGAGTACATAACTACTGAAATAAAGGAAGTAAAATAAAAATCTAATATAATTTGATGTTCCCTCTTACAGTAAGATCAGAGTTAATTTTTTCATTTTAGCAAACATTTTATCTAGATACAATACATCAGATCTTATTATGTATGTCATTATCCTACTTAAGTGTACAAATACATGAAACAAAAATTCAACAATTAAGAGTATCTTGTCCATAATAATTCTCTTTTTATAAGAACTATGTTTTGACATGCTTGAATTAGTATGGCTAATCTTTCTTCATCAGTAGTCCTTACCTTTTGATAACTAGGCTGGAAAACATTTAAACCACAAACTCTCAGCTCTGAGATACAGAACTTACTGACCTGTTGGGAAGACATTCTTCATGAAGGTGACAGTCAGATGGTTCTTTTTGATAATCTTTGTTTCCATTTACTTGCATAAGGAATGTTTCTGTTATTATCTCCAGGAAATAGAAAGAGATTAATACAAAAATACACATATTCTTTCTGAACTATTGTAAACCAAATACATAAATAAGTACAAAGGATGGACCGGATTCAAGTCCTTGAAATCAAATGGATATTTTGTTCTTACTCCTGGTATTTTGAATGGAGTAATAGGTACAGGAATATAAATTCACATTAAATAATAATAAAACAATGAGATACAGTTGATGAATAATAAAGAATACAAATGTGAGCAAACATATCTTTGAATAAACTGTTCAACTGACAAAAGAATCAGTGAAGTGCATAAGAAAGCTCTACATAGCTACCATATTATACTTGTGCTTTAACAATAATTTTAACACATTTTAGATTAATAGAACTTGTTATATTACAGTATTTTAAGTTTCCAAGATGTAGAATTTTGAAATGTATTAACAGCCACAAAAAGTATTTTGTGGCTTGTCTCCTTTTCTGTGATGCATTGACTGAATTATTCCTCAGCCATGGCCAAAGTATAATTTATTTACAGCCTCATGTTTTTCCCTTTTTTTTCTTTTCATTTTTCATGTATGCTATTTTCTGCTTTGTCAGTGAAATCATTCCTTACTTTTACAATAGTAATATATAGTAATTTGGTTGTTGTCATGGGACAACTAAGCACCACATGGACACCTGCTCACTTCCCCACATTTTCACTTAATGAGGAAGGTATCTCTGGTGGATCTTCCCAGGGCTATGCACAACTCTGCTTCTTTTCTCTTGTCCCTTCCAGATAGTTGTGGTACCATATGGGCTACATTTCAGTCAGAGCAGGCTATCCATTTGTGTGATTTAAATGCTTTTGGAGACACTTCTAAGTGGCAGAAAATATATGTATATGTGATCATGTAAGGATCAGTAACTTTTCAATCACTTGGATTTTTAAGAGGTTTCTGCAGTCTCTACCATTTGCATTAAAAAGGGATTCTGACACCACTGTCTATTGTTTCTTTATCCATAAATGGCCTCTGAAACAGACCTTTTTTTTACTTTTTAATTCATGGAGAAATATTGGCTGATTTTTATGCAAAGACACTTCCTAGTGCATATGGACTATGGAGTGACATGAACCCTCAAAGATTTCTATAAGATAAATGGTCCAACATAGTTTCTATCCGAAGAAGAAAATATCATTTAGAATTTTCACTGATTCATATCTAATGCAGCAACAAGTGAAGACCATCAGAAGAGAACCCTATCACTATCATTGAAGTGTCATAGGGGTGCTTCACTTTTCTCCTCTGATAGCACTATGCAGATAACTCAAACCTTTCTACTCACATGCTCACATGGGTATTCATTGCTGAAACTCTTGAAAAAGCACTTTGTGATTCAAATGTCTGCTTTAAAACTGTGAATTTAGTCAGGTGCAACAGGGTGGTCCTGAATATTGCCAGTGAATCCCAACATTTGCTACAAAGCAATGGGTTCTACAAGACTTTAGTGTTTGACATGAGCTATTTTTATTTTTCACCTGATGCTGTGTTAACAAACTGCTGACAGAGTTGAAACTGTTTGTAGTTGTCCAGATAACAGCAGAAGAAGAGTAACTATGTAAATACATAATTATTAGAGGGGTATAGTGAGAATTTTTGAAATATATTGAGTACCAACTGATGGTTGTTGTTTAGAGATTGTAGAGTATCCAGTTTGGAAGGGACCTTTTGTGGGAAGGAGAGCCTAGATGAGATTATCTAGCACCCTGTCCAATTGTCTCTCGAAAGCCTCCAGCAATGGGGACTTTACCACATCCCTGGGGAAGCTGTTCCAGCGAATGCTTGTTTTCATTGTAAAAAATTTCTTTCTTACATTGAGTTGAGATCTCTCCTGGGGCAACTTGCACCCCATTTGTCCCTTGTATTCTCCATGTTGTTCCTTGTGAAAAGAGACCCTCTGTCCTCTTTGTAGCCACCCTTAAAGTACTGGAACTCTACAATCAGGTTCCACTGAGCCTTCTCTTCAGGAAGAAGAGAATGTCCTTCCGTCATTCCCCTGTCCCTCTTCCAGAATTTCTCCAGTCTGTCTACGTCTTTCTTGAACTGGGTGTTTGGGAGGGAACAGTGAAAAACATGAGGGGAAGGAGGTGCTACTGGCACAAGAGCAAAGATTCCCCTGCAGCCCTTGGAAGCAGCCATGCTTGAGTAGGTATTTCACTGCAGTCTGTGGGGAGATCCACTCTGGAGCAGATGCATAGTGACTGAAGGAATTATGACCCATGGAGATCCCATTCTGGTCCTGAAGGGAGAGGTGTTGGGAATGAAAGAATGAAGTGGGACTTTGGAATAAAGGAGGGGTGTTGAGGAAAGGCATTGTTTTAATGTTTTTATCTCACTATCCAATTTTATTTTTATTGTAATAAATAAATTACTTGTCCCCAAGTTAGGGTTAGGGTTCGGGTTAGGGTTAATTAAGGTGCAAATACCACCATGTTCCAACATCAGGGGCATGGATTTGACAGTATAATTGGAGGTAAAGCGATACAAAGAAAAGAAAAGAGGGAGAAAGAGATACAAATAGACAAACAGAGATATTAAGCAGGAGGTATTCACCACCTCTGGATCCAGCAGCATCTCATTGGTCCTCTTCACCCTGGGCTTCTCGGTGAGGAGAGTTCAGAGGTTGTTCAAATCTTTTCACAATTTATACATTTTAGGAAAGGAATTAATGTGCATTGGCTACACAGTTTTCTTATTCTCTTGGTTAAATGATTTCCTCACTTCCTGGCTAATCTGCCCCATGCCAGGATCACTTTCAACCCAGTCAGATCTGATTTTCAGCACAGCTGCTGAACTGGCTTTTCTTGTTTATTATAAGTGATACATTGTTCCCTCCCATCTTTGTTTACCTCTTCCTAGGCCTGAGGTAACACTTAATTAAAAACACCACTGTTACCTTACCTCAGGTTTCCCTCAGATTTCTTAATTTATAGGTCAAGTTCCAGGAATCCATGAAGGCATATTCAAAGGGGAAGGGGAAGCTTCTGTGATTGCAAAAGAGCAGTTGCTTCTTTACACATTTTGCCACAGCAGGCAAAGTCCTTTACTGGTAACAGGGTTTGAGACAGGCAACAGGAATTGCTAAGTCATCATGGTCTGTGATGGTAATTGGTAAGTGATCCCTCTGTCTTTCTTAAGTCCAGAAGTTTTTTATCTTATTTTGTCTCTCAGCTTGCTATGGAATGTGATTGATGACCCAGAGCATCTGGATGGGTATCTAGAAGCTGGGCAAGGTTAACTCATCATTATTAATGCAAAATTATAATAAAAATATAAAATTAATACATTATGAATACTTTAAATACTATAGGTGCATTGTATTTTATATTTGTTTTCTGCATGTATTGTCACCATTTTACAAACTAGAAATCGAATTTGACAGAGACTTTTTTTTTCAATCCTGAAGGATTATGATAACAGTTGAGTAACAGAGAGAAAAATGCAGAAACACCTTTAACTACTCAAAAATGACAATTCTGTGAAATCAATGAGCCCCTTAGGCCAATTCATTGATGCTGATCCCAAATAAAGTAGTCTGCAGCCTGACACGAGGGACTCTAGGGAATTTCAGACCTGGGATTAGAGGATTCCTTGCTTTGGTTTAGGAGATTAGCAAAGTGATTTTCTGAATCAGGCTTGAGCTAAAGTGTAAATGAATCTATAGGCATTACTAGACTTATAATAAAGAAAGGTAAACTAGCTTAGAGGGCAAACAGTTTGCACATATTCTTACACTTACTATCTCAAAATAGATAACTTTTAATTTCTTTGCTATTAGTTGCATGATCAGATAGCTGACCGGCATTTTTATACACACACAACTTTATTTTCTGCTGTCTTTCTTCTTGAACTAGGTTAGCTTACTCAGAAAGAAAAAAAAAATACTATTTGCAATGCAGAGAAATACAATGATATTTAAGCCAGCACAGACTGTTCTAACTCCAGGACCAGGTGCATCATGGTTCATCATGCTTGGCAGGGCATTGCATTTAGGAACAAGCATGTGAGAAATTCTATATTCCAGAGTATAACCATGCTAGATCCATTTTACTGTATTTAAAAGAAATTAATTTTCACTAACATACTGAAGCACACATCTTTTAAATATCTTTATCTGTAGCTTTGGCTAGTTTATTCATAAAGAATACAAGCAGGGATAATTGCTTTATCTGCTTCATTCTGTTTTCTAGTGTATTTTTTAGAATTCTTTAATTTATAGTGACTGTATGTTGCACTCAGCACAATAACAAAAGATTTTAATATTTCTTTTCATTTTCCCCTCTTCATGTTTAGCTATTTTCAATAAATTCAAACAAAGAAACAGTTTCCTTTAAGAAAGAAGGGTGGGAAAGATTCATTTAATAACTCTAGAAGTATCAAAAATTCAAATTTTTCAGTGTTCTGAATTCTTCAAATAATTTTTTTCAGAATCAGCAAATATTTTATCTTTTGTAGTAATGAGAGATTTTAAGGCCTGCAACTTTTTTTTAATTTTTTTTATTATTATTTTTTATGGAGAAGTCTGACCAGGTTCTCCAGAAAGTGAACAAATATGAAAATTTAAAAAAAAGAAATACACAAAATGAGAAAAGCATAGTAATGGTATAAACAATATTCTGCCAATGGTGCTAGTTCTTGTCTACGTCTTTGCTTCTGGAAACACAAGCAATATGCATTATCTTAGCAGCCACTCCAAGACACAGCATGCATGTATCAGTGTCAGGCTGTTTAATACTTTTTTCCCTCTGCACTTCCAGATAGAGAATCATGACAGTGTGTGCAGTGGATTGACCTTGGCAGTCTGCCTGTGACCTACCCAGTGGTTTCTCCTTCTCCTCAATGAGAGGGGAAAAAAGATAGAAAAGATTGTGGGTCAAGCTAAAGACTAAACTATGTGGAGATTAATTTAATTTATTGCCAATTAAAAAACAGATTAGGTTAATGAGACAAAAACTAAAACATATTTCGTCCTTCCCTCAGGCTAAACTTCACTCTTGACTCTCTTACGTCCTTCCTGACAAAAAGGGCAGGAGGATGGGGAATTTGGTTGCAGCCAGTTCATAAAAATTTGTCCTTGCTGCTCCTCCTTCTCACAATTTGCCTGCTGCAGTGTGGAGTCCCTCTCACAGGACACAGTCCTTCATGAACTGCTCCAGCATGTATCCTTCCCACTGGCTGTAGTTTTCCAAGAATTTCTCCAGTATGGGTTCTTTCCATAGAAAGAAACAGATTGCTTTAGCACAAGTCCTCCACAGGTTCCAGTGCTTGCAAGGAACATGTGCATTTTCCATGGACTGCAGCTTCTTTCAGGGCACATCTACCTCTTCCAGAGTGGGGTTCTCCAGATTGTTGATATCTGCTCCAGCATAATCCTCCTTGGACTGCAGGGGCAAAAACTTCTGCTGTGGTCTTCTTCATGGGCTTTGGTAAGACTACCTGCTTGGACACTTGGAGCACCTCTTCCCCTCCTCTGATTGTCGTGTTCCCTCTGTTGCATCACATTTTTCCTGGTCCACTTGCCTCTGGCCCTTTTTTGGCCTTTCTTAAACACATTTTCATAGACGTGCCACTAGCTCAGCTAATGGGCTCAATTTCACCCTGTGGTGGATTTGCTGGAGCTGGCTAGAACCGGCTGGAACCAGCTGTGGCCATTACCTCTTCTCAGAGACTGCCCTGTAGTACACACCACATGGACTCCCAACCCTTTCCCCACCAGTTAGACTCAATACAGTTAAACTTAGTAAAAAGGGTTCTTGGATAACTAAGCTAACACTTTTAAAATAAATATAATGTAGAGAGAGACAAAAAAGTAATAAAAGGAAAAATATTTTGGAAAAGAATGGGAAGCACTAGGAAAGTGTGGCATTTCAGCTACTTCCAAAAACTGCAAAAAAACCCCGATAAAAGTAGCAGTTAGAAATGAAATTGAAGATATCATTGAAATATAACTGCATGTTGTGTTGAGATATATTGCAGAAGAAAAGGCCAAGGGAGGTTTTTTGCTACCCTAGGGCTGAGACTATTGTGCATGTGGGGTCCACTGACTGCAGCCATCTTAATGCTGCCTGCAAGAGCTGGGACCAAGTGCTGTGGCAAGCAGAATCACAGATAGGACACAGTGAAGGTGAAAAATGTCAATTCTTGGGAAGTCATTTAGCAAAATGACAATTGTCACAGTTTAATTTAGCTCTTTAGCATTTTTTTCCCTAAGTAGACTATATGGAAGCTGTAATACATCACTTTAGGCAGAGATGGGATGAGCATCTATGATAACAGAGCAGCTGCTTTGTGTACTTTTTCTGTCTTCTAAAGGGTGAAAAAGACATATTTGGTTGATGAATTAGGCTTGCTTTCAAAATTATTCCTTTTCAGTTCCTCATTTCTTATTAGCACAAGCTATTTTAGATACAAGGTGATGCATAACAATGGAGGAAGTTTCTTCCTTCCCCCACAAGTGACATAAGAATGGGATGGCAAGATCAGATACAATTACACTTCCATGTTGTTTCAATCTCATGAACATCTACTACGGAATACTTCAGAAGACTTTACATCCCAAGTTAAATGGAATGAGAAAGAAGAATAAGAGAAGCCAAGAACTTTGGCACGTGTAGTTAGGAGGACAGCCTCCCATTCCCTGTCTTCAGTCTCAGTGTGGACAGGTGACAGGATTGCTGCAGTACAGAATAAAGGGAAATTATTTGTGAACTTAGTTTATCTCAGGGAATGTTTATTAAGACAAGTTTGGCCTACACTGGGTGAATTATGCTTGGACATATATAATTAAAAAAACTTAATGAGGTTGTAGTCTAATTAAACTACATTAAGATACAATCATCCCTCTTTCTGCAGTGCTTAAATCAACAGGTTTTGATCAGAAAAATCTTCAGTTTTCACACTGACATGCTCCAGTTCTGTTTTCATTTAAGGCATTGTATGCCTTGTGAGACTTAACAAAGTCTCAAAATAGAGCTCAGAATCTGGCTCCAAGTTATTTCTCATTACTTTTTTGCTGAGATTCCAGAACCCTAAGCATATCTAAGGTGGAAATGAAAAACCAATTGTTTCAGTATCCTTTTTCAGTACTTGTCTGTGTCTAGCTACAACTTTGAAAATAAGATCTTGGGGGTTTGGTTGTTAGGTTTACTTTTTCTTTTTAATATCACCTGTATGATTAGAAAATATCATTGACTGTCATAGGTCACTGGCATGGCAAGCAAGAGAAGATATTCCATTGGACTGCAGTAGGCTTAAGGTTAAAAAATGTGACAAAAATCGTAAGCAGTATATAACCATAATTAGATTGTTGATGTTGTGGGACAAACTTGATGTAAGCAAAACAATTCAGCATGAAAAAAATTTAGAGAAATAAAATCTCTTTTTAAAAAATATTTTTTCAGTCCAGACATCTAATTAAAATATGAATGAAATTTCTTAGAAATGAAAAGGGAGGGCAATTATAAGCTAAGTTTAGTATTTAACATATTTTTCCTTACTTTGCTACCTAAGCTTTTCTTTTCAAGATTGAAGAAGAACATTTATTTAAATATGGTTTATCATTTTCCTTTTTAATAAATAAAACATCATCCACAGAATACTAAGATTCTGGTTCATGTTCCTCTTGTAGTTTCAAAGAGGAATAATAAAGTCAGAACAGATATTTTATTTAAGAAAAAGAAACAAGCTACCTTTGACCTAAGATATAAGAAGGGAACAGAGAGTCTCAGGATCCTCACTGTTAATAGAGGCATATATGTGATGTAATAGTTGGTCTTTTTTTAATACAAGCCTACACGCTACAATGGCAGATAATTCCGTATTTAGCAGCTTTGCCTCTGGTTTGTTTTTGGAAAAATGCATGACAATTCTATTGGAGACAATAAAATAGTTGTTGGCACATTTTAATTACTATATAAGGCCACACTCATTTCATGGCACTTCAGGGGGTAAAGAAGCCATCAATTACTCTCCTCAGCTTGAGTTTATTTAAACAAAAGATTTTCTATTTCTGGATATATAAACTATACACTTTCAGTCCTTTGTGCTATTTACTTCCAGGAGCTTTTCATGGGGGTTATAAAATATCCTGGCCTAGCCATATATATTACAAATCAATGTTACAAAGGACAAGGTGATTATAGGCACCGTACAAGTGCTTTGGAAACAAACTTGTATTTGTAGAAATCTCTGTGCCACTATTCATTGAGCAGAGCAATATGTTTAACACTGAAGCCCTAAGGCATTTTAAACCTTTAGTAGCAGAACACAAAACCAATTTTGGCTCATGGGTCTTAAAGCTCCCCCTACTGATTCAGCTCAGTTTCAATACAGTATAACAATAAATAAACATTTAAGCTAACTCTAGAAATAATACAATTAGAAGTTGCAAACACTAAGAAGTAAATATGACATAGATTTTTTAGTATGACTGTTTCCAAAACTTTTTATTTCTTCCAAATTCAGGATACTCAGAGATTATGCATCAGTTAGCAAAAAATATAGTACAGATATATATCTCTTCCTTAGACTAAAAATTCAATTTTTCAGTTATGGCAGAATAAGTGGGAAGAAGTTACTTGGTAGTAAATAGTTCAGTGGTTGATATTTTTTCAGCTACTACACTCACTATTTTGGATTAATGTATGTACGTATGTTCGGCCAGACTTCGCGAACAAAGATTTGGGCAGGGCTCTCCCCACGTAGGTGAGCCCTTCCAGCCTGTGCAGTGGATTTTTTAGGTGAGGCACAGCATGTGCAGAACTGGCCCCACCGTTTGAGTCCTAAGGCCCATTTGCCAAGGCCGAGCGAGCTTGGACAGTGACAGTGAAGTCCTCAGGACTGTTACAGCACCCGGTACTAGCTGGGGCTGACTCTGCTCAGCATCCGAGATCTGACGGGATTGGATGTCAGGGAGGCATTGAACTGCCAGGGTACGGTCCCACTGAGACTCAAACTCAGGACTTTGGGATTCAGAGTCCAGAGTGCTCTTTATTACACCACGGGACCGCCCTTATTTTGGATTAATATTCAGGGATTAAGATAAATATGGATTTTACTACTAATAAGTATACATGTAATTATTTATAACCAGTGCTTCTGAAGGATAAATTCTTTCATATTTTAGGGCCAAAAATGCGAATAGTTGCCTTACATTGACGAATATGTGTTTCATTGAAAGAAAAAACTTCATCATGTGTTTTACAAAATGCTGCCTTAATCTTACGAGAGGTAATATTCTACATTTGACAGCTACTTTACTTATGAATATAAACTATATAGACCCCAGAAAATTCAAGATTTGTGGAGAAATTACTTTTAATTACTTTGGATAGGTACAGCATTCTATGCGACATTGGAGGGAAAAGGGAAAGGTCTCTGCTTTCCCCTTTGTCCGAGGGGATGCAGAGATGGGAGACAAAGACAAAGGAGTCCAGGCAAGTTCAGGCAAAGGAGAGCAAGAGTGTGTTTATTCAAACAATCCACCAGGTATTATATGATCTCAGGGGGAAGGAGCCAGGTCTGTGACTGCATTGTGTGAAAACTTAGGAAGGGGCAGGGCTGGCCGGAGCCCTGGCCCTGACCCCCCAGCCACGAGGCACACACGGGGCTTTCCACCCAGGAATCACAGGGCAGAGAGGGGAGGAGGGACCGGGGGCCCACGGATCACCGGGGCTCCTGAGTGGGGGCGAGCCTGCCTGGCTCAGACAGGGCAATCTAGCTTAATGGCTGACTCATCAAGAGAACAAAGAAACTGGAGGGATATAGTGGACAGGGTGTGGTGGTCATCAGCACAGACGGGGTAACAGAACTAGGCAGGGAATTGCTACAAAAAAAACCTATTACAAGTAGAACTGCACTTTAAAACTGCACTTTAAAACTTCAAATGCAAGTCTCTGAGTTGTGCAAGGTGTTTGTCCAGCGCTGTCTTCCTTGGGATTCATTTCAGCATATTCCTACAACAGGGAAAGGCTTTGAGGATGGAAGCTTGGTGAGAAATTAGCCATGCTGTGATGAGAAGTGGAAAAGGACTCATGCAAGGTCACATAAGCTGCTTAGAGTGTAAAGAATAGGAGACATGGAAGAGCAGAAAGAAAAAAGGAATTTGGGGAGTAGGGGTAGCTTGCAGAATGCATAGATATATAGACATGAGACTGGTCATAGCCAAGCACATGACAGAGCATGGGAGGAAAACCAGCTACACCTGGAGCAATCTTTTTGCAACTGGCTGGATTGTATTACAGTTGAAAATTAAATCCTATGGAAATAAAATATTGAAATGATCATGATAAGACTAATAAAGCTTTAGAAAAGAAGAGCAGATGATTTGATATGGAGAGCTATCTAAAGTTATAATAACTTTAGTGGAATGAATTTCATAATTTGTTGCCCTTAGTTTTGAGCAAAGTGTTACTGCACATAAAACGTTATCCAGAGTATTAGTAGGTTCTGCTGGAAAATCAAAAGTTTTTTTTTTTCATTAACCTTTAAGATTTCTTCTGTAAAATCGCTCATTCAGAGGTTGTCATGTTACCAAAAGCCATAGCTTGATGTTCTTGGTGCAATGATGTAGTGCTTAATCTTCCTCAGATATCTGTCCATATTCCTGGCCTCCAGCTACACCCTCCCATTCATCACACCAGCACAGAGTTGATTCAGAGGCTGAAAGGGCAGAAAAGTATCCCTTCCCTCTGTTCTATCCCAAAATAAATAGGCTTTTGCAAGTTTTTTCTTGAACCTGTTTCAAAGAGTCAAAGCCGAAGAAGGGGCTGGAATGCAGAGCTGAGGGGATGAAGGGGAGTGGGACTGTCCCCTTGGGAACCAGCTTCTCAGATATCCTAGGTGTATTGTTAAACACCACATCCTGAGAGTGGCCTTTTCCCTTGGTAACTAAATGGAGATTTAAAGACCACTTAGAAGATGAGGTTTGGGAGATTTGCATGACATTAAACTAATGATGTGTGTGGTCTGCAGTGAAAGCATGAAATCACAGTATATGCTATCCAAGACTAAGTATTTTCTGCTGTCTATATAGAATTTTTCAAACAGAGTGTAAGCATCCTTACTGTCCTAATGGGTTTGTATAGGGTCTTTTAACTGTTGATTGGGCTCTGTGCTTCAGCCTCCCACTGTTGCATTATAATCTCCAGAGCAAGAACTGAAGCTTCTCGTTTTCTAACTTTCTGGGCTTTGAGGCAAAATCTAAAGATTTTCATATGAGAATGTTTCAAGTGATTTAAGAATTGATATGTTGAGAACACCCCCACCAAGACATGTCTTCATTCTTGCTCTTACAGCAGTTGATCCACCCATATCAATATAAACAATTAATGAAAATTAGGGGAATGCATGACTCTATGCTGTAACAGACAAGGAGATTTCACATACTGCAACTGAAAGAAGTGTGATTTTAGGAAAATCTTTGTCTACCTGAAACCACTTGGCTATAGCTCTCTCCATTGTGTTCAATGTGGCATCTTTCTTGGGCCAGCACAGAAGTACCTGGGATGGCTGGTGGTCTTCATAGTTTAGGTGTGCCTTGGGTGACTTACTCAAACACCATTTTGTGAGATGGTCACTTCAAGATGAATTCTTGGGAGCCATTTTTACTATTGGACTTGCTCATAACCACATAGTTATAAAAATCAGAATGCTTTCCATCTTTAAGAACTACATCATTTGTTACTTGACACAGTTGTATTGCCTCCTGCCTTCTGAGAAGTTTTTCTTTACATCCAGTTTTGTTGTTTGGTTAGTTTAGAGATGCCCAATGCAATTATATGTCACGTGAAAGGGAGGAGGGAGACAGAAATGCAAAGATTTCTAGTCTTAACTGTATTAATAAAAGTTATTAGCTATAAGCACCCTCGGAGTAATCAAAGCTTTATGAACCC
>JAOXXN010000471.1:52370008-52392442 GCA_026770055.1 Myrmophylax atrothorax
AACATTAATTATTCATGGAACAATTAGTTTTAATTAGCACTTTTGTAGAATCCCATATGGTTTCAGACATCACTAGTTCACTAATGAAAGCTATTTAAAGAAGATATTGTGAAAGATTTAAAAGCTTTACTGATGACAATAAATAATGTGAGAAAAAAATTGTATGAAAGTAGTATCTAAACACTCTTGTATTTAAATTCCCATTGTGACCTTTGCTTTTTCTGCAGTGCAGAATAAATTGCATGAGAACACTGTTTTGCCTCAGCCAAAAACAAAAAATACAAAACTGAGATGGAAACAAAAATTGTTTTTCTCCATTGCTAATGGCATTGCTCACATAGTTTAGTAAAACTGTGCCTGATTATGCTATCACAGTTTTACAAAAGACTTGTTAGTTATATCATTTTAATATGCATGCATTCAGTTTCCTGGAAAACTTCTATTAATTATATTCTGATTAGTGAGATTTATAGGTGTTAGAGGCCTGTTTTGTGGCTCTCCATTTATCTCTTATTCATCTTCACAGCTTTTGGAGACAAAAATAAAGCAGAAGAAATTACCATAGAAATAGAGGAAAAACAAATTTTCAGATGTAATAAGACAGAGAGTATTAAAAGTGAAGGACTTTCAAATGATTTTGAGCAAGGGCGATTGGAGATTATACTATCAATGGGAAAGGCTAACAGATGGAAATTGGGGGTATAACAGGATGACTCTAGGTGAGATAAGTACTGGAACTTGTGTACTCTGGCTGCAGTTTGATTTAGGCACAGGAGTAAGTTAATTGGCTCAAGAATACCAAGGCTGCTACATAAAAACTATAAGCAATTGAATGACTAAAATCAATGATCTTGACTAAAACTTCTATGTTACTTTGTATTTTGTCAAAGGACAGCTGTATTAGTTTTGTATTGTAGCCATCCCTCATGGCTCTTTTATGGACCCTACTCCTTGTTCGGTCAAACTCCTGTGCTGCGTCAAGAGTCTTGCAGAGGTGAAGGCCTTTGAGGAGTAGCTGAGGTCACTTGGCCTGTTCAGCCTGGAGAAGAGGAGACTGAGGGGAGACCTCCTCACAGTCTACAACTTCCTCATGAGGGGAAGAAGAAGTGCAGACACTGATCTCTTCTCTGTGGTGACCAGTGACAGGACACAAGGGAATGGCCTGAAGTTGAGTCAGAGGAGGTTTAGGTGAGGTATTCAAAAAAGGTTCTTCACTCAGAGAAGTGGGCACTGGAACAGGCTCCCCAGAGAATTGGTCACACACAGAAGTGTTTACACAATGCTCTCAGGCACATGGTGTGACTCTTGGGGTGGTCCTGTGTAGGGCTAAGAATTGGACTCAATGATTCTTGTATGTCCTTTCCAACTCAGCATATTGTGTGATTTATTGTTCTTGGACAAGTCATGTCCACTCCATTGGACCTTGAACTTATAACTTGAAAAGTCCATATGTTGCCATAACTCTATATAATAACACTGTATGGGAAATGTACTGGAATACCCCAGATATATACCGTACTTCAGTACAGTTCCAAGGTACATGTAGCTGGATATGCTTTGATGGAAATCAGGAAAAAGATAAAAATATTGGTATATTCAAAAGCTCTTCTTGTAATTTTCTTATATTTTCTAATTTCCTGGAAGTAGCTGCAGGCAGCCTGATCACTTACCAGTGAAATTCTAGTTGACAGAAGATTTTGCCAGTATACTAAGAAAGGACTTAGGTTTTATAATGACATGACAGAATGGGGTCTCTGGCTCAGATGAAACTGAGCCTGTCTTGGCTTGAGATGATTTTCACTTGTTTTCACAACTGGCTGGAGGCCAGGTGATCACTGCCACACTTCAGCTGTAAGCTCTATGAATGCCTCCTGTGGCCAAGCCTGGTCAAGTAAAGAAGTCATCACACAACAAATAATTCTCCTGTCTTTTCTGTTCATTTAGGGTGGGGAGGAAAATACAAACATCATGCATGGTCTTCCCACCAAACAACTCAGATAATAGAGTACTTCTTATAATCACTCTCCCCTTTCTTGAGCATGATCATTAATTTGAGCATCACAGGAACATTGGAAGCAAAAACATAATACCATACAAGGTGGCTAGATACTATCTTGTGTAGGGATTTTAGGTGTGCTGTTAACGAGGCTTTTCTGTATTTATTTGAGCCATGAGTATTAGCATAGTTGTAACTAGACAATTTATCTGCTGTGTTTTGATTAGATTGTTAAGATTAGGCTAACAGTAAATCTTGGATTCTGTATATATGCCATATTTTTTGCCCATAATAAGATTCTGAGTGTGGTACAGTAGAAATATTCATTTTGTGACATTTGACACAATGAGACAACTCATCAGAGATATACATAAATAGCACTTTTTCTAGTCTGAAGCAATGCGGTTCTGCAATATTTTCAACATGCTGCTCATTTCTGTTCTTCTCATGAACCAAGTCACCCTGTGGGATGTGCACTCAGTCAATGTATCTGGCAGTGTAGCACGTACTGTTGGGAAATTCCATTAAAATGACTGACATCAAAAATATTATCTCCAAGCTAAAGGCAGACTATCGACATACAAGCTTAATGAATTTTAAAGTAAAAAAAAAATAGTTTATTCCTAGACTTATGCTAAACTCAAAGTATCATCTATAAAATTCTGGCTTTATGTTTATGTCTATCTAAATAGAAGGCTACCAACAAACAAACCAGATACATCTACTTTCTATGAAAACTATTTATCTTGAAAACAGAATGCAGGCGCAGAAGGGATTTTCAACCCAACTTTGAATTGTACAGGAATTTCAACCAGCCAGCCATAGGAAAAGCAAGCAGGCAGTTAAAAGCCTACTGGAATACAGTGTGTCATCTACAAGGTCCTTGCCTGTATCAAGTACTTGATATATGATCACTCTATGCCAGCACTGATTCTGGCAAACTGGACATGTAATTGTACCTTGACTTACTTTCATGAATCAGCATGTGTAAATAGGATCTCCAAGGAGGAATGTTTTCATAGTGGTTTCACAGTATGATCTAGATATGCAGAGATAAAGCTTAGCAACTTGACAAATTTACGACCTTATTTTTTATTCTGAAAGACAAAGGGATACAGGCACTGAAGAATTAAAAAAATAACTTACAAATTTAGGAGAAAAGTAAAATGTGAAGGCAAAACACTGTTTCTCCATAAATTGCAGGAAACCAATTCTATCAGGATGTAAGAACTTACTTGCATTGAAATAGAGACTGACCAGAAGGGCTCTTAAATAGTGGGTGTGGTGGAGGTAAATAGAGACCATACACGCATACACTGACAGAAGCAGGAGATGGTAAATGCCTCAGAGAGAAAAAAAGATGTCTCAAGATAGCAAAAGGAATTCAACATTCAACACAGATACCTTCAGAAGGAAGCTTAAGACCCAAGCAAGCTACATCTAATTAAATGTTGGTGAGTGAGAAGTTAACCAGAATGTTACCTGCGTAAATAAAAAACACATTGAGACAGTCCTTTCTTGGAAATGAGAAATTAAACTATGTAGAAACAACCAAAAAAAGCCCCAAAAGAACATGAATGAATCTCATCAGGTCCTCCCTTAGAGAAAGATCTGTATTTTTAGTAATGCACTACTCTGCATATGAGCAGCAATCAGAAATGTTCTGGGTTCTCTTTATTTTCACCTCTTGCGATATCACAGATCCACAGAATGGTTGAGGGTAGAAGACAAGACATTGGAACAAGTTGCCCACAGAAGTCAGGGATGCCTCATTCCTGGAAGTATTCAAGACCAGGTTAGATGGGGCTTTGAGCAACATGGTCTACTGGAAGGTGTCCCTGCCCATGGCCGAGGGGTTGGAGCTAGATGATCTTTAGCTTCCTTTCCAATCCAAACAGTTCAATGATTCCATGAAAATATTTTCCTCAGAAAACTTCACATTATAAGAATGAAGAGCATTGCTTACTTAACCAGAGGTTCAACATTTTATTGAGCTGTTGTTCTTTGCTATTATGC
The DNA here is from genome assembly GCA_026770055.1 of Myrmophylax atrothorax. Classification (NCBI taxonomy): domain Eukaryota; kingdom Metazoa; phylum Chordata; class Aves; order Passeriformes; family Thamnophilidae; genus Myrmophylax; species Myrmophylax atrothorax. The sequence goes on from JAOXXN010000471.1 coordinate 52,374,021, forward strand.
ATGCAGGCAGCCTTCCAAATAATTCTGTATGCAAAAGGTCTGCTCCAATTTCAGATATAAATGTACATATTGATTTATACTTAATGAAATACTAAATATGGAAAATACTATGAAAGGAGTAAATTATTCAGAGTAAATTTTACAAACTTGTATAAAATAAATAATGTGTTGTAATTTTCGGAGACACAGATGAAATTAATTTATTCAGAAAATTACTGAATAATCTTTTATGTATGTTAATATTTTTGACACTGATATCACACATAAATTGCAGATAATATGAACATTTTAATATAAATTGTGATAGCCATTCTTAATCTCACTAAACAATAGCAGCTTGACAGCTCTAATGAAAGGCATGGGATCAAAATCATTCCTGAGAAATATATTTTAAAAAAAACTATTCAAAGTACCCTGACATCATTCCAAAGTGCCCAAGGCCATGTGTTGGACCATGGGTTGATATGATTACTGTTTTCTTTGTGGTTTGTTTTTTTTTTCACTAGAAAAAGTGGTGGCAAGAAGTGCCCAGATGGGATGAGTAGAATGCTCAGTGAGGTGTAAAGTGTGTGTCTCCATGAATGATCTGAATAAATGGTCACGCTACAGTAGTGGTTGGACCTGCAGAAAGAACAAAAAAATCTCTGCTATAAGCTAAAACAGCCACTAGAGAGCTTCAACTTTTTCTTCAGTTTTTCTCAGTCCTTTGGAGTTTGAGACAAACTTAGGAGAGGAGAAAACATTTTTAACTATCTAAGCAAACCAAAAGAGAATTAAATCTTATCTGAAAGATTTGTTTTATGAAGGTGTCCTACTCTGGACTAAAAACCTGTTTCATCATACTATAACACTAGCTTTGGGATAGGGACTAAACTGTGGAGAGGTTAAACATTCATATTTGTATAACTCTGGTCTACAAGTGAGAACAAATCTTATTAGTTTAAAATACTATGATAAAAGGAAAACTTATTTGGAGTTTACTTATTATGAATTCAAGTAATTTTTTACTGAGGTAAAGTGGTCATCACAAATGACAGTAAAATGAAAAATTATTCAAACAAATTTTTTTATATGAGACAAAACATTTTATTCCAGAACAGATAAAAGCTATTAAGGATATGAACAAACAATGAGATGGTTGTAAGTTTCAAACAATGTCTAACTATTTATGTCACTTTAATTCACTTCAGCTATAACTTGAAAGTATGAAGGAATTTCCTATTCCAGAACTCATTAATGTCAGGAAAAGTATTTACTTTGGCTGTACCAGACAATACATGTTAAAAGAATTAAATTATTTTAAAACAGAAATTGCAGAAAAGATTTCAGGAAATCTTGATTTAGAAACAAAATTTCATAGCCCAAATAATTCACACTAGCATGAATTGTTACATAAGAGTTCCCACTTTGTCATATTTTATTAATTAAACTTTACAAGCCATCTGTGTAATGTTCATTGCTAGCATAAAATAAAGAAAAATAAACTTGTTTATTTATATGTTCGTAGGGTTTGTTTGTATTTATAGTGCAAAAGAGGAGTGTTAATATATTATAGGGGAATGGAGATGCTGTAGCTCTTAGGATCAAATAGCCAAGCTATAATTTTTTAATGGATGGATGGATAGATAAGCACTGTTGAAAAAAAAAATGCACCCAAACTTCTTGTCAATCCTTTACTAAATCTAAAGAAAAAAAAAATAGAAGATTCTGAAAATAAAGCCTTATTTCAAATTTGTATCTGAGAAGCAAAAACAAGCTTTGATAGAATCTTCAGATTTTGCCTAATTTACATACCACAGAAATTTCTCAATACAGACTTTTCTTCAGTTACAACTACTTTTTAAAATTTGTCATAAACCTTTGTGATGTGCAGCTTGGTAGTGGTTTCTTCATTTATGTTTTCTCTTTAAAATTTTTGGGACCAAGTATAGTTACTGACCTTTGCCACTTAGTAAAACTAGATTTTATACAATGCTTAGCTGGGGAAAAACTGACATTTTCTTCAATCTCATTCTGTGACAGACATTTTGAATGGAATAATAAAGAGCCCTTATCAAAATTAAAACCATGAAGCAGACAACTGGTGAAGATATGCTAAATATTGGTAAAATACCGCATAAAATATCTACACAGACACAATGCATTAATTGTAGTAACTTTCCTTGCCTTAAAATAGTCAGCAGTCTGCAATGAAGTATTTGACTATTTTTGCCTACATGTCAAGTTCATTATTTATAAACAGGTTGGCTGATGATTACAGCTATTAAATTAAAACTGTATTAGTGGAGACTAATACAGACCACCTGGTCTGGCAAGTGAGATTTGAGTTTCAGTGGATCTGTCAGCACTCAGACTGTTGGAACTCTTTCCTTAGTCCTTCCTCAGCATCCCTGTGGGATCCCTGCCACAGTGCAACCTGCATCTGGATGTTCACACAGATTGGGCTGCTCCCAGACAGCATCTGGTCCCAAATTTCCAGTTTTCCTTCTAATGTTAACTCTTCCACATTTCAACTAACACTGTAGTTCCATCAGTTTCAGAAAATATCAGTCTGGGTAATATTTTAGCCATGGTTCAAACCAGTATATCTTAATTTGCAGCAATATTGTTCCAGGCCACTCTAGGCCACCGTAGTCAGAATTTTGTCTTCTTATAAAAGAGTGGTACATATCAGGTACACAACACACATAATTTATTTTTATGGATGAAGTAAGATATTTCCCTCATTCCAGACATTGTCCTTTCACCTCCCAGAATCTAAGTCCACCCTAGCTGTTCTCTGCATGGCTTTGTGCTCAGGTCTAGTACTCTGAGAAAGTATGACAACAGATTTTGGCAGATTTTTACCTGGTGACACTATTCCAGCCTTTTCAGAACTCAACATGTTTACGATCAAAAGAGCCATGAACATTTCTTTTAAAGATAATTGGCAGTATGAATGAAATAATGTACAACTTGTTCTTAGTGAAATTCATATTTTGAAAAAAAATTGCAAAAAGCAGACCATAGGCCACACCACAGATGATCTTTTACTATAGAGCAAATAATTACTTATTTGATTAACTAATTATCTGCTATTTCACACCCCATTTTTTATTATAAACATATGCAAGCAAGATAGGCATAATAGAAAGAGTAGAATTACATACATTCAATGGAATGATTCAGTTACATAGCCAAAGAGAAGAAAAGATATGAGTCATTGTATTACTTTTTTTTTTTTAACACTTGGTTGTGGTGGGAGGAAAGAAACAAAGAAACTATGGAGAAAGAAGCAATGGAGCTTCTGTTATTCCCCAACAAGAAACATGTAGAGGCATGATAGAGATCAGGTAGTGGCACAGAGGCAAGTTATTTCAGAATCACCTTTTGGCTGTCTGAACATTTAAGTACTTAAAAGTGTGATAAGAGCCTGAGATTGAACCACTGTCATTTCATCAGGGAAAGAAGGTAGTGTGGAAGTGTAGGCTTCAGTAGTATGCTCAATTAATTTTATTTTTTTTAAAGCATACAAGAGGAAGAAATAAATATATAAAGAATTTGTAATTAATATAGTTGATTTAATTGTAGAATTACTATTAGTAAAGAGGTAGCTATTCTTGAAAGAAAAGAAAGAAAAAGAAAACAAAGGAAGGAATACTACTCTTATAGACAAATTCTTATTAAAAATGCCACTCAAAATTGTTATACACACACACCATATAATATCTATCCTTTTACCTGCTGCTGTGGACATCCTTCCCCAGCCTCTCAGGGGTCAAGTGAAAAAAAGAAATCACCAAGTATATCAAGACAAGTTCAGACAGAGAAAGCCTGTCAAGTGTTCATCCTGAGGCCTTGTAAAGTCAATATACCACCTGTCTGTTCCAAGCAATGGCAATACACATAAATAGATAACATACAATACATACAAAAATAAATACAATTTACTTGGGTTCAGGGTTGTATCAGACATTGAACAAAACTGAAGTTTTCAAACATGCATATAGAAGATTAACCATTCACCTGTTGCAGAAGGTTTTCACTGCTGTGGTTCTTCTAATCCAAATACAGAAAGAAAAAACTCTCCCCAGTAAACAATTTGGGAAAAAAAAAAACAGCACAGTAGTACCTAGATTATATTATGTACCACTGAAGAATATATAATTTTTTGTCTTCTGATTTAATAACAGCTCTTCCAAAATCTCCAATATTATTAACAGTGGTTTGGGCCTTTTTTTTTTTTCCAACTGAAAAGTCAAATGTCTTTCCGAGTCTAATTTTTAAAAATAATACATCAATATGAAATATGAATTTCAACAGAACAGCAAACATATTGTTGCCAAGCAACTAATGACAGTCCATTATCTGTTTTGTGTGTTTTAGACAACAAAGCCATATTTCAAATTCCGTAAAACAAATGTATTTATAATGTTAATTATAAAAATCCAAGATTACTTCCTGTGCTGTTTTCCTGCAGTTAGTTACATTTTCACATTATCTCAGCTTTAGGTGGCAAATAACCCTGAATAAGAGCTGAAAAATCACTTCCAGTCTTGTCCTCGGTCCAGGATCATTAAAAATGTTGGATTTTTGTTTTTTCTGATCATCTTTGGAAAAACACTGTTACTTGTCAAACCATTCAGAATTAATTTCAAAAAGAAGGTATGGGGGAGCTACGAAACTAAGAAAAAAACTCAAACCCACAAAGGAATATTTTCTTAATTTCTCAGAAAACACAAGATCAAAATTTTCTGAAAACTACCACAGAGATTATTTTTAGAGATCAGTCTCACTTCTGAATCTTCTCAAAAGACTGATTGATTATTCCTTAATCTGCCCTATGATTGTTTTTCATATTTATTTCCAAGTGAAAATACATATTTTGGTTGTCTACCTTTGAAAAAGTAATACAAGGAATAAAAGAAAACAGCAATACTATTCTCTGCATCTTTTTCAGAAACAGTGGATAAAATTTCAATGCTAAATGAATATTTGAGATATATTAGCATATATTTTATTCCCTTTATTTATTTCTTATAAATACTGCTATGATAATATTAACTCAAAGATTAAAAAAATTCAAATTTTCTTACAATTTTGCAAATATCTTTTTCATTTTGAATCAAAGTTAGATAAATAATGTCCCTGAATCTTTGGGTCAAGATGGCATACCACATACTTCCTATGAGTTGCAGAGAGTGGTCAAAGAGTGGAAAGATAAATAAATTCAACAGCAGTCCATACCAAAATGCAATGAAGAAGTCTGAGTAATTCAGTCGTGGAACCTCAGTTTGTCTTATTCTTTTACTTCTGAATTATAGAAATAAAAAAAAAAAAAAAAAAAAGGAAAAGAAAAGCTTATTCCGGTACTGGAGTTTCTGTTGCTGTAGTATGGATCAAAAGAGGGAAAAAATTGATGGTTTGGTAGGATTTATTAATCTAGGGAGAAAAAATATTTCTGTCTGTGGACCTGGTAATGATTTTAGGGCATATGAATAATTTTTCCCTGTGTTTGGAAATGGACAGTTCTAATTTGTAATTAACCAGGAATGGTGACTAATTCAATAATTTAAATTTCATGATGAGGCTTATTTATTATCACCCTACATGAGTGAAGAGCTTTCTGCTGTTACAGGAAAGTAAAAATTCAGATTATACAGGCAGTTTCAGAATTCATTACTATCCAGCTAGGACAAAGAAGGTCATGCTGACCTAGAATAAAGCATACATTTATTTTGCTTCTGTTTAACCTCCATTATTTCACTCTTCTTTTTAATTACAAAATTAGACTGCAATTTTTAATACATCTACACTAACTAGATTGAATACAATGCACTTTCTATGTGAAAATCTAAAAAAAAATTAAAAACCTGAAGAATTTTCTATGGTGGTTATCTCTGAGTAATGCTACTGAGAAATGTTACTTAAAAGGAACTGTTCATTAAATGGAAGAAAAAATAATAATAAGTTAAATAAAATTTTAAAAGTATTTATAAAATAGGGAGGGGTATTTAACATAATATAAATTTAACATATTAATATAAGTCTAAATTTACAGAAGAAAGGTTGGCCAAAGGCAGATGTGGAAAATTGGTGTCCAGGTGGATTTCAAGACAAAAACATGATAATTTTTCCTCACACTCTGGCAGATAAAGAAATCAGGTATCAGTGATTTAAATCTGTAACTAGATCTAAAAGACAAAATTATCCATAATATTGCAGAAAATTATAAAATAAAACTAAATATTTGTGAAACTTGTAATCCAAAATCCTTTATTTCAAGATTGTTTGAGGAGCATTTCAGCCATTAAATTAAGGCATTATTACCAGTTTTATTATTATTTTAAAACCTGAAAATCATATATGCAATATCCACCTTTTGATAAAGCTGACTATGAAGCCTTCTGACGCTTTAATCATGTTTTCATGAATCTTGAGATATCAGAACAATTCCAGAAAATCTTGAAAACAAAAAATAAAATTAATATCTCTGATTCCCAAGCATTCCTTTTTTGCAATATAATACAATTTATACTTGTGAAACTAATAAAAAATCACAAGGAAGAAACATATTTGATTAATAATTGACAAATGGTTACATGGAAAAAGCTCTAGTAAAATAAACTTGTTACTTGGAGTGGAGTTATGATTAATAAAGGTAATGGCATTCTCAAGATGGCCCAGGACTTAGCACATCTCAATCAATGAAATTGTCAGCATTAACTTCCATAGATTTTAAGCCTTCTAAAAAACCATGTGAGAAACATGTCAGCAGTTACTTCACAGGTAAGTGTGGCAAAGAGAATGTACATTTGATAAAGGCAAAAATGCAATCATGGTGGAAGCAGTGGTGGGTATAAAACTCATTACTTTATAATTGGGATAAAATGAGTCCCAATATTTTTACTGTATGCATTTTTATAATAAAACATTATTTTTCACAGCTATCTAATTCAGAATTAGAATAAAATATACAATCTTTACTTTAGTGTTCCACGTAAAATTTATGATAATGAGGAAGAAGTGCTCCTAGAAGAAATTGAATAGCATCTGGATCCCCAGGACTCTAACAATGTATTCTACATGTTTTATTTCACTGGTTTGGGAAGTAAATGATTTAGACATTTAGTACCCAACAAGATTTTATCGTGTGGACAGAATGAGAGAAAGTATAGAATGTTCCACAGTGTTTGGAATCCAACAGACATCACAACACAGCAGCTGCTTGAATCAGTTTTTGTTAGTTTTTGTGTTTAATACTTTTCTAAACTGTCTCAGTTCATAACATTTTTGACCAAGTTGACATCAAAGATCTTCCAGGAGAGGGACAGAAAACTGAACAAACTGATTTTGCAGAATAAAAGATATTTATACCATTAATATTTACAAAATATTCAGCATTATAATGGTAAAGGTGGAATAGGATTAAAACTGTACTTATTGTAATTGTTATGTAATTTAAGCATGTTTAGAAAATTTGGATTGTGCTGCTGTATTTGTAAGATGCATTTCTCTTATTTACAGGTAAGATAATAAGCAGATAATACATAATTTCATTTACTGAAACATATACTAAGGTTTAACTGCTAAAAGATCTGAAAATATTTCTACAGTAAATTATGATCCAAAATCTGCAATGACTTAAGTTGTTATTAATCACATATATGCATAGAAGTCATGATATTCTAAGCTGTTGGCATAGTCAGGAGGAATTCTTCCCACTTTTGTAGTGGGACTAATATCCACAAGGAGTAGCATTTTTCCTTTGGAAGAAAAAATCACATATTATCAATGAAAAAATTTAAAACTAATATAAAAATTCTCTTTTGCTCAAGTAAACATGGAAGGAGAGGAAGAAGAGGAAAAGCTCTATAAACTGTCCCAAATTTTAAGGCTTTAACACTTCTCTTATGCAATTTTACTTTATAAACATGTTCCTAAGAGAATACAATGCATTTATGAAGAAAACTGGAATAGATACAGAATCTGCATGGCTTAATCAAGCAAGTGGTAAATGAAAATAATACTCAGAGCAGTAACAAGAAAATGCCATTCGAGAAGGACCTTACTAATCATGTCAGGGTGGGTGCGTGGACGGGCACATGTATTTGACTTCAGTCTACTGCTGTATAGGATATTACAAGCTCTTCTACATATAAACAATTTCTTCTGCAAAGTCTGTGGAACATTAATTTTATACTTGTTTGTCCAGTGAGCAATTAAATTCTTCTTCTTTCTCTATAAATACCTGTAAAGTGAATTTAAAATTTTATGCAAATAAATGGCCTTGATTAAAAGGAAAATTGATATGATGAATTTATGAAGTTTTTGTGTACATTTGTAGGTATATTTTCTAGATATAACCAGAGTATAAAATATGAAAATAATGTGGTAAGATATTAGTGACAGATAAAGTTGTCTTTTTTTTTCCTGACAGAATGTTTATTATTTTATAATTTATCAAAACAAATACTAACATGCCTTTCCCAAACAAAACATGATCTTCACCAAAATGAAATTAATTTTGTACTGGCTTTGAGATGGATTTTAAATAAAATGCATTTTTCTTTGATTTTGTTATTTTGAAAGTTAAACTTTTTTATAAAATATTTATTCATTAATCTTCATGTGTTCTTCTCTCTCACCTTCTTTCTATATTTTTGCATTGAGTAGAAAAATAAATTACATCAATGTTTTACAAGACTGGATTCAACCTTTCCTTCATTATTTTCCTTCTGTTTGGAACTTTCTTTAACTGAAAAAAACAAAATTCCAGAATGTGATTACATATAAAATTGAATGGTTCGTAAACTCTTGAGGTTTTGATTGCTATGCAAGACTATATTAAACTAAACTTTGAGAATAAATTGTCTTTGTATACCATTAATGTCTTTAAGATGAATAAAAATTTATAGCACAAGATGTAAGTATTAACTAAAAGTTGTCCTTTATAAAACACAAACATTCAGGAAACAAGAAGCTTGTTAAAAGAAGCATTTTTGCTGTAAAGCTAATTAGCCGAGCGTCTTGATCAGCTGTTAAATCAGAAGTGGGCGGTTCCTGATAATGGAAGTTGGAAGTTATAAAGAGCAGGAAAGCAGCATTCGTGATGCGTGATTTCAGCATGAGAAGAGATGAACAGAGGAAGATTGGGAATAGGTTTTTGTAGCAACTTAATAGTCAAGCTAATAAAGTTCAGAGAAGACAAACTGTAAGCTGTTGCCTACAGAGGTAACCAATATAAATTTTAAAGAAAAATAAGATCTGGATTTTGGGGGTTGATATCCACGGCAACTCTGTTTCAGGAATATCTTTCTGTGCTTTACTATTAAGAAATGAAGTGTTGGACTACATGTGTATTTTATCTCTTTGGCCTATGTATGTTCTCTTTTTTTTATGGGTAAAACATACACCAGAAACTTTACAGCTTCAGATTGGAGAAAAAGTGTTCTGTGGTCCACTGAAAGAAATCTAGGGAAATAGTAGTAGAACCAAAAGAGTGATATGTTCCTCTCACAGGAGCAGTGTCTTAACAGATGGCTCCCATATGGGAATTGTTATTTAGGATTCCAAGAGAAAATGGTGCCACAATTTTGTTTAGGTTGAGGGGGTGATGTAGAGAAGAAACACTCAAAAAACCCCCAACAAGAAATGACTGTGTAGGCACTCAGGATCTGCAAATGCAGATTAGGAGGTGCTGATGTTATTTCTGTTAAGGGATGACTGTTTTCATTGTAGCCTTTGATTAGTTTTCCCGTTTCAACCTGTGCCGTGTGATTAATGTTTTTCATATTCACAGGCATGCAACATGTTTGAAGTTACCAAATATAGTCTTGCTTCATGTATCTTGGAATCAGCCTCTTGGATTCTAAGAATAAAACTTTCTGAAGTGCCTATCGAATACAAAAAGACTGTCAATGTTAAATATTTACAGTATGTGATGTTTCTAATCTACTGACAGTAGAAATATATAAACCCCTATTTGTGGAAATAACTGTACAAACAGAACATTCATAACGAGAAATTAATCGGGAAAACTTCTTGAATTGTATAAGCAAGATCTGTATTAAACTAGTTTTGCTCATCTTGCAAAATATATTTGTTTTAAATACCATATAAACCAAAAGGCATTCTCCTCTAAGTGGTCTGCTACTATTTAGTTATTAAGCTGTTTCACTGAAGTACAAAAGTGGTGCTCAGTTTTAATCCTGCCTCTGTTCTCACTATCCTGATACTTCAGTTAAAATACATGAGAACCAAATTATATATTAGGGGAGTGTCACACTATTTTTAAGGAAAGTTATGTGTTATAGTTGACTGTATTGTTTTAAAAAGCATTTGTGTTAGTACTCATTCAAGGACCATTGTGTGTATTGGAAGAGTGGGCCACTGTCACATGAGCTTACTCCTAAACTCAACTGTTTGAACATATAAGTTAAAATAATGATGTAAAGATAAAACCATGGATCACGTTATAATGAGAATACCTCGATCACAGCATTTGCTTAATATTTGAGAATGTACTTGGAAATTGTAAGGCTAAATGTTGCCTTAAAATGTGGAATATTTCTTATTCTCAGATCTTGAATTATGGTGGGATCTGCAGACTTTAAAGTGGAATCCCAAAATAATGAATGAGGATGAGAAGCAAGGCAAAGAGAAGGCTTACCCATGCTCCTCCTACCATGTTAGTTTCACAGTTTATGGCTAATGTATATATCTTTTGCAGATCTCAATTTCTTCCTCTGTTGTAACAGAAAAAATAGGATGGCATTCTGAGAGAATTGTCCATGACAATTAGCCACCATCAGTGATGGTGCAGTGAGATGCTCACAAAATTCTTTTTCCTGTCATTGAAGACCACTAATTTGAGTAAAAAATTATCAGCTTTTTTTGTTTTGTTTTCTTCAGCAGTCTATATGCAGAGTTACTTTTCCTAGTCTTTGATATATTTCTGTATTTCTAACTTGGAAGTTATTAAACAGAGTATTTCCCCAGAGTTGAATGCCTTTTTAAAATGTTAAATGGGTTAAACATTGGAACAATATGAGTAGTATGATAAGCAGGACAGAAAGGTCGTGTTTGGCTACTTTCTCAATAAATTGTTTTATACTGCCCTAATCCAGAGGCTGAACTTTTAATCTCTAGGGAATTCTTTTGGGATACCAGTCTCTCACAGTACTTAGAAACATCACATCTCCACGTGTTCTGCATGTCCAGTTGATATCGAGTTGGATATCAAGAGTACTATGATACCATCCTTGTAACTTGTAAAATCTCTCTCTTTTCTTGGAGAAACCATGTGAAGGAGTAAATCATAGAATCATAGAATCGATTGGGTTGGAAAAGACCTCTGAGATCATCGAGTCCAACTCTTCGTCCATGAACATATCAAGATTTGGGGATGTTTCACTTGCACTTTGCCTAAGCTTCTATGTGGTAAATATGATTTGTTTTTTCTTTTTTTTCCCTTCAAAAGAAAATTTATGTCATAAGTATTTTCTCCCTATTTTTCTCTACCTTTTTATATCAGTAATGAATATTGGTACAGACACTACAACTATACAAATGGTTTATTATAGACAAGATTTTGTGATTGAAGCTCTCTTTAACAGCATGACACGCCACCTTTTTTTAAGCAAGACTGCTATCTGGGTCTCTTTGAAAAATAAAAAATCCCTCTAAATGAAAAATTTTGTAGTATATATGTTTGTTCATCTTGATCATCATAGGGCTAGAGCAGTTCTTGTATTTCATGAATGTTATTCTTAATGTCACCCTTGAAATAAACCAAGGTTTTTGGAATTACAGCAACAAAAAATTTTAGCACTTTTACACATTTACATAGTTTTTCTAATGATTCAAAAATATTAATTGGATAGTATTCTAATAGAATGAGCTATTCTTAAATTATCCCCAACATTGATCTAATAAATTTAATCTTTTGTAGTAGTGTTAGTATTTTGCATCTTATTTAAATATGTACAAATGCAAGCCACTATACATGATTTTTAGACAAATTGAATATTTTTATAAATATACATATTTATGCTTTCAAATTTACTATGAAAAAAGGCTGACTAAGTCAGACGTACTTTATTAGTACGTTTCATGTCTTATGCTTTCTTTAGGGCACTTAACCTGACAGAAATACCTCTAGTTTCATCAGTCTATTTTGGAAGACATATATTATATCAAAGGTGGTTTTGGCACATAGAAGATGACCCAGTTTAGCATCTAATCCATAAAGTAGAACCGAACTGTGGAATGTCTGACCATCAGTAACATGTATGTAGGCATATTTAGTTTACATTTTGCTTGGTTTAGTCTTTTATTCTTTTCTCAAGAATTCACCCTAATTTGGGGGGAAGATACATTTGCATTTCATTTGCAGGCATTAATTAAGGTCAGATTCTCACTAAAATATCAGTAGTTTTATGGGAACTGGATGAGATTCATTATGAGCTAGCATGAAATACTGAAACAATGTGCTATATGCATATATAGTTATAGAATGTCAATAAATTCCATCAACTCATATGCTTTGCTGATGTTTTATCTTAATTTCTACTTAGCAAGTGACAACTGTTTAAATTAAGCTTTATTTATCAATTTCCCTTTTTTTAAAGCATCTCTTTTCCCTAGGAAGCATAATATTCTGAGTTGCAGCATTAAAAGTACATTGTTATTTACTTCCTCAAATGCTGTTCCTGACAAGTAAATGAAAAGTCATATTCACTGACATCTAACTAAATATGCCATCTGTGGAACATAAATAATTACACGTCCTTTTGCAAATATATGTTAAAATATGTGAGTCTTATGTCTTCTTTTTGGCTTATATTCTTATTTTGCTGATTCAGTGGTATTGAAGCACCTAAAGTAAAATTTTAATAAGCTACTGTCATATTTGCAACTCAGTTCAGGTCTGTAAATCAGATTAAAGGTCACATGTCAGTTTAGATTTTGAGTTCTCCCTTATTTTATGGCTCCTTTTTAAAACTTTCCATTTTTTGCCTGAACTGCTTTTAGTCTTATGAATTATAAAATACATATGGAAGGCTGATTACAGAAATTCATGTAGACGGAGATGTTTATTTCTACTCTTTGATAGTTTAGTTAAGCATAGCCACACTGCTATTCCCTTATTCTTTCCTCCTTCGCCTCTCAAAGAGCTAGTGATGATACACTTATAAAAGTCTAGAACCAGAGAATGTGAAAGAGGAGGGAAAGAAGTTACATTTTATAGGGAATATGGAAAAAATAATATTACCATTTTTTATATTCAGATTTTAAGAGGATCAATTTTGCATATTTATTAATAGTAGGTGACTTGTGCCCATTTAAAGAAAATATTTTATCTTAAGAGACACAGATATTCTATACAAGTTAAAATTCAAATGTAATACGTTTTTCCTCCAACTATGCAACATATATGTTTAGATTTCTCAGTAGAAAATTAGTCTAAATTTTAGTACCAATAAAAGAAAAAAAATGAGCATGAAGAATTCATCTGACAATGCCTGTGGTTACTGCTAGTTACAAAATAAAATTTTGCATGCACTGGTGGTGTACTTTATAATATAGCACACCTAATAATATACTCTGTGGTTTAAACCAGTTAAAAAAGTAAGTCATATAATTGTTCTAACATTTAAAGGTGGATAACCATTGATTGAAAGTTGTCGTGTTACTTTAAAAACTTTAACACACTGTGTTTCTATGTTTGAGAATCTTAAAAATGAGTTTCTTTGTAGATTAAGAGGGATTTGTTAAACTGGAAATTGATCATAGCTATCCCCCAGAAATGTTATTATTTCTTCTCAAATTCGCTCTTGTATTATGATGGGACATCCATTTTTAAGTGCACTTTAAAAAAGAGAAGCTATGTCTCTCAGTTTTGGCCAGCCACAGAAGCTTTAAGATTTGATATATGATAAATTAAGGTCATGTTTTTTCCTTAGCTCTCTGAGATCATTAAGTAGTATCTGAAAACTGAATAAAGTTCATTTTCAGCTTGTAATAGTGAAGACAATATTGTGAAAGAAGTTGGTCCCACTTTTATTTGTCACTAATGTAGGAAAATGCATTTGGTAAGGTAGCTGCCAAAGTTCCATTTCCATAGGGAAAGCAATGATCAGCTAGGAGCCTTTAAAATTTTTTTGAAACAATTTTGTCTTATAAAAATGTTGGAATAAGTAAAGCAAACTATATTCCAAAGTTCCCAGCTAGAGGAATGAACATTTTCTTTTTTCCTATTTGATGCCAGTTCTTATTAGTTCTAAACATAATGAACAGTGACTTAGTATTTGGTATGTTTATCCAGATTATACTGTTATTTCTGTTTGATGCTTTGTATAAGTGTTTTACTTTAATCTCTGGTGTAAAGATTGTGTGGTGTTTTAGATGCCAGTAGGGGCTAAATGCCATTCTTGGAAAGATATGCTTTTGAACTGGCAAGGAGATCATAATTGGCACTGAGAGTAAGTAGTTTTTATGTCAAGGTTGTCAAACCTATTTTGCTTCCAGCTCTTGGCCTGAAATCTACTTAATACCAGATGGCATTGTTTTTTAGATGTTCTTGAATAGAGCAGATCATTAATTCTCTCTGGATTTGCTCAGACACCTTATATGATGAATTTTCCTGCCCACATGCCTGTGCACTCAGTGGAAATCTGTGTTATTTCTTCCTTTTTATTGTACAGAAGTCATGATTCATTCCTAAACATATATATATATACTCTATATAAGGTGTGCAAAATAAACAAATGTTCTTTTCTTTTTTTCAGGTGAATGTTGCATTTTTCTACATACAATTATTTACAGGTATAGTTGACATTATTTAGACACCTAAAGTGCATCTAGTTACCTTGAATATTCATACAAATCAGGTAAAGAGGCTTACTGATATAAAATACCCTTTAGGTTTTATGAATGGACAGTTATTTTGCAGTGTGGAAGAGCTGGCACACACTGGGTGGTTGTTTTGAAGTCCCTCAACTCAGGCCACCTGAGACTGATTCTTCAATGCTCCATGCATTGTACATTTGCACACTGTGTGCTTGATACCAGATTGTACCAGTGAATTCCCAGGCTTAGGGTCCATGAAAAGGGGTCTTTGTTAGAAATGGTAGAAAATCAGCAGCAGTTTCCTTTGCCAAGAAAGCATGCAGTTCAAATTAATAAGAGGGTCCCATGCAGTTGCCAAGGTAGGCATTGAATTACTTGTCACTGCTGGAGGAGTATTAATGATTAAAAGCTGCTTTCTCTTTTCCATTAAGAATTTGCAATGTAGTAATGAAAATGAGTCTATCCTTCTGTTGTGGTGACACCAACCAAAGAAGCTGCTCCATTTTATCTTTAAAAAATAATGTATCTTAACTTTCAATCCAGTTCTATTAAGGGTGTTATATTTTAAAACACTTAAAGAAACAAATGGTTCCAGAGACAAAGTTAAGGTGGTGGATAACATTGAGTTTGTGTAGACAGCACCTGCTAGCTTTTGAATTCTGGTTTCTGTTAAAAAAGTACCTCATGATTTCTGGCTGGAGTCTTAAAAACAGTACCAAGGATGCTTGTCAACAATCTTGAGAGCACACTAATTTGTGAACAGCTGTTTATTTAGAGTTTTTATGAAGCTAGATATAGAGGAAAGAATCCGAGAATCTGGTGAAAGACATAAAGATCTTGAATAACTTTTTCTGTGGTTTTAACATAAAATTTAGCCACACCTGAGGGAATTTGGCTATCCCAAACAGGCAGATTCTGTGAACAGCTCAGGATACCTCTAGGAAAGAGCATGCTCTTGTGTAACAATACCAGCACACTCTCAATACCTGTTTTTTTCCTTTTTTCTTTTTTTTTTTTTTGAGGGAGAATTAGAGAATAGCTTCTACTGCGCTCAATTTCAATTATCTCCTTTAGATTCATGCACTAGCACCCTTCAGAAAGGTTTTTCCTGAGGTCCTCTTCAAAAATAAAACTGTGATTTACTCCTGCAAATTTAATCTATCCGAGCTGTACATTTAAAAATATATTTAAATATGTCATGTCTGTGGCGAGGTCAGTGAGTAATGGAAAGCAAAATGTTAGAACATCAACACTTTGAAGTGTGTGATGCAGAAGGAAAGAAAACCCTAATCTTCTCTGAAGCATGTGAGGAAGCTGCTATCAGTTTTGGAGTGTTTCCAAATTGAGTTCCTCTATGTTGGTTCCTATTTAAGAGACAGACAATTCCTCACATTTTTTCAGCATCTCAGCATCTGTATAGATTACCTCATCTAAAATTGGCAGCATGGGCAATTTCATTTGAGGTTTTACAGGCTAGTTTTAATTTGATCATATTAAAGTCACAAAAAGTCTCCAGGGTTCTTTTCAATATAGTTTCATAACTGGGAACACTGACACTTTAGTTTCAAGTGCCATCGTATTTTGACAGGCAACTGTAAGAAAATCATACCTGTGGTTATTTTCCTACTATCTAGCAAGGTGTATTATTTCAGTACTCTTTTGTCTTCATCCTATCCTATTTGTGCTTGGCATACCAGAAAGAATACTATTGTTTGCATTGAATATAAATTTAGTACCTATTATTCCTGAAGGGGTTTTTATTTAATAAATTCTTTATAGATGACATAAGGACTTAAACAAAAAAGTATACTTTTTCTACTCTTAAGCAAGGACTGCATTTACAATCAAGTATCTTTTGATTTCTTACTGTATAGAATCATCTTGCATTTGAATTCTATTAATTAAAAGCAAATAAAAGTCTGAAGGACTATAGAAAAGTTTTCTTTGTGGGAAAAATCCATTTACTAAAGCAGAAGCAGAATAGTCATACATTTAAATTGTAAATGAAAAATCATATTATAGTGTTTTCTGTGCACATCCATTTCAAAACCTCAAATAACATAAGCAGCTGAACTGGCCAACTGTCACCCCAGTATTTCCAGCTACTCAGTCATGAGCTGTTTTGCATACAGATACACAGAATCTCTCACACAAATTAGTCCTAGGATTTCCAAAATTGCTAGCCTTATTTGTGCTTTCATGAGACTGTAGTTTAGAAAATGTTACTGTTGGCTTCTCTTTATCAAACAAAAGCATAATGATTCACAAAGAGCAGTTAGGGTTGCTATGACAGATTTCCTTTTTTTCTCAGTCAAGTAGAAAGTATTTTAAAATAAGAAAAAGAAAATAAAGATTTGGAAAATAGTGTCACAAGTTTATAATGCTTCCAAGATTTGCAGTTCATGATAACAGTTTTACTACACTGAACTACTAGCCAGAAGCATTAGCATTGCTCCTTAAATGCCCCCCTTTGGGAGTTTCATTTGATGCCCTAGCAATGCAGCTGAGAGTAGGATAATGGAAATGGCAGGGTTGTTGCTAAAAAACTAACATTCTTTAACTGTCTGAGAGAAGAAAGGACACAAAATGTGTGGTTTATTATTGACTTCTGCAGAATAAGTCCTTATTATATCCTTTTGGGCAGATGGAGGTGTTTTGCCTTTCCCTGTCACTGTGTCTGCACCATTACTAGCTTGCCTTTAGCACTAACCTTTAGATTAATCTTTTAAAATTGCTGGTCCAGAACAATAGTCTACAGCTATGTGACCAAGCTCTATGGGAAAATGTGAAAGTAGCATAACACCTACTATATTCTTTAGAAACTTTACTTGAAATAACTGTATTAATTTATCTGACTGAATCAGCTGTTTAGACACTGTGAATGGTAGTGATATTTTAGGAATACAAGAATGTGAAGAACAAAGGAAAAATTTTAACATGAAACAGTAATCAAAGTAAGCATTGAGACCAAGAGGCCATTAAGACTTGAGATCACCAATGCTTTTAAACAGTGGCAGTTTCCTTGTCTTGGAACACTTTGCTCCTTAATTTTTTATTATTTCACACTAACCTTCTAAGTCATTCCATTGTTCATAGATTTGAAATATATTTGATTTTTATTAATTCTGCTGTGGAAAAACATACTCTTTCTTCTGTTAGGAAGTTAGTCTTAATAGAATAAGTACTAACAAAAAGATTAACTTAGAAGAAGTATATTCACTCTGGTATATTGAAATAACAAATTTTAGAAAAGCTATAATTATTATTTTTAACTTTAATACATTATGTGAAACAAGTTAAACAGATTTAATAAACCAATTGTTGTGAATAATACCTTCATATTCTTAAGGTTTTTGATAAATGATACAGAACATCAAAGAGGTTTGGTAATGAATCAGTTTAATGTATTCTTATAATGGAAGCTCTTATTCACTAGCATTATTTTTGTAGTATGTCTTGTTCCTTCAATAGCTGTCATTTAAACATGAAAGGTTCCTGTAGTGCATTGCCTTGGGATATGATTTTCTCGTTTTATAAATAAATGATATCTCATCTAAAGTGATGGAGTATCGGGCAAATGGGAAAAATGC
>JAOXXN010000471.1:52421629-52432127 GCA_026770055.1 Myrmophylax atrothorax
TTTTCTCTTTTTTTTTTATCTTCAGAAGAGCAATCTATCCACTAATTTTCCAAAAATGTTTTCAGTACTATTAGCTTTGGGCACAATACATGCTAAGAAATAGATGGAAAAAAACCCACTTTGCATTTTTGGTGAAAAGAGAAAAATGCTTTTGTATTCATCAAAAAACCCACAAAAAGTGTTTCTAATTAATTTAATTATAGTCTTTGTTCAATTTCTTATTGAATATGATGGCAGATGTACTGTCATGACATTTTAAATTTCTACCTATCCTGCAGTATATTTTTCTACCTAAAGAGTGAATTTCACTGATTAGCACTGTGTTTCCTGCGAAAGATAACTCTTGCCCTCAGGACAAGTTGATTTATATTCCTCTAATACTATTTAAACAAGACTGCTATGCATGAAGAGCATTGCAATATTTTGTTGAAATTCAATATAAAAATACACTATCCCAGACAACTCAGAAGAGCATAAGTGAAATGTAAAAAGTACTGCTTCTAAGTGGAAGATGAAATAATAAAACTGGTGTCACATTTAAATAAGTGATCATGCAGTATCAGAAATGATAGATTAAATATTTTCAGAGAATCTGATAATCAATCTTTATTTTTTAAGTATGCGTGCTTCCTTCTCAAGTGAAAGAACAGGAATATATTGATGACTTTATAAAAGTGTGATAGGTGAACTATTTTGGTATTAGCAAAAGAAAAAATTATGAAACATTACTGTAATCAAGGATTTATACAATCAGATCAATGTGCTCTTGTGACAATTGAACATTTGATTTATGATGGCAGACTCTACAAAGTGTTGTGAAACTATGCAGTGAACTAATGGAGAAAGTGAGGGGGAAAGAAATGCTTTTACCCATAAGCCAGCTACATTTTTCTTTTTAAAGGTCAATCAATGACAGCATGAACTTTTTCAATACTAAGAAGCAGCAATAAATTGCTTTCACCACACGTGGTGGATCAAGTACACTGCTGAATGAGTTTTAATTCCAAAAATCATAATAAGTGACCTTCATTTTAAAATCACCATTGTTTATCTTAACAGAAAACAAGCTTATACATCAATGTTCCACAATTTCAACAATACTGATATTTCTTGTCAAACCATCAATTGAAAGAAATGATACTAAAATTCTTCATTCTTCAAAACTCTTCTGATGTAGAAGTTCAAATATTGTCCATAGTGAGAATGAGATCTCTAAACTGTAAGCCATACTATGTAGTGCAAATCGATTTTTAATCAAGATAGGTAAATATTTGAAGAAAAGAACTAAATCAACTTACATTGTTTGCACATTTGGCCAAATCCTAGAGTGAATACAAACCTATAGACATTTGACTGAGTAAAGGCTGAATGAAAATTGAGTCAGAACTTAAAGATATGGTCTGCATAGATGTATTTTGTCACTGTTCTGAATTATTAAGGACAACTCCTAAAATTGCTCCACATGTTGGCAGATGTGATGGCAGAGTTTACAGTAAGCTTCATCCTGATAGTAAAGGATAATGAAGCTCCAGAAGAGAAAGGAGTTTGGGAAAGAGGCACAGACTTTTCAGGTACATCGAAACTATAGAGACTGCTAAACCTAAAAGCTACTTTAATGCCTTGGGAAGAACTAAATTTGCAGTAATCAGTGTCCTGAGGGGTAAATCTCTTGTCTTTACGACACATAGACAAGTTATTCAGGCAAAGAAATAAGGAGTTTTAGTTACTGCAGCTAATTAGAGTTTCAATTTATTCACACCTGTCTTTAAATTTAAATACATAAATTTATTAATTTCAATGTCTTGTTATAATTAATGGAAACTGTTATAATGCAATTAGAGTAAATGCTAAACCAGACAGTATTTTTATTAAAGCTGATGTTGAATTTGGATGCTTATGTTGGTTCTTGGTTCCAAAACTCTTTAATTTTCAAAAATATAGCAATGAGCAAATTTTGATATTGGAACATGTACCATACTGGAATATTGTTGAAAGGCTTAAATGTGGCACAGTGAGTAAGAAAAACTTGGATTATGTGAGAAACTTGAAGAATATGTTTTACTTATTAAATGGAATGAAGAAAAACGAACCCTTACTATAGTAGAACAATAATAACACAGGACAGTTTTGTTGGGCAATATTCTAGTTAATTATGCTGCCACTTATAATTAGAAGAAATACCATGGCAGTTAAAAGTTTAAGGCTGTGATCTCTGCTTCACACAATGCCAGACAGAAAATTGCTTTGTCAATTACAATTAGGGTATTAACACAATGCTTTAAGGTCACAAATGCTTTAGCACTGTAGAGTAAGGTAGACACACGTGGTTGTAATGTTAAGACACTACTTACTGTTCAGTGAAATGTTATTTAAATTATTAACTCCTTGTAAATTGAATTGAATTTGTGACCAAAAGGATGTTTTGATTAAGTGATATTACATTTCTCATGATTTGAATGTTAGTGAAAAGAGATACAGAAAAAAATTACAGGTTGCTCCCATCTTCCTGTTTCAACTAAAATTGAGTGACTCCCAGAAGAAGACCCATGCTGGGATAGGTACCTTATGGTGTACCATACTTCAGATGAATGGAAATGGGAACTGAAGCACTCCTATAACCTCCATACTTAAGTAAAATCACAATTTAGAGTCCACATTGCTGCCTTCTCTCCTCCATCCCATTCACTTACACACATAAAGGCAGAGAGAGAATGGTAACTGCTTGACACTTGCTGATGGAAGATTGACCAACTCTCCATTTTGAGGCTTCGTACATAAGATGACCACAAATTTTTAGTCTATTTCAGGAGAAATATTAAATCCAAATAGAGTTTACATTCAAGTTATGATATAGCAAATGTGTAACAGAAATGCAAACACCAAACAGTGTCTGAAAACCAATGTATCAATAAACAAGAGATATGTAAACTGTCTTCTGATGGGTCAGTCTCTGTAGTTTTAGGTTCGGGTTGGTTTGGGGGGTTTTCGGGGTATTTAAATAATGTATAGCAAAGCCACAGCCAAATCTTTGATTATTTAAACTGTTACTACACTAAGTGAACTATCATTTAAACTATTTAATCTGAGACTATTTTCTGGTCATTCTAAAAAGATTCAAGGACCTTGAGGACATCTTCACTCCAGGTGGTTAAGGCTTGGAGCTCAGGGCTGCAGCCAAGGTCAGACCCTTCACTGACAAAAGCTGCTGTGAAGGAATATGGAAGCCAGGGTCAACTTTTCCTTTCCTTTGGGAATTACATTTAAACTGGAATTGTAATGCTGGCCCCCACCTGTGTACCTGATTTATCTCCTTGACCATGACTGACACTCTCTGGTTTGGCTTTCTGGCTTGCCTTCAGACCTACCTGTTCACTGCAGCCTTGCTGGGTGATCACTGGACTATGTCTGACCTGATCCCTGTTTCTGGACCTGGTCCTAACCCAGACTTGCTTCTCTGCGTCCGTGCTCCTTGCAGGTGCAGCCATTGCTCCCTCCTGCCCTGCTACCACATTGAGCTCCCAGCTTGCATAGTCCTGTGAAGTGAATAACCCTCACTGCCATTGGCAATTTTTTTTTGATGCTCACAGTCCTCTAAAAAGGTGCATCCATTTGTCAAACAGCTTTACATTATCGATAGCATCCTCAGAAAATCTGTAATTTGCATATATGTGTGGGAGGTTCATAGTGCATTTTTGAATACTTTCCATTTCTTACTAAGGTAAATGATCTCCCCTCCATCTGTAGGTGCTATAACACTATCATGCTGTTCTTGCCTATGCTCATGCCGTCTACTCCGTCATCGCTCCTTTCTGCCCCCTCAGGTTCCTGGTCCTCACACTTGTCTGCTCATACAGTTCAATTTCTGATTTATAGCTTCTTTTTCTTTCACATGAAGTTATACAGGAAATTAAGGTTAGAGTTTCAGCTTCTGAGTACCGTAAAGGAACATAATTGTTTCTTGAATTTATCCCAAATAACCTTCAGCAAGGTAACCCACAACTCTAGTGATAACTCAGTCAAAAAAAAAAAAAAAAAGAAAAAGAAAATTATTTTTTCTTTAGTACTTTTGTGTAGTCTTAGGAGAACCTTAATGGATCTTAAGATAGAGAAAAAAGTAAATTGGAGATGGCCTTCTTGACTTTAGAACATTTGTTTGAATTTTCTGTACTTTATTCAAGCTGGAGTGGAATTACTAAAGCAAGGATTTGTGAAAAAAATACTGAATGGAAGCAAACTCAAAATAATTTCGTACAGAAAAAAGAGGAACTTCTGTGCCCAGTCACGTGTTTAACAATTTTCAATAACTTTTCCTAAAGGTCTGGGGTATGTAATAATGCAGTGTATCTATATTTCCCCATGTCTTTTTCTTTCCCCGCCTTCAATAGGAACCTTATATGACGCTGATAGTTAAAATCCAGTTTTACCCAGTCACACCTGAAAGCAGAGAGCCTTTGTCCTCAGATCACAGAACTTCTTCTTATAAAAGAACAAAGAAAAAGAACAATGCTTGCAAGTGCCTGCAATACAGCAAACTCAAGAGTATCTGGGTGTTTCTACGAGGTCCTTTGAGTACTGTGATCCTTTCATTCACTTAAGGACAATAAAGCTTATTATTGTTCTCTTAAGTTCCATCAAAACATTTCAAAGATGGTAACTCAATGAGAGTGAGGCAAAAGGACCTTGTTTGAATAACTATTTATTATACAGAGAGCAGAACTGTGGTGTCATGACTGCTTGCAAGTTTGCAAGTTTTGCTTGATTAATTGAGACTGGAGGGAATCTATTTTCCTTCTGCCTCTTCAGACTCCTAATCCACTTAAAAACTCTAATGTTTGGAATCATATTAATCAATAGGTAAAATATCATTTAAATTCACACTATAATATCAGCTATATTTTCTGAAATTTAAAGAGAAATCTGTAGTTTATATATAAGATAAATTTAAACCACACTTTTCCTTGATCTGTAATATGGCAGCTATACAACAATTTGTCTAATTTCACCTTATACTATTTAAGACACACTTTTTATGTCAGAAAATTAATTTGCAAAAACTTGCCAGGGAGAAAAATAAGAGATAATATTATGTATTACTGAAAGTCTCTGGAGCAAGAGAGAAATAAAACCTTCATAAAAATATCTTAATCTTTCCCTAGCATTTAATTTATATTATTCAGTCTATCTACTAATTCTCACAATTTTTGCACTGATAATTAAGATTAAAATTATAATAAGATAAGAGAGAAGCATGTGGGTCCCTTCCAACTCAGGATATTCTATGAACCTATGATGATGCTATGAGGCTGATCAGTTTACTTTGAAGACTGAAGGCTAATTTTCCTGTTTTATAATCTCTCCAAAATTTATTTTTCCCACTTATTTAAAGAAAAAAAACAACCAACCAAACAAAAAAGAACAAACAAACCCCTGTTTCTAAAAATCTCAATTAAAAGGAAGTATATTTCTGTTATCCGGTAATAGGTCTTATTTGTGTAATTAGTTGAAATATATTTGCTGTTTCACTTTTTTCTTTTTTTTCCTCTAAATAAATGATCAGAAGAGAGATTAAAATTTCAGTATAATTCATCATCTAGATCTGTAGCTATAGCTACATTACTATTCCTTTATTTTAAAGTTTATGAGAATATTGTCCTTAGTTAAGAGAATGAAGTTTTTAAATTATAATCTAATAAAAAGTAAGACACTTATGTATTACACAACACAAAAATTATAATGAAAAATCTAGGAATATGATATTAAAGCTTGTAGAGTTGTATCTAATTAAAGGAACTGATTAACTTACCATGCAAGGAGAACAAAAACAATGTATTTGAAAATGACTACATAAGATTAATTCAAATAAATAATAATATAAAGGTTTTTTATAATGTCCTTTAGAATACAGAAGGTGATAGAGTTCTTCGCAATTATGTTTTATTAGCCTTTTTATACATATGAAAATATCAGTCTGTCTTTTTAATTTACTGGTATTATTGCATAACACAGAAGAATTAAAGAAATAATTAAACATTCAAAGTATTATATTAAATAATATAGTAGAGAAAGTTTTCAAAGCTACTTTGTTATATTCTGCTATTAAAAGATGAGGAGTCTTTAAGCAATTTTACACATTTAAATTCTAGTCCTGCAACTGCTTGCATGAGTATAGCTTTACACCTTGTGAACTTCAACCACAGGCCCCAGAGGTTAATCAAAGAAAGAGATTTGAGGTTATAAGCCCATACTGTGCACAGGTAGTTTTATAATTTATTTCACGGTAAGCATGTGAAAGATAGGAAGGAAAAGTAAGCTTTCAAGTTAGTTGGGTATTAAATTTTAAATTTTAATTCATCATTATTGTAGATGAGGAAATGGTAGGCTCACTAGAATGCAGATCTTAATATTACTTAACCAAATAAAAAGCAAATCTTTTATTTGTATTTTAATATTACTCAGCAACACTTCTGATGAATGATCTATGAATAGCACAATTACTGATGCAGGTAACTATGGAAAGTATAGGTAACTGCCTGAAGTATAACTAAAAATAATTAGAAAACCCCAAACAAACAATAAAACAACTTCAAATAAATTAAATCTATTGAATTATTTTTAAAAAAGGGTATTTGAAGAAGATATCAAAATTGACCAGTAGCATAAAGAGCCTTAAGAAGCAAGACAAATCAAATTCTTTGGCAGACACATTTCAGACACCAAGTATGTTGCACATTAAATAAATTTTGCTAAAATAAAAACGTTTTAAAGTAGTGTTGTTAATGCTGTTTATTCTTTGCATGTGTATCTAACTCTACAAGAGTTTCATCCTACTATGTCCTCTTTGCCTGGATTTCTAAATCAGTAATTTTTCTTAAATGTCTCAGCAACTTGACCACTACTACTAAAATATTTTCTCCTGAAGAAGCTAACCTAAAAACAACCTTCTACCATTCCTTTTGTTTTCACTTTCTCTTCTATCAGGAGACTAGCTACAGGAATGAGTTTGCTGGCATAAGAATCACGTAATTATTCTGCCATAGGTTATTGAGATAAAAATAAATATATGTTGTTATGAGAAAAGACAAGACTATGTGGTACAAGTGCAAAAATCATGTTGAATTCACATTTCTGTATGTGTACCTCAGAAGTGCATAGAAGGCATGTAATGCTGAGAATATAATATCAGTTTTCAACCTTTCCTACCTTTATCATAATACTTCCATTGTCAGTAAAATAAAGCTGGAGATTTCTAGAAAACTCACACTTTGTAGAAGACGCATAGTACAGACAATGGTGCCACATTGCCTGAGCCATGTGCATACTTGATTGCTTTTTATGTGGTTAGTTTCTCCTGCTTTAGGAATACCAAACTTAAAATAAGATCTTGAGCAACAAATACCCAAACATTCTAATTCCTTTTCCTATTTCTACCCTTGTTTCTCTTTTAAAGATTCTACTTTCCATTATCAAAGACAATGGTGAGGTCAAGCTGGGACCATTAGTCGCAATTGCCTGTCTGGCAGCTAAACTAGGATGAAAAATATTAAGTTTTCTTCTCAGTCTTTTCATTAGAGTACATTCTCCTGAAAGTTGTAAAATAGCTGTTAATGTCAAAGGATCTTCCTGAAAGAATCTGTTCCCAAAGTAAGCACTTTAAAGAGGATAAAAATTTTATCCATGTAAAAGATAAATCTAACTCAAATTACTCATGAAGTGGAAGAAAACATTCTAGATTCACCTATCTAAAATATGCTTTTCTGCTCATAGAAGAAACTCGTAGTCAAATTAAGTGGCATGAATCCCTTCTTCATTTTTTCTTGGTTCAAAGTCTGAACAGCAAAGTTAATGGAGAAGGTAAGTTGTGCCAAATTATTGCTTATTCACTACATAAATTACAGAACATTCTCCAGATTACTCCTGTGAATTTGCCATTGTTAGGAATTACCTTAGAGTAAAATAATCAAATTTGATTGTAGACAAAATATTAAGAAACCAATGTTAAATATCCAATAGTAAAAATGTTATATTCTGTAATCATTGTATTCTTCTTTTTTAGTTTTTCCAAATGAAAAAAAATATGGGCTTTCCTTGTTTGTTCATTTTTTTTCCTACAGAGAATAACATCAAGCTAGTATTACAGGTACATTACTTGTGAACTTTCTGTGTTGGATTTACCATGTGTACACAGATTAACTCTACATCATAAGTCTCATAGATGATTTTCTATTTGAACATTAAATTCAGTTCTTGCATAATACAACAAATTTAGTCTCATTGAGCTCTTTTGGGAAAAAAGTCTATTAATTATTAGAATGAGAATTAAAAGTCTAGAGATTAATTTGTATTGTCTAGCTTATTTCCAAACACAGTATCATTTAGGTGAATGCTCTGTGAGGGATTAATGCTATGAAGCTGAAAAGTGGTGTGTCAGGTGATAAAAACTTTAATATAAGAAAGACCTAAGACTGTAGCATGAATAATGTATGCTATGCAATATGTACAGTAAAGTTGTTTTATACCTCTGGAAAAGGAGAGTGAGAGATGAACTAGAAATGTCTTGATTTTGTGCATACTGTCTTGGGTATGCAATATTTTGCCTAAACATAAAACTAATTCTCATGCCACTCCCTGCAAAAGCTTTTTTGGAAGTTTTCATTTTGGGTTTCTATGGTGATAGACAAAACAAATAAAACTTAAACTCCAATAGAAAAATATGAGTGCAAAAGAAAAGTGAAATTAAGTTACAACTTCCTGTCAGATTTTAGTCTACCTAGCACAGGCATTGCAAGATTCAGCATAGATAGGCCATAAGCAGATGTGTACAAAGAAGTTGTTACTGTCACAGCTTCATATTTACAACATTAATATGACAGCATCAATAATAGCAATGTATCTTACAAATATATTGGGAGAAAGCAAACAGGAATTTTTCTGAAAATTCAGTTTGCCAAATCTCCTGATTTTCGGTGAAATTTCAGACTAATTTTCTGTGTGAATTTGGAGAAAGATAGGAAGATAGAATTCCTATGAAGCTTCTACTGGAACTGTATCACACTACTTTCAAAATTCAAAACAATTGTCTTTGAGAACATGACCACAGTTAAATTTATTTGAAATTTATATGTTTTACTTAGACCCAAACAAGCTTAGACCTCACTTAGAGGTATGAAATGATTGCAGATAAAATTAAGGAAGATTTGTTTCCCAGAATACATTGGTAATTTGATATCACTGAACTTTGGATGAGGTCTCACCACAGCCCTGATTAGTATTTTTACCTAAGTCCTTAACAATGCCTAAGAGATGAATATGCATCACACAAGGGGCAATGATACTGGAACTACTAGAATCAATCAACAGAAGCTCCATCAAGGAAATACTGGTTTTGAGACATCTTATGGATCTGAATATGCCTCAGGAAACATATTGGCCACAGTAGAATCAGCTGGGTAACGATAGAGATGAATGTCACCACAGTAATAGAGATGAATTAGTCCATTCCATTGGAAGATTGAAGCCAATGATAGATGGATGATAGAAATCAGTTTCATGAGAAGGCAATCTCTCACGGAAAGTAGATTTCTAAGACAGATAGAATATAACTTATAGGTAATTTTAGGCCTAAAGTCTCTATTATATATTCAATGAATCCTGAACTAAGTTACATGAACAATACTAAAGAAGAAAATATTCTGACTATGGAAAAAATAGTTTTTAAAAGATGGTGAATATAGCATTGCCTAGCAAATTCATTGAAAAATTAATAATATTTATACAGTTAATAGTCCATAATAAAGTACATGCTATTCCTTATTGTTGAATAAAACTTAACCATCTTGGTTAAAGAGAGTCATATATGTAAATGCCATTTTGCATGAGCAGTGCCCTATTAATAGGTATTTATGTGAGAGGAAGCTTTCATCTCCTTTTGACAACACAGAACACTGGTAACTATATATTTAAATGTTGTACTCCATATTACCCCAAAGTGTTGTTATGACACCTCTCTGCAAAATACAATAAAACGAAAAGAATGAAAATGCCTCACATTGCATGAATGCATATTTCACTCTAACCATACATGGAATCTGCTTCCTATCATCATTGCACAGACAGTATTATTGAGACATAACATATGTGGCTTACTACATATCTTTAATGTAAAGTAACTAAAATCACTAAAAATCCTTTCATATAAAATTACAGATTATTTGAGTATAATGAAAAGACTTCTGAGGTTTTTATCAATATTTATTTAAGCATATCTAAATTTATGAAAATAAGATCAGTGCATTTAGACAGTGACAAATTGAATTCAGGTGTTTATCAATACATAACAGTGATATATTTAACTACTTTATTGTAATTACTGTCAACTATTAACACATGACTGTGACCACTCTACATGAATGCATAATGTGGGTACACTGTAAATTTTTTTCTGGTGCTTTATGATGTGAACTAGGACTCAGCTTCTAGGACTGTCTGCACAATAGCATAC
>JAOXXN010000471.1:52438958-52450107 GCA_026770055.1 Myrmophylax atrothorax
ATATAGAAACAGAAAACTCTGTCATTAATTATATGGAAAATGTCCTAAGGTTTGTCTATGGACAATTGTTCATAATGAATTTCCTTGCAATATTGATGTTTATTCTTGTAATAAAAATATAAAATATAATAAAATATATTTTATTATAAACTTGAATTCTTTAGTTATTCAGATTTATTTTAGGAATCACACTTTATACTATCTTGTGAGTACTTATGAACACATTCTCACACAAAATTACCTCATTTTTCCTGTATAAAGTCCCCATTCCCTTTTACTAATCATGCAGCAAGATGTTTCTCTTCTACCCTCAATAGATTAATAAATAGGTAAACTTGCTTTGCCCGTCTTCACCTTGCATAACATTAACATAAATGTGATACAACTAAAAGTCATTAAAGGATTTCTTTACTTTTCAGGAAACACAACAGTTGAAATCCCTACTTTAGTGAAATTATCCTAGTGATT
Organism: Myrmophylax atrothorax; assembly: GCA_026770055.1. Taxonomy (NCBI): domain Eukaryota; kingdom Metazoa; phylum Chordata; class Aves; order Passeriformes; family Thamnophilidae; genus Myrmophylax; species Myrmophylax atrothorax. Next base: position 52,439,427 of record JAOXXN010000471.1, read on the forward strand.
TTTGACACTGACTTCTGCAAGAGTAATGGTTATGTTGCCCAGTATTTTGTTAATACACTTCATAGAATTTATATGCCTACAGACTAAAGTGCTCTATTAACAACAGTTCATCCTTACCTTTGCTTACTGATGCTGAGTCCATCGCAGCAAAAGCAGGGAACAAAGTATTCTGCTTTTCAATATACCTATGTAGTGACACACAGAATTGCAATCAGATTCATAACTACTTTTCAACTGGCAAATACTTCCCATTGGGACTCCTAAGTATGATTTCAGAGACCGCTAAAGCCTTAAATTGCTACTGAATGACCTGATTATTCTTCCTTTCTTTTTTTTCTTTCTTTTTATTTGTCACAGAACAAACAAGAATGCTATCCTTTTGGTAAACCTTTTTCTTGTCCTGCAATTTCAATGACATTTTGAAAAAATGATATATCTGATGGTGCTTTGCAGTCTGATAATATCTTTTACTAAGTGCCACATACCTTTGCGATCATCATGGTAATGCAGATTTCAGATTACATTTTTTACATTTGAATCTTTGAACACTGAATAAATATTTTATGATGCAAAGTATAATATTGTATTATGAAAATTAAATTATTAAAATATCAGATTCAAATGGCAGCATTATTAAAATAACTAAGAAGAAACCATGAACTCATTCTTTTGTCTCAATATATTAATAACTAAAAGAAAACTATTTAAAGCATGGGATAATTTCTTCATATACACGACTTTGTTCCTTAAATACTTCTGTGTGGCTGGTAATGTTTAATATTGTTCCTGGAGGATAATTCATTGTGCCAAAATATGTTTCTAGCTATCAATACTAAGACTGACAAAACTTTGAACAGTGTAACACAGAATAATTACCTTTATGAGACATTTAGTGGTAATGCATTATAGAATTGTGATGACTCATTGAGCTTAAGCCACATTCTTCAATTATGATAAGGGTCTTTTTTTTCAGCAGAAACTTGCAAGAATGCCGGTATCTGTAATTCAATGGCTCTAAGCTTAGGTGAGGCACACTATGAAAGCAAATAAAGATCCTGAAGCTCCTGGGCATTGTGAGGCCTTTTCAGCTGGTTCCTTAATGCAAAAGCTATCTCCTCAGCACTCTTTCCACAAGACTTTTCACATTTGACATTTGAGGCCATACTGGTTAGTATTATTTCTTAACTAATCTGCTACTCTTGCCAAGGAACTATATTCCAGCTACAGAAGCTGTGTAAGCATTCTGGCAGCATTTGAGTTGAATGAGAGAAAAAAACCTCTTGGGAATGAACTTAAGTTTCAGGGGTAATAAGTGTCTTAATTTCATTCTGTTGAGTTTCTAAACCGCATAATGATATTTGGATTGTAGTGTATAAATTAATCTTTAATAGATACCTGATTCTCGTAGGTATTATAGGATAAAAAAGTCAATTGTGGAAGCACTAAACTTCCCTCATTCCATTAACAGCACAATTCAAGATTTAAGGATAACAGATACTGGAGTATTCCTCCACAAACTGGGTTAGTAATTCAGTATAGTGATTTGGGAGAAACAGATTCTACTAATATAATCAGAGAAAAGTATACCTGAACTTTACAGATCTGCAATTTGCAAATTTCTATGCAATTCTTATATGATCTGCATCTTTCCTAAACTAGTTAGTCTTTAAAAAATGAAAATGTTCTGCTTAATAAATGATTTTCCAATAAATAAATATTTTTTTGTATATGCAAAAAATTTGAGATGAGGCAGCAATTCCCAGTCTGGTTCAGTCTTAGAGCATGATTAATTACTAGTAATATTGCAATGCTAGACATTCAGAGTCTTTTCCGATCTTGAAGGAGGATTTCAATGAGCTTGGCTGCTTAGAAAGCTGAAAATCAATCAGTAAGAACTGGAGTGACTGAAGTAGAATTTAGAAATTTAGAAGTCCCATTATATCAGGTCTAGTTTTATCTGTTAGTTATAATAATTGTATTGTTTATTTTTACAGTATCAGTGTACTGTCAACTTAATTGCATTACTACGATGCCATCAAAGAAACTGTATAGATTTTTAACATATTTAAGTGTAAAGCTGCTGAATTTATTAAAAAAAATATGTGTACTAACTCTTATATTGATTATTTTAAATTTCAGTTCTAATGTCTGAGAATCAGTTAGCTATATAGCTTTCAAAGTTTGGGCCACACAGCTGCTAGTGTGAGAAAGTACAATTTTAGATAAGTGAGATTTTCTGGAATTAAGTACTGCATAACATGAATATTGTAGTAGGGTTGGGAGACTACAGATTATTGAAAGCAGACTATTTAATGTACACTATTTAGTGCACCAAAATCAATTGACAAAAAAAAGTAAATTGGTAAAAATCCATTTGACTTTTGCATATTAAAGAAATTGGATTGTGAAAGCATCATAAATGAAAAAGAAAGTAAGAAGCCCTTTGATATAATGCAGAGTAAAGCTTAGAAGAATCATTTATTGGGAGTTATTTGCAATTTGTTAGGAGTAATTTGCATCAGTTTATTGATCAAACAAGCTGTGGAGAATAGGGGAATTAAACTTCTGTTTAGTGAATATTATTTGAAATGACTATTGAAATAGCTTTGAAAATTTTAAAGTAGGTCAAACAGTTGAGGAAGAAATACTAGCAACAAACTAGCTTCTTTCATACCCATCAGGTCAATTTACTGTTTTTTGGACTAATGAAAAAGTCTTACATTACAATTTACCTCCAAAATGACATCTAAATTTGCTTATATTTAATTATTTTATTTTATACTGTAATGTAACAAAACAAGAATTTTTGCAACACAATAAATGCAGCTGCTTTGTGCCTTTGAAAACAAGTGTTCAAACATTCTGTGAATCAAGTGAACTGTGTGACTTTATCCTAATTTTTGGTACTCACTTGTTCTTACTACATAATTAATGACAAGCTGGCATGATTAGCAGGCTTTGTTCTTGCAAAACTCAGGACCAGAAGAACAGAGGTGTTGAAAGCCAAGCCTGCAGAATATAGAGTGGGAAGCACAGAGGAGCTTGCTGTAGAGCACATGTAAGTCAGCTTTATTAAAGCAGAGTGCCTCGTTTAGAATCCAGACTGTTATATAACCAAACAAAGTCTGGAAGTATGTGCCATATGTTTTCTGAGGGTTGGCTTTAGGCAACGGCCACAACAACTATTACGAACACTCAAGTCATTCTATCAAAAGAAATGAAGTCTGAGAGCTGTATTGACCAAAAAGAAATTTTTTTTCATGTAGTTTGAAAAATACTTTTTCAATATAAAGCTAAAATACCTAGAAACTGCTATGTGCACAAAGAAGTCTGACACAATTTTTTCTAGTTAACAATTATAAATGAAGATACTGTTCCTGACTGATAAAATATGTATGTTATGCCAAAGAGATGTCAGTAAAGATTCTGCAGTGCATCAAACATTACCCTGTTTAGAAACATTAGCGCCAAATGATTTCGGATAAATAGTCTTGACAAAGCTTTAGATTGATTTATGGAGGTGTTAATTAGAACTTGGGTTTTAATTCTCTGTTGGAAAGATATAAAGGTTTATTCAGAATAGTTCATCTCCTAAAGTAAGACTTTATTATATTTGAAAAAGTTTAAATAGACCATTTTTAAGGGGTTTTTTTTGATTGGGAAAAAAAAGAAGTCTGTTGTCCTCCTAATGGACTCATCACTTACTTTGAAACTACATTTTTGAATGTGGAGCTAATGTTAAAATGAGAACTGCAACCGAAATTTTAAAATCAGAGTTTGATGAACATTTGCTTTTACTGCCACATTTTTCCTTTTTTCCAAAAAGTATAAGACATAAAGGAAGCCATGACCAATTGTACTAAATAAGTAATCCCAGTCTTCTTTTACAATGAGTTATATGTTTTCACATATTTTTTAATGTTGTAAAGTTTTGTTCAAATACAAGATAAGAAGATTAAGGAACACGTTCTTGTCTTAAACACGTCTTTAACTGAAGTGCCAGCAACAGTTAGCCCCATATTTAATTGGAAGCAGTGGCCTACACTAAAGTAGTTTGCCACATTGGATAGCTCTTGCAGATCTGCCTCCAATCCATGTGCAGAAGAGAAGAGTCTCCACTTCTGGCAGGAACACTGGATATCAAGGCCTGCTTCACCATTTGTCCATGACATTTCAACTTTCATTGGGACATTTCCAAAATTACTTCCATGAATGGTTTCAATAAATAGAACTTAGATATTTAAACACTACTGGTCACTGCTTTTGCCACCAAAAAAAAAAATATTGTTTTAGATGTCTTTTGTATTCATAACATCATACTTTCTTTCAGAGATGCGGGTTGTTTGAATAAAGAAAGGATGGGTGACAAGGAAATATCAAATATTGCTTCCTCTTAAAAATTCACTTTTAAACGTGACACATGTAAATGCAATTGTCAGTCCAAATTCAATGTAAAAGAATGTTATTGTCTCAGTTCCTCAGATTTGTTATCTTTTTATTATTTAAACTTTAAGGATATGATTTATATATGTAAAGTTAGTGTCACTGTATATGCTCAGAGTAAAATCTGTAAGTAGTTCATTTGTGATTTGATTCAAATTTCATGTCAGGCAGGTACCCAGTGGCAAAAAAACCACAAAAAGTAAAATATATAAAATAGTAACAGAACTTTGTTTCTTCTTTCCATTTTCCTTTTTGTTGCACACTAAGTCACAAGCTCCATGAGTTATAGTTTGATTTTTTTCCTTTGTGATGACAGAAAAACTCTTTCCCCTTCCAGTTAGAGTAATTAAAATTTCGTTTTATTGTGCTGCTATCAAAATCTAAGCTCATAGGCAGTTGCAAATATTTCCAATCTATAAAGGGAAGAACACCTTGTATATTGTATGTTCCCATTCTGTCACTTAAAAGGATTAAAAGATTCAGATTACACCTAAATAAGACTATAATACAATTTCATTTCTTATAGCATTTGCTTTTCATATTAGAATCAGAGAAATTATAAAGGACACTAAAATGAATTGTCTCTCACACATTAGAGTGAAATGTTCAATCTGTAAGCATGGAAAGGGCTGCTAAACAGAGTTTTTGGCCTTGGAGATTTCTGAGATGTCCAGATTTTCAACCAGTGATACAAAGGAAAGTGTCTATTTCATTTCCCTATAACATTTGACAGAATTTTTCCACTCTCAGTAGATACCTGCATAACAAATATTTATTTGAAAATAAAAATTTGAATATAAAAATTTGAAATAATTTTTATATACTTGAAAAGTCTACTTCCATTTTTAAAAATCAGTTTACGTTTACTTTAATAGGATTAAAGTAGGTAAGCCATAGATACATTAAAAATATTTGTATATTTCAAAGTACCACATAGTTTCTCCAAATGTATATATTCTCTAGACCATGATCAATTTGGAAATGGGAGACTCATCAAAGATCATTACAACTGCTATGGCTGGTGGGATTGGCTTGTGATCTTCTGACAAATACAGGGAATACTGCATACAGTACTGAGCTGTTTCCTATAGGATTCTTGGTACCAACTGCCTCAGCTGAAAGCATAGCAGCTGGAACAGATAAAAGAAGCTTTCATTCTCACCCAGATGCCTGAATGTTTTCCTTCAGGCTGAGGTAGGGTTTATGTATCTCTTTTGAACATTACAGCAGTCTTCAACTTTTAAAATAAAAATAATTATTTTACATTGTCAAAAAATAACCTTGATAACTTAAAAAAAATGTGAGCAGATTCATATAGATGTCTGTCAAACAGCAGGGACTTTAAGCATTCTGATTAATGATTAAGAATTTTAAATCAGAACTGGAACAGAAGTATTTTTACAATGAATATTCAGTTACTTTTTTAATTTATTTTTTAATTAAAAGTGTCATAATTTTGTGCAAGAATGAATTTTCCTCATTAGCAACTTGATTGAGAGACCATATCCTGGTTTCTGCAACTACAGCTCCATGTTGAATGCAGGATAGTATAAGGAGTGATAAAGTTTTTACATAGTCCCACTGAGGGCAATATATCTCAGTCTCATTGTCTATACATTATGTTACAAATTGGTTATAAATTTGTGGTGTTAAAATGACTCAAACAAAACCTAACTCATCTCTGTGTAAGGCAATGTACTTTGTCTGAGGATTTTCCTCTGACGTCTCCATGGCATAGAAATTTGAGCCTTTTACATTCAGGTGAAGTGAATGTTGACTATGTTCTCAGTAATTTTGGTACCGTGCCCTCAGGGTTTTGTTTGTGTCTGTCCCAGGTGAGTGGACATGTTCCTATTCACTTTCAAGTATGCCATCTCTTATTATCACTGGTCATGAATACCTTATAAATCAGTAATCATTTTAGAAGAATAGCATTCAGGCATTTCTTTCACACATTCAGTAAGGACAAGCCAAAACTATGAAAAATATTGATTTAATAGAAAACACTGCTGAATAGTAACCAAAAAAGGAGCTTATAAAGAATGAAAAAGAAGAGTTTGATAGTTGCCTTTAATGGAACTTGCACAAAATGTGTCACTGTAATTTCATCTGTATCTGTAGTTTTTGGAAAAGGGTAAAGTTATTTTAAAATAATCTATCCTTGATTGTCACTGTGTCTGCAATTTCTACTTTGCCTTTTTAGTCTCATATCCAACAGCCATTCCAGACTTATTTTCAGATTGGAAGAAAAAGAAATTTTAGTTTCAAAACACCCAGTGAATTGAGGTGCTGGAAATGTGGCTAGGAAAATCTAGGTGTCTAGGAAGGCCTAGAAGCAAGACTATAAGGTGTTTCAGATAAGACAGCTAAATTTAAATTATGCTAGAGCTTCCTCCTACTTCCCAATGTCCTCCTCAGTCAGAGGCTATTTCAGGTGCTCAGTCTACAGATGACACCAGTGCTTTCATGGATGGCTTTGAATGTACCTTTCCTGTCTTCGTGAAACACAGAAAGATGAATGTTATTAATATCTACATGGATGTTATCTAATTACTCTTAAGAAAGAAAAAAAATAATGTTCTGATGTTATTCACCATATTGTTGATGAAATAGACATTATATCCATAAATATGTCTTGTCCTTTAATAGTATCTGCTATTACTTAATGATACATTGTCATGATATATTTACATGTTATGTGGCAAATATTTGGTTAGTAGTAGAGTATAGCAGGCTCTGTTTTTACCAGGTACCTAGTTCAAAAATAAGTTTTACAGTAATGTGACATCCAGAAACAAATGGTGTTTGCTTAAAAAGTCAGGCAATAAGACTGTGTCTGAATACAGTTTGGAGACTGTATTTTGAATCATTGTGCTTCATTGTTTATAACTTTATGTAATACCAAGGATACTAATAGTTTAGAATAAATTATTTACATGGAACTAGGGAGATGATTTAATCAGATTCAAAAAAAATTTAATCAAAACTCTCAGTAGTTCCCAAAGGATTAGAAAAGTTAGGGCCAAAATGAGTGATGCAGCTGCTACACCTGAAGGATGGGTTGACATCCAGAGGGAACTGGACAAGGTCTAGAAGTGGGCCCATAGAAGTCTCATGAGGTTTAACTAGACCAAGTGCAAGGTGCCGCACCTGGGTTAGGGCAAACCCAGGTACCAATCTGGTCTGGGGTATGAATAGATTGAGAGCAGCCCTATTGGGAATGACCTGGGGGAAGTGGTAGATGGGATGCTGAACATGATATGGCAGTGGGAGGTTGCAGACCAGAAAGCCAGTTGTACCCTGGTCTACATCCAAAAAAGCGTGGCCAGCAGGTAGAGGGAGTCAATTCTGTCCCTCTACTCTGCTCTTATTAGACTCCATCTGAATTCTGCATCCAGCTCTGGGGTTCCCAGCACAGGAAGGACATCAACCTGTTGGAATGAGTCCAGAGGAGGCCACCAAGATGTTTAGAGGGATGGAGCACTTCTTCTATGAGGAAAGGTTGAGAAAAATTGGTATTGTTCATCCTGGAAAAGAGAAGGCTTTGAGGTGACCTAATTTCAGCCTTGCACTACCTAAAGGGAACCTAGAAGAAAGATGCACATAGTGACAGGATGAGGAGCAAAGACTTCCAGCTGAGAGTAGGTTACAATAGATATTAGGAAGAAATTCTTCACTATGAGGGTGATGAGACACTGGAACAGGTTGTCCAGAAAGAAGTTGTGGAAGCCTTATCCCTGGAAGTATTCAAGGCCAGGTTGGATATGGCTCAGAGCAATGGAGTGTAGTGGAAGGAATCCCTGTCCATATCAGAGGGTTTGGAACTAGATGATCTTTAAAGTCCCTTCTAATCTAACCCATTCAAAGACTTTTCATTTCCCAGCATCTGCAGTCACTAGATGTAGGGACAGCAGATGACAGATACCCACTTCCTATTTGTGGCCTTACTGTCCATGGATCTCATTCATTTTTAAACCCACTGATATCATCTGCCTTCACAACCACAAAGGGCAGTAAGATCTAAAAGTTCTAATACAGTAGAATTTGAGGAATAACAAGCAGATTTTTTCCACATTGAAGAAATTAAGATGTTTGCAGAAATGGAGAAGTGGACAATTGCTTGCAGTACTCTCCTCATCATATGTAACATTTTTTATCTTTCTGTTGTTATTGCAAATTTTATAGATGATTTCAGTGGAATCCTGTCATCTGGATGTCTTTTCTGAGATGTAAATGCTAGTGACCCATTCAGCATTGTATAAACATGACTAGGTTATATTTTTCTTAATATATTACTTTATATTTAGTCATACTAAAGCTTCTTGGCCTCTTTTTGTTCAGTCAATTTTGTGAAATCCTTCTGGAATTCCTCATCATTCATATGATATAAAATTGCTCCAAATAATTCATTAGTATCCTAAAAATCTCCAATCTCTTTTCTGAAACAAAACAAGCAAACAAAAACAAAACCCCAACCAACGAAATAAAGACACTTATTTATTTTAGTTAAAAAATAACTGCACAAAGTTGTGGATTCAGATCTGCAGCTTCTGGGGGGAAAAATCATTTCTTTAAGAAGAGAATCACAAAGGAATAACACCACCATAGAGAAAAATGCAGAGAAAGGAAATATTAGAAGTATTATAGTCCCAACACAACTAAATGAGAAAAAAACTGCACTTGCAGACAAGCTATTTTTGTTTATTAAAAAGGAAGAAGTATACAATTTGCCCCTTTTTTTCCAAATGATTTGCTGGTACATTGAATTGCTATGATTAATCTCTTCTAGAAACTTTTAAAATATAAACTGTGCACATAAATTTTATACTATTTAATTATCAAAATATTAATACACATATGTAAAGTCTAGAAAAATTTTATGTGAAAGTAAAAGTTAAATCATGAAACCCAATTTTGAAAATCTAGCTGAAAATGCAAGTATTATGAAACTTAGGAATTGCAGACATACACATCCTTCAGTTGTGGCTTTATTTTCATATTCACCTCTAAAATCATCCTAAGAACATGCTCTTCTTTTGGCAGTCATTCTCACAGTCTCTGTGCCTATATTTGAGGCCTGAAAACAGCTTTTAAAACATATCTCTGATGGTTCTTTATGTTTTCTGGCATTTCCTCATCCAAAAGCAAAGCCACATCATCTTCATCCTTTTCTTCTGGCCCTCCAATCGTTACTCTTATACTGAAATATATAAGTAACGAGACAAGAAACAGGAACAAAAGGAGGTCTGTCACTGTGAAAAGCCATTCTGTTTTTACGAATCTCTAAATAATGATATAAATATATTATAAACATAATAACATATAGCACTCTCTTGAGGACTGCCATAAAGGGCAATGTTCTGTAATACTATCAGAGGAAACTCACTACTCATCTGCATTTCTTTCTATTTATGTCAAAGTTGCAACATGCTATTCTCTCTTAATCTTTTAGATACAGTGGGGGAAAAAAAGGGTTTAGAGACTATTATTTGGCTCATAATGGCAAACACACAAAGCATACAAATGCCAGAATTGACATTGTCTGTATCCCTTTTTGTCAATGCCATATTTGATTTTTTAGTTTTATGGCATGAGGATATACTTTTTCTATCCTCCAAATCCCTGCCTCTTTCAGTCTAAAAGCAGACAGTACTCCTTAATGAGCAGTTTTCCCTCTTTTAGCCTTCATCTTGGTTAATAGTCTGTACCCAGCCTTATTCACTGAAGATTATTCAAATCCTGCCCTCAAGACAGAATTATTTATTTCTTCATATCTTTTTTTTTTTTTATGATGATCAACTCTGCAGTACTGAATGCTTCACAAACATTTACAAAATATGATGATCAAAGTTGTTGAATGTCTTCCATACTGGGAATGATAGATAAGCTGGGATCCATGAGCTGTAAAGAGTAAAACAAGGGGAATATGCTAAAAATTTGCAAATCATGAGTGACTTGCTAAAATTCTGTAGGGGGAGATAGTTTACTGTTTCTTCAGGTACAAGAACTAAAGGATAACATATAAAACTGATATAAGTCAGGTTCCAAAAGCCACCCATAATCTGCCAACCCTTCAAGACAGAGAATCAGAGCTCCCCCCTCCCCCCCCCCCCAACACCGAGGAAAAGAGAGGGGAAGGGAAAAAAACTTCTCAGAACCACGTTTAGGCTAAAACTACATATATTTCACAGAAAGAAAGAGACAACTAGAAGAAAGTACAAATACACACTCACACAAG
>JAOXXN010000471.1:52451538-52475123 GCA_026770055.1 Myrmophylax atrothorax
TTTTTTTTAACTGATTGGTATGTTTTGGATATTTTCTCAGCTTTTTAAAAATATATTTCATTAGTGTCTTTTTTAAGTCTTTAAAATATGATTTTTTGAGGGAAAAACATTTGTACAAAAGCATGCTACCTTACTAACTGACAGAGATTCTACAATACTTATCTTCTCCTGGTCGTTTTATCCCCTACTCATCCTGCTTTGGCCTCCCTCATTCTTGCACAATCTGGTGCAAAAGCCTTCTCTCCTGTTGTTTTTGGCATCAGAAACAACATACCATTAGTTCTTCATCTAATATAATCTGAAATCTCAGCTGAAATCTTATATTTCTTCCCACGTTTATGCCTCCAAATTTCGCTCCCTTCCTGGTACAGCTTGATTTGTAGTTTTACAAAATGCAAAGCATAATTGCTTACTTTAAACTAAAGAATCTGTAAAGAACAATTTTGTATTTTTATTTTTAGAAGAGTTTTTTTTCAAGAGCATTTTCTCTTTACAGGACACCCTAGTTATCTTAATATGTTGGTTTCCTGCAAGTATGTGTCACTAAAAATCAATTATGTTTCTTTTGGGCATTCAGTAATTATAGTTCAATGGGGTAATGGAAAATTAACTTATTCTCATTAAAAAAAAATAGAAAAGTTTGTTTTCATAGGTCCTTTTTGTAGTCATAGTTTTCTAATTTGTGTTGCTTTAAATCTCAGCTAAAAATGTGAAAATGCACAGTGCCTACTGTGAAGAGCTGTTCTTCATCTGAATTCTTTGCTTTTAACTGGAGGATAAAATAATCTCATCCTCATTTTTCTCATGTCCTTGACATATCTGACAGCACTGGAAAAAATAGGAGATAACTGCTGCTATATGATATTTAGACCACCAATCCACTGCAATAAACTGATTTTACTGCTATAGTTCTTGGATTTTTCTGTGACTGCTTTCTTTAAAAAAAAAGTTTCTTTTGCTAACATTTTTTATTTTTTCAGGAAGTTCTTTGTCAGAAATTTTATTAGAGAGAACAAACCTTTCTACATTCTTTGATTAAAATATGTGCGATCAATTCATATAATTAACTGTGATACTGTGTTTACTAGTTTTCTGAATTTTTTATAAATAATCTTCTGCTAAAAAAGAAAACATCCTTTGTGTTTGTGAAATGCACAGACATTTATGCATGGGTTCCAAAGCCCCATCTAAGTGATTGGGGGCTAAATATAATACTTTTTTTTAAGCCAGCTTTTAATTGAGTAATGATGTGTGAAACTCATGTGGCACAGTGGGAAGCATACAAAAAAGAATCTGAAAGAGTATAATGACTGCAGAACATCCACGCATTTGAAATCAGGAAGATGTAAGAAAAATCTAAGTCAGTCACATAACATGAAGCAATGGGATTATGCAAAAAATGTGGTTAATAATGCTTCACTGGAAACACGCCACAACACAGTGTGAAACCTGTGCCTTAAACTATGATAGATTATTTAGAAAAATAATCTTATATTTTAAAGAATTATTAAACAGTCAAATAGTAATCCACTTACAGAGCAAAATCTAAATATACAGAGTATGTGGCTTATATCTCCAGAGTATCATCTACATTATTTTTGAAAGTTTGCTTTATTTGTTTTATTGCAAATGCTTATTTCATTTTTTCTATAATTAGTAACCAAAATTGTTGTTAAAAGTCTGAAAAACTGTAGCAATAATGTCCAAGAAAGGTCTATTTGTACAAACAAGTGTTTGCACATATGACAAAAATTATAGGGATGTCTTTAGTGCTTCCCAAGTATCCTGGTGTTAAGATGTAAGCAGATCTACATCTTTCCTTTTTTTCACTAGAGAAAGTAGGGACAAATTGGATGATTTTTCTGAGATTATGTCACTGTAGGGTCTATCAAGCAAAGAACGTTCTCTGCTTCATCTTGGACATCTTTTGTGACCATCAGGTTATATTTTTCTACACTGTCAGTTGGATTCAGCTGCCTTTCTTCTTTAATAGTCCCAGTCCACAAATTGTCCACAACTGTTAATTTGCTCCCAGTCTTGGGTCCAGGAAAGATGGAAGTGGAGATGAGTGTAATTTTTTCCATCACACATAGCCTGAAGACTTTTTTGATATAGGCTTAATCTATTTCTGTATTTATTTAAATTCTCCACTTGAAAACTATGAATAATACTCCACAGGTACAACTTTGAGTCTCCCAGATCCTACTCTATGTATAATAACAAATTACTTCCTGTGCAGACTATGCTATCGAGTCATTCTGTTATTGCAAAGGTCATTAGCTTCCTTAAAGAGATATCACTTCAGCATGCTACCTTGCAGGTCTCTTTCTAAATGAAGATTATTAATACATGAATCATTTCAGAAGATTGTGGTATATGTGTTTTCAGTGCACTTACATTTTATTAACTTCTTGTTTCCCAGTATATTTTTTATATTCAACGGTTATTTAGACTGAAATTATTTTAAAGTCCGTCACCATAAACACAATGGCTCAGCAAAGATAAGATGATCATTGTAAGCACAAGGATCCTCGGTAGCCTAGTCAGTGAAAAGGGAGATCACTGAATTGGTTACTCCCAAGCCATGATTTTGAAATCATTCATGCAAGAAAACAAGTTTCATTTTGTCCATGATGTGAAACCTATTGAGCTGAACGAATCAAAGAAGCTCTTCCACAAAGATCTTGCAGACTGAGGAGGGATTGATCCCTGTATTGGTAGAACATACATTATGAGATGAAAGAGGGACTTTACTTTTCGATCATGTAAACCATATCATGGCATGTTTATGTAGTTTGTAGGAATATAAGAAATGTACTGTGAGATGTTTAGGGGAACAATCAAAGGCAGAGAAAGAGGCAAAATGTATGAATTAGGAAGAAATGGTACATGAAAGCAGAAGAAAAAGATAATGAAAGAAAAATGGTAGGGCTGGTCAAGAGTAAACAGGTTGTTTGGGCAACTGATTCTGCTAATCTCCACAGTTGATCTATACTAACACTATTCCTAGATATTTTCCTTGGTGAGGTTACTCCTGTTCTGCATGTGCATAATGCTAGTAAGCCTGAAGCTGGCATCGCCAGCATTTAGAACAAGTGGTCCTGGCGCAAGGTATCAGATAAAGTGAATTTCTGAGGTCTGGGTCATGGAAAGATCAAGGATCTAAAAATTGGCTACTAATTGTCCAAAACTGCCACTGAAAAGATAGGGGATCTGGCAAGACCATAGGTCTGGACTACCTACTGGGGTATCTATTTGCATATGCCGATGTTCTTCAGTCCTGACCAGCTGTAGTGAAGCAACAAGATTAGGCCATTTATGACCTTCATATCTGTGTGTTTTCTGTCCATATTTATCAGTGTCTGGTCATGTTTGAGCAGTTTGCGCATGGTTGGATCAGAGAACACTGATCTGGGCTATTGGATTCAGAAGCCCCTATGTTGTAATTTATTTTAATATAAAGCTATTATTTTAAGAAATATTGAAAAAAAAGGGATAATAAGTAAGTTTGCTTATGATATTAAATTGGGAGAAGCTGTTGACTCCCTCAAAGGCAGAGAGGCTATGCAGAGGTAGAGTGACCTTGACAAAAGAGGGTTGGGAAATAACCAATCGTATGAAGTTTAACAAAGACAGGTTCTGAATTCTGCACCTGGGATGTGGCAATCCTGGATATTCATGCAGACTGTAGAATGAGATGCTTAAGAGCAACACCACAGAAAGGGACCTGACAGTCCTAGATTTTAGAAAATTGAACACTAGTCAGCAGTGCCCTGGAAGCCAGGAGGACCAGCTGTGTCCTGAGGTGCATCAGGCATTGCAAACCAGTTGAGGAATGTGATTGCTCTGTTCTACTCTGCACTGGTGTGGCCTTACCTTGAGAACTGTGTGCAATTTTGGGCACTGCATTATAAAAAAGATATAAAACTATTAGAAAACATCTAAAGGAGTGCTATGAAGATGATGGTGAAGGGTTCAGAAGGGAAGCCATAGGAGGAGCAGCTGAGGTCACTTAGTTTGTTCAGCCTGGACAAAAGAAAACCGAGGGAAGACCTCATTGCACTCTTCAGCTTCCTCATGCGGAGAAGGAGAGAGCAGGCACTGATTTCTTCTTTCTGGTGATCAGTGACAAGACCTGAAAGAATGGCATGAAATTGGGTCAGAGGAGTTTAAGTTATATATTAGGGTAAGGTTTTTCATCCAGAGTGTGGTTGGGCACTAGAACAGGTCACTCAGGGAAGTGGTCACGACACCAAACTTGCCAGAGTTCAAGAATAATTTCAGCAATGTTTTCAGGTACATGGTGTGATTTTTGAGGCTCTCCTGATCCTAGTGTGTCCCTTCCAACTCAGGAAATTTCATGATTCTACGAAAACTTGAGGAAAAGTGACGATGTCACTGAAGCAGTCCTCAAGAAGTGCTTCTAATAGAAACAGCTTATATGGAAAAATGAAAAAGCTGAGGTTATATAGATCACAAGATAAAATAACAAAAACCTCTCAGGCTGGTGTCTCAGAAGCTTATAAAATTTAGAGAAATTATATATTTAAAAGAGAGTTATTTTATAAACCAGTTAAATCAGATAAACCAATCCATTGAATACAGAATTGTGATGTCAAATGGAACTGGTTCTACAAAATTGATTCAATTCTTCTCAAGATTTTTGAAAGGGTAACACAGAAAAAAATAATCACTTACCCAAGAGGGTGAAAGCTCTCAACCACTAGAAGTCAACTTGGGAGTCATCTTAAACCAAGGTGGATAAACCCTTCCTGACTGCAGATCTGCTGGAAGGACATAGACCTGTTGAAGCGAGTCGGAAGGAGGGCCACCAAATTGATTAGAGGGATGGAACACCTCTCCTACAAGGAAAGACTAAGAGAGTTGGGATTCAGGGTTTTCCAGGGCTCAACGTGAAAAAGAGAAGGCTTTGGGGTGATTTAATTACACCTTTCCAGTATCTAAAGGGAGCTTATAGGAAAGATGGAGAGGAACTACTTAGAGAGCAAGGGGGAATGACTTTAAACTCAAAGAGGTTTATATTAGATATTAGAAATAAATTCTTTTCTATGAGAGAGCTGAGGCACTGGAAGACATTGTCCAGAGAAGATGCAGATGCCCCATCCCTGGAGGAGCTCACGGCCAGGTTGGGTAGGGCTCTGAGCAACCTGGTGTAGTGGAAGGTCCTTCTGACCAAGGCAGGTGGTTTGAAACTAGATGATTTTTAAGGTCCCTTAAAGGTTCATTTATTCCCCAGTCAAGTCTAATCTGGGGTCAAATATAGTCATATGAGCCCTCCTTAGCTGAGGGTCTGACCTTCTGCAATATAATAGCCACCATGCAGATGTGATGGTGGTTGGCCTACACAGGGTCCAGTCAGCATAACATCACTGAAGCCAGCCATGACATGGCTGAAGAGGTTTGTACCCTCCTTGAGCAGGTGCACCTGTCTTTCTTGATAAAAGGATCAAAGCTGATGCGAGAACAGAATTCTAAGAAAGTTAAAAGGGATGACAAGACAGACTTGCAGAAGTCACTGACTTAGCAGAGGCTTGATATGGGGGAAAGTGTTATAATTTACAGCACAGAAAATTAATTTTTACTGACACATATCTATGTACAATCTGAAGAAGTAGTTTTAGTTCTCATTCTGTCCCTATCTCTATTAGATGATATTGGCATGGCAACGGAAAGTTTGGATATATCCTCAAACAGAATTATTGAAACATTTGTATACTCTTCTATATTAAAAGCCAGACAGAAAGGAAAAGGATTTGTCTCCAAATGTTGACCCTTTCAGTGAACAAATGTTGGAATATTCCCATCATTATAGCAATACAAGAAAGCAAGGCAGACAGAGTAGAAGTAATTTAATCCAGCATAAAGCATTTCTGGTAGTGCTAGACATGGAGGACCAAAGAGATAAAAGAAGTCACAGTCTTAACAGAGATAAATTGCCTGTATGGCTTATTGTCTTACTTGCCTATGAAGATAGGCTATTTGTGGGGATATACTGAAGTATAACAGGAGAAAAAAAAATAATCAAGACTTTGCTAAAAGTTTTAATTTGCTTTGTAAATCTTTTAGATGAGCTTGGCCTAGCTTCAAATAAGGTGATTCGACAATGTGGTCCCCTGTTTATAATGAGCTAGAGTAAACTGCAAATTTGGGGCAGTAAGTCTAAGTCTCTATAAAATAACACTAAAAAGTGCCACAATATACAATGTACACAGAAAAAAAGTCTTAAAAGTTTTAAACAATAGATGCAGAATTTAAGATATTGTAACTAACTGCAAAACCCAGTGAGAAATCTTTGAAGTTTTTATACTTGTAATTTAATGAAAAAGCAAAATTAGGTTCCTTTTTTCCTCACAAGTCTCTTCTAGCATTTCTTGTCCTTGTGATATTTAATTCATATGTTTGTGCTGAAAATTTCAGTGACTTCACCTTCAATTGTCTGTCCTCCTTCTACCCTTCAGACAAATGCAATACTTGCAGTTATGGGCTTTCTCTTGAGGTTTTTCATAAAAAATCTCCCAAGATGAAAATGGCATTTCTTGCTTGGTAATTTTGTCTGAAAAGTTGTGTAATTGCAAAGATAAAACTTTTCAACAGGGTCAGACAAACAAAGAGAAAGCTTTGCATTGAATGACACCTATTGAAGTTTAAGTCTATTCTTACTTGAAAAATCAGCTATATACCAGCTGAATTCTCTGAAACTAAAATCAGGTCATAAAGGAACTATAGCTTTTACTATTTTTATTAAAAAAATGAAAATTAAAACTGAAGTTTCAATGTGACATTACAGTAAACATAAAATTCAATGCTGCAAAAAGTTCTATTCTGAATAGACAAAAAAGAGAGGTAACACCACCCCCCCCCACACACGTTGCTTTCTTATTTTATCAGCAGGAAATTGAGATGCAATTAGTCTAAGTGTATCATGTGGTCCTACAGGAAGCCTGCCTTAGAAAAAAGAGTTACATTAAGCCACACTACCAACACTGGACCCTTTCCTTCCACAGAAAAAAAAGTAAAATGATGTAAAATAATATCTATCTTCTGAAATCATGAAAGATAAAGGCAACAACAGAAATATAGACACAAAATATTTCAGTCTCTGAAAAAAACACCAGGAGTCTGAAGCACCCAAGTAGTAATAATGATCTTTCAGGTTTTTAGGATTTATGAGACACTAGAGTTGCCTTTAGGTAGTTTACTTGACTGACTACATCTAAAATTCTCAATGATTGCTGAAAACACTGACAACTTTCACTGTACACCCACACAGATGACCAAAGGCTTTCTGTAATTCATTTTCTCTTTTTTGTTTTGTGCTGCACTTAGGCTACATCTCCTCACAAAACATTATTTCTTTTATGGGTATCATTGTCTGTGTTTTCCTAGCATGGATATTTCAATTCAAGGCACCATGTAAAATGGAGCATTTCAATTTATCCCGATTTTATAAACACAATAACGCAGTACTAGGTTTCTGATTAACATGAATAAAGTATCAGCTTCAGACTTTAAATGTTTCTAAATCTTCACCCTATTTAGGGGCTCTGGCAACACTACTAGTTACAGTTAAAACTGTTGAGTGTAAACAAAACTTGCAAAAGAAGACTTGTGTCAGGCATAACCTCTGAGAAGTATGCTACTTATTTCATCCTTCCCACAAGTTTTGTCTTTCATCCTCATAATTCTTTTAGAAGAAAGATTGTAGATCTTATTGTACAATAGATTGTAGATTGTATTCTGTAATGTAGACGTGTGATTGGATTACAGTTTTTTAAGACAATATTGAACTCTGAAAAAGTCTGTTATTTCAAAGTGTTCTGTCCCACAATTTGTGATGGCTGTGATTGACAGCTACTAAGAGGCAGTTTTTGAGACTTCTTCCTAATGTGTTTACCTTCCCTTTTCCTCCTGTCATATTGGCATTCTTCTAGACTTTTCACAAAAGGTATTTTATGTATCTATATATAGTTACTGAATTTTAGGCACTTCACTTTCAACATCCTCGAGCAACAGCCTAGCTCTACAGTGGAGTGCTAAGTCAAATGTTTGATATCCACCTTTATGCTTTACTTCTCTAAAAACCTCGTCTTTGATGAATACCCATAATTTCCATATATAAAATATGGAATTCACAGACCCATTATGTTCATATGCTACCCACACAAAAGATTTACAGGAGAGAGGATAAGGTAGTTATTGAGAAGAAACATCAACACTTAAAACCTGTAAATATGACTTCAGCACACTGTTTTTGTACTTTATTTGACAGGAAAAATGAAGTAACTGAAGATTTCTTGCTTGAAAGCTTAATTTCCTTAAAACTGATTATTTGATAATGTGGTAGGATAGGTTGAGCAGTTTATCAACTTTTACATGTCAGAAGTAGACACATCCTAGATCAACAACAGCCACACAGATCAACACGGACAGAGAGCAATGCCATTATCATCATCCACATATGTGAAAACAGGATTCACATGACCCACTGAACAAAACCATCTTGTTTCTTCTGTTCAGCTAGTCTTTAATCTGCTGGTGGTTGCACAGATGTACACATACACACACTCTGTTTAGTAATAGGCCTTAATAAAGAGGTACGAAATTTTGCAGTGATCAGATGTAGAGCTCAGTCAGGCAAGTGTACTGACCAGCAACTTGCTTACACTCAAACAGTCCCATTTAACCCCCTTTATCTCCCTTTTCCCATTCTCTTTCCCCATTTACCTCTGTCTCTCCTTTTCTTTGCTTCTATCTCCTCCCAGATTAAAAAAAACCCCATCCCTAATACTTTTATCCTATTCGTTACACTTCTTTTCTGTCTGTACCCCAAACTGCTGTTTCTGATAAAGTTACTCACATAATTCCATACATAGATGGTATTTCTGATATAATTACCTGGATCCTGTGTGACTTCAAAATCCACTCCTCTAATTATCTAGGATACTTGATCGACTGTAACCTCTGCAATCCACCCTCATGGCACTGTTGTTATACTGAAAACTGGTTTTATGAATGTCTAACTCTTACTTGTTATGTCTAAAAATATCTCATTCCATGTTAAGTAATTTCTTAAGTTCTGTTATGCCACCTAACCTTCAGGACATGGACATAAGCTGTCTGCGTACCTTAACAACACAGAATCCTTCTTGTGCTATCTTTCTTATCTCATATATGTATGATTCCAGACACAATTTACCTTGCAATTTACCCAGAATAGCACAGGAATAATTTCACTCTTTTAAGCATTCAAATTCTTCAAGTGCTCTATTTCTAATATTTTCTAAGAAAAACTACAGCTCTGTTTCTTAAATTTACTACCATTAAAAACAAAAAAAAAATCTTTTTCTACTTTCAAAAAAAAAAAATGAAGTTGTCAATCAGATATACCTATCACTAAATTCCCATCATCATAAATAATTAACAAAACCTTGTCAGGTTTTTAAGACTGATGGCTGTCACAGCCAGGCTTCAAATAGGAGTTAAAATTAGACTTAATTCTCTAACACTTTTCTTATTCCATGACACATCATATTACCTCTAACAACAATGTCCTTTTCCCTTGCTGATCTGTGAAACATAGCTCATGACAACAGAGGCAGCTACCCCAGTTGTTTTCTGCATATGTATGGCAGGCATTAGCATTTCAGTTTTGTGAGTTATACTGTAACTGTCTCACAGTGCTGAAAGGAATCTAGCTGCAATATGAGTGTTAATATTTAGAGATCTAGATATGGAGAGTATAACACAGGTTGTCCAGTTGTAATAGCTGAGAAGGAAGCACCTTTTGAACTACTAGTTATTGAGCTTAAACTAAAAAAATAGCTGATGTCAATGAAGACCGATGTTCTGACCATAGTTTTGCTCTTTTTTAAGGAAGACATATATAAAGATGCTGTAGGCAAAAATAGGCTGTGGGCAAATGGGACCTGCATTGAACATCTGTGCTTGCTTCTCTTTTTTTTTTTTCCTGTTACTAAGGAGAATGTTCAGATGGTGATTTTAAATGATTTAAGGTTGACAGTGTTAAGTCTAATAAGGGAAAGCGAAACAACATCTGGTGTGGTGGATATAAAATATTTTGGTATAACACTTAAAAACACTCCATGTACAAGTAGGAAACTTTTTCTATCCTTCTAAAGGATATATTGAGCCATCATTTTTAATGAATAATATGATTAGATAAGATAAACTTTTTATTGCACAACTGAATGTGTTTTCTTTTTATTTTCATTAGAAAGGCTTATCATAAATGCAGGTATTATTCCTCCCCATCTATTTATTCTGTCTTTCAAGGAGATAATTTTTTTTAATGTTATGGTTTTTTTCAGTTTACCCCCTTTTCTGCTGTTTTTCTGCTGTTTTTCTGCATGCTTAATGTTAAGGCCATATTAAAAAATTATGAAGAATACACCTGGGAGTACCAGAAAACTTAAGATTTGACTGAAAGACACAAATTTCCTCTCCAGAACTGCAAAAAACCTCTAACTAGATGTAAAGGTGAAGTACTGAAACTCAAATTGCCTACCTCAGCTACTTGCTTGAAGACTTGTTTATACCCTCAGTTTTACTACTGGAAGTGCGATCTGTACATAAAATATCACCAATCAATTTTTTTCTATATAGAACTTGCGAAGATCACATGTCCACATTTTATATATGGCCATGTATGTATAATATTCCAAGACTTTTTGTACAAAATTCTTACCATGTACAAACTCTTCAAGACATCCTATTTTTCTCCATAGATGGAAGAACAAAATAACAATATATACCATTTTAAATGTTACTTTTTTAGAGTATTTAAACCGGGACAAAAAAAATTTTTTTAGGACATTCACCCATACATGAGTACTTTATTCATTGTTCAGACAAAGTGCTTTATCAAAGTTTAAATTCCGCTTCTAACTACCTCCTCAATTTAATCATATTGAGATGATTATTTTAATTGATTCATTCTGTATGTGTGCGTATGTGTATATTTACTTTATTTGAGGATGTAAAGATACTACAGGTAAACACAGAATCTGAGCTTGAAAAAACAGAAATACATAATTGTTTTTATTAAATAAAACATTATTGAGGTTCCTAATATCTCTGAGAGATCTTAAAGATTGCTTGAAATAATTTTTGTATTTTGCACATATTATTACACTTATCAAGCATAGCTAATTGGCATAGCTAAAGTACATGAATAACAATGTGGCTTAAAACTAAAAAAGAAAATGAAATTATGTTTATTTCTTATAAATAAATTATTAGCCACTATGTATTATTTATATTACACAAATTTAAGTAATGTATAATACATGAGGATAAATTTACTATATTTGGAGCAAAATTAACTGAGCTGTCTCTTAGGACCTTTATTAATATTGTAAAATTGGTATTATACTCCTGTATAATTGATTTTGAAGACTATTTTGCATATGTTTTCTAAATCACATCACTTAAACTAGAAGATGTTACATATCATGTGCCAGGCTGATAGTACAATGACAAAAGCATGCTGTGAAGCATGACACAAAGGTCTTTAAAATTCAGGTTAACTTTGCACAAAATGTGAAATTCTAATTTCTCTGTGAAAAAACTCATAAAGAATTACTTAAATCTTTGTGTCAGTTTTAAAAAGGAAACCAAGGTGTCTCTCAAGGAAAGTCAGGAATCCCGCTGGAACAGGAAGAGGCCTTTCCTCTCCTCAAGCCACCACAATTCTTGAAATTAATAGACTTTAGGCAGAAAATGTAAAAAAGATGGTAACAGTTCTTTAGTACAAATATACAGAACAGAATGAAACAGAAGAAGCAACAACACTGTAACAAAGACTTTCAAACGCTGAAGTGCACCTTTGCCTTTTGCTGCATTATAGCCACAAACAGCAGGGAATGCTGTTGGGCTCCAGGAAAAGCGAAGGTGGAGTTACTCACTGGTGGCCGGCAGAGGTTCTGGGGTTGCCGCAGATGGGATTCACCATCCAGCACAAAGGGGCTCCCCCTGGTTCTGGGCCTTCAGAATGGCTGGCAATGGCTGTGGGTTCCACAGCCCATGGGAGAACAGGCAGCCAGCAATGGGCAGGCAGAAAACCAAGCAGCTAACGAGGGGGTGAATGGAGGTTCCCTCACCAAAATGTTGGCTCTGGCAATTCATGGAAGAGGCAACACAGGACGTGCAGGACCCCCCTAGGGCCACTGTAAGCCCCAGCAAAGCAGCAGCTGGACACCAAAGCCAACAGGACCAGAGGCGAGTGGAAAACAACCAAAAAATAAATGTGGGGCCCTCTCTCACACTACTCCCCGAGTCAGGGAAAAATGAAGTGACCAGAAAAAAACGAAACCTTCCTCCACCAAATTCAGGCCTCCCCCTCCAAAATGTTTTCCCAAGCCATTAGGCTGATATTTAAGAGGCTTTCAGCTAACATTTTGTTTGGCTTGATTGCAGGCTATCCCACCAGGGGCCCAGCTACAGTAGGCAATGAAATAGCCCTTTCCTTCCCCTTCCACAGTGGTAACAGGGAAAATTCAAGTAAGAGGTTTTCTGGCACTCATGACAATCTTCTTAAGGAAAAGCACTTTTTTAGCTGTCTAACTTCAAACTGCACTATATGACCTATGTATTCTATGATAATTGCATTAATGAAGTGTCAAGGAAATTACAGATCTACAAAATCCTCATACTGGAAAAAATTACTTCTGTTTATAGTGGTCAAGCTGGAATTAATGAGCTCTGTAATTTCCTGAAAACATCTGGTAAGGCTGCAGAACTCTGAACTCGTTTCTGTCCCATATTGATCTTAACTTCAAAATAACATGAACATTTTCATAAAAAAAAATCAGAGAAATCAAGTGTTAATCATGATTTCCCTTCTATTTTAAAAAGTGTTTTATTGAAAATATAGTTTCTGTTTCTATTATATCAGGACATGTCAGTAGAAATGTTGTTACTATATATTGAAAATATTTGACAATTTTTTCTATGCTATTTTGTAATAGAAATGTTTATACAACAAATAGGTAAACCTCCCCAATTTTATCAAAGATGTATTTCCTAAAGGAAAAGTCTTTTGTGCAAGGAGTTTACTTCTGCTCCAAGTCACTTCTCTTGCTTACTTACAATGTGAGAAAATCAAATTAACATGTCTTAGGAGGGGATACAAGGGATGTTTAAAACAACCTATAAGGTATCTCACATTTGGTACAGACATTAAGGTTCTTAAAGTCACTTTTAGTACTTAATGACATAAATGTCTTAATAGAAAATTATCATAATAGAAATAGATGTCTCAGTTTGTGAAAATAGTTTTAACCAAACTAAGCTACAGCTGAATTTCACTACATATTATGAATGGTATAATTTTAAATCTCTACTATCCTAATAAGATAAAAGAGAGATATGCAAAATACGAATTTTCTTTGTTTTGTTTTGTCTTTCCCTAGCATTTCATTTTTTTATCTTTATTCCTATTGTGGTAAGCACAATCTGAAATTAAATTTGATTACTTGAACTATATCTTTAGTAAAAAATGAAGCAGCCAGTGTAGCAAAGGCTATTTGCTGTATAATACTGTGTTTATAACAGTGACAGGAAGATTTGTAATCATATCTGGACATAAACTTTTACTTGGTGCCTTCAGCTACACAGATATTTTCATAAAGTTAACTGAATTGACTGTTTCAATGCCAAGGTATCCTTTGCCATAATATTTTTAAGCAAAAACAGGTGGGTTCAAAGGACAGAAATGCAAAGCAAATCAGCTCTTTCTTTTCTCAGGATAATGTTCTGACTGAATTGGTAATGAAAATGGAGAGCATACTACTACTCATGTACTTCCTGAAGACTTTGTGACTAAAGTTGTGATGAGGTTTAGGTGCTAGAAAAGTAATGGTATATGTTGGCATTATCTTTCATAGAGATTGAGACCTAAGTGGTTTCACAAGTGCTTCTGTAAGACTAAGGAAGGATGTAAATGATTGTGTAGGAAATGACAATGATCCATCTCTCTTCTGTTTATTTTTCAGTATTTTAAAATGGGAAGAAATCAATTACTAGAAGGTAACTCTCTACTGAAAGTGAGATAATAATGAAACATACCTCTCATCATGAGAGGGAAAATATTTTCTATTAGTAATCAAAACAGTGGCTCATTTAAAAAAAAACATTCTTCTTTAGTCTAAATGCACAATTAAATTATATAAGTAAATGCTAATAATGCATTTTGATACATTTTTGGTACATTCCACTTTGGGTACTCACTTACTACAAAAGCCACATTTGGATTTGTGTAAATTACTTTTCAGAGTAACTTTTGGAGCAAAGTGTGTCTGCTGTATGACATCAGTCCAACTTATGGAAATGTTAGACATTATAATCCTCTAATATTGAGAAAATACACTATTGTTTTCCTCAGATGTTTTAGCTCTATTTAAGGCTAATAGATTAGAAATTTTCGAGGCCATTTATAAATGTAGATATAATGGAGAAAGAAGAAAAAGTATTTCTAGATTGTAACACTAGTTCTTGCATTTTACCTCCCTATATCTCTTTCAGCAAATTCAATCAAACAACACATTTTTTGCCACACCAGCTGCTGCAATATTTAGACACCAGAATGTGTGTCAGTTATGGAATGGAAGTACATTCTCAGAGGTTCCTGGCTGCCATAGAGTTAAAGCTCAGGAAGTGTCTTTTCTTTAAATTGAAACTATTAAGGCTCTTTGTGTTCAGTATTTTAACCAGATGAGAATCTTTAGTGAGTGGACATTTTAAAACCTTTGTTGTCTGCGGGGAAATGATTAAAGCCCTATGATTTCTACACTTCCTTTAGTTATCTCAAATGTCATGGTGATTGATGGCAAAACATCTCTTTTTCTGTAATGTTTCAGACTTTGTTGCTTGCCTTGAAGCAGATAATGTAGCCAGAGCACAATGTGAAATGGCAGATAAATAATTTGTCTTCTTTTCTCTCCTAAGTTGCAACTAGAATAGCCAAGTTACACTTGTTCACGTACCTTAGGATTGCTATTTGCTAACATTCTGGTGACTGACACCGGACATGTGCAGCACATAATCAAAAACTTGTAGGTAAAGTATGCATTCTCTCTGAAAATGCAAGGTATTTCTTGCCTGGAGTAAGTTTCTTACATGATTTTCTCTAAACTTCATGAAAAAAGAAGTTAACAACCCCCCCCAAAAAAACCCAACAAAACCAAAGAAAAAAAATATTTTTTTCCTTCCAAATCTACTAATTCAAGAACACTGATTTATCTGAAACATTCTGGCCTACCAGTAACAGGATTTATTTATGGTTTATGGTTTATTTATTTATTTATTTATTTATTCAGATCTGAGGTAGAAATGTGCTTTACAACAGACATAGGTGCTCAGATGACAATTGTCACACATCTAGGTTTGTGTAAACAAACAATTCATAACTGTCAGATATTAAGAATTTCTTTATTTTCCCCATAACTCTATTAGCCCAGTTCTGAACCCTTAATCTCAGATAGGAAATAGTAGGAAATAGTTAAGATCATGAGAAGGTTAACAGGGAAGATCAGGATTTTGACTGGCTTCAGTACAGGCAATAATTAAATAGACAAGACTTGTTTTAAACTGAAAAAGGCATAACTGTGAAATAATATGTTTAAGTCTATAAATCATGTGTTACATGATGCCCTAGTTATAGGGAAAGAAGACAGGGTTTGGCATTAAATGGGTGTGACCAATTATGTATTCTATTCCATTTCATCATTTTTGATGGACTGTCTCTTTAAGCATGGAAGGCAGAACTTCCTGTTCCTTGCCTGAGTTGCAGAACAGAATGGATGGGCACTCTTAGCCACAGGGCAGAAGTGCCACCATTGTTTCCCCAGTGAGAGACAGAGAGCCTCTTTGCCACACAAATCCCAACCAAAAGGGGAGCCACTCTGAACCCCCCAAAAACCTTGCTTCCAGAAGCTTGGTTGCAGGTCCCAGCCACCCCAAACACAGGCTGCAGCTGCTTCACAAACCTCAGCATCACTGACGTTTCTGGGGAAAGAAAGCTGGCTGCTGCCAGGAGACCCCAGGCTAGCATCACTGTCATTGCAGCTTATGTCTACTTCTACTGTTACTGTTGCCATTGCTGCTGCCCAGCTGGCAGAAAGAGCCCGAGAGAGAGGGAAAGTAAAGGAGATTCCATGCCCTGCCTATCCACACCTCACCACTGCCCGCAGCCACCATGGGGTAGGAAACAATGACCCCCATACCCAAACCAGTATGGCAGCAACGCAACCTCTTTTTTGGATGAAAGAATTTTCCCCTTTTTTCTTTCTTTTTTTTCCCTCCCCCCTCTGTCAATGGTTTTCCAAACATAGAATACCCTTTACTACATTGTTTTTGTTTTCCCTGTCCATGTGGTCTGGTGGTAGGGCAGAGGTGGCGAGGGGGGACGTTTCTGTGCCATTTCGTCTTTGTGCTAGGAGTAGACCAGGTAACACTTTTTGCCTTTGTTGATTTAAATTGTTTTCCTCATCTTTGTAGTTACGCCTACTTCCTTTAGTAAATTGTTATTTTTTCTTATATTTCTATGTATTGCCCCTTCACTATTGGAGGGGAGTCAAGGAGGGAAAAACCAAAAGTGTAATGACTTTATTTGGAGTTCTAATTCTCTGGTGGTTGTCCAAAACCACCACAGATGAATAAAGATGAATACAGAACAATTTTTCTTTGTTTCCTCAAATTAAAGAATAAAGTAACAAAATCATACTGGCAGGTCTCATGTTCAAAACAGATAAAGACATGAATAGTTTATCTGTTGAACTTTGTTGTATGATATAAAGACTATGATTTTAAACAAAATTAGAAAAAGTAATGCAAAAATAAAAACCTTATTAAACATATCAGTACAAATTTAAACATCTACATTTGAATTAGTTGGAATACTTTTAAAATCAGAAAGAAAAAACAACGTATTTTCAGGATATAAATGATATAATTCTAAAACAGCCCACATTCATTGCCCCTTCACCCAGATGCATCACTCCCTACTTGAGCTCTTCTGTACCTCAGCCTTGTGCTTAGCTCTGCCTTCTTCAGGTCCTGAATACATTAGATTTTTCTAAACCAACCTCAAACCTGCCCTGTTACCTCGCATTTTTTATGATGAACTGAACTGTCAAGAATACCAGCAGCTATCACCATCACTGCTTTGCTTATCCTACACAGAGGCTGTAGGATTGTATTCAGCTGTGGACAGCACTGCCCTCCCTGCCTGTGGTGGGTTCACCCTGACTCATGAATCACTTTTGTTTGTGAACAGCCCTGCTCTTGCTGCTCCTAAACAGAAAGCTAAAATAGATCAGAATAATAACTCCTTAAGAATATATTTTTTCTAGATTTAGATGATGATACCGTACATTCGGAAAATGCAACTTTTTGTTTAACCTTGTCAAACACATTTGTCTGGAAATCCAGCAGTGCTTCTTGCCAGAAACAGGCAAAGTATCAGTTTAAATGGACTCTTGATGTCAACTGGTACATTCTTGTGCTCTTCAGTAAGCAGAAACTCCCTGACATAACTGTTTGTAGTGTCCTCTTCAACAATGTCTACCTATAACATCATTTTGGTTTTGTTAATATCAGAACTGATATAAGGGCACAAATACTAATAGGTGGAACAATTCATTGTCTGTGTCCACTCAACAAAATATGCTTTGCACACTTAAAAATACCTTTTTGAATCATTTAATTTAACTGTAAAAAGTACATATTTGTCCCAATTGCATTTTATCTATTTTCTACTATGAAGAAAAGGTACGTTCCCTATTTTTTTATTTATTTTTTTAACAACACTGTAAAATACCAAATAGTCTGTTCACCTAAATTTCTGCTTCATTTCCTGACCTATCCAGTAATTGCAATTTCTGTATCAATCAGTGACATGAGATTAACTAGCAGGAAGAATTGTGCTTGTGAAACAGGCACATGAAGCAAAATACTAAGTGATAAGACTCAGGCAACTTCCAGCTGAGTGGGAGAATAAGAATGGTAGATGGGGTGTCAGTCTTTGTAAAGAAAAGAATAAAAGCTCATGTCTTAGATTGATGGGATAAAAGACCTTGTACAACAGAGAAACAAAGTTCTCTATGTAAAGCTGAAAGTTACTTACAGGCTGTATGTCAATCAGACCATTTTTCATAGCTGACAGTTCCTAAAGGAATTGGAAAAAAAAATCTAATATCACAGACAGAGACTCTGAGAGTAAAATGTTTTCCTTCAGATTCTTCTATCTCACAATAGAATTCTGATAGACTTGACTGATCCTTCTGAACACGATTTTGACTTGGTCACCTAGTAACATAGGAAAATACTTTGATTCATATTATATGACTTGCAAAACTCACCCTATTGAACAAACACTTCTATGGTTCCATTATGAGAAATGGCCTGAAGAAAGGATTAATGGTCTGAACAAAGACAAAAGAAAAATCCTATATTGAGTTGGGAAAATAACCTTGATACAGTTAAAGGACATAAATGCATTTTGGATAAATTTCTGATAGTTAGAAAAAGGATGAAATTAGAGATGATGCCCATATTTCTGTGGATAAAAAGAAAGTTCATATTCCCAAATTTGATGACCACTTTTGTAGAATTTTATCTGCAGCTCATTGAATATGAAAATGAAATATCAGGTTAAACATGGAACCATGAGGTAGCTCAGCAGTTTAGGAAATATTATTTTCCTGGATTATCTAAGAATGTGGAAATATTTATATAATACTAACTAGTTACTACATTATTGTTTGGCTCAGTAGGTATAAAAAAAGGCATTCAGGTATCTTTATTTTATTGTAATAATCATAAGAATGGTTGATAGAGTGTTACTCTTCACTGAAAGGAAATAACCTTGTAATAAAAGATTTGCCCTCATAGTCTAAGAAAGTGTATGGCTGGCATATTTCTCAAATATGTGGGTATTCACTAGAATAAAGGAATGAGATAACTATTGAGCATCATAATAGAGATGCAATTAATAATAAGGTCCTTTTTTGCCTTTAAAATGCATACCTTCTTGATGCCTACAGGATTTTTTGCATATTTCAGTTTGGCACAGCCTTTCACATAACAACTCTTCAAGGACAGAAAGCCTTTGATTTTTGCCTTTTGAATGGCAACTTTCAGTGAGGGGATGCTCAAAATATCCTATATCTCTCTTTGCATTCCTAAGGGGTCAAAGGGTTTTGCTTTCTTTGGAGAAGTTATGCAGTTTCAGAGCAGCTGAAATAATTTCTATTGACCCCAGGCTTATATCACATCAAAGAGATTTTGAAAGGACACAAAATTGTAATAAAAACATACAAATAAATTTAAAAACCCCAAACACATAGCATACAGAATAAGTCTCAATCTTTATTTCTTGTAAGTTTTTTGTGCTTTAGCTTATTGATTCTGTATTTTAATGCTCTTATGCCATTTTTCTCAGAGTGACTTTCTAATACTATTACTTCCTTCTTTCAACATAGTCAGGCATCTATATGTACAATTTAAATAACACCTCAACATTTAAGTTTTCACTTGGTTCCTATGGAAACCTTTCTTGTCCAGCCCTTCTAGAAAAATAATATTAAGGCAACTAGCCATTGAAAATGTTTGCACTGAAAAATTTTCCCTTTTGATGTTTCAAACTCCATATTACTGAAGCCAGAGTAAAAACCTAGCTGAAGTCAAACAGTAATCCATTTACTTCTGTTCTCAGATCAATCTGCCACAGCACAAAGGTTACTAATCTTTTTATTTTTCTGTATGTAAAATTATCTCAGAGATAATTAATGAGTTTTTTCTTTCCCATCCATCCTCAGGTGCAGCTAAACTCTGAGGATCTTGATCATAATTTTTAAAATGGATTCCAATAAGTTGAGATATGCAAGGCTATTGTGCTGCATTTCATAATGTGAGTAATGGACTTTTTTGCTTAATTTTATTCCATAATTGATATCAATAGTTGAGAGATACCAGGATCATTGTCACAAAATAAGCAACTTCTCAACATAAAATATTGTCCCCTCTACATCTCCTATAGTATTCTTCTAGAAAGTTGTTCAGAAGACTTCTTGCATACCTTTATAATAGATAATAATTTTGTCATTTGTTTCAACAAAGCCAAATTTGGATTCATGTTGTTCTGTTAATGCCATATTCAAATAGACTTACCACGAGTTGCCAAATGAACACAATGACTTCAAGTTTCTGCCTCTTTTGTCAGCTGATATGCTTATTACAGGACAAAACTCCATTACTCTGTAAGCCATTATTTCTCATTCTTCCTGAAGAATTGTTTAAAATGTTCAGGAATCTAGCTGTCTTAGGGATTGCTGAGGGAATTTTCAAGCATAAAAAGAGCACTTAGACAAGCAGGTAAGAATAACATCTGCAAGTCATATCTAAAATGGTATTTCATTAGTCAAAAGTGATAAGGAGTAAGATGATGAGCTGGATTGCACTGTATTGTGTTACACTGGACAAGCAATTGTTATCAACTTTAACTTCATTAGAAGCATTGAATGTTTGCTACTTGTGCTTGGAATAATTGCACTAGTATTAATTATAATTTGGCTTTCTCTCACAGTAAAAAAAAAAAGAGCAATTTTTATGGAACAGAATTTATTTTTTGCGAGTAACATTTCATTTTGACTGTTAGTAAAGAATCAACAGGTAAAAAAAGCACAGAGTCACAGAAAACACAAAGACAGTCTTACAAATAATAAATGTAAAACATTAAAAGAAGAAACAAAAAGTGAATTTAGAAGATGTGCAAAATAAAGAAAATAATGAATTCTCAAAAAAAGTAATAGTTAAAAATGTACAGTTGAAATTAGCTCAAGAGACAGTTATAGATATACAGTCTGAATTTATAAAATTCATTATTTATTTATTTATTTATTAATTATTTTCATTTATAAAATGATCCTGTGGAAGTATCAATTCCATATTTTTCCAATCAGGAAACATGCACTAAAATGTCGTATGATGCAAAATATGGGATTTTGAAAAAGGCTGCAAAAATGTTACTAAGGACAAAGCTATCTAATAAAGTCCATTTTACATAAGATTCTAAATCTTACCATTTTGATTTGGGAGGTATTAAATAAAAAAAAATTATGACAAGTGTCAGGAGCAATATTGTTATGGTCAAATTATATACTGTCAAGTGTGTTTGTGAAGATGAATAAAAGTAGATCAGAAAAAACCATATTGCAATAGGTAAAATACTGCTCATAATGAAAGGTTACACTAGTATTGACCAACATTTGCTTCTTTCTGTGTTTTAGTTTGATTGTATGTAATAAAAATTAATATAATTTTTGATTTAATAGAAATTTCCAATAGAAGAACTGAAAAATTCTGCCTAACAAGCTCAAGCTGTTCTCCAGAAGTAGCCCACATATTTGAAGTTACTGATGATTCAGAATATTTATTTAGATAGAAATCTGGTAAAAACTAGCTAAATCACACACATTAAGAGGAGAACATGCCCCACCGCAGTCACAGTCCGGTGCAGGAGCAGCTGCTTTGCAAGCACCTTTAAAGTTGTTTCACAATCGCCTCTCTGCAAGCTATGCCACAGTTGTTTCTCAATCACTGCTACCACCTGGACCACACTACCCAGCACAGCAGAGATTTTGTCCCTGTTTTCAGCTATTTTCCAGGCTGAGAGGAGGAAAATAATTGCTGTGGAGACTCTCTTCTGTCTTGTCTTTATTCCCAGGGGGCCATGTGGCACGCAGCATGGAAATGGACAATATTTTTGCTTTGTCTGGGGAAAACTATATGGCATGCATCATGGGAATGGACACTTCCTTTTGTTCTAGAGGAGGCAGGTGACATATTGACTTTTTTGGTTAAAGTATTCCCTCTTTTGTACAATCTTTTACAATTATGTT
This sequence comes from Myrmophylax atrothorax, assembly GCA_026770055.1. Classification (NCBI taxonomy): domain Eukaryota; kingdom Metazoa; phylum Chordata; class Aves; order Passeriformes; family Thamnophilidae; genus Myrmophylax; species Myrmophylax atrothorax. Next base: position 52,473,477 of record JAOXXN010000471.1, read on the forward strand.
TGTGTCTATTGCATTTTCTTCAGTACATTGTGACTCCAAATTATAATCTTTCCTAATATTTTTTTCCTTCACTATCAAAAGGGGACATTTTGAGTGAGCTTGGTTTTCCTGCCTTGTTTTAAAATCAGCACAGAAGACAATATATTTAACAACAGACACTTTTTGTTATTAAAATTTAACTGTCCTCAGCAGTATTTAATAAATTTTTTCATCCATCTATTACAATAAAGACAGGAGTAGAGACAGATATGTGGGATGGCAGTGACGTATGTATCCAATGAGAGACCAATACTAAGACACATTTGAAGAGAGGAGTTCTAAACTCAAATAGTGGTTAAAGAGAATATGTAAAAAAATATTCCATCCTCACTCAAGGTTACAGAGTCTACCTGTGTTTGCACAGCAGAAGTCTAACAAGCAGTGAAAATTATAACATACTGTGAAACCACAGCACTGAAGCATTGATTGATAAAGGCAGTAAAACACACACACACAGAAAAGCTATTGTTTGCTAATTCTCTTTTTTATGGCTCCCAACACATTCAGAACTTAGTGCAAGTGAACATGATAATTCTTCCATTAGAAGAGTAAAGTTCAGCTGATGTCTCACAGGACTCCCTGACCTGAGGGGAGAAGTTGTTATTTCAGTTAATTGAATTCTTTGGTGGGAATCCAACCAATTAGTCTTCTATTTCCTCAGCAAAAGGAAAACACCTCTCCTATCAGTGGATGAGAAATAGGGGACAATGGAGGAGAGGATGTGACACAAAATTGGTAGGACAATCTGGAATTCTTCATCTTTCCCTCAAAAAGCCAAACTAAATCAAACAAACCTGAACCAAACCACAAAATCCTGAATAATCTGAATACTCCAAGTTAATTGAAAATTGCAGCTTGTTTTAATAATCAAATACAGATCTATATATGATAATATATAAAAAATTGTAACTTTGGTTCAAACATCTAATAGAATGGATAACCTAGCACACAACTGTCGAGTCAGACTCCTACATGGATAATTGGGGAGGCTCTTAGTGCTATCATTTTCTTATGCATGAAATGTTGCCAATAAAACTGTTTCAAATGAAGATTGATTGTCTTGAAATAAAGTAGGCCAAAAGAAAGAGGATCCTGTGCAGAAAGATCTGACTATCAGTCCCCTTAACAGAAGCTTAGCATGCTGAAGAACATCTTGCATTGTTTGGACTCAATCCATCATTAAACATAAATGAGGGGAAGACTGAGATACACAAATGTGCAAATGCCACATGGATAGATATATTAAGGAATCTGTAACCATCTGGACTCAATATGGAACCTAAAATATGCCCATTTATCAAATTATAATTCCTATGCAGCATATCACATCGGTATTTCAGAGCTGATTAAAGTAAATTGTTTAGAATTTATCAAACTGAGTTCAGAATTAATCAGTACACTTTAATTATGCAACATGAATTCTTCACGGATTATTTTTTTCTCCTTGACTAGAAATATGCAGCTATTATGGCTCTGGTCCTGCAGAATCTTGAACTTGTGCTTTACTGGCTCAAGGCATTTGTCTGATTAATTTTAATTGGACCATTCAGTCCATGTGTTGTAGTTTGGAATTTTTATGTAAATTCTCTCCCCTGACACTAACTACCC
>JAOXXN010000471.1:52494447-52535380 GCA_026770055.1 Myrmophylax atrothorax
AACACCTGAATCAGTAATTAAATGTTCGTGTTAATTTACAGTGAATTAAATTGAGTGAAGTTCCTCAAGTCAAGGCTGCTTTACTCATGAGAGGTTCGTATGTGTAAATTTTAATTTTCAATGTACCTAATATACAAATACCCACTTAACAACTACTGTACACATAGCATGGCTATAATATCTTTCATGTTAGCACATGTTACTTGCTGCTGTGGTTTAACCCCAATCAGGAAACAACATCCACACAGGCACTGGCTGACTCCCCCCACAGTGGGAGAGGACACAGAAGTGGAAGAGTAAAAGTCAGAAAACTCACGGATTGAGATAAAGAAAGTTTAAGAGGTAAAGCAAAAGTCAGGGACACTGGTAAAGCAAAACAAGGAATTGACTCAACATTTCCCGTAGGTAGGGAGGTGTTCAGTCATCCCCAGGAAAACAGGGTTCCATCACACACAATGGTGACTTGGGAAGACAAGCACTATCACTCTGAATGCATCCCTTTCCTTCTTCTTTCCCAAGATTTATATGCTGAAAATAAGGTCATATGATATGGAATATCCCCTTGGGTCAACATGGCTCAGCTTCCAGCTATGACCCTCCAAACTTCTCATGCATACCAAGCCTGCTCCCAGTGGAGTGGCATGAGAAGCAGAAAGGACCTCGACTGTGTCAGCAATGCTCGGCAATTGCTAAAACACCCCTGTTCAAGACTTTTTTCAGCCCAGCCCTGTACCAGCTACTGAGTAGAAAGTTAACGCTATCCCAGCATAACCAGCACACTTACCTTAGTATTTTCTTCTTTTATCAAGGCTCAGAGTTGTCTTTTAATCCTTCTCTTGCAGGCTTTTCCTGATGAGCAGGAGGAACACTTGGTCCCTTGACATTTACAGGTTCACATGCAAGCACTTTTTGGCTGGATAACTTAGTTGTTTCTTTAAAAAAAACCAAAACAAAACAAAACCCCAACAACAAGTTCATAATACTTTGTCATTGAAATTAAATATAATTATCACCCCCAAAGGTTCACATGTTTTCAGATTTTAAAGAGGCTGACAAAAAAGCAGGAAGAAACAAATCTGAAGGGCAGAGGAATTTACTATATAATGCATTTTCATTGCAGTGGTGTGTGAAAGGAAAGGTAAAACTAATTTCTCATGTTTAGAATTTACTTTCTCCTCTGCTTATATGTGTTATTCTAAAAGATTGTTATATTGTCATCAGGATATTTATTGTTTTCTGATTAAGTGTTGACTGAGTGCTAAATATTGTATGCAAAAGATGTGTATTGCAGAAGGTAATTAGGTAATGAAAGTAAGTGAAGTGGAAGTTGAAATTAAAATCTCACATGAAGAAAACTATTGAGTTTGTTTGCTTACAAATACAGTTTTTATAGATGAGAAAGCCTCAGATAAGCTTGAGAACAATGAAACTACATACTTTCTATCAATATCACATTTGACACAACTTCTTAATATTTGAGTATTTAAAAATATTAGTAATATTCTAATAAAAATAATTCTTATTCAGCGTTTACCTTTAGTTCTTATAAACCATTGTTCCTTTTACCCTAAAAAGACAGAGGATACTTTAAATATACTGAGATTAATCCTGTATAACTTTTATAGAGCTAAAATTTAGAAATAATGAACTGAACAAGTGTTCTCTGCTTCCTTTATAGTTGATGGTGATAAATAACTATGTATCAGATTTTATTTAATTCCCTCTGAAACAGACATCTAAAACAAGTCAGATTATTAATTTTGTAAGATTTTATTTCTCTTTACAACTTCAGAGGAAATCTAGAGAATTAATGTGAAGAAGACTCATGGGTTGCACCTTGTTTTGCAATATTTGCTTGATAACAACTTCTTTAGAACACTAGAAAAAGAGATTTATTTTCCAGATTTGCTGCCAGTTTAGATACCTTCAAATATGGACCATACCATAAAAGTATTTGTTCATTCTGTTGTCATAATTATCCAAGGGCATAAGGTAAATGTGGTTTGTTGTTTTTTTTTATTTATTTATTTTATGTGTGTAAAAGTTCAACAGCTGAGGAATATAAAGAACCCTTTGAAAACTTTTTTAAAAAATTCTGTTTCAAATAAAGCTTAATGAAGGTGGTTTATGACATATTAGTAGAACAACACTTTACACTTTTTTTTCATTAATCATGTAGGATCAAGACTATTTTGCAGAATAGTAAGGAACAGGAAAATGAAACATCATCTGAGCTGTTAGTCAAGCTGAATTACAGCTTGGCATCTTCTTCAAGCCATAAACAGGTAGAAATAATTTCACATCTGCTTTGAATGTCTTACTAGTTAAAGACAAGTAATTGGTATTTCGAAGTACAGTATCAGTATTTAATACAGCATCCAGAAACAGCCCCAAATGGGGCAGGGAATAGTGCAGAACTGTATAAATGAGTTAGGAATGAGAATCTCATTTTCTCTGTGTGAAAGTTATCACCACAAGCAGTTTGCCAGCTTTCCTCTTCCTCTTTTATGTTTACTCTCTGGTGGATGTCATATTATAGACTGCAGCCAAAACACCCTCCATTCTTCACCTACCGGTGCATGAAGGAATCTGTGACAGGTGCTGCAGCATCATGCAGTATTCAAAGACCAATGTATTAATTTAATAAATATTTTTGCAACCTGGTCTTGCCAATGATTTAATTTTACTTAAATGGAAAGATAAAGATTGCCTCCTACAGGAAGTGAATATGGTGTTCAATATAATGATATTGAATTATTTTATGGTATATATCCAGTGAAACAACAAATAAAAAGAAACAACATAGGTAAGAAATTTCCAAGTTTAATGAGATTAAAAATAATAAAGAAAATCATGACAGTTTTTCCTAACACAGTAGTAACTGTGGGGAAAAGTATTTCAGGTTTATAGAATCATCTTTTTTTGTCTGAAAGAGTGATGTGTCATCTGAAAACAAAAATTTTGAATCAATGACCAATAAAGTTTGATAATTTTTTTCAGCTTTTAGAATATTTTTCATGTGAAAAATGAGTTATCATTTCATAAGTATATAGCTGTTGTTAGTAAGTTGAAGTGCAGCTTTTCTTGTTTACCTTTGTTCCAAATAAACAACTCATGGGTTTTTTGCTGAGACTTGATTTACTGGAATTTGTTCCTGTGGTTTTCTGGGCAAGATTCAGATGCTCATACTTGTTGAGATGGACATTGTGACTGGCTGGATAACCATAGCAAAGGAGCAAGATCTGGAAAAGGAGGCTTAGTAGATGTCACTTGTCTATGGAAAGGGAGAGAAGCACCAAAGATCTGTAGCAAGTTAATGAACAGTACATTGAAAATTGTAGCAGTGTACACTAAAATAACTAGAGAATATTTACTTAACAACTTATGCGGCTAGAACTCAGTGAAAAGTGTTGTGTTGCACGAAAACAGGCAAGGAAATAGAATATTGCCAACTATTTTAAGGAACAGTGAAGCTGGATACCTGGGATCCTCCAGTGATTCTCTTTTAACACAGATTTGCTTAAATGCAAGCACATGCTATTACAATGTTTGGTCAGCTGAGGTCATTTACTGAAAAAGAGGATAAGTGATAAGCATGAATCCCCTGCCTTATTCCATAGAATTCAGAAAATAAGAACTTACACTTTTAGTCAGTATTGTTGACTTGTACTGAATGTGCTTCAAATTGGGGCTAGTAAAAGGATCATTGTAAATGAATTAATATAGACTGGAAGGACAAGACTAAGCTTGTGGATAAGCAGTCTGCAATTTGGAATTTGCAGTGTCGTGTGGTTTCTTGTTTGTGTTTTTGTTTTAATTGTAGAAAGTAATGAGTTAATTTTGAATGAGTTGTTTATTTAAGTAAAGCAAAATCAATTACCTTATTTATTTTATTTGTTTGACCTTAGCAGATTGAAGTGATGATAATTTTAGGTTTTCTAAGTAACCAAATCACATCAGTAGCAAATATTTACAAGCTACTGTGTAGACATTATAGATTTTATGCTTTAAATCAATATAAGGGGAAAAAACTTTAATTAGAGAATTGGAACATAAATTGCTTCAACTCAAAACTAAATTATACAGATTTCAGCAAAATCTATCCTATTTATATAATAAAAACACAAAATCAGGTGTACTCCTTATTTAAAAAATGTAAATTTCCTGGGAAAAGTGATTTCTTTTTTTTATGAAATGCCTTTTTTGCAAAGAATGAATTAATTTTTTTAAATCTATCACATTTAGATAAATGTCAAGTTTAGTACTTGAAAATTATGTACACTTCTTTAACATAAAATGGTGGAAAAAATTTTTAAAAATTTAAATATCTAAAAAGTCAACCAGCACTATGAAAACCAAAGAAAATCAAGCATTTTAGATCAAATATTTATAAAACTCAATCTTCCACTTCATACTGGTTCACTATCAAAACAACGCACTACCACAACAGAACTAAAATGCATTATGTTCTCTGGATCCATCTCACTTTATTTAGAAGCAGACTGACTCCATTAACATTAGTCTAGGTTTCATAACCCTAAATAATCTTCTCTACTTACTCTAGAGTTTACATATGTAGGCACAGAAATGTACTAAATTCAAACAAATCACTCCTAAGACCCCAATGAAATGAGTAATAAAGCCAAGAACAAAATGGAGACTCCTGAATTCTTTACCATTGGTCCCCTACCTTACAGCTTTGGTCTGGTTACATTTTCAGACCTTTCTTCTATGTACAAACAAAACCAAACAAAATATTAGCAAACAACAAAGCCAAAACCAAAACCCCAAAACAAATTTTAAAAGTCTCTTTCTTTGGAATCTTGATGTTAGTTCAGTGTACACACACACACACACACTCAGAGTATAAAAACTGTGACTTACTCTTTATAATCACTAAAGAAAATACTAGAGCCTTCCTTTTTTTACATACATAGATTTCTCACTTGAACACTTAACTCTGCTACAAGTTGTAGTTCTTTTAAAAAGAAACTCTCCAACTAGTTTTATATCAGAATAAATTGTCTGCATTGATATACTTGGTGTCAGTTCAATGACTAATTGTGAATTTAAAGGACTCAGAATCATGTTAAAATTCAAGCATCCTGTCTCTACATCTGATTAGTGCATGCCAAGGGGCAATGAGTAGTCAGTGGGAAAAATACAGCTCCATTAAACAGTATCTCTGGCCTTCCAAAGCCCTTTTTTTTTTGATAGGTAATCTTTTTCTCAGAATCTGAATAATTTTATTCTTAAGATAATATGTTTTGATTATTGTAAATGACCAAGGTGTTCTCTTTATTTTACTTTTTTACCTTTTTTACATATCAAGGTTCAAGGCAGTCTAAAGGCACACACTGATACACTGAGCTGGATGACAAAAGGCTGTCTAAAATAAGTACTATTCAGTACTGAATCACTGAATAAATTGTGTTTCAAATCTGTAAGCCTGGCAGTCATATGCTTATGTCTGTTGCTTTGTCTGGCTAACCTACTGAGTGACAAGATTTTAGGGACTTGAATACTAATATCAGAAGAAGAGTCTTTGCAAACTAGTGAAATACAGAAATAATTTAATAATGTATGTATGTACTGTATGTGCTAACCTCAAATGCTTTTTTTTTTTTGCTTTTTAATTTTTATAACTGACTAACACCAAAATTTTATTTTTAGTTCAACAACTCTTAAATGTGAAATGATAAATGGATTCTGACTGATGCAGTACATGACTGTGTCATGTCATGGTGTGTCAATGCCAGAGACAGTCAAAAACCTGTGTCTACTGTGTTTAGAGATGAATAGTCACTGTGATAGCTCACTGTGAGATTTCTTAAGAGACTTCTTACTTTCAGGTAAATTTGACAAACTAACTGAAGACTGTTTCCCTTGGCAATGCTTCAAGAATAATATGCAAAAATTTGACTCAGCCAGAACATTCTTTCTGAACATTTAGATCAGTGTCTGTTCTTCTCATGCTCCGTGTATCTGGGTGTATTTTTCTGATTCTTACATATTTCAATATGTTTCAATTTTTCTCAAATTTTCCACAAATCACTTTTCACCAGATCTTCATGGTCAATTGCTACTCTAATCTTACATATACTAAATTTAGTGTCTTTCTATTTATATGTTTTAAAAAAGAAAAAAAAAATTACCAAGATGAGCATGTGTTTTACAGTACTGTGGTGGGTTGACTCTGGCTGTACACTGGGTGCCCACCAAAGCCATTCTATCACTTCTGCTTCTCAACTTGAAAGGTGAGGAAAAATACAATGAAAGCCTCATGAGTTAACAACAGGGTGAGATCACTCACTGTTATGTTTTGATTATTGAGAGGTGCTTCTACCACATTAAGGTATAGGGACCATATGCCAATGTACAGATTTTATTTAACAGTAAATGTGAGGTAGCAAGATGTAGAAAGATTGTGGAAAGAAAGAGAGTGAGAGAGACACACATTAAGTAGAAAGATACCACCACCTGTGGATCCAGATGGGTCCCACTGGTCCTCTTTACTCTGTGTTTCTTGGTGGTAGGAGTCCTGAAGACGTTCAAAACTTTTCCCTATTTATTCATTTTAGGAAACAAAAGAATCAGTGCTCATCCACCTGCTCCAGTGTGGGGTCCTCCATAGGCTGCAGCTGGATCTCTGCTCCATGGTGGACCTTCATGGGCGGCAGGGGGACAACCTGTTTAACCATGTTATTCAACATGGACAGCAGGGGAATTTTTTGCACCAGCACCTGGAGCACCTCCACTCCCTCTTACTTCACTGACTTCAGTGTCTCCAGAGCTGTTCCTCTCACATATTTTCACTCCTCTTTCATGGCTGCAACTACACATGGGTTATTTTCCCCCTTCTTAACTATGTTACCCCAGAGATGCTACCACCATCACTGATGGACTCAGCTTTGACCAGTGATGGGTCTGTCTTGCAGCCAGCTGGCACTGGCTCTGTTGGACACCGGGGAAAGCTTGTGGCAGCTCCTCACAGAAGCCACAACTGCAGTCCCCCACAACCAAACCCTCACCATGCAAGTCCCATACAAATACTTAGCCAAATATTTGCCTAACCTTGTTAATAACATCCATGAAGGAAAATAAATACATTGTGAAATATAATTAGCATTGCAAAACCTTAGCAACATTCCAAAGATTTGATCTTGTTTTGCCTGAATTGTTATTCTTTCTGACATTCTGTAAAAAACAATTGTTTTTTATTAATTTGGATATGATTTGCCTTATATAAGTGGTCAGATATTGAGGGCAGTGGGCAGATAGTGTGACATTATGTAGGCAGTTTAAAAGATTTTTATCAGACTTTTTAAAGATACCAATCTTTTCCCTTTGATGACTATTAGAAGACCTCAAAAAATTTCTCATTATCTCATGTAATCTATTATTACTGGCTTCAATGTAGTTCGATGGGTAAGTGTTCATACTGATTTAGGCCAAAAAAATCCAGGTCTTAGATTATATTCTTTAGAGAGATCAATTTATTTTTTTATAATTTTAGGATAGTAAATTTTGTGATGGGGACATTCTGTTGCCATACATGTATAACATTTTGTATAATAAAACCTTAATTTTTTGCTCAGCTTTCAAAGAAATACACTTTGTACTGCAATTTTAATAAATATCATGTCTAAGCTGTATTACCTATGTGATTTTTTCCTACTTAATCTAAGCCAAAGTAATTTTAAAGTGATCAAGTAGGAATGTCAGACAATCTAGGAGTTATTAATAAAGGAAATATAAAGAATCTGTTTATATAAGAACATACCCTATCTGTTTTTATTCTGGCTAACAATAATGAAGATAGAAATCAGATACCAAATCATTCTGTTGCTGGATAAGAGAGATAGAGCAAGAACTGTTCCAAAAGCTTTGCTGAGAGTTGATATGAATGCATGCAAGCTTGCAAAGACCAAACAAGAAAAAAAAAGACACTTTGAAGAGGCAGATAAAGGTTGGTAAAGGCTTAAAAAGTGTGAAGAAATATTAAGAAGGAGTTTTGAAGAATCTAAACATGAGACCACACTATTTGAAGTTGCTCTTTTTCCGATATATCTTAAAATGAAAGAATAAATAATGCTTATTTATGAAGAAATCATTTTTATAAAGCATAACAACAACAACAAAAACAACCAGCTATAGGAAGAAATGAAACACAAATGTATGGACTTTTTCATATATTTTCAAATGGCCAAAAAGACAAAAGACAACCAAAGTCTGTGTTGCCATCATAACTGGTGTAATAATAGCAGTAATAATATAGACACTGAGTTTTACCATAAAATACATTTTGTTCATTCCTTAAAGTTCTTAAAAGATTAAATAAGACATTAAAAAAGTTGACATTTATGTTACGAAGGACTTACAGACTATTGCGCCTATCACCTCAACAAAATATTGATCAGTGAAAGAGTTTGGAATTATATTCCTAATTTTATGTAATTGAGCGTGGACTAAAGAGACAAAATTAGCATTTATTTAATATTTTCTACTATTTTGAAGTGGGTTAATATACTTGGTTTTTGAAACTTAGTTTAAGTACGAAAAAATACTAGAGCTATCAACTGAACTTAAGAATTATATATGTTCTTTAAATAGTTAATCTAATTGTAGAGCTTTTTTTACAATGATAGGCAGCTACAGCAAATAAAGGAAAGAGTAGTTGGTGGTGCTGAAATGTGTACTTCTCTAGAGGCCTGTTAAGTAGTAACATGCAGTAAAAGAAAAAATTATAAGTCTATAGCAAAATAATTTTTCAGGTAATAAAAATTTTACAGTTTCAGAGAAATCTGTGTCAGTGTAATTGTAATGAAGGATTGTAATTTCTTGTCTGGTATAAATGAGAGAATTTCAGAAGCAAATTTCCATATCGAGACAGAAGTTTAACAACTTAACAGTATGTTTTGGGTAACAATCTTGTTTTGAAGTATATTCTTTTCTTTTCAATTTTGCTTCATAAGATCTGTATTTCTTAACTGTACTTAAAACGTTAAACTATACCTATCCTCGTTCAAAAATAATTTTTTTGTCAGAATTCATGTTTATATGCCTGCAATAAATGAATAATTGTTGCCTTGATTGAAAAGATTATGCTAATTGAAAATGTAAATACGTGTGTATTCAATACTCATATAAAATATATTAAAGCACATAGCTCTGTATACCCTTAACAGATTTTAGCTGGTAAGGTCACATTTTTTCTTTCCTTTTTGTTTGTTTGTTTTTGTTTGTTTCTTTGATTTTGTTTGGTTTTCATTTTGCTTTGTTTTGGTTTGTTTTTTTCCCTTCGGTATTGCTAAGTAAATCCTTTCTTCCATTTCTCTCCTGTTCCATCAGGGAAGAAACACCTAGAGCTATTGACTGTGTCTTGGAGCTGGGTAAATACTTAAAGCACAATTAAATCATAATAAATAAGACACAGAAGGTCTCTTCTGCTAAATGTAAAGACACTTTACACTTTCGAGACCTGACCAAAAAAATTCAATCCAATATAAAACAAAACAGAAGCAAAGCAATAAGTTGTCACTCCAGTTAACCGATACAATCTTCCACCCTTCTTCACTCCACTAGCCAAGACCACATGTCTCAATCTTAATATGGACATGGGACACACAATTTTCCTCTATTTATTTTTCAGCTATACAAATCTGAGACTATACTTCAGCTTTTCATTCTCTTCTTAATTACAGAGCCATAAGTTCCCAGTCATATATTCTGCTTCTGTTTTCTGGATTTTTAGTGCAACGTTTTGTTTTTAAAAAGGTAAAAGGAGAAAAGAGACAAAAGAATTCCATCATATGAAGTAGGTATGGTTCAGCACAGACTATGCAATGGTAAGTACTGACCTACTGCAAAGAAACATCAGAAAACTATTGGTGAGACAGTAAGCCTGACAAAACAGCTCTCTCTGGAAAAAGGAGAGAGTGGTAGCAAAAACATATTTTCTTTCCAAATTTAAGTGGAGAATTGTTTTTCCTTTTCCCTCTTGCTTTAGGCAACTGTGAAGAAGTATGATTTTTCAGCCTAGTAGACCAAGAGATTACCAAAGACTATGCAATATCAAATTATATTTCTGTCTTTTATAGATGGATGTGTTTACCCTCACTATTAGAATCACTGCAAACATTACTGTTGAGTGAGACATGAGAAACTGTCTTCACTGGGTTTATCTCTTTTGCTTTCATGGGTATGTAGATAAGATGGGAAGAGTGAAAATAGATGGATCGCATAATTGACACATAACCACTATTTGAAGATTATAATTCTGTCAGGACTCAATTTATACTGTTGGTCAAAATAGCAAATTCCCATTCCAAAATGTGACAGAGGGCAGAAATACTTTGGGCACCAAAACTAATGGCAACATCTTCTTTAAAATAAAGAGCTACATATATCTACTCATAGAATGCATTCCCAGTGAGAATCCTATACAATCTGAAAGAAAGACTTAGATTTCTCATTATTCATGGCCTGTTTTATTTCCCAACCACAACACTCAAGCATTTACAATGCATTTGGCTCTGTATTAAAACCAAAAATTACAAATTATTCAAGGTTAATATTCTGTTATTCTCCTTTTTTAATTGATTTCCACTTTTTGACACAATGTGTCATCCCCACCTCTACCTGTTTTCTAGAATACTCAGTATCTTGTCACAAATAATTCAGTGGCTTGTCTTTTTCTCTTAAAATTTACCAAAATGTATTTTGTTTCTAGCACAGGCATCACTATAATTGGATAGTTCCACTAAGTTCCACTAAGACTTAGGAAAGTACATGTTGTAATTTAACACCAGCCAGCAGCTAAGCAACACACAGCCACTTCGTCTCTCCCCCCTGGAGGGATGGGGGAGAGAACCAGAATCAGATAAAGACAATCAGGATTGAGATAAAGATAGTTAAATACATAAAGCAAAAGCTGCACATAAAAGGAAAGCAAAACGAGAAATTCATTCACCGTTTCCTATGGGCAGGCAGGCGTTCATCTGTTTGCAGGAAAGCAGAGTTCCATCACACATAATGGTGACCTGGTAACACAAATGCCATCATTCTGAACATGCCCATCCACCCTCTTTTTCACCCAGCATTATGTACTGAGCACAACATCATATCTCTAGGGTCCCTTGGGATCAGTTGTTTCAGCTGGGTCCCCTCCCAACTTCCTTACATCTCCAACATACTCATTGGTCGGTTGGCATGAGAAGGAAAAAAAGAGCTTGACTCTGTGTCAGCACTGTTCAGAAATAATTAAAACATCCCTGTGTTATTAACACTGTTTCCACCACACAGATCCAAAACACAGCCCCATACCAGCTACTAAGAAGAACCCTAACTCTATCCCAGCCAAAACTAGCACAGTACAATGCTTGCATAATCTGTCAGGTATTGCATAGAGATATATGTTTTTTAATTCCAAAACAATAAATTATAGGAATGTGAATTTTCTGACAGTTTTTAATTTTAAACACAGAGAAGAAGAAATGTATTTTCATATGAAATGTGAAAGAAAACAAAGAGAATCCTAATTAAATGCCATAAACCTCCCAAATTTCACACTCTTTTCCAGGGGAAAAAAAAAGTATAAACAGAAGTAAAAGTATGTTATTTGTTACTCACTTCTGGTTCCCAATAATTTGTGCTTCAAAATAGTTACGGATTGGAAATAGATGTCATAAATATGATATTTCTCTCATGTTTTAATTACTGATTGATAAATAAAAAGCTATGAAAGTAAAACTTATACAAATGTAAACCAAGATGAAGCCTAAGTTGCTAATGCTGAACTGAATTCTTTGTCTGAATGTTCTTTGAGACAGTCTCTTCCTGCCTTTTTACATGCTCAGGCACTAAGGTACATGATCTTGAGCCCAGTGAGAATCTCATAACCAGATCTTAGTCCAAACCTGTGTAGAAATATCCACATTATTTATAATTGAACTGAGACGTCTACATGAAGGAGTCAAATTCTTCACAGGGACGCTAGCTCAAATCCAGAAGAGTATGAGCTGCCCAATAGCATCATGTTCTGTTTATGCAGTTACAAAGCTTTTAGAGGTCTCTGTAGAAAAAATTTTGTGAAGGCTTTGAAGAAACTGGTATTGCATTATTTAAATCAATGTCTTTTAAACTATTTAGAAAGTCTTAAAATGCCACTGATTCCAGGGCTTGGCTACATGTTAGGGTGAGGAAGAGAAATTCATAATATCATGGAATATTTTGGGTTGGAAGTGACCTTTAACAGTCATCTAGTTCAACTTCTTCTCTTCCCATAATGATCAGGGACATCTTAAGCTAGATCAGGGTGCTGAAACCCACATCCACCCTGGCCCTGAACATTTACAGGGACAGGGCATCTACCGCCTCTTTGGGCAACCTGTTTCAGTGTTTCACCACCCTCATAATAAAAAAAATTTATTCCTTACATCTCACCTGAATCTCCTTTCTTTTAGTTCAAAACCATTACCCTTCATCTTATTGCAACAGGCCCTATTAAAAAATCTGTTCCTATCTTTCTGTCTCTTTAAGTATTTGAAGGCTGCAAGAAGTAACAGAAACTCCTTCTTCAACCTTGCGGCCATGCTTCTTTTGAGGTGGTCCAGGATGTGCTTGTCCTTCTGGGCTGCAAGCACTCATTCTCAGTTCATATCTGGTTGTTTATCCACCAATTCAGCTGATCCAGGACTGTATTTCCTTTGGTCTCCCTTTGAGAGACTGAAATGTTAATGGTTAATGTCTCAAACAATTGCCCATTTCCAAAAGCAGCAGGGTGCCTTGTTGATGATGTGTAGGGTAATAGCTCAGGTGCAGAGAGGGTGTACACCCACCAGAGGCTACAAGCTGGGCTTTGAGCCAGATAAGGGAAGAGGCCAAGAGAAGAAGATCTGAGAGATGGGATAATGCTTCTTATCATTCCAATATCTTCTCTTACAAAACTTCCCTCTTGGGAATTACTGGGACATTCACATATAGGCCTGAGGCTATTCATTCCTTCTGATGGGACATAACTGGCTCAACTATGCTGACCTGAGAGGCAGCTGTCACACCTTACAAGATGTCATAAACCATCAAAACCCCTTGAAGCACGCCCAGACTTATTTCTGGGTCCTTCCTCCAAAGGACTGCATGTGATCCACACTGTTGCATCAGGCAGTGTAAACACTTCCCTGCCCAGAGGAGATACCTGGGCACTCCAACCTAAACCTGAGCATATATTAACCCACTGAACTTTGTGTTTCATAGGCTTCACCTACCCCCAGTGGGTGAAGACTGCTATCATTACCTATGGACATCAAAATTGCAACAATCAAGACTCATCACTGGATCCATGGGTGGTGATATTTTCCTACTCCTACATTTTCTCTTTCTTTCTTTCTTTTCCTCACACATATTCTTAGGTGTTATTTTTATGCTTTTGTATTTCTATATTTCTACAGAAAATAAACAAAATGGCTACATTCCTTTCCATTGTGACCAAATTGTTCTAAAATAAACCCTACATGTATACATTTATATATAAACACTGGTCATTCAGTGCTGTTTCACTCTAATTCACTCCAAGGGATCTATTAACAAGAACCGCTGTTACCCTCACTTTCAGGGAGAGGTCATAACACTCCTTCCTCTATTCCTTCTCTCAGGTCTGAGTGACAGTTATATTTATCAGACTGAAGCTTCACAGCACTTTTGTGCAACCAAAATACAGTAATAATAGGGAAACAGAAAGTAAGATTAACTGAACTCACAGCTCAAATTTATTTTAATCTATTTTAATTTTAAAATCTCATATGAAGACCATGAAGGTATCTAATTTATAAAACTAGATATTTTCCTTCCAGACTCAGCATCATAATTGTGACATAAACATGGTACAGAACAAGAAAATACAAGGAAACTCTTTGTCACTAATCTTTCAATGAATAATAATGAATAAAATAGGATCTCCAAAGATGAAGTGGTGCTCCTTGATAAGATAATAACTAAAAAGTTTTGGTTTTGCAACTTTTCCAACCACCAATTTTTTTTGAAACCAACCAGTAATGAATTTCTTAATGAGAAAAACAAATCAAGCAAACAAAGCCCAACAAACAAAAAAACCCCACCCACAACCCATAAAGTGTATGTCATCATTTGCCCTCAGAGTTACATGAAATTTAAAGTATTTTGCAGAAGTAAAAGAAATTAATTTGAAAACTTTGTGAAACATTTTAATTTATTATTATTATTATCATTATTATTTAGAAAAGATAAATGTCTTTTATGGCTCAACCACTGACATTTTATAAACATTTGTATTATAATATATATTCTGAAAAAATGTCTAGTCATGAAGAACAGTTATTTTTGAAACATAGTAATTTCTTCAAGAAAATATGTAAAATAGATAAATCTTGATGAGTATAATACCAGAAAATAGTAAAAATTAAACCCTGAGTTCTCTCTATGCTGATAGATAGAGAACATGCTGAATTCTTCTATTCATGTGAACGTACACCTGACCTGCTGAAATCTGCTCTCTGATCCTGTTAACACAAAGAGGAAATATTTTGAAATGGGCTGTCAAAATGTTGAAAAGTTAAAGTTATATGTGCAGATGGGAAAAGAGGTTCAAATTTTCTAAGGCAAAACAAAATTTCATTATGACAATCTCAATTAGTTTTGTCTTTATTATTTGTGTTGTTCCTTTTAACACTTGGTAACCCCAGAAATTATATGAATGATGATTCAGAAATCCATTCCTTGATGAAATTCTCACACAGTAACAATTTTTTAAAAAGAATTTAACCAAGCTATACTTCATTTTTTAACTTGGAAATAAAATGTCAACTGTAGATCTGAAGTCTCAGCTTCCTAACTACTAATGCAAAGCTGAATCAGTCTAAACCCAAAGAAATCTTATTCAAGAAGATGCTGCCAGAACATCATAAATTCCAAGCTCCCTGCCGACTCAGCTGCAGGATTTAGATGCCCTGAATATCCTAACAAGAAACTCTCTCTTCATGGAGTATCCTGGTTAAAGATAGACTTCCTAGGTGATGAGGTATCCAGTTTCATGGCAGATAGTTGACATTTTCAGATTGCCAGAGTTAGACTTGCTGGCAAGAATCCTTATCCTGGGAAATCTGCCTAGTTCCTGTCAGATGATTCAAGAAAATCTACACATTTCTACAAAATTTTAACATTTTTGCTCATAAGTATTCAAATTAAAAGAGATACCAAAAAGCCTACTAAGATCTGTTTTTTTAAAAAAGCTGCCTAAGTATGCCTGTCAAGGCAGCCACTCTGAACCCTATCCTTAACATCGACTCAATTACATAACTTTAATGAGATTATCTTACTTCATAGATATATCTCCAATTTTGCAATGCCAATTAAAATATCATTTATCCAGCATTAGAGTTTGTGATAATAAGTTTTAAATTTTTAGTTTTCATGGGAGGTTAGCAGTTCAGTTTTCTTATTACTTCTTTGGAAAATTATGTGGGACTGTTCAATTAAATAAATTTTTACATATTAGATTTTCCAGTTACCATTACGACTTTTCTAACATATAGCTCCATTTTTGGTTTAGAAATGTATCCAATTTGAATGGCCTAATCTGAGCAGCACATTTTGGGGGAGCAGGACAAAATGGAATCAAGAATAACCACACAGTCAATCCAGAATTATAAAATAAATTTGATTAACATAGTGTAGGTGTCACACTTCTCTCAAGTAAAGTAACAGTCGAAATAATTCTGCAATGTTGTCTTGATTTTTTCAGACAAGATAAAAGTCAGAGCTGAAGTGAGCCATTAAATCATTTTATCTGCCCCCATATTGGAAAAAAATGCTTTCCAGTTTTATGGCTGATGTACTGACATTAGGTAAATATGGGTGAACTTTTGACAATAAAGAAGCCTAAAACTAAGAAAATCTATAGGTACACTTGTAAATACTTTTTAAAACTTAGCTCTGCTCATTCTGGTTATTTCTTCTTCATCCCTGATTTTGTGAGCCTTTAAGACTTGTTCCCTTTTCTAGTGCTAGATTAATTTAACATTATTTTAAGAAAATGTATTGGCATTGACATGTTTCAAATGCTTCTAGACCATCAGATATATTTATCACAATTCTATTACCCTACTCCAGCCTTTAATATCAAAACTGCAAAAACCTTATATAAACCACATAGCTAGATTGAAAGAAAAAATAAAATGTGAGTCTCTGTCAGATCAGAGACACCAGGTTTCCAGATGATTTAGTTTCCTTATATTGAAATTTATTTGACAGTATGGATTTAGTCTTTACGTTGCATATATGATATGAGAAACCTAGCAAAGTGTGGAGTTCCTATAGTGTAGAAAATTTATAGTTTTTATCAGCACCTTTAAGTGTACCCATTAATTTATTCAATCTAAAGCTTCATTTTTGATTAGCCTCGTGTTGAGCAGGGACTCTAATAAAGTTATAGAGTTAATCATTCATCTGATGAGCTCTTTTAAACTTTGTATTCAATTTAGTTTTCAAAATAGTTTGCTGAAATATGGTCCATAATAACCTAAAATGATACTGCTTGTTCTCCTGAATCTGGTCTTCAGCTTCACCAGGCAATCTTTCAAATCCAGTTTGAGCTACTAAAACAGACATTTCTTATATTCTTTCTGTAAACAATAATGTTAATTTGACTTGTTATTTTTATTTTCAACAGAGGTCTTGTTTTCTACTTTACCACTAAAGAATGATTGTGTAAAATACTGGTGTAGTGGGTTGACACTCACTAAAGCTGCTCTATCAGTCCCCTTGTCATCTGGACAGGGGAGAGAAAATATAATAAAGGTTCATGAGTTGAGATAAGGACTGGAAGAGATCACTCACTGAAATACCATCAAGGGCAAAAGAAATAGAGATTGGGGATATTAACTGAATTTCCTACTAACCAAATCAGAGCAGAGTAATCAGAAGTAAAATCTTAAAGGACATTCCTTCCACATATCCCTCCTTTCTGAGCCCTACCTCCTCCCCCTAAGCAACAGAGGGAGATGAGGAATGGAGGTTACAGTCAGTTCATCACACAATGATTCTGCTTCTTCTCAGGGAGAAAAGTCCTTCCCCTCTTCCAATGTGGAGTCCCTCCCACAGAAGAAAGTCCTCCATGAACTTCTCCTCTGTGATTCCATTCTACAGGCAACAATTCTCCATGAACTGCTGCAATATGGGTCACTTTTCCAAAGGGTGCAGTGCTTCAAGCACAGCCTGCTCTAGTGTGGGTCTCCCACAGGGTCACAAGTCCTACCAGGAAACCTGCTCCAGCACGTGCTCCTCTCTCTCTGGGTGTGTGGGTCCCTGACATGAGCCTTCCCACAGGTTCACAACCCTCTTTCAGGAGTCCAACTGCTCTGGCTTGACTCTTCTCTCTCCATGGGCTGTAGGTGGATCTCTACACCCTGTGGTCCTCCATGGGCTGTAGGCACACAGCTGCCTCACCATGGTCTGCACCAGGGGCTTCAAGGGAAACTCAGCTCCGGTGCCTGAAGCACCTCCTCTCCCTCCTCCAGTGACCTTGGTGTCTGCAGAGTTGTTCCTCTCACATATTCTTATTCCACACTTCTCTGTTTGCAATTACATTTACACAATAACTTTTTTCCTTCTTAAATATGTTATCACAGAGGGGTTACTATCATTTCTGATTGGCTTGGTCTTGGCCAGTGGTGGGTCCATGTTGGAGCCGGCTGGTATTGTCTCCTCTGGACATGGGACAAGCTTCCGGCAGCTTCTCACGGAAGGCACTTTCATAAGCCACACATCAACACCTCCACACAAACCTAAAGCAAATGGAGTCTAGTAAAACCATTCTTAATCTTCTGTTGTTTGACTATCTGAAATGTGTGTTCAGGGCTGGTAAGAGAGCTAGGGCTTAGCTCTTTGGTTTTTTTGAAGAAAGATTTATTGGACGAGAGTACATTGGTATGAGATTATGTTCACTAAAGCTTGAATCTGATGTAGTTTTCTTCACAAGACAATAAAACAAAAGAAAACGATGAATAATAACATTTGAGATTCAGACCCCCTACTAACTATAAAAGAGAGAAGAAGTTGTCATTTCAAAGTGCTTTCCTTCCTTCAGAGTCTCTAGATGGTTTTTAATGAGATTTACGAAACTTTTAAAAAAATTTAGCTTAAAAGGTGTTTCTTTAATCTTTTCTAATTTTAGTTTTTTCTTCCCAAGATACAACAAATTATATAGAGATTCTTTCTTTGGCACTTTCTCTTCTTGAAATCTTTGTTACCATATTTTTCTTTTGGGGGCAATTTAATCTTCATTTAACGTGATAAGTATGACAAAACGATAACAAACTTCCAAAAGAAGATATTATAATTCTATGTTTTCATATAGTGAAAGGCAAACATTGCATACTGCTATATTTAGAAAGGACCTTTAAATTTTACTTTTTTGTACTTTGGAAGGTGATTCTTGCCAGATTAAAAACAAAAAAAAACAAAAAAAAACCCAAAACAAACAAACAACCCCCCCACACACACACACACATTAAAAAAAAAAAAAAATCAAACCCAAACAAATAAAAAAAACCACAAAAACCCCCTCAGAAAAATTAAAAATAATGGGTTCATATTATCTTTAAGACACTTAATGTCTTTTGTCATATTAAACATTATTACAAACTATATTTGTAATTGTACACATTTGCCATTTAATACCTGGCTGAAGTATTACCATTACATGATTTATATTCTTATTTTGAATTCTATATATATTCAAAGGTACACTTGGAATCCAAATGGCCTTCTGCTGAACCAGAGTGAAGGAAACAGACATCAGAGTTAACAATTTGTACTGTCTTTCCTCCTCAGGTGCACTGAATATAGAATCATATAATGGTTTGAGCTGGAAGGGATCATAAAGATCATCTAGTTCTAACTCCACTGCCATGGGCAGAGATACTTCCCACTAGACCAGGCTGCTCAAGGGCCCATCCAGCCTGACCTTGAATACTGTCAGGGATGGGGCATCTTTTCCACACAACATGTTCCAGTGCCTCATCACTTTCACAGTAAAGAATTTCTTCCATATATCTTCCATATATGTAATCTGGTACACGGAAAAAAGACTAATTAATGTTATTTTAATAAATTCTGAAACTAATTTTTTTGGTATCATAGTGGTATCTCATGTATAAGGCAGCATTTTCCATGCAGGAATTCAACACAAACAAAAAATCAAATGCCGTCATTTTATTACACAGTAAGATCAAAATTCATTTTAGTAACTAACTACTTTTATACTACATTACTGATAAAACAATTAGAAAACTTTATTTTATATCTTTCAAAACACAGGGGCTCATCATTTCTTAGTCTGTGAGTGTCTAAATGCAGACTGATAGGATTATTAAATACAAAACCAATTTCCTTCATTACATTTTTGGAGGCAATAAATTTAAATAACTTATCAAAAGACTGATTTTAATTGTTGTTGTTGTATCAGTTGGTGTTATTCTGATGTTGATCTAAGGTCTAGTGAATCAAATACAAAGCCTTGACTGAAAAAATTTTGCAGGCTTGGTTAATATTAAAAATCACTAGTATTAAGTCTGGGTTGTGGTGTTATGTTTCTGCCATTGTGCACTTACAGTGTCTGTGACTGGAAATGTGATTTCAAGTTGTTTGTTAAAAATAATGAAACTGATTTAAAATGAATACATATGTATGCAAACACTTGAACTGTGAAACTCATTCTTTTATTGCATCATTTCTTATAGGAAATCAGAAAAAGCTGAATGTAGTCTTTCTATGTATCGTCTCAAAAAATGAAAAATTATCTGCTGCATGTACAGGTTATTTTTCAGCTCACAATTTCTTAGCTCACCGGAGTTTCTATCTTCTCTTTTTGAAATTTATAAAAAAATAAAAATAAACCTAGAATTACTTCTTGTAATTCTAAGTGTGAATTTGAATGAGTGTCATCACTATGAGTGACTGTATGGTACATCTTATTTTGGAAGAGGTATTAAGAATATGCCTCATATTATTGGTCTAGAATACCTCTCCTGCTTAATTTCAGGATTTATGTTTGTACATTTTACAGTTTGTGCTTTTACAACATGTCAGTGAAGCATCACAGAATAAGTTGAAACCTGTCTGATTCATCATGTTCATTGCTGGGTTTCTAATCTACATGAGAAAGGATTTATAGACATTGGGAAAGTCATTGCAAAATGGAAATGTGCATTAAAGTTCAGTAGGTCTTTGAATATACAAGTAAAATTATGAAACTGGTTTTAGGCTGCATTTTGCTCCTAGTAAATAATAATGAAAGAAATAGAAAGCTTCTAAATACAGAAAGAAAAAATATTTTTTAAAACAATTTAATAGTGATTGCAAAGCAAATGGAATGGGTTAGGGCATCTGGCTTCTCAAAGGCTGAGAATAGAGAAGTTGAGGAAGTCAAAATATATACAAAACAAGGAAAGACAACCGAGAAAGGATGATATGTCATCGCCTTCTTTTGTACTACACCTTTTGTAGCACAGTAGTTTAAGTCTGCATAGACTCAATATTGTAAGACTAGCTTTTTAAATAACAATATTAAATTGAAAATAAGGTTTCAAATGCATGTTATATCATTTTATTACAGCATAATAGCAGTGAATTATCAGTAATAATGTGAGAGCTAGTGCAGAGGTTTTGAAATGGTGTACGGAGTGTGAGTATATATGTCTGTCCATAGATGTGACAAGGTGATAAACTCAGTGTTGCTCTAGGCACAACTGGTCATTCAGTGATTCATAAGCTATGGAAATTTAGAGGCAGTTCAGATACAAAGGAGACTTTGACCTTCTTATGCTAGTTTCAACTGTTCTGATAATGTTTTAAAGAAATATCTCATGGAAAGATGAAAAATTGAGAAAAGTTTCAAGTATCTCAATATCAGAAAAAAATGCAAAAATTCATTTATCTAAAATTTCGTTGGATGGTTTCAGGCAGTGAGGGAAAGAACATTAGGAAATTCTTGTTTTCTCTGTTCTTAGAAAAAATTGCTCTCCTTTAAGAGCATTAAATGAGCTTTACACATGAAATTATAGCAACCTATTTGGCAGGTCCTTATTTAAAGTTATCAGTCTAAAAAGTGCCTCTCATTATTCTGCTGCATTAGATGTTATTCTCCCATTTTAAAAACAACAAAAAAAACATTCTTTAGCAAGTTATTTTTCTGTGAGTTTTTATTTATTTATTTTTTAAAAACTAGGAAACTTTTCACAGCTTTGAGTACTCTCCAATTCTTTTATTATCTTTAATTTATTGTAATGCTGTATACTTTAATAGGCTTTCTTTGGAGATGTTAAACAGTTGCAGCTCTTAGTGATTTCTGCTAAAGAAAGAATATTGTAGATGTTATCTAATGTGTTCTTCCTGTCATTGTTTTGGGAGAGAGAAGTGCTGTGAAGACAGTTAAATTACTCTTCATATATAAAAGCTTGATTATAAAAGAAGTACCAAATGCTTTTAAGTCTTTCTAGTATACCAGTGAATATGATGACTAGATTTTATGGACATTTATGGGAGTTTTAAATTTCCAAGTCACATTCATTTTGGAGAAATGCTTTTGCATATGAAAAGTTTTAAGATTTGAAGTTTCTCAGCCCTTTTTATATATATATATATCTTCATTATGCCAAAAACAAGAAAGTAGATGAGTCTTGTCAGTGTGATCTGAGCAAGTCACACAGTGACTTCTCTCCAAGATTTAAAACTTGTAAAAACCAAATATCTACTCTAAGTTACTCTGATATACTTTCTCCTTGAAGCCGTCTTCTTCCTAGGACTTTTCACAGATGATTTTTTTAAATCTTTGCAGATTCACAGATCTCCCAGACAAACAGCAGCTTGTTCTTTGTATGCTCATTTTACTGTCAGTCTGTGCCCCAGCTATCTCCAAGGATTCCCAAGTTTTACCATCTTACAGCTGTATTGTCTAAAATAATTTCTAATTCAAATGTTAGACTTTTTTATTTTCAAACTGTCAATAAAGAAAAAGATTAATAAATATAACTGGTGTTTTGAATTGATGAAAGCATATGCTGTCATCAATTGATCATCATTTTAGGAGTGGAACAGCATGGACTCTGATATCCTGATTACATGAAAATTGTATGTTTGGTTAATCACTCTGTTTCTGAATTCTGTATCATATATTATTTCATTTTGTTCATAAGTTTTGAGGCTACTCAAATATAACATTTACTAAGTTTCACAACTACGTTTCAAGGCTCTCAATACTAACATATGTAAACATTGAATGAGTAGTTCTGTAAATCCTAGAACATGTGAGACCTAATTCCCTGCAGCTCTTTTTCCCTTTGTTGTCTGGTGTTCACAATATCACTGACCTCATTTATAATTTTGATTCTGACCATTCTAGCATGCTACGATTCTATGATCTCTGAGTTCATTTTGAGGGAGAAAGGACTGGAGAGGAGAAACAGAATAATCTGTGGATTTCATTCATGTTCATAAAACATGCAAAATATAGTATATTCAATATTTTTAGAGATATATCTTAGTGAAAAAATTTTGCAGACTATTTAAGAAATCTGGTATAAATGAAGATTCTTCCCCAAGGGATTGCTATCTAGGACATAGTACTTTATTATGAACAGATGAGACAAACAAATAGAGTGAGGTGGGGAACAGTGTCTTTAGAGATTTTTTAACCAGCAATAGAAGTCACAATATATTTCTTTTGGCCATTGTCAGGTTGTAGGTCACATAATGTGTTTCAATTTTTACTTTCAGGACTGCCTGAAACAATCTAAATTCAGAGAAGTTTTTGGAACAAAAGTTGGGAACCCTTCTTAATGTCAGATAGTTTAAAACAGGTTTCAAATTTGGTAATTAATACTGTATAAATAATCATTGCTAATGGTCTCTTTTTTTTTCCCCCGAAATAGTTCTGCACAGATTAAAATTGCTTCCCCCACCATCTCCATCTCCTTTCAAGGAGAAGGTAAGGTAAAAATTCTTACTGAGCCCTTAGGGTTTAATTCACCTGAAAAGTAGCTGTGACCTTCTGTACTGAGCAAGTCTATAAAAAAGCAGCAGGTGGTGTCTTCGTGGCCGTTTGACCTATCCAGCTCCAAGGTTACTTGGCATGCAAAGTGCAGTTTTGTTATATCGATACAAGGCAATCTGGTCCTGGAAGGGGAAAGGGAAATGACTGTATTGTAAGTAACCAGAGGTTTTACAGATGCTGTTTAAAAAACTCCATTGAATTATTTAATGGAATAAATAGAACCTCGAGCATGTTTTATGTCCACAGGAAAAAAAAATACTACTTTAGTTTTAAAAGAGTGATATTTAAATTTATATCTCTAAACAGATTATTTCTACCAGTAAAACACTGAGAGAGGGAGATGAAACACCACTTACAACTATGACCTTTGATGGGCCTGATCTAAAACAACAAAAAACCTAAGAATCACTTTGTTCATTTAATTGGCTCTCATCATAGTCAACTAGCCTTTTTGAAGTGCAATGGCAGTGTCAAAATGCAACATTACAAAATTAGGTCCAAAGTAACTCTTCTTAACTGTCTTTGTGGTTGTGCCTCTTGTTAATGCAAACAAGTAAAAAAGCAAAGGGGGTCCCACAGGACTAAAGATACCCCTGTAGTTTGAATATTTTGTATTTATAGAAGGTTTGGGCATATGATCTTTGTCACTTGCTGTACAAATACAAAATCTATAGTCAAATTACTTGATTATTTGCAGATGTTTTGCACTTCATTGCTTAATGGAACTTTACCTACACACTTAAAACATTTTTCTATTTAAAGTATAGCCCTGCAAATAATGAGAAGCAAATATTTTGTTTTCTTGTCATCCAGAGTTCTCTTTTTCTGCTTTCTCAGATGGATTTCACAAGAATATGAACTTTATTATCATATCTTACCCATTCCAATTTATCTAATTGAAAATAAAAATATCTGGACCTGGTTAATTTTGACACTTCTATTAAGAATTTCTGAGCTGTGGAAGCACAGGATTTGTATTGGTTTACAGAACATCATTATTCTAGCCCTAGTAGATCTCCCTGCTACTTATCAGAGGGTAAAAAAGGCAAACAAATAACATAAAAAAGGTAAGGGAATGGGTCTGGTCACGGTGATGCAGTTATTGTGGACAAAGGAAGAAGATCAGAGAAGGTAAGAAGCTTTGTTTGGCTAGCCCTACATAATGGCAGTCACTCTACCTAATGTGGTTTGTTTGCTGCTTACATATCAAGTCTCAGAATTCAGTATCACTAAAAATATAGGAAAAGAGAAGGAGTGATGTCAGGGACACAAAATATTTCAATGGCAAAACATGGACATATTTTTAGGAAACTTTTTAAATCAACACTACTGTTACTAAACAAAAGTACTCAGATATTTTCCCTGAAAAAAAAAATCGAAGTTATGTTAACTAAAAAACTGACATTCAAATTATGTTGATCCATTGAGGTGATCATATTAAACGAGGAAAGAACTTCATAAAATAACCTGAAGTAATTTTTTGCAGTTATATTAACTTACTTCCTTTTTTTCATTTGGTAGCACTCACAAAGTTTTCTGCAGTCTAGTTTTATTATGAGAAAATATATTCTTTTCATGGAAGTGTTTTTGTGTAAGAAAGTTGCATAACTTGGTGGTCTGATATTTCTGGCCATAGATTTAAAGTGTATTTTCTATATATAGTTCAAATGGGAAATATTTATATTTCAATATATATATAACTATAGAAATTATATTTAAAAAACAAGGGAAAACCACAATCAAACATAAAAAGAACTTTCAGCTTCTTATGGATGAAATATATGCAACTTCTCATAAGAAAAAATTCCAGCAGTAAGATCACTGCCAAAGTTGATGGGTTCTACATTCATTTTTGTTGAGAAGTGAATAATCAATAGAGATCTGTCAGCCCTCTTTAATTGAAAGGAGAAGCAAAAAAGAATTGAGAAAAGAGAGTGACAGAGGCCATGAATTTACCAGTCAAATGCATAGAATTCTAAGTTTGGGGTTTTTTCCGTAAAATACAGATATCTAAGTGGAAACCATACATTTCTAAATCTGTCAATTCTTCTGAATAAAACATTTTAGATAGTAGCATGTAGTAAGAAAACACATTCTAATTAAGTATTTTTAAAGGAACTTCCTAGTCTGACCATTCATGAGACTCTCTGGCAATCACACTCCCAGTGCCAGAGACTTTATGTGCTGAGACCAAAGTTCTTTCACATCGGGTGCCTCCAGTGAGCTGACTTGAATTCCCTCACACCCAACTCCCATGTATCAGATTTTCTTACCAATTCAACCCCAGGTTTCCCATAGCAGAGTCTCAGATGTCTTGTTCCTTAAAGCCATTTATTCACAGTAACAGAGAAACAGCTGGAGATGGTGCCTCGGAGGTGGGACCCCCAGCAAAAGAACCCCTGGGCTTTTGCAGCCTCACAGTCTGCTCTGGAACAAGTCTGGCTCTTCCTCCTAAGTCCTGCACTCCTCCCGTTTCACTCAGTGTCCATCTACCTAGCTGAGACCTCCCATCTTTGTGCCCTTTGTTATCCCAAGGGCTGGCATTTCAGTCTCCTGTCTCCAACAAGAGATCAGTCCCCATCTCAATCTGCATCTCAAACTGCAGCTTGCAAACTGAGCTACCTGTACTAGACATATTCCTTAGCAGTATAAGACTTTCACATTAAACATGAAGATATTTTTAACTAAGAAATATTACTTAAGGTCCTTAAAAAATAAACAACAGTGATATTCTTACCTTTCAGTAATTTGTACTCCAATACTAAATGTTCCTCCAACTCAATACTATACTGTCAAAACTTTGATGTAAGTCTATTTATGTTAAACTAGACATGCCTTATTCTAGTCTAAAATGTAGACTTGGTTGTCACTCCTCTGCAGTGCAAAATCCTAAATTTTTGTTTTCTAAAAGGTTTCTCCTGCTGCTAGGTGGGACTTTTAGAGGAATATTACTACCTTATTGAAATGAAATTACCATTGGTATGCAAAGCTTTGATTACAGAAGTAGCAGGGTAACCTGATATCAGCATGGCTTCATTGCCTTGCCGAAGATGTATGTTCTAATAAGGACAATCATCTTTTGGACACATGCACATAGCAACTAATGAAGATTAACACTTATATAACATAGTGTTAGTGCTACCAAGGGTAGTCCTTTAGGAAGAGGCGAATACATCAGTTGCATGCTTCTTTAGCTCTATTTGAGTGTAAAATATGCTAAATTGCAACTTAGCACATGCAATAAAAAGGGTGAAAAAATACATAATATTTCATCAGCAATAAATGATTTTATAAAAAGTCTAGCTCCAACAGAGAAATCAGTATCCTTTTAGTTTAGTAACCACTTCCTTACGTTTTCTGGCAGGGAACCCAAGTCCTCAATTCCTGGAAGTTCTTGACAGATAATCTAGACAAAGAGACCTAGACACTTTCAGGAGCTTTGCAGAGACTCTTCTTGCTTCTGGTCATGTAGTCTGGTAAGTCTTTTTGAATACTGTCCAGTAGTTTTGTTCCAAGGAAACTGTACTGTTTTGAGTTTTGTTTTGATTGAGCACTATCTTCAGAAAAGAAAGGCAAGATGAAGAAGACTGCTTCCAGTGTAAGGATAGGTGACAGGTCTGCTTCATAAGGAAGGGGACAGTGGAAAATTTCTAATGGAAAAGTAGGGGGAAAGATTCATAAGAAAGGAGGAATTATTCTATTAGTAGGGAGGGAATCTTTGAAGAAGCGTGATAATAAACTGGTGTTAGGTCTCTACACGCTTTGGTTATTGCCCTTATGCTGTCAAAACAGCAATGAACCTGTGGGAATTTGAGTGCTTTCATATTGTAGCTGAAGAGGTAATAAAGAAGTTTATAAAATCATGTAAGAATATCTGCAGAGCCTTGTTTAAGGTTTGATTATGTATATCAATTTTGTTTTCTTTATGGATAAAATTATAATAAGCAATGTTCTTTAAAGAAGTATATACTTTTTCTGTTTCCATCAATGATAATTGCTTTGATAACCATGGTAAACCCTTCCAGTCCTACGACCAGCTGCTATGTGAAACAGAAGAGGCTATTGATAACAGTCCAAGTGTTGTGAACCATCCTGTCAGGCAGGAGTAACTTTTGTTTCATTGTTAAATCCCTTGGAGTGAATTAAAGTAAATCGATACTAGATGATCACTGTTTACATAATATTATATATATATATATACACGGATATATGGATATATATATATATATGGTTTATTTTGAAACAATCTGGTTACAAAGGAAAACAGGTGTTTGGTTGTTATTATCTATAGTATCATGGAAATAGAATGGCATACTGCTATTGCCAAGTAAAACAGGTCTTTAGCTTGTAATATAGCCCCCCTGAGAAAATGTGTAAGGGAAAAGTGAGAAAGAGAGAATAAGAGTTAAAAGAGTGAAAGAAAGAGAGAGAAAAAGAGTAAAAGGTCACCACTGCAAACTTAGTTGTTGTTGCCTTTGGTGTCTTTGTCTGTTGGGAAGTGATGGGGGAATGAAGCCCACAAAACATAAAATTCCATGGGTTTACATACCCTCAGAAACCATCCTGATGCCTCCCCTGTGTGCAGGGGCCATGTCCAGGGGTGTCATGGATGTGTATACACAGGGACCTCCTTTGACAGAGCCTGTCCCAGGAGGACATAACCATCACATGCCCAGAGAAACATCACACACTGAAAGAGTCTCAGCCCTTCAAAGTTACCAGTTTCTGGGCTAGGGCCACCTCCCCTTAGCCTTTATCCTTCACTCTCCAGGCAGGGAGCTTGCATAGCTTGCTATAGTAGCAATGTTTCAAGGCGATTATAAAAGTCCAGTTCCTCACAACAAGTCAAGATGATTCTAAGAACCCATTAACAAACAATATATTTCTATATAATCTCTTAGCTACTTCAGTACATGAACCATGTTCTGCATGAATGAATTTATTTTTAACAAGAATTGTCTATTCTATTTAGAACAAAGTATTTCAGAATTTATTTATCCCATTATTTTTCTTCCTTTGTTCTATTTCTATAAAGGATAAAATTCATTTTAAGGATGTGCAGATAAAACACACCAGCATTTCCAAATGGAGTTATTTTATTGAGAAAGTAAAATATTTTGATATTTTCAAAATATTACCCTTAATTTTTGCAGGAGGTCAGCTGAAACTATTCACTGAGTTTAGCTCTTTTCTTAGACAAGACCAATTAACTTCTGGCTCAGTAGATGTGCTTCCTATAAAGCAATTAATACAATTTCAAGCTAAATACCAGATGCAAGTATATACTTATTCAATTATTAAAGCATTTTCATATTCTCATGTTTACCACTTTAATCGTACAGAATCACAGAATCATGGGTAAGATTGGAAGGGACCAAAATGGGTCATCTAATCCAGCATCACTGCTCAAGCATGGTCATCCCAGAGCACATTGCACAGAATTGCATTTCAGATGGTTCTTGAATATTGCCAGGGAGGGAGACTCCACAACCTCTCTGGGCAACCTGTTCCATGTGCAGTCATTCTCACAGTAAAGGGCTTATTCTTCATATTCAGGTGGAACTTCCTGTACACCAGTTTCTACCCAGTGCCTCTTGTCCTATTCTTTGGCACCACCAAGAAGAGCCTGGCTCCATCCTCTTGGCACCCTCTTTCAGATACTTAGAGATATTGATGAGGTCCCCTCTCAGTCATTTCTTCCTAAGGCTGAACAGGCCCAGCTCTCTCAGCCTTTCTTAGTAAAAGAGAAGCCCTTTGTTGCCATCCACTGGACCTGCCCCAGGAGCTCCATGAACTGGACACAGCACTTCAGATGCACCTCACCAAGGCTGACTAGAGGGGCCCTCAACCTGCTGATGATGTTCTTCCTGATGCATCCCAAGACTTGTCAACTTAATTCAGAAATAATTGTTCCACAGTTTTATGCAATCTACATGTATCACATACATTAATGTCAGTCCAGAGAAGACTGACATATTCTTCTCAATCATAAATTAACTAAATATTCAAATATCTGAAAAGCCTAATTTAAATCACTTTTATGGTACTGTTGGTCAGCATTAAAACAGTTGCAGGCTCTCAGAAAATATTTTTTTCAGTAAAGACATAGCTATAAATCTCTAAGAAATGCTCTAAAGTGAAAAAAAAATTGCTATTTTCCTTTTCTGTGTATATCTTATAGCTGGTACTGTCTGTGAAATTTCATGGAATTGTACAGTAAATTTTGCATATATAATGACCTTTTTAATTCTTCTCAGTATATCACAACATTAGCCACATTTATATCTTTCTATCCTATTATGTTTCCTCTTTCTCTCTCTAGGCTTGAAGTTGTCTTTTCATCTGTTTAAACATAAATTATTCTATGAACCAGTTCACTAAATGACCACATTAAGATAAAATCCTGAAAAGCAGTTTCCTCCTTATCATTTGGTTCTTAGGGGTTTTGTTTTCCAAAGCCAATAAAAGTTTCTGCCAGCATTTTTGTCCCCAGTCCAAGTTATTTATCAAAAGTAGCAAATGTTTTATCCAAAGCTGTAAAATT
Source organism: Myrmophylax atrothorax (assembly GCA_026770055.1). Taxonomy (NCBI): domain Eukaryota; kingdom Metazoa; phylum Chordata; class Aves; order Passeriformes; family Thamnophilidae; genus Myrmophylax; species Myrmophylax atrothorax. Next base: position 52,524,075 of record JAOXXN010000471.1, read on the forward strand.
ATGAAGAGCATTTGATAGGAAATTTCCTTCCATAACCCAATCTCACAGAAATGCAGCAAAAATACAAGTGGCAATAATCCCAGAGAAGAGAATTTGCTTAAGTGAAATCAATTAACACAGTCGTAAGATTCCTATCCATCATTTATCTGTTGAACCAGAAAGTTTGTAACCATTTAGTGGGACCTTCCTTGCTTACACCCTCTTGTGATTCCAGTACTGCTGCAGATAATGAGGTTAAAAAGACCCAAAAAGGCTAAGATACAAAAAGCAAATTGACAAATACTGCCTATATTAAGGAATTGTTCATATATACACATATATGAACATATATTAAATTTCCTATATTCCTATATACTTAAAGCAAGATGAAAGTATGATAGCATCTCCTAATAATACATATATTTTGAGTGTGAGTGGGTTAGACAAGATAAGTGACAAAGCATGGCATATTAGCAACTTAAACATCTCACAAAACCATGGCCCTGATCTTTACCTCTCAGGGATGTCATAGGGCTCCTGGTGCTCTTTTGTTTAGATGAATGGAAGTTACAAGAAAAGGTCATGAATTATTGGAAGTGTGATTTGAAGTAAGAGAGAAAAAACAGCTTTTCATAAAAGATGCAGAGAGGGAGCCTGTAGCACAGTGAAGTTTGATTTACCACTAATAGATAAGTATAATAGTTTAATAAGTATTATGACTATAATGTCTCCCTGATTTATATTTCAAAGCTGATTTTATCTTGTTTTAAAATTTCAGAATTAGCAAAATGTTTTATTCCCAGATATTACTAACATTTAGCTCAAATTACAGATAAAATATATGGGAATATTAATAGGAATTGTTTTAGGCATGTTAAATAGATCATTAATATAATGATTAGTTTTTCAAAAACACTTTTGTGAGACTTGTTTAACACAGCATGATTCTTCACCTGTAAAATTTAGAGTCCATGCATTATTACGGAGAACAATGCAAGTATTAGGCTCATCATAAAACAGTGAAGTACTAAACACTGTACAGCACAGGCTGGCCTTGACATATGAAATGTAGGCTCCTTTTGTAACTTGATGATTTTTTTTATTTTTAGTAAATAGGATTTAAGCACCTGCTTTGCTCCCTCATAATTTCAACATCTGTGGAAGTTTCTTGTGCTTTGTCAATCAGTAAAAGGCACTAGTGACAGTCTCTGACTGCTTCATTTATCACTGTAACACTTGGTACTGCATTTTGAATTGATTGTTTCAAAGATGCAACTTACTTTGAGTTCAGTAGGTAATTTTATGCATTGCCTGAAATGTCTTGCTTCCTGATAATAATAAAATCTTTTTTAAGATATTTATCAAGGTCTAAGTAATAAAACGGTTTGGAGAAGACTTCAGCCCCTAAATTAAGATACTTCTTAACAGACACTGGAAGCCCTGTATATTCTTCCTCTACGGAGCATCTCAGTTTGAACTGTAGCAGTTAATTTGCAACAGAAGTCAGAATTTCTAGATTACAAGGGAGAAATGTGCACTACAGCACTGACTGACAATAAAATTCCTAATATGTTTCCTCCTCATAAAAATAAAGGATTTCTTCTAACTTAATTGACTTTGGCATCTTTTTAAGCTTCTCTAGCGGCTGCTTTTTAAACCTTGAAATTTTGCCTTCAGGCTGCTACAGAGGAAGGTAATATACAAAGAACAGAGACTGTCCTTTGTATATTACATACCACAGAAAAATATGTATTATCTGGAAATATATAATGCAGCATTTTATGCCAAGGTGAACATTTAGGAATATCACACCAGTAATGGTTCAAAGTGGGAGAATTTTACTGCCTGGAAGGTTTTGGATATGGGAATTTAAATTCATTAACCTTGAAGAAATCTATTTTAAAGTCTGTCATTAGTTTCACAAGCCAGTCATTATAATTTTCAACGCTATGAAGAGCCTTTTCAGTTGGGTATTAGAAGGTTGTTTTGTGCTAGAGAAAAAGATGCATCCTTCTTACCCACTGCCTTTCCTTCAACCCTGGTCTTGTAAAAAATTGCATGTTAATGGTGCATTGGCTATTTGCATGGTCTGAAAGTTAGTTTGCCAGTTTCAATAGCAAATACTTACCGAAATACATTAAAGAGCGAATGTGACAAAACTGACTCTTTTTAATTTTGAACTTCTCTGTCCTATTTTTAATTATATAGAGTACTTAAAAATATGAATAATATTTTTATCTTTGATAAAATAATTAACTGTTGATTTCTTTGGCTTTAGGTTAGCACTAGCAATATTTACTATGGAAGCTTCAAAATTGTGATGATTTTTCACCTGAATAAGTTTTCTTTCATTCGTAGCTTGTTATCAAGCTATTGTACAGACAGTTTTTCTGTATGCCCTATGATTCCTGAGAAATTCAAGACATGATAAAAATCCCGGTAGCAAGAACACTAAATTTGCTTGTCAGGAACAGGAAGAGTGGCAGGTTTGAATTTATCTTTTCATGTGCCGTCTTTTTCCTAACGTCAAGGTGGTTATAATGTGGAAGAAGAATTAAAGTAAAGTTAATTGTGGGATTCACCAGTATGCAAACTCCAGAATCAGCTGTAAGTGCTAATGAATAACAGTGAGTTCAAAGGAAAATGGAACTGCTAGGTTTAGGAAAGTGTTTATTTTTAGAATAAAGATCAAATTATAGAGGAATTGTAGTTTTCCTTTATTAATCTTTAATCCAAAGCACCAAAATTAGTGTTCTGGAAATAAAAAGAAATAAAGTAACTTTTTTATTGGCAGAATTAGGTGTTAAAGGCAAAATATTGAGGTGCTTTTTGAGAAGTCTATATTGTCCTACAAACATTGGAAAAGGCATAATAAATGTTAAACTATCAATTTCCTTTTTTTTTCACCAATGTTTTTCTTCAGAATCTCTGTATGGGACATGAAATGGTGTTGTACATCCCTTCCTGAAAAATCATATATAAGAGCAATAGTGATATAGGAATTCTAGTGATAAAAATAGAAATTCTTCCCAATAATGCTGTTTCTCATCAAGAATGAGATTAGTTCCAAATGAAAAAAAAAGGTATTTTGTACTCTTGATCACTCTAATTTACCTGCGATATTTGCAAAGAACCCCACTACTTGATTTTCCAGCTATGAGTTCAAAACTTTCTATATTGTAGAGGCTAGGAGTAGAGGAAAAAACAAAATATCCAAGGAAAAAAATTCGTATCAGCTTTTTTTCCCCCCCTTAAAATCTATGTAACTGTACCAAGATTTTTGTCCCTCTGAAAGCAGTTGTCTTTTTTTCCTGCAAGTATACACATAAAAATTCTCAAGTAGACACTCTGAAGTAACAGGAAAAGAAACACTTAAACCACCAAACCACACCAATAAATACTTAAAAAAAACAACAACAAAAAACCAAACAAAAACCCAAAACAAACAAAAAACCCCAACAACTGAAAAAAACCAACTTGGAAAATACAACAGTAAATATATCAGTAAATCTGAAATGAGGTTTAATCATATTAGTGTAATAGCAGAAAATGTCTGGATCTTGCTATACAATATACATTTATTTTTCTCTTATCCTGCTTCTAGATTTGTATTGTATTTGCTCTCATACATTTTATTAAGAATTAGACTTAAAAGAATACATTCATTTTCTTTCAGATATTTCCTCAGGTGATTTTTCATTCTTTTTGTGTTCACAATTCAATTTAGATACATTAATTATCTTTCTCTTTTTTTGTTCTTTCTTTTGTTGTATCTTGATAGTCTATCCGAAATCTTGGTATACAAGTTATTGTAACAGTGCACTATCTGATTTGTTTCTTTTATTGCAGTACTAACTTCCTAGAGCTTTGACTTTTTTCTGTAAATTGAGGTACAGCACATATGAATCGTATACTTGGGGGTTTTTTGTTGTCTCTTGTCTGAAAGCGATGATCAAAAATGTTTTCACTGATAGGTTTATTTGTTCTAGTATTTTTCTTTGCATTAAATGTGGATTTAACAAAGAGCTAGAGGAAAATTAAGTTAGAAAACTTGGATGTAAAACAGCTTTGAAATTCCCTGATCTTTCTATGTAAAAGTGCTCACATTCAGGAAGGAAAAATTAAGAATCTATGGAATCCAAGCAGTAACTGGGACATTCTTAAGCATGTGGAAACAAAAACAGCATCATCTCCCTTGGGCACTACTTGAGTGGTCAACAACCTTGTCTTATCCTACCCTAAATTTCTAAAAAGAAAGAAAAATAGTGGGCTTCTGAGACAGCAGTAAGCCTTAACATGATGAGTTAAAACATTTCATGAGCCTGATGTCTAAGGCTTTTAGTACATTTTGTAGATTTTTGGGATTATACAATTTACATGGATTTTACTGGGTTGCTCACATTTTAGGTGCTATTAGAAGTTACTAAAGTGTTTTCTCATACATTCTTAAGCTCTCTCAAAGACATGCTGTTTGTAGAAGCCACCTGCAAGATAGCTTGGAGACAAAACACAAGAAGAAGGCCTAGAGGTCCTGAGCTTCTCCAAGGGGCAGTTCTGAAGACCATTATGGGTGGGGCACCAGGGGAAATGAGAGTCATGGTTGGTCATAGATATCTCATATGTTAATTGCTGGAGATGTTATAAAAACTGAAATATCCCTGGTCACGGGTGTGCATGTGTGGGCCTGTGCATGTGTGTGCAGACCTCAGGTGTGCACCTTGAAGCTTTCAATAAAGGTATACCATCTATCTTTCTCCATTAATATTGTTTCTGAGTTCCACAGGAATTTAAGCAACGGCAATATATCCTTCAGAGGTTCATTATCTAAAATCTTCTGCATTTATAGGGCTAGTAGAGCCTACAAAGCTGCAAGTAACTAATATTTAGACTCTTAATTAGTTTTCAAAAATTGAACTAAAACAGAAGAAAGAAGCTTAACTTTTGTTAGAAAATTCTTATTACCTTACAGAAAACCTGACATTACAGTTCCCTAAGTAAAAAGACTGGCTTTCAACATTCCACCCCCAAGTCCCAAGCTCTTTTTAATCACTAATTTCCTTAGAGTTTCACATGTAAGACTGTCCCCCAGTGAAATTGTCAGAAAAGATATTCAACCAGAAAGCTCTTTAAACCTCACCTTCTATCTTTTCACAGAGTTTATGCAAGCTTTGCATAGGACAACCTTCACAGAGCTGGGGCTGTGCCTTGGAATTTTGTTGCACAGCAGCCACGGTGAAAGCCTGCTTCAGTGTCATCATGATTTCATCAACCTGAAAAGAATGACACCCAAAAAGAACAAAATTTCACTCTTCCACTGAGCTTCTGTTTCACTTAACACAAACAGCCTTTGAGAATGAGACTGCCCCTTGTTTGGGAATGTGCTTATGATTAAAGAGACAAGTTGTTTCCATGCAGTTTCTGTGTACAAACACACAAGCAAGACAAAACTCATCACGAAGTCATATCTCTTCCAGGCCACCTAACTTCACTACTGTAGTCTAATAACAGATACTGCCTCTATCTCAAAACCTTTTCTTGCCCATGACAAAAAAGCTTATTGCAGGTGTAATTCATTAACCTGACTTAGAGCACAGTTGTGCAATCCTGATTTGCAGAACGGGTGCACTATGAAAAATTTGCTTTTGAAAAAAGTGGTAAATGGTCTAACTTTGTGCAGTAAATGGAAGAATTACTCGATTTTAAAGGGGATTTTAACTTCTGCCCTCAAAAAAATGGAAAGCTCTTTTGCAGACTCCTTTGTTAGTTACATTTTGGAAATAATTATATTTCTGAGTGGAATAGGATTTGAAGATGTTCAGCAAAATACAGAGCATGGAGTGACAAAAGACTTTTAGGGCCTAATATTCTATTTGGCTCTTCTTTCACTTACCAATGCTTCATCTGTACACTGAAACACATAGCAAACAAAGTGGAAGCCTCCATTTTCTGAAGACTCTCTGCAGATGAACCCAAAATGATCCACATGTCTAATTCCCTAGCAAAGAAACAACAGCAATGAAGAAGTCATATCTACTTTCAGTGGTTTGTGCCTGTATTTCCTTCAGTAAGAAAAGAACAAAAAGCCCAATAACATTACATTTAGGTCAATTATCTCTATACACTGAAGTTATCTGAACACTAAAATTCTCTTCTGTTACAGAACCTATTACTTCATTAATCTTTGAATTTCAGTTAAGTTAGATGCTGTTTGATTTGGGCTTGGTTTGGTTTTTTGTTTGTTTTGTTTGCTTGTTTTGTGGGTTGTTTTTTCTTTTTGTTTGTTTGTTTTTTTAATTAATGAAGTATAATAGACCCTTGTAATAGTCCGAGGGATGAATAAATTCTACTCAAAATGTATTTTACTCAATATTGGAAATAGCAGTGGAAAAAAGCTCACTTTGTTTTTCTTCTCTTTTGCTTAATTGGTCAACAATTGGTTGTTTATTGATTTTAAGAGCAAATCAAAGAAATAGTGAAAAAAGGATAAACATTTTTTTATCTAAACAAAAGCTTGTCCAGTTAAAAAATTAGATTTTTAAATATATTACTTGAAGATCGCACACATAGAAACATTTATTTCTCCTAAAAGACATGCAAATTCAAGCTTGCCACAGTAGATAAACAGCACATCCTGGTAAAATGCTAAGAAGGTTGTTTTGATTACTGGGATTTTTTTTCTTTCTATTATGAGAAGAGTTTCAGATGGGTAGAGTTGGCTGGTCCCAATTGACGTCTCCTCAGTTCATCATTCTTAGTTACAAAAAAACCCCAAACAACAAACCAACTTATGACGATGAATTACATGCACAGTGGCAGAACCTATTTATAAAAAGTCAATTGTACTCAGCTCTATTTTAATACCTTCTAGCTGTCATGATACAATATAAAGTCAGGTAAAGAAAGGCAATAAAATGTTGTACCAAAAATCATAAGGATGAATCTCATTAAATCAGGTATTTCAGTGAATTAAAAAATCTGAAGATGCCAAGCAGGACTTTTTTTTAAAATTTTCCTTGTTATTACAGCAAGAATGACTGAATATTCTCTTTGCTTATTATTATGAAGAAAACATTTTAGAAAGAATTTAAAAGTGTAAAAAAGGGCATACTTCTATAAAACAGAATGGCCACATGTCCCCAAAAAAGGAACACATTGTAGCATCAGATATCCTTAAGAAATCTGAACAATGTTTTCTTATCATTCAAAATGCAAACATTAAATGTTCAGAGCATGCCAGCTGAACGAAGGAAAATAACTATATGGAGATGTTCCTGTTGGAGTGTGACAATAACACATAGACAACAAAGGCTTTATTATACAACCATCAGGCACTAATACACCATGAGAACAAAAAGACAAGAAGGACATTCTAATGACCTAAAGACTGCAACTTCTCATACTCAGCTCCATTGGATGTCCAGGCTAAGCATTTTTGGAGGCTGCTATGTGATAAAGCAAGAACACACTGATGTGATGTGCAGACTCTCTCCCTCCCATCATTCACATCAGAGACATGGACAGAACATGCTGAGTCCTCGCTCTAACATTCCAGCCTATCTTTCTTCTCCTGAAAACCCAACTGCTGTGGTGTAAGGAGCTCAGCCAGATCATGGCCCTGCCTGCAAAACTGCAAGGTCCCAGGAGCTGGCAAATGCTCTTTGCTGTTTCAGGTACTGCTCCAGGACCACATATTTCCTTCTGCCATTATAATATCTCATGGATGGATTGGGCATTCTGGAAATGATTCTTATCTACCTTATAATTTAACTCCAGTGCCTTCAAGAAAATTATTAAAGTTCTTGTATTATCAAGATAAGATTGTTCACTCAAGTGTTCTGGAATGTACATATTTGGAGAAGAAGCCTTCTGTACCCCAATATCAATATGTGCCCAACCTACATACCCTTTGGCCAGCAGCATGTTCTTCAGACAGGAGGGGAGAATTCAACCAGAATCTCACTCCTACTGCTCTGAGTAGCACAACCATCTGCCACCCCCTTCAGGGCAAGTCACAAAGTCTACCTAACTAGCTCCTGCCTAAGGAAATGGCCTAAGGGAAGGTGAGGATGAAGATTTTTCTGTGATCAAGGACTTTTCTTTAAAGCTCTTGATCTGACAGCATGCAAACTACTTATGTTTACTTTGAAATTTGCAGAATAGGTACCTCTATGTTTAGCGATGAAAGCTACCACCATCAAATTAAAAACCAAAGTAATTTATGGAAAACAAAACTAAGAAGAAATCCAAAAAAGCCAGAGGCAAAAGGACAGGGAAGCAAACTAGTAGCAGTGAATGAAGAGCCTCTGAAACACGTTCACCCTCAGCGCATCACATAACCTCTGCATGGCAGAGGATTGTCCTCTTTTACATACATGCAACTTATATCTTGAAAAACATGTATTTTTGAAGTACATATAGCTTTTCACTTCTTGACAAACATGGCTCTCAGAGCCCCAGATTTGCAGAAATGTGACTCACTCTCAATACTATCTCAAATCAGACCTGACCAGTGTGTTCCTTCTAGTTTGTATTATTTGCCCACTGCACAGAGAAGTGAGTCTTTATCTCAGAAATTACAATGCAAAGCATGAAAGAATAATGACAGTTTTAAAATATTACTGATTAACTAGCAACTTTCCAATAGCAATTCCTGAAACTGCTGTTGAGACAATCCATTTGGAATGCTAGGAGAGAGGAGTACAAGAGCATTGACAAATACAGAATACTTAAACATAAAATCCCCCAAACCCAACAACAATGAGAAAAAAAAAAAGAGAGAGAAAGAATACACTGCAATCTTACCTGAGAACAAAAGGATATTTCTTTAAAGCTTTTTTCAATTGCTACTTTTTTTGTGTCAGGACTGATAAGGTAAACTTCAGACTGGCCAATCTAAAAAGATCAAAATAAACAGCAAGATGATAACAAGTAACATTACACTTCCTTTTGTCTCAGTATAAAAATCTTTCCTGAACATGAATCTCAAATATTTTCTACCTGTATATTTAGACCAATTAGTGTATTATTACCAGAGAGAATACTGAATCAACACTGATTTGGCATTGAGAGCTCTGCAAATTACTGCACTGAGATTTAGTTTCACACTTGAGACAAGAGACTGAGAATAGTGTTTAAATAGAGGAGAACAATGTAATACCACAAGTAACCTACTTTGCACTGAGAGAAATACTACTCATGCTCCCTTTTCTTATTTTCTGCAGTCTTGGCATGTACCACAGTCATGAAAGCCACGTCATGAAATTGTCCTAAAGTTTAAGTCCAAGTGAGTACCTCTCCCTATATTCAACCTAACTACTTTTAGGGATATACTTATTTATTTAAGACACACATAACATCTAATTTACAGCCTTAAACTCAAACTGTAAAATGATTTTACTGAAGTATATTTTCAAACTTTGTTTAATCTGTAGGCCATTTGTACAGCAGTGACTTAGAGAAATCTACTTCAACCACTACCACATCCCAAAAGATGCACACAAAAATAGCAGCAGCAGCAATATAACTGAGAAAGGGGGAAGGGGGGAGTCCTGTACATGAATGAATCTTGCCAGATGTGCCACCTCTGTGTGTCTACAAATGGTCCTGTGCATGCACCTTCCACCTCTTCTTTTACTTCAACCAGTCAAAATGGTTTTCCACAGCTCCTTGCTCGTTTCCTTGTATTGTCCCTGGGGCTGACCTCTCGTGTTCATGGGGTTATTCCTTCCAATGCCTACTCAGCAGCCTCCTCCTGCTCACTGCTGCCTTCCCCTCACTGCAGCAAGAAGCTGCTTCTTCCAGCTCAGTAACATACTCCCTTCACACCTGGTCCCAGGGCAGCAGTGATCACTTGAAGTCAACTGAACAAGGGAAAAAACCCCAAAACAATGAACCTCTTCCTCCTCTCTGCCTCAACACACAGCCAGGCAAAAAGCCTAAAAATATACCCCCCCCCCCCCTCCAAATCCTAAGAAATTTGCTAAGAAATCAGTTCTTCAGGAAGAGATAGCAAAATCAGGACTGTTTGAACCAGGTGAGGAGAACTGGCAGATAACTAATCTGAGTATTTTTCCCATCTCATTCACCAACCAACCTTTGCTGCAGTCCTGGGAAACATTCAAGAACCTTAAATGAGAACATACCAACATTTTCGTCTGGGTATAAAGTTACTTGTAAGTGTTTAATATGTAGCCACACAAAAACTGATGAGCAAAGACCTGAGCAAGCTGCTGCTATTCAGAACCCGCTGAACATGGTGGACAGCTAAACAACAAACTCAGCTCTGTCATGAGTTGATAGCTTGTGGATACTGAAGGCACTAACTACAGTTACTTCACTTCCTTATATTGAGCTGAATTTAGACTGGCTGAACAGCAAAAGAATACAGAGGTGCATACTAAACAATATTTTCACAGTCAAAAAGCAATCCAAGAGAGAAAGTCAGATCAGCAGAGCCCCACAATTTAGAAATGTGCCTGTCAGCAGGTGATTGATGTTATATTCAGACTGCAGCTGAATGTGCCTTTGAGAACTATTGCACTTATTTAATATCAATTAAAAATGCACTCATTGGAGTAAGAGGATCTGAACCTAAGCAGAGCATCTATAATCTCTTTCTCTCTAAAATATGTGCCTTGAGCTAATTTGCTTAAAAATTAGGCATGACTACAAAGGGAATCTACATTTTCTGTATGAAATATGTGTTGGGGAAGAAGGCAAACATAGATTTCTTTTTACTGGGGAAAAAGATTTCTCTCCATCCTCTTCCACTTCTCTGTCTGATGCCAGCCTGCCACAACCAAACAGAAGGGTTAACTCAGGCATAGCTAACTACAACTTTTTCTGCATGTTATTTTTTACAGACATAACACTACGGCAATTCTTCATAAAACAGCACTTCTCTTTCCCTCCTTCAAAAAACTTGTAACTGCACACAATCCATTCTGTTACTGTCCTTGAAAACATCCAGCCTCAACAGAAGCTGAGAGAACCAGGATGACCTCAGAACAGTCAGACATTGCAATGTCAGCTCCAGGTTTGCATTACAAGACACAAGATATATAAAATATATTATTGGAAGTTATTATACCACTATCATTACACAGACATGTTTGGCAACAGGAGTGCCTTCATGAATTACACTGCTTATATGGGACATAAAGTCTACTAGCTCTCAGTCATGGTTTGGTCCTTCTGCTCGAGTTACTTATAACTCATTCATCTGGAAATTTACTTCTGCTGTTACTAGTTAGTGTAACTAACAATTGCAATTGGATAACTACCTACTAACTTGCAGTAGCTTTCTAAAAGCTATCATTAGAAGGCCA